>OX393571.1:1046875-1224375 GCA_947652115.1 Blastomussa wellsi
GACATTATCAACCCAAATTATACTTTTTAATCAGTCACACTACATGAATAGTTTCAGTAAAAGTTAGAGGTGAATGATGCAAGTACAAACTTTGGTAAAGTGTGGTCCAACTATTAACTGGAATTTTCCTTTTTTCAGGTTAAAAGACAAAGTCGAAATTCATTGATTAAAATAAAAATATTGGTTGTCTTTGACTTGTGATACGTGTAGTTTAAGATGTAACAGCAAAACTCATATAGGCAGGACAATCTGGCACATTTTAAAATTAAAGAAGAAATGTGGCCATGGAAAAAAAGTGTGTGCTTTTGAGTCAGAAAAATTTTCTAAGTCTTTTGGCTGGAAAATTGTGCGCTTTTGAACGGTGTCTGGTTATGAGTCAAAAATTTTCTAAGTCTTTTGGCGGGAAAATTGGACGCTTTTGAACGGTGTCTGGTTATGAGTCAAAAATTTTCTAAGTCTTTTGGCGGGAAAAATTTTCCCGCCAAAAGACTTAGAAAATTTTTGACTCATAACCAGACACCATTCAAAAGCGCACACTTTTTTCCATGGGCAATTTTCCCGCCAAAAGACTTAGAAAATTTTTGACTCATAACCAGACACCATTCAAAAGCGCACACTTTTTTCCATGGGCAATTTTCCCGCCAAAAGACTTAGAAAATTTTTGTCTAAAAGCGTATTTTTTATTTTTGTACACTTGGTAAAAGATAATAAAAGAAAGAAACAAGAGCTATTGCAAGAATCTTTATTTCTTAAAGTATCAAACTAATTTTAATTGTTACAAGTAAAGTTGTTCTCATTAAACAATATTAGTTACATTTTTCAATATCTAAACCAGAAATTACTAAGTGTGGAAATCACCACTCAATACCCGTTTTACTCTTATTGTACAGTGTATAGTCGTAATTTCTGGTTTAGACATTGAAAGATGTAATTAATATTGCTTTTTAAAACTAATTTGCTAAGTGAGATTTAAAACAGAACTAAATTCGGCGTTTTAAAAGCTTGAAACAGAAAAATTTTATTTACAATTTTGCTCCCCATAAATACAGACTAAAGCGGCAGTACTCAATATCTCATCTGAAATGCAGTGAAAACATGCTTTCTTGCCGGGAGAAGTTGATTTTCTAATCTATCACTTTCAGGGACAGCAATAATTCGCTCGGAGATTTGATAATGACGTAGAGAAAGTACCGTAAATTGTACGAGTTTGATCAATAAAAGTTTTCGTAACAGCCATTGACAAATTGCTATAAAACGCTTGACTTAAATATGTCGATGCGAATTTCATAGCATTTTGTTAATGGCTGTCGCAAAATCTTTTATTGCTCAAACTGTGCAATTAACGGAACTTTTTCAACGTCATTACCAAAACTTCAGAGCGAATTATTACTGTCTCAGAATAGAGTGATAGATGACACAATCAAGCCACATGAATCAAACTATGAAATTAGTCTTGTCAAAAAATGTTTTCAGCTAGACTCCGGTTATTAAAAATTGTGCACTGATTTTCTGAAAACTGATTATTCAATTTTGTTTTGTGAATTAATATCTTCATTCCGACTTGTAACCGAGTCTGATTGAATATTCAGAAAGATTATTTCCCGCGGCTAAATCAAACTTATTACCTCTAAAATTATTGTCCTGAGTTCTTAACAGTTAATTCTTGTCTTCTCTGTACTTGACTTTGATCTTCATCGCCCACTTAGCAAGAAGTCCAAGAAACACTGAAAGAAAAAAGCAAACATGCGGGTTAGAGTCAGAAGAATGTTTACAATAAGAAATGCAATCACAATATCAGTTTTATTTAGTTTGAGAAACTGTAAGAAATTATCTATCGGCAATTTAAAATTTACCATTACTACTACACGCGACTACTTTCTTTTAGCTTAAACAAAATAAAAAAATTATATTTGGAAAACATGAAATAAACGTTATATGGTAATTCTGTTTGCACGCCTTTTTCGTCCCTGTGAATTAATGCGTCATCTTTTTTTTATACTGTATTTTGTGCATAATTTATGCATAATTTCGTTAAACAATAGCTCCGAACCTATATCTATTAAAAATTGGCCATATTTTTCTCAACGCCACCGTGGCCTAGCGGTTTAACGCGCGCCCTCTGGCGTCGACGGCCTCTCTCTCTCGCCGTCGAGTTCTTTAAGTTGTTTCTTAACAACTTCCACGCAAGGGGCTCGAGGCCCCACCGATCAAGTTCTTTTCTTTTTTTGAATTTCGGAAGAAGCAAAATCCTCAAAGTTTTAGTTTCCAAGAGACGTAATTTTTCTAGCAAAAGAAAAATAGGAAATGCATGTCTGACAACTAGAATTTCACTAAAAAGAAAAAAATGGATAGGCAGAACTCAAGCCCCTCCTTGGAAGTTGTCAAGAAAAACTTCAAGATATCGATGGCAAAAGAGAAACCGTAAACAAAAAGCACGGTCACATCGCGAGGACACGGTGTCAATAGAAAAAAGTGGGATCTGAAGATGCCTCCAAAGTTCTACCGTTATTTTTTCAAAAGTCATGCCAAACGTTCTCAATGGATTTGGCTATGTTTTCGGTAGTTTTTGCAGTGTTTTACAATACTATTTAAAATTTCACCGTTACTCGTGGCTTTTGATTTCTTATCCCTGTATAACAAAATGTCTCCATTATCTAAAAGACCTAAAACAGAGTTTGTAACAGTTATCCGGCAACCCTCTGATTTTGCAACCAAACAAAATTTAACGAATAGAGCAAAACGCAAACCACATCAACCCCTCCCCCTCCCTCCACTCCCGCCCCCCCCCCCCCCCAAAAAAAAAAAAATAAAAAGACTCAGACAATTGCATAGAAAAACTCTTCAAGCTAACAATTTCCAAAACGTCCCCATTTAAAAGCACACGGAAGATTGTTTTGGGATCTCAAGGTTTGGGTACATTTTTATTATAACTTTTTTTAAACAACCACACATTTTTTGGCACTGACGAAATGCTATTGGCGTGCTCTCTTCACTAATGATTTTAACATGAGCTTTTAGACAATTTCAACATGCCAACTCGCCATTATGTCTTAAGATGGAGAATTTTATAAGAGCGATTTCGAGAAAATTTATGGCGAAGTTTTAAGGTGTTAAAATACAATCGTATTAGTTCCCGAATGCTATTAAAATGTTTGTTCACCAGGCCTCATGTCAGATGACTTTGGTCTGAAATAAATTAAATAGCATCCAATTACATTTGGTGAAAATCTTAGCAAAATCATTCTATTCTATTCGATTTCTGAAAACACTGGCTTGAATATCAACAGGAGAGAAGTGTTATTTTGCGTTTTCGTCAAAATCGACCCTATATTTATTAAAATGGCCACTATTTAAAAAGCGGTAGATAAATTTTTCTAAAAATTATTCTTCAGGTAGATTAATCGATATTTGATATAATCCCGGAGTTTAAACTTCATTGAAACATTCTAAGGCTGTCAATTTGTAACCTCAACTTTGGTAAACAGTGTGCTTATTTTCCGTCTAGTCGCTTGTGGTTCTAATTATACGTATCCATTGTCTCCAATCTCCGTGCAATTGTAAATTTCAATGCCTTATTAATTCATGTAACGATATATGAATTCACGACGCATTGAAATGCACCTGGAGCAATCGATTTTCTGTCAGATACTCTATGGTGGTACACTAGCTGCTCAAAGTTGAAAGGTATCGTCACTCAAAAATCAGATCGAGCCACCTTAATATAAGCTGTACGATTTTGTTAAACATGAAGACAATTACATTATCCTTTGACCATCATGTTTGGCTTATATTGATAATTAAAGGAGAAATCATAATCCGACAACAGCTTGTAAGCAATCTTAAAGCTGGAACGTTTGTTGTTGTACTCTCTGTGCAGAAATTTAAACTTGCTAGAAAAACCGTTTTGAACGTAATCAAGCAGAATCATATCTGTTTTTTAAGACATCCATTGCAGATCCTAGAAAAGCAAAAGTTCCTGGCTACCGGTAGAAGAGTGCTTTCAACATTTTTATGAGAAATTTTGGTGAAAAAAAGTCTCGATGAGAACTTGCACAGGACAATTAAAAAATTCCGCACAGCAGTGTGTAATTGCACGCAAGCGGAAGAAATTGTTTTGAAGGAATAATGGCTGAGAATGTCTCACGCACAATTGAAAACTTGAAAATCACTTAGCCCAGGAAAGTTTCCTAATTAATTTAACAGTTCCTTCCATGCGTCAGTAAGAATTGATTGACAGTTTTAAGTACCGTTCTCAAACTGAAAATTTACATCCAATCTTTTTTTTTTATCTATTTGGAAATGGACGAAAACAAGTCCAGTGGGAAAACTCTCAGTATCAGTGGATACTTCTTATGCCTGGAATAGTAAGTAAATTTTGTCTCCAAGAAAACCATGAAAATAGGTTTCATCCTCAAAACACCTGTTGTCAACAATTTAATTTCATTAGGTTTTAGTATAGTCCTTTAAACAGAAATAGAACTTTAGAAACTAGAACAAGTTGAGACAGACTCATTTTTCTTTGTTGACGAAGTTCATTGTTTCGCTGCAAATGGACACTTGAAATGTTCCTTCCAGCTGAAACGTTTACTTTTATACTTAAAAATCAATTTGAAGTAATTTGAAGTAAAAGGAATCCGTCTGTCTGACTGAAAAAGTATCATACTTTTCTGAAAAGGTTCTCTGTCGAGAGGAAGTGAGTTTTTGATATGAGAACGTTACTTTTTCATCGGAGAAAGACTCAAATGGCCACTCAGAGTTTTTAGAAAAATAATCGTAAATTGTGAGGCAAAATAGACCCCGTTTGAGTAAAAGAAGTGCCATATTTTGCTGTCCTTTTAAAATGGACAAGACAATTTGAGATGAAAAATATGTCCTTAGACGTTGAACAGGAGCGAATTTTCACTTTAAAAAGATCCCTTTTTCGGTTATGAAATAACAGCCTAGTTTGAGTTACAAATTCCAGTTTTAGCTGAGAACATTTCCTTTTCAGTCAACAAGTTTCAATGTCGATTGAAAAACTTCAATTTGAGTTCTAAAGGCGAGAAATTAAATGTAGCAATTAGCATTTTGAATTAAAAAGTTTCTTTTGTGTTGCAAAGTTCTTATTTTCAGCAGAAAACGTTTTTCAAGTTACATCTATTTCTTTCAAAACGAAATAAAACTAGAAATATTTTGTCTTATTTTGTTTGTTCTAGAATCATTAGAGCAATTCTCTACTTGCACAATCCCATAATGCACCGCTTCTACCCCCAAAAACTTTGCATAGGCATTGTTTTAGATTTCCCTTGGGACATCTTCATGTCCCAGGAGAAATTGCAAACAATGATTATGCAAAATTTTGGGGGGTAAAAGAGGTGTATTATGGGATTTGTGCAAGTGGAGAACAACCGCTTTTTATGCTAAATGGGAATCCACTTTGTTTACATTCCGATCATTCCATTAATGAAACCAGACTCCATTTTTGACAGCGAAATTATTTTTATTCTTTACTTCGACTAAAAAGCAAAAGTCCAATAGGCCATTTCCGAGTTCGCTTGTGCCTCTATTTCAAGGCGAGTCTAAGTGCGAAGTCTTTGTAATGAAAATGAGTTTTCATTCATATGGAAAGCAAAACTAATTACCATCACAAAACTTTCGCACTTAGACTCGCTTTGAAGTAGAGGCTCAAGGGAACTCGGAAATGGCCTATTTGGCTGCGACTTAAAATCTATCGATCCTTGAAGTAAAAGCTCCACTATTGCTATAATTGGATTGCGCCTACATCAATCACACCTTTGTGGTGCAAACTCTTTCAGCTTTACAAAGCGACATGACCACCACAGGCGTACGGGCCGGAAAGGGGCTACGGCTCCACCCCCAATACTTCGCATACCCTGGAATTTTAACCCTCGGACGTACCAGGGGAGGGGTGAGGATTGAATGCCATCCCCCCCTCATTAAACCACCTTGGGTTTTAACAATTGTGAAAAGAGGATTTTCTCCCTGATACTGTAATTTTTAGTAGCTTTTCATTTATTCGTTGCGAAAGTTTTGATGTCACCTGTGTCCATGATTTTCGGTGTTGCCATGGTAGCTGCATAATAACATGCAGGGGAGACAAAATATCGACATTGTTGACACACCGTAAATCTTTATTTTTCAGTCCTCTTCAACAAAATACTAAGAGTCATATATTTTACATTCCATTGACATTTTGGCCTGATCTCGTATTGATTTCCTTTATTTTCTGGCTATTTAAGAAAATAGTAAAATTCAAGATAGCGGATCCAAGATGGCGGCCTTAATGATTTCAGATAACGTCATAATCAGCAAAAAGTATGTCACCTTATAGAGTAAGTTCAGTGCTTTATAGCCAGAACGAAAACCAGTGCCAAAATGAGCCAGTTTGGGGGACCCATTACATCACCCCTCCTCCCCTCCTATATATAAAGCAATATTTCGGCATAAAAAATGAATAAAAAAACAAGAAAAACACGACAGCAAATAGAAGTCTTGTTTTGATGCGTTTACTTCAGATATTTAGAACACAAAAATGCATTTGCACAACTGAATCTACAAATTGAGACCTTCGACCAAAACTGATCTAAAACTAAGTTATTTTTGCAAAATCAATTCGCAGCTACAGTGGAGAAGATCAAAATGTATTACAAAGTGACAGATTTTTAGTTTTCAGTGACAACATAATATTAAAATGAAATCTACCATTGATTTATAAGTGCCCACGCGCACCCACAGACTAATGAAATTTAAAGTATGACGCAAGGCCACCCTTATGTAGATCAGTCAAAATGAATGTACGATGTGACGAGATTTCTTTAAGTTTCTTGCACGAAACATCAGTGCATATAATAAAACTGGTTCATGACAATCAATGACATTGATATGGGGTTGGGGGTCTAATTAATGCTTGGCGCCCCGGGTGCTTAATCGACGAGATAAGGTTTACTAAATTAAAAACGTTATCTTGGAGACTTACCATTATGAAATTGTTTTGACGAAAATGGATTGGTCCTGATACTGGCTTGTACCATGTAACTACAGAAAGAATAAAAGTGGTCAGTACCGTAGTTTCTGAGTGACCTGTGACTTTAGTGCAGAAACTTGGGTTTTCTTGAGAGCAATGGTTAATTCACAAGACCTGTTGTTTGCAAAATAACCAGACCCACATGCATATAAGAGCCTCTATCAGAAGGGAAATTGCGCTTGGTATGACCTTAACAAGACTAACAGCTCTGCCACCCACAAACTCCCACAATCAGTACCTCCATCGCCCTGTCGCGAACAGATCGATGTTATTTTGGGAAAAGTTCACTAATTTGGGGTAGTCAGTATGGAGGGGAACCTCTTGCAAGGGACAAATCTTTTCTTCATTTCCAAAATTTGATAGTTTGGCCCCATCTTGTTTACACATGCAAGCATCCATTCTTATAGAACTAGACATGCACGTCTAAAGCTACAAAACAAATTAAACACTTCTTACCATGAAGAAGTTATAATTGTCCTTGTACTGCAGACTGTGCAGACTTTGCTTGCCTTCAATATCCTAATGAAAAAATAAAACATCATATTTTATCGAGGTAAGTTAATATAATTTAGCATTATAGTTTTTATAACGATCTTTCTTGTTTACAAACCGATGTCAAATTTCTATGGATATTCAAATTTTCCAACCACAGAACAAAAGAAGTCATTGTTTCAAGAGCCAAGTAGGTTCTGGTTGGTATATTAATAACAATGGGTGAGGTCACGAGAGACATCGCCATATCAGACAAGAAAACCATAACCACAACAAACAAACAAACAAACATAAATAAACAACGACAACAAAAATATTCAATAATGTTTACCTTTTCCGTGAAAGGCCTCTAGGTTGTTACCAAGGAAGAGCTCCATTCTCTTTGTCCCTCTGCTTACCAAGTCCCTTCGATCAAAAGGCTTGAAGAATACAAAAACAAGAAATACGAACTTTACATTTAATCACAAAGCACGAACGCTACAGTCCTCCCGAACAATGGATCCTGGCCATGCACTGACCCCGATTAGAAATGTCCACTATTCTAGATATACTGGTTTGTAGACCATAAATTTCACTGTAAATCTAGAGTAAGTCTTTGAAGATTAATCCAATGTAAAATGTTGTTTTTTCCATTCAAACGCTTCAGTTAATTCGCGCATACAGCTCTTTCACAAGGCAACGAATATTTTAACTAAACGCTGTACTGTATGTTAGCACAAGGTGCAAAATCTGATTAAGAATAAATACTAGCCGCTTTAACATTGGCTTCTATAATTCTACCAACCCGTCAGTCGAAATAAGTTCCACCAAAATTCTTGAACCTACCAATGCATTTTGCATTTGTGCAAAACCATCAGTTTAAGTTGGAAATAACGCTATTTCGGTCCAGTCTTCAGTTCCTAGCTTTCCTTCTTGTCTAAGCATTACAATCTTCTGTTCTACAAGCTTATTGTAGCAAGGAGTGCTCTTATTTTGTAGCGACATAAACTGAACAAGAACCAACGAAGGTGATGGCGAACTGAACTTGTGATGAATAATTATCAGAATGTGCTCGCACTTTTGAAATCATTTGCAATGTAAATTTGCAACATAGATCAGCTTCCCGCCAAATACAATCGAATCTTAAAACTTCCTCACAGTTATTGACTCTTTTCTAAAATTCCTTTCAACAAAAATTAAAAATTTGCCCGGATATGTGACTTTAAAAAGTAGAGTTCAGTTAATTGAAATATAACTGAACCTACACTTTAAGCTTCTCTTGAACTGCGGTTTAATTATCGCCCAGACAACGGATAAATTGCAAGCTTACGAGAATTGGTGCATTACTGAGTAGTTCTCAAAGCCAATAATCTTCATTTAGAAGTAGCAGAAAATATTCTAGTTTAGCCAAAATGTAAGACACTGTTAATTTTTTCTCTAACATCACATCATGCTGGCAAGTAAACATAAATAAACCTAAGTGTCGTCTTTTTGTCTTGATTCATTTACGTCGCTACGTAGGAGAACAGGAAGAGAAACTTTCACACGAAAGGTATAGAGAAAGAGGATAGAGGCTGGGAATGGGGTCAGTTGGTACACAAGAAATCAGTCACAAGGGGCGGATCAAGGGAGAGGATGCTGGGGTTGCGCACCGCACCCCCCCTCCCTAAGATGCCCTGCGACTTTCTAAAATACCTAGTATTCTCCTTACGTCACTCATCAAAATCTAGGATAATGCCGAGTCCATCGATACCAATTAGGCTAATATCGGACAAGTAGTTTCAATTTTACAGCCTTGCAAAGTCGAGCTAAAAGATCGACCGTTTTTGAAAATTTTCTTATGGTCCCCCTTATGAAATCAGTCATTTTAGCCAGATTTGAAAATCGTGGAATTTCTCAGCCAATCGAGCTTTTTACAAGCTGTTTTTTGCTGAAATGAAAAGTAGGATAGCTACTGAATAAATCCATACAAATTAGGATGAAATCGGAGAGGTCGAAAAAATTTCCAAAGTTTGCCCTGAAAAAGGGTAAAAAATTGGCCATTTTGGGCATAATTGAAAATCGCGTTATTTCTCAGCCAATTGAGGTTTTTACAAGCGGTTTTTGGCCCAGATGGAAACTAGGATGACTGCTGAGTTCATCTATACAAATTACCCGAAATCGGAGAGGTCGAAAATTTTTGAAAAATTTCCTATGGTCCCCCCTAGGAAAAAAGTCCAAAATTGACCATTTTGGACACTTTTGAAAATCAATCAAATTCAATGACAACTTAAGATGAAATCTACCATTGATTTATAAGTGCCCACGCGCACCCACAGACTAATGAAATTTAAATTATGACGCAAGGCCACCCTTACGTGGATCAGTCAAAATGAATGTACGATGTGACGAGATTTCTTTAAGTTTCTTGCACGAAACATCAGTGCATATAATAAAACTGGTTCATGACAATCAATGACATTGATATGGGGATGGGGGTCTAATTAATGCTTGGCGCCCCGGGTGCTTAATCGAGGGGATAAGGTTTACTAAATTAAAAACGTTATCTTGGAGACTTACCATTATGAAATTGTTTTGACGAAAATGGATTGGTCCTGATACTGGCTTGTACCATGTAACTACAGAAAGAATAAAAGTGGTCAGTACGGTAGTTTCTGAGTGACTTGTGACTTTAGTGCAGAAACTTGGGTTTGCTTAAGAGCAATGGTTAATTCACAAGACCTGTTGTTTGCAAAATAACCAGACCCACATGCATATAAGAGCCTCTATCAGAAGGGAAATTGCGCTTGGTATGACCTTAACAAGACTAACAGCTCTGCCACCCACAAACTCCCACAATCAGTACCTCCATCGCCCTGTCGCGAACAGATCGATGTTATTTTGGGAAAAGTTCACTAATTTGGGGTAGTCAGTATGGAGGGGAACCTCTTGCAAGGGACAAATCTTTTCTTCATTTCCAAAATTTGATAGTTTGGCCCAATCTTGTTTACACGTGCAAGCATCCATTCTTATAGAACTAGACATGCACGTCTAAAGCTACAAACAAAATTAAACACTTCTTACCATGAAGAAGTTATATATGTCCTTGTACTGCAGACTGTGCAGACTTTGCTTGCCTTCAATATCCTAATGAAAAAATAAAACATCATATTTTATTGAGGTAAGTGAATATAATTTAGCATTATAGTTTACAAACATTGATTCCACATTTCTATGGATATTCAAATTTTCCAACCACAGAACAGAAGAAGTCATTGTTTCAAGAGCCAAGTAGGTTCTGGTTAGTGTATTAATAACAATGGGTGAGGTCACAAGAGACATCGCCATATCAGACAAGAAAACCATAACCACAACAAACAAACATAAATAAACAACGACAACAAAAATATTCAATAATGTTTACCTTTTCGGTGAAAGGCCTCTAGGTTGTTAACAACCAAGAGCTCCACTCTCTTTGTCCCTCTGCTTACCAAATCCCTTCGATCAAAAGGCTTGAAGAATACAAAAACAAGAAATACGAACTTTACATTTAATCACAAAGCACGAACGCTACAGTCCTCCCGAACAATGGATCCTGGCCATGCACTGACCCCGATTATAAATGTCCACTATTCTAGATATACTGGTTTGTAGACCATAAATTTCACTGTAAATCTAGAGTAAGTCTTTGAAGATTAATCCAATGTAAAATGTTGTTTTTTCCATTCAAACGCTACAGTTAATTCGCGCATACAGCTCTTTCACAAGGCAACGAATATTTTATCTAATCGCTGTACTGTATGTTAGCACGAGATGCAAAATCTTATTAAGAATAAATACTAGCCGCTTTAACATTGGCTTCTATAATTCTACCAACCCGTCAGTCGAAATAAGTTCCACCAAAATTCTTGAACCTACCAATGCATTTTGCATTTGTGCAAAACCATCAGTTTAAGTTGGAAATAACGCTGTTTCGGTCCAGTCTTCAGTTCCTAGCTTTCCTTCTTGTCTAAGCATTACAATCTTCTGTTCTACAAGCTTATTGTAACAAGGAGTGCTCTTATTTTGTAGCGACATAAACTGAACAAGAACCAACGAAGGTGATGGCGAACTGAACTTGTGATGAATAATTATCAGAATGTGCTCGCACTTTTGAAATCATTTGCAATGTAAATTTGCAACATAGATCAGCTTCCCGCCAAATACAATCGAATCTTAAAACTTCCTCACAGTTATCGACTCTTTTCCAAAATTCCTTTCAACAAAAATTAAAAATTTGCCCGGATATGTGACTTTAAAAAGTAGAGTTCAGTTAATTGAAATATAACTGAACCTACACTTTAAGCTTCTCTTGAACTGCGGTTTAATTATCGCCCAGACAACGGATAAATTGCAAGCTTACGAGAATTGGTGCATTACTGAGTAGTTCTCAAAGCCAATAATCTTCATTTAGAAGTAGCATAGTTTAGCCAAAATGTAAGACACTGTTAATTTTTTCTCTAACATCACATCATGCTGGCAAGTAAACATAAATAAACCTAAGTGTCGTCTTTTTGTCGTGATTCATTTACGTGGCTACGTAGGAGAACAGGAAGAGAAACTTTCACACGACAAGTATAGAGAAAGAGGATAGAGGCTGGGAATGGGGTGAGTTGGTACAACAAGCAGCCGACCGAAATCAGTCACAAGGGGCGGATCAAGGGAGAGGATGTTGGGGTTGCGCACCGCACCCCCCCCCTTCCTCCCTAAGATGGCCTGCGACTTTCTAAAATACCTAGTATTCTCCTTACGTCACTCATCGAAATCTAGGATAATGCCGAGTCCATCGATACCAATTAGGCTAAAATCGGACAAGTAGTTTCAATTTTACAGCCTTGCAAACTCGAGCTAAAAGATCGGCCGTTTTTGAAAATTTTCCTATGGTCCCCCTTATGAAATCAGTCATTTTAGCCAGATTTGAAAATCGTGGAATTTCTCAGCCAATCGAGCTTTTTACAAGCTGTTTTTTGCTGAAATGAAAAGTAGGATAGCTACTGAATAAATCCATACAAATTAGGCTGAAATCGGAGAGGTCGAAAAAATTTCCAAATTTTGCCTGAAAAAGGGTAATAAATTGGCCATTTTGGGCATAATTGAAAATCGTGTAATTCCTCAACAGATTATGGTTTTTAAAAGGGGTTTTTGGCCCAGATAAAAACTAGGATGGCCGCTGAGTCCATCTATACTAATTAGACCGAAATCGGAGAGGTCGAAAAAAATTGGAAAATTTCCCTATGGTCCCCGCTAATATTATTTCTCAGCTAATTGAGCTTTTTCCGAGCGGGTTTTTGCAAAATTAAAAGCTAGGATAGCTGCCGAGTCCAGAAACAAGACGAGAGGAAAACAGAAACAAGACGGGAGGAAAAAAGAAACAACACTGGAGGAAAACAGAAACAAGACAGCAGGAAAACAGAAACAAGACGGGAGGAAAACAAAAAGAAGACGAAAGGAAAACGGAAACAAGACGGCAGGATAACGGAAACAAGACAGGAGAAAAACTGAAACAAGTCGGGAGGAAAAAAGAAACAAGACAGCAGGAAAACAGAAACAAGACAAGAGGAAAACAGAAAAAAAAATGAGGAATAAAGAAACAAGACAGGAGGAAAACTGAAACAAGACGGGAGGAAAACACAAACAAGAAGGGAGGAAAACTGAAACAAGACAGCAGGAAAAAAGAAACAAGACGGGAGGAAAACAGAAACAAGATAGGAGGAAAACAGAAAAAGACGGCAGGAAAACAGAAAGAAGAAGGGAGGAAAACAGAAACAAGACTGGAGGAAAAAAGAAAGAAGACGGCAGGAAAACAGAAACAAGACAGGAGGAAAACAGAAACATAACGGGAGGAAAAGAGAAAGAAGACGACAGGAAAACAGAAACAAGACGGGAGGAAAACACAAACAAGAAGGGAGGAAAACTGAAACAAGACAGCAGGAAAAAAGAAACAAGACGGGAGGAAAATAGAAACAAGATGGGAGGAAAACAGAAACAAGACAGGAGGAAAACTGAAAGAAGACGGGAGGAAAACAGAAACAATAAAGAAGGAAAACAGAAGTAAGACTGCAAGAAAACTGAAACAAGAAGGGAGGAAAATAGAAACAAGACAGGAGGGAAACAGAAACAAGACAGGAGGAAAACAAAAACAAGACAGGAGGCAAACTGAAACAAGACGGGAGGAAAACAGAAACAAGACAGCAGGGAAACAGAAAAGACATTTACAGTAATAAAGAGAGGTATAATTCATTAAGTATTCATGTTCCCGTTAAATCCGTAAAATCCGTCATTCCCGTCCTTATAGAAGGTTGTTTGGATGATAATGTGTTACAATCGACAAGCACTGGAAGTTAAAGGCAATGTTAATTTCAAATTCAAAACTGGAATGACAGATTTTACGGATTTTCTGGAACATAAATATTATCATCTTCATTCTTTTAATCTTTAAGACTGACCAGCTTTTAATTTGTCCTTGAAATGAAGATGCAATGCCAAACACAACAATAATGATGGTGCGAGTGGAAAAAATTCTTCAAGAAAAAGCATCTTGATTGTTTGCAATCATTCGGAAGTCAAAGTAACACTAGTTTCTGATGGTTTCCATTTAATTGTAACGTTTTCGAATACACGCAAAATAAAGCTGTGAATAGGTAAGAACAACGAGCCCGAAATTATCACGATTCATGTTTGAGGCTTGTTTACCATTGTGTTTGAAACTGTTGTATTTTCGAAGCTAGAAATTCGAATGAGAACGTGAATGGGAGCAATTCTTTGTAAGTCATCGTATACTTTAAATGATTTTGTACAACAGTGAAGGGATGAAAACTGTAAATGATCATCGTGTGTTCCATACAATTCTGTAGTTTATCAGAGTATCCTAATTGCTGCTTTTATTAGTCTTCTCTTGTATTGTTAAGTATGGAGTAGTTTGAGTCCAGCCCTTTTCTTTAGGGAGTCTGCCATTCTTCCTTCTTGAAACTTGAAATCGGGGTCTCTCAAAATAGCAGTCCACTGCCCAAACCCGTGTTTGGTTATGCCTTCTTTCAGAAAATCGTCTTCTTCTGTTGTGAATTTCAAAGCAGGACGAATTTTCCTTTGAGTACGCGCGTTTTCTTTCGGCTGTGAATCCATTTTGGGGGTTGGAGTGTTATTCTGTACTGTTTCAACTGAAGGCGCGGTTGAACGGCCAAGTCTTGCGTGGACGTCCTCATCCACTTCTGAACCCTTGGTACCTTGAAGTTTTTGCAGACACTCGTGACCCTTCATTGCAACTTCTCGCGATCGTTGCTTTTGATAGTGAACTTTAGCAACAGCAGAGCTGTGTTTTTGGTCTTCAGATAAAATCCTTTGCTCTTCGATCGTGAGCTGATTGAGGCTTTGCGTTTCAACAATTTGGCGATAACGTGTGGGGTGAATGTATTTTCCGATTGCATCAAAAACCAGTTTGCTCATAATCTCGCCCAATTTGCCGTGCTGACCTCCATTTCTGGTGACAAGAACGAAATCGCACCGGGGTTTAAGCAGAGGTCTAACGTACGTGATGTAGCCATTAAGCACTTGCATGTTTGCATCGGTCAGAATCAATGAATCAAATCCATACTTTCCAGCAGTTTTGAACGTTTTCTGATCGATGAAACCACCGTTCTCCTTGGCTGTAGCAATCATGTCCACCGTCAAATACTGATAAGTCATGGGGCGCGATCCCTTCACTTTGATGAACAGATACATGGCTACAAATTTTGTGGCAAATGTTAAGTCTGAGGGGTTAACTTGAGCTGGGCTAGTTTTGCATCCCTTCATGGTATTTTCGTAGCGCGGGAGATGAAATTTCACCACCTCCAATAACTCCTCCATTGTTGCCCAGTGGCCTCTTGCTTCCAGAGTGTCGATGTCTAAATCTTGTGTCCATTGCAATCTCATCATCTTCGCCACTGTCTTTCGGGCTCTCTTGATATACAACTCCGTCGAAGAGAACTTTCGAAGAACTGCCTCTGATGCGCCATGAAGTTTTCTGAAGTCGATCTGCCCGATCTTTCTTGCAGCCGCCAGCACTTCCAGTCAACCATTTCGTGAATACTACGCCAATGTCACAAGATAATGAAAATGAAGGAAGTAACTTCACGGCATTTTTTGTGGTTTCACGTGTACTATCTTCATTTGGGTGCTCCACTAAAAAATTTCTTGCTGCTTTTAACGAATCTGTGCTTTCTTTCGGATTGGGCTTTTCGTCAAAATAAAAGAACCAACTGTGCTTGGTGTTAACATGTTTTCTGCACCCTCTCTGACTTTGAAATCAATCATGGTCACACTCTTGTATTGGGCAATGACAGGAACTCGGAACAAAAATATCCTAAATGATCAATTTGGGAACAATGTGTTCCATGCACAGATAGGAACTCGGGACAAAACAGTCCTAAATAATCGATTTGGAACAGCGTGCTTCGTGCACAGATAGGACTCGGAAGAAAAGGGTCCCAAATGATCAATTTGGGAACAATGTGTTCCATGCACAGATAGGAACTCGGGACAAAACAGTCCTAAATAATCGATTTGGGAACAGCGTGCTTCGTACACAGATAGGACTCGGAACAAAAGGGTCCCAAATGATCAATTTGGGAACAATGTGTTCCATGCACAGATAGGAACTCGGAACAAAACAGTCCTAAATAATCGATTTGGGAACAGCGTGTTCCATGCACAGATAGGAACTCGGAACAAAACAGTGCTAAATCATCAATTTGGGAACAATATGTTCCATTGAAAATAGGAACTCGGAACGAAATGTTCTTGTTTACCTTGGAGTGAACGTTCCTACCTTGAAAAAAAAGCTGGTCCTCTTAAGGTCAATAGGAAAGAAAATATAGGAGCAGTCGATATTATAGGAACGTTCCTTAAGCAATGGCGAAAACGATCAAAAAAACTTAAAGTCAGCTAAAAACCAGGCAAAGATTTAAAGAAAAATCCAGAAAGACCGTTAGATAACAGCCATGGTTAAAAGAGATAAATCTTCAAAACCTGGTAAACTCTATTGCACTCAAAAGCTGTAAAACATGCAATGAAATAATTTTGGGATATGTAGGAGGAGACAAGACAAGAGACAAGACAAGAGACAAGACAAGAGACAAGACAAGAGACAAGACAAGAGACAAGACAAGAGACAAGACAAGAGACAAGACAAGAGACAAGACAAGAGACAAGACAAGAGACAAGACAAGACAAGACAAGAGACAAGAGACAAGACAAGACAAGAGACAAGAGACAAGACAAGAGACAAGACAAGAGACAAGACAAGACACAAGACAAGAGAAGAGACAAGAGGCAAGACAAGAGACAAGACAAGAGACAAGACAAGAGACAAGACAAGAGACAAGACAAGACAAGACAAGACAAGAGACAAGAGACAAGAGACAAGAGACAAGACAAGAGACAAGACAAGAGACAAGACAAGAGACAAGACAAGAGACAAGACAAGAGACAAGACAAGAGACAAGACAAGAGACAAGACAAGAAACAAGACAAGAAATAAGACAAGAAACAAGACAAGAAACAAGACAAGAAACAAGACAAGAAACAAGACAAGAAAAAAGACAAAAAACAAGAAGAGAAACAAGAAAAGAAACAAGAAAAGACAAGACAAGAAACAAGACAAGAAAAAAGACAAGAGACAAGACAAGAAGAGACAAGAAACAAGACAAGAAACAAGACAAGACAAGACAAGACAATAAACAAGACAAGAAACAAGACAATAAACAAGACAAGAAACAAGACAAGAAAAAAGACATGACAAGACAAGACAAGACAAGAAACAAGACAGGACGAGACAAGAGAAGAAAGGACAAGATAAAACAAGAAACAAGACAATAAACAAGACAATAAACAAGACAATAAACAAGACAAGAAACAAGACAAGACAAGACAAGACAAGAAACAAGAAAATAACATATAGTTAGATGTTCATAGCCCCGTTAAATCCATAAAATCCACCATTCACGTCCTTATAGTAGGTTCAAATATAAAACGGGAATGACGGATTTAACGGGGAAATAAATATAGTAACCATATTTTCTTCTCTTTATTACTGTAATTATCTCTTATAAAGAATTAAATAAGTTTTACAAGACATTTACAGTAATAAAGAGAGGTATAATTCATTAAGTATTCATGTTCCCGTTAAATCCGTAAAATCCGTCATTCCCGTCCTTATAGAAGGTTGTTTGGATGATAATGTGTTACAATCGATAAGCACTGGAAGTTAAAGGCAATGTTAATTTCAAATTCAAAACTGGAATGACAGATTTTACGGATTTTCTGGAACATAAATATTATCATCTTCATTCTTTTAATCTTTAAGACTGACCAGCTTTTAATTTGTCCTTGAAATGAAGATGCAATGCCAAACACAACAATAATGATGGTGCGAGTGGAAAAAATTCTTCAAGAAAAAGCATCTTGATTGTTTGCAATCATTCGGAAGTCAAAGTAACACTAGTTTCTGATGGTTTCCATTTAATTGTAACGTTTTCGAATACACGCAAAATAAAGCTGTGAATAGGTAAGAACAACAGGCCCGAAATTATCACGATTCATGTTTGAGGCTTGTTTACCATTGTGTTTGAAACTGTTGTATTCTCGAAGCTAGAAATACGAATGAGAACGTGAATGGGAGCAATTCTTGTAAGTCATCGTATACTTTAAATGATTTTGTACAACAGTGAAGGGATGAAAACTGTAAATAATCATCGTGTGTTCCATACAGTTCTGTAGTGTATCCTTTGAGTACGCGAGTTTTCTTTCGGCTGTGAATCCATTTTGGGGGTTGGAGTGTTATTCTGTACTGTTTCAACTGAAGGCGCGGTTGAACGGCCAAGTCTTGCGTGGACGTCCTCATCCACTTCTGAACCCTTGGTACCTTGAAGTTTTTGCAGACACTCGTGACCCTTCATTGCAACTTCTCGCGATCGTTGCTTTTGATAGTGAACTTTAGCAACAGCAGAGCTGTGTTTTTGGTCTTCAGATAAAATCCTTTGCTCTTCGATCGTGAGCTGATTGAGGCTTTGCGTTTCAACAATTTGGCGATAACGTGTGGGGTGAATGTATTTTCCGATTGCATCAAAAACCAGTTTGCTCATAATCTCGCCCAATTTGCCGTGCTGACCTCCATTTCTGGTGACAAGAACGAAATCGCACCGGGGTTTAAGCAGAGGTCTAACGTACGTGATGTAGCCATTAAGCACTTGCATGTTTGCATCGGTCAGAATCAATGAATCAAATCTATACTTTCCAGCAGTTTTGAACGTTTTCTGATCGATGAAACCACCGTTCTCCTTGGCTGTAGCAATCATGTCCACCGTCAAATACTGATAAGTCATGGGGCGCGATCCCTTCACTGTGATGAACAGATACATGGCTACAAATTTTGTGGCAAATGTTAAGTCTGAGTGGTTAACTTGAGCTGGGCTAGTTTTGCATCCCTTCATGGTATTTTCGTAGCGCGGGAGATGAAATTTCACCACCGCCAATAACTCCTCCATTGTTGCCCAGTGGCCTCTTGCTTCCAGAGTGTCGATGTCTAAATCTTGTGTCCATTGCAATCTCATCATCTTCGCCACTGTCTTTCGGGCTCTCTTGATATACAACTCCGTCGAAGAGAACTTTCGAAGAACTGCCTCTGATGCGCCATGAAGTTTTCTGAAGTCGATCTGCCCGATCTTTCTTGCAGCCGCCAGCACTTCCAGTCAACCATTTCGTGAATACTACGCCAATGTCACAAGATAATGAAAATGAAGGAAGTAACTTCACGGCATTTTTTGTGGTTTCACGTGTACTATCTTCATTTGGGTGCTCCACTAAAAAATTTCTTGCTGCTTTTAACGAATCTGTGCTTTCTTTCGGATTGGGCTTTTCGTCAAAATAAAAGAACCAACTGTGCTTGGTGTTAACATGTTTTCTGCACCCTCTCTGACTTTGAAATCAATCATGGTCACACTCTTGTATTGGGCAATGACAGGAACTCGGAACAAAAATATCCTAAATGATCAATTTGGGAACAATGTGTTCCATGCACAGATAGGAACTCGGGACAAAACAGTCCTAAATAATCGATTTGGAACAGCGTGCTTCGTGCACAGATAGGACTCGGAAGAAAAGGGTCCCAAATGATCAATTTGGGAACAATGTGTTCCATGCACAGATAGGAACTCGGAACAAAACAGTCCTAAATAATCGATTTGGGAACAGCGTGCTTCGTGCACAGATAGGAACTCGGAACAAAAGGGTCCTAAATGATCAATTTGGGAACAATGTGTTCCATGCACAGATAGGAACTCGGGACAAAACAGTCCTAAATAATCGATTTGGGAACAGCGTGCTTCGTGCACAGATAGGACTCGGAACAAAAGGGTCCCAAATGATCAATTTGGGAACAATGTGTTCCATGCACAGATAGGAACTCGGAACAAAACAGTCGTAAATAATCGATTTGGGAACAGCGTGCTTCGTGCACAGATAGGAACTCGGAACAAAAGGGTCCTAAATGATCAATTAGGGAACAACGCGTTCCATGCCCAGATAGGAACTCGGAACAAAACAGTGCTAAATCATCAATTTGGGAACAATATGTTCCATTGAACTCGGAACGAAATGTTCTTGTTTACATTGGAGTGAACGTTACTACCTTGAAAAAAAAGCTGGTCCTCTTAAGGACAATAGGAAAGAAAATATAAGACCAATCGATATTATAGGAACGTACCTTAAGCAATGGCTAAAACGATCAACAAAACTTACTTAAAGTCAGCTAAAAACCAGGCAAAGATTTAAAGAAAAATTCAGAAAGACAGTTAGATAATGGCTATGGTTAAAAGAGATCAATGTTTAAAACCTGGGAAACTCTATTGCACTCAAAGGCTGTAAAACATGCAATGAAATAATTTTGGGATATGTAGGAGGAGACAAGACAAGAGACAAGACAAGAGACAAGACAATAAAGAAAACAAGACAAGACAAGAGACAAAAGAGACAAGACAAGAGACAAGACAAGAGACAAGACAAGAGACAAGACAAGAGACAAGACAAGAGACAAGACAAGAAACAAGACAAGAAACAAGACAGGGCAAGACAAGACAAGACAAGACAAGACAAGACAAGAAACAATACAAGAAACAAGACGAAATAAGACAAGAAACAAGACAAGAAAGCAGACAACAAACAAGACAAGAAACAAGACAATAAACAAGACAATAAAAAAGAAAATAAACAGGACAATAAACAGGACAAGACAAGACAAGAAAAGACAAGAAACAAGACAAGAAACAAGACAGGAGAATACAAGACAAGACAAGACAAGACAAGACAAGTGTTAGAGGATTGGGTCCTAGTGTAAGAGACCATTATGGGTTGTGAAGGCGACCTTCGTTCGGAATAAATGTTGTGTTGATGGACTCTGTTTGGTCGTGTTTCATCTTGTAACATGGTACCAGGAGTGGGGTGAACCATCGAAATACTGCTGTAAGACTTGTAGTCTGCTGTGATACGTGTCCGGATTATTCAAGTGGAGGAAATGTAAACATTTCGTCGAAACCTCTGATCGAAAGAGTTCGCGCCAAAACTACAAGTCACCCGTGGAAAATTCACTGGAATTTTCGTATTCTGCTGATTATCTGAGCGAGAAATTCTGATAATTTCTGTACTCGTCGACTGCTGCTACTGTGAAATATGTCTCAAGACGATAATGAAGCCGCTCCACCTCCTGATCCTGGACATTTCACTGGAAATATCATGAACTTTGAACGACCTAAGTTCAATGCTCGACAAGAAAATCGCCTTGAAGCACTAAAAGCGTTCAAGAAAAGGTGTGGTTATATCTTTAAAGGAAGTCTTGTGAACATTTCTAACGAAAGGAAGTGTATACTGGTTCAAGACTGGCTCGGACCGGAAGGCCAAAAGATTTATGACAATTTGGACTGGGAAGAAGGTGAAGATGTAAACGATTACAAACTGATGTGGACCAAGCTGGAAGCAGCGGTAAGTCCTGAATGTAATGAGATTGTCGCTTCCAAGAAATTCAAAGAACGGGTTCAGAAACCTGGAGAAACAATCACTGCCTTTGTCACTGATTTGCTGATGTTAGTTAAAGACTGTAACTATGTAGATGAAGATAGACAAGTGAGAGATCAGTTTGTTTATGGAATTTCCGATGAAGAATTGAAGAAGAAATTGCTAGAAAAAGGAAATACTCTTACACGAATTGAGGCTACATCAATTGGCAAAGCCCATGAATCCACAAAACAAGAAGTTCAGGAATGTTGTGCAAAGCAACCTGAAAAAGAGAACATACATACTGTGTCTAAAGATAAAGATAAGTCAAAGAAAGTTCTGGTGTGTAATTACTGTGCAAACAAGAAAGGATCTCATAGTTTCTCAAACAAAAGACTCTGCCCTGCCTGGGGAGCAGTTTGCAAGTTATGTAGGATCAAAAATCACTTTCAAGATTCTAAGGAATGTAAAAGATTACACAAAGAAAGGCAAGCCAAACCAGCAAATCAAAAACAGTCAAAATCGTCAAAGAAGTCCTTTGTCTTGAAAGTAGAGGAAGATGGTGAAGAGCATTACTATGAAGTTGTGGACAAAATATGTGTTCTAAATCAAACCTGTGACCACAAGAAAGCTTTTGCAAACCTCTTCCTGTCAAAGAATAGAATTCCTGTCAAATTTCAGATAGACTCTGGTTCTACCTGTAGTATCCTACCTGTGAGTGTGTACAAGGACATAAGTGGAGACCATAATTTGAAGGACTTGAACAAAACAGTCAAGCCTGTTCTTTCACTCTATGATGAGGAAACCAAAATTCAGACACTTGGAACTAGAAAGGTCTTCGTCCTAAACCCTGCAACCAATGAAGAAGTAATCATTCAGTTTAGAATTGTTAACAAGGAACTGACCCCTCTGATAGGTCTAAATGACTCTGAGGAACTCAAGCTTCTTGAGGTTTTGCGAGACAACATTGCCTCAGTAGAACACAGCAAGCCCTGTGTCCCTTCAACTGCATCGGAAGTGAAAACACCACTTACCGTGGAAACCATCTTGTGTTATTATGCCAATGTATTTGATGACTCCATCGGAAAGCTTGAAGGTGAGCTACACCTTTATACAAAGCATGATGTCAATCCACACAAGACAGCTCCCAGAGAGATCCCTATTTCTGTTAAGAACAACTTCATTGCTGAAGTAAAAGACCTTCAGGAACAAGGTATACTAGAAAAAGTGACTGAGCCCACTGAATGGGTGAGTGCTCCTACAATTGTTAACAAGCCCTCTGCTAAGAATGGAATAAGACTCTGCATAGATAGCAGGCCTCTAAACACAGCACTAAAACGCTCTGAGTATCCAATTCCAACTGTTGATAATCTGCTCACGGAAATTGGCAGTGCTAAAGTGTTTACCTTAGCCGACATCAAGTCTGCCTTCTGGCACGTCCCACTAGACCAAGCAAGCTCACTGCTTACAACCTTCAATACCCCTCTTGGAAGAATGAAATGGAACAGAATGCCCTTCGGCATTAGTGTTGCACCTGAAGAATTTCAAAGAAGAATTGATGAGAATTTAGAAGGTTTGGAGGGTGTAAAAGCTATTGCTGATGACATCCTTATCTGGGGTGATGGTGACACCAATGAAGAGGCTACAGCCAACCATGACAAAAGACTGTTGGCTTTGCTAGAGAGATGTCAACAGAAGAACATCAAACTTAACATGGAAAAGTTCCAGCTGAGGAAGACTGAATTATCTTACATGGGTGTGGTCCTGACACCCAATGGAGTCAAACCTGACCCAAAGAAACAGGACTGTATTCAATCCATGCCAGCTCCTACTAACAAGGAAGAAGTAAGAAGAGTACTTGGTGTTGTTACCTACCTCTCAAGATTCTCTGAGAACTTGTCAACCAAGTCTGAACCACTCAGAGCACTCTTAAAGAAAGACACTGTTTTCATTTGGGAAGCAAATGAACAGAAAGCCTTTGAAGAAATTAAGGCACTCATTTCAAATGCACCACTGCTGAAATATTTCAACCCAACTGAGAGAGTCGAAGTACAAGTTGACGCCTCATCGACTGGCTTGGGAGCATGCCTCATGCAAGGTGGTCAACCCATACAGTATGCTTCAAGAGCACTAACGGAAACTGAAAAACGTTACAGCCAAACCGAGAAAGAGATGCTCAGCATTGTATATGGCCTCACTAGATTCCATACGTACACTTATGGTAGAAAAGTAACAATCTACAATGACCACAAACCACTGGCTGCGATACTGAAGAAGCCTGTTGCAGACAGTCCCATTCGTCTCCAGAGAATGCTATGCAGAATTATGGGCTACGATCTTGAATTCAAGTATGTTAAAGGCAAAGATCTTCTCATTGCTGATGCCCTCAGCAGATCCCAAACGACCAATCAGATCCGAAGCAAGAGTGAACAAGAGATTGAAACTGTTGGACTGGTTATTGAAGATCAAAGTGTAACAAGTCACCTTAAAGAAATTGCAGAAGAAACAGCTAAGGACAGCATCCTACAGTCTGTAATGCACCACATATCTGAAGGCTGGACAGTCAGCAAAAGACACATACCTGTTGAAATTCTATCATTCTGGACCATCAAACATGAACTGTCTTTCAGTGATGGCATTCTGTACAGGGGTGATCGCATCGTAGTCCCAATCACATTGAGAAAGACACTGGCTGCAAAGCTACATCAAGCACACATGGGAACAGAGTCAACCCTTAGACGTGCAAGAACATCCCTTTGGTGGCCTGGGATGAATTCCCAACTCAAACAGTTTATTGCCACCTGTGAAGTCTGTAACTCTTTCCAGAAAAATAATCAAAAAGAAACTCTGATGAGTCACTCAATTCCTAGCACTTCTTGGTCAAAAATTGGATGTGATATTTTTGAGTGGAACAAAGGACACTACTTAGTCTTTGTTGACTATTATAGTGACTGGATCGAATTTGACCAGATGAAAAACCAAACTGCTGCTGAAACCATTGATCTGATGCAAAAACAGTTTGCACGATGGGGAATTCCTGATGAGATCGTCACAGACTGTGGTAAGAATTTTGACTCGGCCGAATTCTCTCTATTCTGCCATCGAAAGAAAATAAAGCATACGAAATCTTCACCTCATCATCATCAAAGCAATGGAAAGTCTGAATCTGCAGTGAAGATTGTTAAAACATTGCTGAGAAAAACAGCAAAAACTGCTTTAAACCCGTACGAAGCGTTACTTGACCAACACAATACACCAACTGTTGGCATGACAACGTCTCCAGCGCAGCGATTCCTGAACCGACGAACAAAAACTGAAATACCTATGAAAGCAACTCTGCTTACTCCGGAACTTGCTGATAAAGTCTTGGAAGAAAAAGCTAAGAAAACCAGAAAATCTCAAGTTCATTATGACAGAACTGCGAAAGATCTGAATGAATTAAAGCCTGGCGCTATGGTAAGAATCAAGCCCGATGGACTAGTAAAAGGGCAAGAGTGGAGGAAAGGAAATGTCCTTCGGAATCACGGATACCGGTCGTATGATGTGAAAGTAGATGGAAAAGTTCTTAGAAGAAACCGTGTACATCTCAAACCAGACAACAAAGCCCCGCCGTCTGGTGAGCAGAAGCCAATCAAAGAAACTGCCATGCCTCCTCCGAAGCCCAGAGCAAACCTCAGTTCCACAAAGCAAACCCCGAAGGCTACCAAAGCAGTTAAACCAGCTAAAAAGATGGAACTGATTACTGTTAAACGAACACGTTCTGGACGCTTAGTAAAAGCACCTGCACGTTACTCTCCCTAGACTATAGTTAAACGTAAAATAGCGAATTTTACTGGAAGGGAGGTGTTAGAGGATTGGGTCCTAGTGTAAGAGACCATTATGGGTTGTGAAGGCGACATTCGTTCGGAATAAATGTTGTGTTGATGGACTCTGTTTGGTCGTGTTTCATCTTGTAACAAAAAGAAACAAGACAAGAAACAAGACAAGAAACAAGACAATAACCAAGACAAGAAACAAGACAAGACAAGACAAGACAAGAAACAAGACAAGAAAAAAGACAAGAAACAAGACAAGAAACAAGACAATAAACAAGACTAGAAACAAGACAGGACAAGATAAGACAAGACAATAAACAAGACAATAAACAAGACAAGACAAGACAAGACAGGACGAGACAAGAAACAAGACAGGACAAGACAAGACAAGGCAAGAAAGGACAAGACAAGACAAGAAACAAGATAAGAAACAAGACAATAAACAAGACAATACAAAAGACAATAAACAAGACTAGAAACAAGACAGGACAAGACAAGACAAGACAATAAACAAGACAATAAACAGAACAAGACAAGACAAGACAGGACGAGACAAGAAACAAGACAGGACAAGACAAGACAAGGCAAGAAAGGACAAGACAAGACAAGAAACAAGATAAGAAACAAGACAACAAACGAGACAAGAAAAAAACATGAAACAAGACAAGAAACAAGAAAAGAAACAAGACAAGAAACAAGACAATAAACAAGACAAGAAACAAGACAATAAACAAGACAAGAAACAAGACAAGAAAAAAGACAAGAAACAAGACAAGAAACAAGACAAGAAACAAGAAAAGAAACAAGACAAAAAACAAGACAAGAAACAAGACAAGAAACAAGACAAGACAAGACAAGACAAAAAACAAGACAAGAAACAAGACATAAAACAAGACAAGAAACAAGACAAGAAAAAAGACAAGACAAGACAAGACATGACAAGAAACAAGACAGAAGAAGACAAAACAAGACAAGAAACAAAACAAGAAACAAGACCACAAAAAAGACAAGACAAGAGAAGACAAGACAAGAAAGAATAGCACAAAAAAAGACAAGAAACAAGACAATAAACAAGACAAGAAACAAGACAAGAAACAAGACAATAAACAAGACAAGACAAGACAAGACACGAAAAAAGAAGAGAAACAAGACAAGAAACAAGGCAAGAAACAAGACGGGAAAGAAGACAAGAAACAAGACAAGAAAACAGACAAGACAAGACAAGACAAGAAACAAGATAGGACAAGACAAGACAAGAAACAAGACGAGAGACAAGACAAGGAACAAGACAATAAACAAGACAATAAACAAGACAGTAAACAAAACAAGACAAGACAAGAGACAAAAGAGACAAGACAAGAAACAAGACAAGAGACAAGACAAGAGACAAGACAAGAGACAAGACAAGACAAGACAAGACAAGACAAGAAACAAGACAAGAAACAAGACAAGAAATAAGACAAGAAACAAGACAAGAAAGCAGACATAAGACAAGACAAGAAAAGAGAAGAAACAAGACAAGAAAGCAGACAACAAACAAGACAAGAAACAAGACAATAAACAAGACAATAAAAAAGAAAATAAACAAGACAATAAACAGGACAAGACAAGACAAGAAAAGAGAAGAAACAAGACAGGAAACAAGACAGGAGAATACAAGACAAGACAAGAGAAGAAACAAGACAAGAAACAAGACAAGAAACAAGACAATAACCAAGACAAGAAACAAGACAAGAAACAAGACAAGAAAAAAGACAAGAAACAAGACAGGACAAGACAAGAAACAAGACAAGAAACAAGACAAGAAACAAGACAGGACAAGACAACACAAGACAAGAAACAAGACAAGAAAAAAGACAATAAACAAGACAATAAACAAGACAAGACAAGACAAGAAAAGAAACAAGACAAGACAAGACAAGAAACAAGACAGTACAAGACAAGACAAGACAAGAAACAAGACAAGAAACAAGACAAGAAACAAGACAAGAAACAAGATAAGAAAAAGGAGAAGAAACAAGACAAGAAACAAGACAAGACAAGACAAGACAAGACAAGAAACAAGACAGGACAAGACAGGACAAGACAAGACAAGACCAGAAACAAGACAGGAAACAAGACAATAAACAAGACAAGACAAGACAAGACAAGACAGGACATAACAGAACAAGACAAGACAAGACCAGAAAAAAGACAAGAAACAAGACAATAAACAAGACAGGACAAGACAAGACAAGACAAGACAAGAAACAAGACAAGAAACAAGACAAGAAACAAGACAAGAAACAAGACAAGAAACAAGACAAGAAAAAAGACTAGAAACAAGACAAGAAACAAGACAAGAAACAAGACAAGAAACAAGACAAGAAACAAGATAAGAAAAAAGACAAGAAACAAGACAACGAACAAGACAAGACAAGAGAAGACAAGAAACAAGACAAGAAACAAACCTAGAAACAAGACAAGAAACAAGACAAGAAACAAGACAAGAAACAAGACAAGACAAGAGAAGACAAGTAACAAGACAAGAAACAAAACAAGAAACAAGACAAGAAACAAGACAAGACAAGAGAAGACAAGAAACAAGACAAGAAACAAGAAGAGAAGCAAGACAAGAAACAAGACAAGAAACAAGACAAGAAACAAGACCAGGAACAAGACAAGACAAGACAAGAAAAAAGACAAGAAACAAGACAGGACAATACAAGACAAGACAAGGCAAACAAGACAAGAAACAAGACAAGAAACAAGACAATAAACAAGACAAGACAAGAGAAGACAAGAAAGAAGACAAGAAACAAGACAAGAAAAGGACAAGAAACGAGACAAGAAACAAGACAAGAAACAAGACAAGAAAAAAGAAAAGAAACAAGACAAGAAAAAAGACAAGAAACAAGACAAGACAAGAGAAGACAAGAAAAAATACAAGACAAGACAAGACAAGACAAGAAACAAGACAAGAAATAAGACAAGAAACAAAACAGTAAACAAGTCAATAAACAAGACAATAAAGAAAATAAAGAAGACAAGAAACAAGACAAGAAACAAGACAAAAAACAAGACAAGAAAGAAGACAAGAAACAAGAAAAGAAACAAGACAAGAAACAAAACAAGAAACAAGATAAGAAATAAGACAAGAAACAAGACAAGAAACAAGACAAGAAACAAAACATGAAACAAGACAAGACAAGAGAAGATAAGAAACAAGACAAGACAAGACAAGAAACAAGACAAGAAACAAAAAAAGAAACAAGATAAGAAACAAGACAAGAAACAAGACAAGAAACAAGACAAGACAAGACAAGAAACAAGCCAAGAAACAAGACAAGAAACAACAACAAGAAACAAGACAAGAAACAAGACTAGAAAGAAGACAAGAAACAAGACAAGAAACAAGATAAGAAAAAAGACAAGAAACAAGACAAGAAACAAGACAAGACAAGAGAAGACAAGAAACAAGACAAGAAACAAGCCTAGAAACAAGACAAGAAACAAGACAAGAAACAAGACAAGACAAGAGAAGACAAGAAACAAGACAAGAAACAAGACAAGAAAACAGAAGAGAAACAACACAAGAAACAAGACAAGAAACAAGACAAGAAAAATGACAAGAAACAAGACAGGACAAGACAAGAAAAGGCAAGAAACAAGACAAGAAACAAGACAAGAAACAAGACAAGAAGCAAGACAAGGAACAAGACAAGACAAGACAAGAAAAAAGATAAGAAACAAGACAGGACAATACAAGACAAGACAAGACAAACAACACAAGAAACAAGACAAGAAACAAGACAATAAACAAGACAAGAAACAAGACAAGGCAAGAGAAGACAAGAAACAAGACAAGAAACAAGACAAGAAAAGGACAAGAAAAAAGACAAGAAACAAGACAAGAAACAAGACAAGAAATAAGACAACAAACAAGACAGTAAACAAGTCAATAAACAAGACAAGAAACAAGACAAGAAACAAGACAAAAAACAAGACAAGAAAGAAGACAAGAAACAAGACAATAAACAAGACAAAAAACAAGACAAGAAACAAAACAAGAAACAAGATAAGAAACAAGACAAGAAACAAGACAAGAAACAAGTTAAGAAACAAGACAAGAAACAAAACAAGAAACAAGACAAGACAAGAGAAGAAAAGAAACAAGACAACAAACAAGACAAGACAAGACAAGAAACAAGATAAGAAACAAGACAAGAAACAAGACAAGAAACAAGGCAAGAAACAATACAAGAAACAAGACAAGAAACAAGATAAGAAACAAGACAAGAAACAAGACAAGAAAAGAGAAGATAAGAAACAAGACAAGAAACAATAGAAGAAACAAGACAAGAAACAAGACAAGAAACAAGACAAGAAACAATAGAAGAAACAAGACAAGAAACAAGATAAGAAACAAGACAAGAAACAAGACAAGAAAAGAGAAGATAAGAAACAAGACAAGAAACAATAGAAGAAACAAGACAAGAAACAAGACAAAAACAAGACAAGACAAGAGAAGACAAGAAACAAGACAAGAAACAAGACATGAAACAAGACAAGAAAAGACAAGACAGTACAAGACAAGACAGGAAACAAGACAGGACAAGACAGGACAAGACAAGGACAAAGACAGGACAAGACAAGACAAGACAAGACAAGAAACAAGAAAGGAGAAAACAAGACAAGACAAGACAAGAAACAAGACAAGAAACAAGACCACCAAAAAAGAGAACACAATACAAGACAAGAAACAAGACAGGACAAGACAAGACAAGAGAAGACAAGACAACAAACGAGACAAGAAACAAGACAAGACAAGACAAGAAACAAGACAAGAAACAAGACCACAAAAAAGAAAACACAAGACAAGACAAGAAACAAGAGAGGACAAGACAAGACAAGACAAGACAAGACAAGACAAGAAACGAGACAAGAAAAAAGACAAGAAACAAGACAAGAAACAAGACAAGAAACAAGATAAGAAACAAGACAAGAAACAAGACAAGAAAAGAGAAGATAAGAAACAAGACAAGAAACAATAGAAGAAACAAGACAAGAAACAAGACAAGAAACAAGACAAGAAACAATACAAGAAACAAGACAAGAAACAAGATAAGAAAAAAGACAAGAAACAAGACAAGAAAAGAGAAGATAAGAAACAAGACAAGAAACAATAGAAGAAACAAGACAAGAAACAAGACAAAAACAGAACAAGACAAGAGAAGACAAGAAACAAGACAAGAAACAAGACATGAAACAAGACAAGAAAAGACAAGACAGTAGAAGACAAGACAGGAAACAAGACAGGACAAGACAGGACAAGACAAGGACAAAGACAGGACAAGACAAGACAAGACAAGACAAAGCAAGAAACAAGACCACAAAAAAGAAAACACAAGACAAGACAAGAAACAAGACAGGACAAGACAAGACAAGACAAGACAAGACAAGACAAGAAACGAGACAAGAAAAAAGACAAGAAACAAGACAAGAAACAAGACAAGAAACAAGATAAGAAACAAGACAAGAAACAAGACAAGAAAAGAGAAGATAAGAAACAAGACAAGAAACAATAGAAGAAACAAGACAAGAAACAAGACAAGAAAAGAGAAGATAAGAAACAAGACAAGAAACAATAGAAGAAACAAGACAAGAAACAAGACAAGAAACAAGACAAGAAACAAGACAAGAAACAATAGAAGAAACAAGACAAGAAACAAGATAAGAAACAAGACAAGAAACAAGACAAGAAAAGAGAAGATAAGAAACAAGACAAGAAACAATAGAAGAAACAAGACAAGAAACAAGACAAAAACAAGACAAGACAAGAGAAGACAAGAAACAAGACAAGAAACAAGACATGAAACAAGACAAGAAAAGACAAGACAGTACAAGACAAGACAGGAAACAAGACAGGACAAGACAGGACAAGACAAGGACAAAGACAGGACAAGACAAGACAAGACAAGACAATGCAAGAAACAAGGCGAGAGACAAGACAAGAAACAAAAAATAAAAAGACAATAAACAAGATAATAAACAAGACAAGACAAGACAAGACAAGAAACAAGACAAGAAACAAGACAAGAAACAAGACAGGAAACAAGACAAGAAACAAGACAAGAAACAAGACAAGAAAAAAGACAAGACAAGACAAGACAAGACAACAAACAAGACAGGAGAAAACAAGACAAGACAAGACAAGAAACAAGACAAGAAACAAGACCACCAAAAAAGACAACACAAGACAAGACAAGAAACAAGACAGGACAAGACAAGACAGGAGAAGACAAGACAAGAAACGAGACAAGAAACAAGAAAAGACAAGACAAGAAACAAGACAAGAAACAAGACCACAAAAAAGAAAACACAAGACAAGACAAGAAACAAGACAGGACAAGACAAGACAAGACAAGACAAGACAAGAAACGAGACAAGAAAAAAGACAAGAAACAAGACAAGAAAGAAGACAAGAAACAAGACAAGAAACAAGACAGGACAAGACAACACAAGACAAGCAACAAGACAATAAACAAGGAAATAAACAAGACAAGACAAGAGAAGACAAGAAACAAGACAAGACAAGACAAGAAAAGAAAGAAGACAAGAAACAAAACAAGAAACAAGAAGAGAAAAAAAAAGAAAGAAGACAAGAAACAACACAAGAAAAAAGACAAGAAACAAGAAAAGAAAAAGACAAGACAAGAAACAAGACAGGACAAGACAAGACAAGACAAGACAAGACAAGAAAAAAGACAAGAAACAAGACAGGACAATACAAGACAAGACAAGAAAAAAGACAAGAAACAAGACAAGAAACAAGACAAGAAACAAGACAATAAACAAGACAAGAAACAAGACAAGACAAGAGAAGACAAGAAACAAGACAAGAAAATAGACAGGACAATACAAGACAAGACAAGAAAAAAGACAAGAAACAAGACAAGAAACAAGACAAGAAACAAGACAATAAACAAGACAAGAAACAAGACAAGACAAGAGAAGACAAGAAACAAGACGAGAGAAGAGAAGACAAGAAAAGGACAAGAAACAAGACAAGAAACAAGACAAGAAACAAGACAAGAAACAAGACAAGAAACAAGACAAGACAAGAGAAGACAAGTAACAAGACAAGAAATGAGACAAGAAACAAGACAAGACAAGAGAAGACAAGAAACAAGACAAGAAACAAGACAAGAAACAAGAAGAGAAACAAGACAAGAAACAAGACAAGAAACAAGACAAGAAACAAGACAACAAAAAGGACAAGGAACAAGACAAGACAAGACAAGAAAAAAGACAAGAAAGAAGACAGGACAATACAAGACAAGACAAGGCAAACAAGACAAGAAACAAGACAAGAAACAAGACAATAAACAAGACAAGACAAGAGAAGACAAGAAACAAGACAAGAAACAAGACAAGAAAAGGACAAGAAACAAGACAAGAAACAAGACAAGAAACAAGACAAGAAACAAGAAAAGAAACAAGAAAAGAAAAAAGACAAGAAACAAGACAAGACAAGAGAAGACAAGAAAAAATACAAGACAAGACAAGAAACAAGACAAGAAATAAGACAAGAAAGAAAACAGTAAACAAGTCAATAAACAAGACAATAAACAAGACAAGAAACAAGACAAGAAAAAAGACAAGAAACAAAGCAAGAAACAAGATGAGAAACAAGACAAGAAAGAAGACAAGAAACAAGAAAAGAAACAAGACAAGAAACAAAACAAGAAACAAGATGAGAAACAAGACAAGAAACAAGACAAGAAACAAGACAAGAAACAAAACAAGAAACAAGACAAGACAAGAGAAGATAAGAAGCAAGACAAGAAACAAGACAAGACAAGACAAGAAACAAGACAAGAAACAAAACAAGAAACAAGATAAGAAACAAGACAAGAAACAAGAGAAGAAACAAGACAAGACAAGACAAGAAACAAGCGAAGAAACAAGACAAGAAACAACAACAAGAAACAAGACAAGAAACAAGACTAGAAACAAGACAAGAAACAAGACAAGAAACAAGACAAGAAACAAGATAAGAAAAAAGACAAGAAACAAGACAAGGAACAAGACAAGACAAGAGAAGACAAGAAACAAGACAAGAAACAAGCCTAGAAACAAGACAAGAAACAAGACAAGAAACAAGACAAGACAAGAGAAGACAAGAAACAAGATAAGAAACAAGACAAGAAACAAGAAGAGAAAAAAGACAAGAAACAAGACAAGAAAAAAGACAAGAAACAAGACAGGACAAGACAAGACAAGACAAGAAACAAGACAAGAAACAAGACAAGAAACAAGACAAGAAACAAGACAAGGAACAAGACAAGACAATAAACAAGAAAGTCAAGAAACAAGACAATAAACAAGACAAGAAACAAGACAAGAAACAAGACAAAAAACAAGACAAGAAAGAAGACAAGAAACAAGACAATAAACAAGACAATAAACAAGACAAGACAAGACAAGAAAAGAAACAAGACAAGACAAGACAAGACAAGAAAAAACACAACACAAGAAACAAAACAAGAAACAAGAAGAGAAACAAGACAAGAAACAAGACAAGAAAAAGACAAGAAACTAGAAAAGAAAAAAGACAAGACAAGAAAAAAGAAAGAAACAAGAAGAGAAACAAGAAATGAAACAAGTCAAGAAACAAGACAAGACAAGAGAAGATAAGAAACAAGACAAGAAACAAGACAAAAAACAAGACAAGAAAAAAGACAAAAAACAGGACAAGAAAAAAGACAAGACAAGAGAAGACAAGAAACAAGACAAGAAACAAGACAAGAAGCAAGACAAGAAACAAGACAAGACACAAGACAAGAAACAAGACAAGAAACAAGACAAGACAAGAAAAAGGACAATAAACAAGACAATAAACAAGACAAGACAAGACAACAAAAGAAACAAGACAAGACAAGACAAGAAACAAGACAGTACAAGAGAAGACAAGACAAGAAACAAGACAAGAAACAAGACAAGAAACAAGACAATAAAAAAGATAAGACAAGACAAGAAACAAGACAGGAAACAAGACAAGAAACAAGACAAGAAACAAGATAAGAAAAAGGAGAAGAAACAAGACAAGAAAAAAGACAAGACAAGACAAGACAAGACAAGACAAGACAAGAAACAAGACAGGACAAGACAGGACAAGACAAGACAAGACCAGAAACAAGACAAGAAACAAGACAAGAAACAAGACAGGACAAGACAAGACAAGAGAAGACAAGACAAGACAAGAAACAAGACAAGAAACAAGACAAGAAACAAGACAAGAAACAAGACAAGAAACAAGACAAGAAACAAGACTACAAACAAGACTAGAAACAAGACAAGAAACAAGACAAGAAACAAGACAAGACACAAGATAAGAAAAAAGACAAGAAACAAGACAACGAACAAGACAAGACAAGAGAAGACAAGAAACAAGACAAGAAACAAGCCTAGAAACAAGACAAGAAACAAGACAAGAAACAAGACAAGAAACAAGACAAGACAAGAGAAGACAAGTAACAAGACAAGAAAAAGGACAAGAAACAAGACAAGACAAGAGAAGACAAGAAACAAGACAAGAAACAAGAAGAGAAACAAGACAAGAAACAAGACAAGAAACAAGACAAGAAAAAAGACAAGAAACAAGACAGGACAAGACAAGACAAGACAAGAAACAAGACAAGAAACAAGACAAGAAACAAGACAAGAAAAAAGACAAGGAACAAGACAAGACAAGACAAGAAAAAGGACAAGAAACAAGACAGGACAATACAAGACAAGACAAAGCAAACAAGACAAGAAACAAGACAAGAAACAAGACAATAAACAAGACAAGACAAGAGAAGACAAGAAACAAGACAAGAAACAAGACAAGAAAAGGACAAGAAACAAGACAAGAAACAAGACAAGAAACAAGAAAAGAAAAAAGACAAGAAAAAAGACAAGAAACAAGACAAGACAAGAGAAGACAAGAAAAAATACAAGACAAGACAAGAAACAAGACAAGAAATAAGACAAGAAACAAAACAGTAAACAAGTCAATAAACAAGACAATAAACAAGAAAAGAAACAAGACAAGAAACAAGACAAAAAACAAGACAAGAAAGAAGACAAGAAACAAGAAAAGAAACAAGACAAGAAACAAAACAAGAAACAAGATAAGACACAAGACAAGAAACAAGACAAGAAACAAGTTAAGAAACAAAACAAGAAACAGAACAAGAAACAAGACAAGACAAGAGAAGAAAAGAAGCAAGACAAGAAACAAGACAAGAGAAGACAAGAAACAAGACAAGAAACAAAACAAGAAACAAGATAAGAAACAAGACAAGAAACAAGACAAGAAACAAGACAAGAGAAGACAAGAAACAAGACAAGAAACAAGACAAGAAACAAGACAAGAAACAAGACAAGAAACAACAACAAGAAACAAGACAAGAAACAAGACTAGAAACAAGACAAGAAACAAGACAAGAAACAAGACAAGAAACAAGATAAGAAAAAAGACAAGAAACAAGACAAGGAACAAGACAAGACAAGAGAAGACAAGAAACAAGACAAGAAACAAGCGTAGAAACAAGACAAGACAAGAGAAGACAAGTAACAAGACAAGAAACAAGACAAGAAACAAGAAGGGACAAGAGAAGACAAGAAACAAGACAAGAAACAAGACAAGAAACAAGAAGAGAAACAAGACAAGAAACAAGACAAGAAAAAAGAAAAGAAACAAGACAGGACAAGACAAGACAAGACAAGAAACAAGACAAGAAACAAGACAAGAAACAAGACAAGAAACAAGACAAGGAACAAGACAAAACAAGAAAAAAGACAAGAATCAAGACAGGGCAATACAAGACAAGACAAGACAAACAAGACAAGAAACAAGACAAGAAAGAAGACAATAAAAAAAGAAAAGAAACAAGGCAAGACAAGAGAAGACAAGAAACAAGACAAGAAACAAGACAAGAAAAAAGACAAGAAACAAGACAAGACAAGAGAAGACAAGAAAAAATACAAGACAAGACAAGAAACAAGACAAGAAATAAGACAAGAAACAAAACAGTAAACAAGTCAATAAACAAGACAATAAACAAGACAAGAAACCAGACAAGAAACAAGACAAAAAACAAGACAAGAAAGAAGACAAGAAACAAGAAAAGAAACAAGACAAGAAACAAAACAAGAAACAAGATAAGAAACAAGACAAGAAACAAGACAAGAAAGAAGTTAAGAAACAAAACAGTAAACAAGTCAATAAACAAGACAATAAACAAGACAAGAAACCAGACAAGAAACAAGACAAAAAACAAGACAAGAAAGAAGACAAGAAACAAGAAAAGAAACAAGACAAGAAACAAAACAAGAAACAAGATAAGAAACAAAACAAGAAACAAGACAAGAAACAAAACAAGAAACAAGACAAGACAAGAGAAGAAAAGAAACAAGACAAGAAACAAGACAAGACAAGACAAGAAACAAGACAAGAAACAAAACAAGAAACAAGATAAGAAACAAGACAAGAAACAAGACAAGAAACAAGACAAGAGAAGACAAGAAACAAGACAAGAAACAAGACAAGAAACAAGACAAGAAACAAGACAAGAAACAAGACAAGAAACAAGACAAGAAACAAGACTAGAAACAAGACAAGAAAAAAGACAAGAAACAAGACAAGAAACAAGATAAGAAAAAAGACAAGAAACAAGACAAGGAACAAGACAAGACAAGAGAAGACAAGAAACAAGACAAGAAACAAGCGTAGAAACAAGACAAGAAACAAGAGAAGACAAGAGAAGACAAGAAACAAGACAAGAAACAAGACAAGAAACAAGAAGGGACAAGAGAAGACAAGAAACAAGACAAGAAACAAAACAAGAAACAAGAAGAGAAACAAGACAAGAAACAAGACAAGAAACAAGACAAGAAAAAAGAAAAGAAACAAGAGAGGACAAGACAAGACAAGACAAGAAAATAGACAAGAAACAAGACAAGAAACAAGACAAGAAACAAGACAAGAAACAAGACAAGGAACAAGACAAGACAAGAAAAAAGACAAGAAGCAAGACAGGACAATACAAGACAAGACAAGACAAACAAGACAAGAAACAAGACAAGAAAGAAGACAATAAACAAGACAAGAAACAAGACAAGACAAGAGAAGACAAGAAACAAGACAAGACAAGAAACAAGAGAAGAAACAAGACAAGAAACAAGACAAGAAATATGACAAGAAACAAGACAAGAAACAAGACAAGAAACAAGACAAGAAACAAGACAATAAAAAAGATAAGACAAGACAAGAAACAAGACAGGAAACAAGACAAGAAACAAAACAAGAAACAAGATAAGAAAAAGTTGAAGAAACAAGACAAGAAAAAAGATAACACAAGACAAGACAAGAAACAAGACAGGACAAGACAGGACAAGACAAGACAAGACCAGAAACAAGACAGGAAACAAGAGAATAAACAAGACAAGACAAGACAAGACAAGACAAGACAAGAGACAAGACAAGACAAGACAAGACAAGAAACAAGACAAGAAACAAGACAAGAAATAAGACAATAAACAAGACAAGAAAGCAGACAACAAACAAGACAAGAAATAAGACAAGAAACAAGACAAGAAAGCAGACAACAAACAAGACAAGAAACAAGACAATAAACAAGACAATACAAAAGAAAATAAACAAGACAATAAACAGGACAAGACAAGACAAGAAAAGAGAAGAAACAAGACAAGAAACAAGACAGGAGAATACAAGACAAGACAAGAGAAGAAACAAGACAAGAAACAAGACAAGAAACAAGACAAGAAACAAGACAAGAAACATGACAAGAAACAAGACAAGAAACAAGACAAGAAACAAGACTAGAAACAAGACAAGAAACAAGACAAGAAACAAGACAAGACACAAGATAAGAAAAAAGACAAGAAACAAGACAACGAACAAGACAAGACAAGACAAGACAAGAAACAAGACAAGAAATAAGACAAGAAACAAAACAGTAAACAAGTCAATAAACAAGACAATAAACAAGACAAGAAACAAGACAAGAAACAAGACAAAAAACAAGACAAGAAAAAAGACAAGAAACAAGAAAAGAAACAAGACAAGAAACAAAACAAGAAACAAGATAAGAAACAAGACAAGAAACAAGACAAGAAAGAAGTTAAGAAACAAGACAAGAAACAAAACAAGAAACAAGACAAGACAAGAGAAGAAAAGAAACAAGACAAGAAACAAGACAAGACAAGACAAGAAACAAGACAAGAAACAAAACAAGAAACAAGATAAGAAACAAGAAAAGAAACAAGACAAGAAACAAGACAAGAGAAGACAAGAAACAAGACAAGAAACAAGACAAGAAACAAGACAAGAAACAAGACAAGAAACAAGACAAGAAACAAGACAAGAAACAAGACTAGAAACAAGACAAGAAACAAGACAAGAAACAAGACAAGAAACAAGATAAGAAAAAAGACAAGAAACAAGACAAGGAACAAGACAAGACAAGAGAAGACAAGAAACAAGACAAGAAACAAGCGTAGAAACAAGACAAGAAACAAGACAAGACAAGAGAAGACAAGAAACAAGACAAGAAACAAGAAGGGACAACAGAAGACAAGAAACAAGACAAGAAACAAAACAAAAAACAAGAAGAGAAACAAGACAAGAAACAAGACAAGAAACAAGACAAGAAAAAAGAAAAGAAACAAGACAGGACAAGACAAGACAAGACAAGAAAATAGACAAGAAACAAGACAAGAAACAAGACAAGAAACAAGACAAGAAACAAGACTAGAAACAAGACAAGAAACAAGACAAGAAACAAGACAAGACACAAGATAAGAAACAAGACAAGAAACAAGACAACATACAAGACAAGACAAGAGAAGACAAGAAACAAGACAAGAAACAAGCCTAGAAACAAGACAAGAAACAAGACAAGAAACAAGACAAGAAACAAGACAAGAAACAAGAAGAGAAACAAGACAAGAAACAAGACAAGAAACAAGACAAGAAAAAAGAAAAGAAACAAGACAGGACAAGACAAGACAAGACAAGAAACAAGACAAGAAACAAGACAAGAAATAAGACAAGAAAAAAGACAAGGAACAAGACAAGAGAAGACAAGAAAAAAGACAAGAAACAAGACAGGACAATACAAGACAAGACAAAGCAAACAAGACAAGAAACAAGACAAGAAACAAGACAATAAACAAGACAAGACAAGAGAAGACAAGAAACAAGACAAGAAACAAGACAAGAAAAGGACAAGAAACAAGATAAGAAACAAGAGAAGAAACAAGAAAAGAAACAAGACAAGAAAAAAGACAAGAAACAAGACAAGACAAGAGAAGACAAGAAAAAATACAAGACAAGACAAGAAACAAGACAAGAAATAAGACAAGAAAAAAAACAGTAAACAAGTCAATAAACAAGACAATAAACAAGACAAGAAACAAGACAAGAAACAAGACAAAAAACAAGACAAGAAAGAAGACAAGAAACAAGAAAAGAAACAAGACAAGAAACAAAACAAGAAACAAGATAAGACACAAGACAAGAAACAAGACAAGAAACAAGTTAAGAAACAAAACAAGAAACAAAACAAGAAACAAGACAAGACAAGAGAAGAAAAGAAGCAAGACAAGAAACAAGACAAGACAAGACAAGAAACAAGACAAGAAACAAAACAAGAAACAAGATAAGAAACAAGACAAGAAACAAGACAAGAAACAAGACAAGAGAAGACAAGAAACAAGACAAGAAACAAGACAAGAAACAAGACAAGAAACAACAACAAGAAACCAGACAAGAAACAAGACTAGAAACAAGACAAGAAAGAAGACAAGAAACAAGACAAGAAACAAGATAAGAAAAAAGACAAGAAACAAGACAAGGAACAAGACAACACAAGAGAAGACAAGAAACAAGACAAGAAACAAGCGTAGAAACAAGACAAGAAACAAGACAAGACAAGAGAAGACAAGTAACAAGACAAGAAACAAGACAAGAAACAAGAAGGGACAAGAGAAGACAAGAAACAAGACAAGAAACAAGACAAGAAACAAGAAGAGAAACAAGACAAGAAACAAGACAAGAAACAAGACAAGAAAAAAGAAAAGAAACAAGACAGGACAAGACAAGACAAGACAAGAAACAAGACAAGAAACAAGAAGGGACAACAGAAGACAAGAAACAAGACAAGAAACAAAACAAAAAACAAGAAGAGAAACAAGACAAGAAACAAGACAAGAAACAAGACAAGAAAAAAGAAAAGAAACAAGACAGGACAAGACAAGACAAGACAAGAAAATAGACAAGAAACAAGACAAGAAACAAGACAAGAAACAAGACAAGAAACAAGACTAGAAACAAGACAAGAAACAAGACAAGAAACAAGACAAGACACAAGATAAGAAACAAGACAAGAAACAAGACAACGAACAAGACAAGACAAGAGAAGACAAGAAACAAGACAAGAAACAAGCCTAGAAACAAGACAAGAAACAAGACAAGAAACAAGACAAGAAACAAGACAAGAAACAAGACAAGAAACAAGAAGAGAAACAAGACAAGAAACAAGACAAGAAACAAGACAAGAAAAAAGAAAAGAAACAAGACAGGACAAGACAAGACAAGACAAGAAACAAGACAAGAAACAAGACAAGAAACAAGACAAGAAAAAAGACAAGGAACAAGACAAGAGAAGACAAGAAAAAAGACAAGAAACAAGACAGGACAATACAAGACAAGACAAAGCAAACAAGACAAGAAACAAGACAAGAAACAAGACAATAAACAAGACAAGACAAGAGAAGACAAGAAACAAGACAAGAAACAAGACAAGAAAAGGACAAGAAACAAGATAAGAAACAAGAGAAGAAACAAGAAAAGAAACAAGACAAGAAAAAAGACAAGAAACAAGACAAGACAAGAGAAGACAAGAAAAAATACAAGACAAGACAAGAAACAAGACAAGAAATAAGACAAGAAAAAAAACAGTAAACAAGTCAATAAACAAGACAATAAACAAGACAAGAAACAAGACAAGAAACAAGACAAAAAACAAGACAAGAAAGAAGACAAGAAACAAGAAAAGAAACAAGACAAGAAACAAAACAAGAAACAAGATAAGACACAAGACAAGAAACAAGACAAGAAACAAGTTAAGAAACAAAACAAGAAACAAAACAAGAAACAAGACAAGACAAGAGAAGAAAAGAAGCAAGACAAGAAACAAGACAAGACAAGACAAGAAACAAGACAAGAAACAAAACAAGAAACAAGATAAGAAACAAGACAAGAAACAAGACAAGAAACAAGACAAGAGAAGACAAGAAACAAGACAAGAAACAAGACAAGAAACAAGACAAGAAACAACAACAAGAAACCAGACAAGAAACAAGACTAGAAACAAGACAAGAAAGAAGACAAGAAACAAGACAAGAAACAAGATAAGAAAAAAGACAAGAAACAAGACAAGGAACAAGACAACACAAGAGAAGACAAGAAACAAGACAAGAAACAAGCGTAGAAACAAGACAAGAAACAAGACAAGACAAGAGAAGACAAGTAACAAGACAAGAAACAAGACAAGAAACAAGAAGGGACAAGAGAAGACAAGAAACAAGACAAGAAACAAGACAAGAAACAAGAAGAGAAACAAGACAAGAAACAAGACAAGAAACAAGACAAGAAAAAAGAAAAGAAACAAGACAGGACAAGACAAGACAAGACAAGAAACAAGACAAGAAACAAGACAAGAAACAAGACAAGAAACAAGACAAGGAACAAGACAAGACAAGAAAAAAGACAAGAATCAAGACAGGACAATACAAGACAAAACAAGACAAACAAGACAAGAAACAAGACAAGAAAGAAGACAATAAAAAAAGAAAAGAAACAAGGCAAGACAAGAGAAGACAAGAAACAAGACAAGAAACAAGACAAGAAAAAAGACAAGAAACAAGACAAGACAAGAGAAGACAAGAAAAAATACAAGACAAGACAAGAAACAAGACAAGAAATAAGACAAGAAACAAAACAGTAAACAAGTCAATAAACAAGACAATAAACAAGACAAGAAACAAGACAAGAAACAAGACAAAAAACAAGACAAGAAAGAAGACAAGAAACAAGAAAAGAAACAAGACAAGAAACAAAACAAGAAACAAGATAAGAAACAAGACAAGAAAAAAGACAAGAAAGAAGTTAAGAAACAAGACAAGAAACAAAACAAGAAACAAGACAAGACAAGAGAAGAAAAGAAACAAGACAAGAAACAAGACAAGACAAGACAAGAAACAAGACAAGAAACAAAACAAGAAACAAGATAAGAAACAAGACAAGAAACAAGACAAGAAAAAGGACAAGAGAAGACAAGAAACAAGACAAGAAACAAGACAAGAAACAAGATAAGAAACAAGACAAGAAACAAGACAAGAAACAAGACAAAAAACAAGACAAGAAACAAGACAAGAAACAAGACAAGACAAGAGAAGATAAGAAACAAGACAAGATACAAGACAAGACAAGACAAGAAACAAGACAGGACAAGACAAGACAAGACAAGACAAGACAAGAAACAAGACAAGAAACAAGACAAGAAACAAGACTAGAAACAAGACAAGAAACAAGACAAGAACCAACAACAAGAAACCAGAGAAGAAACAAGACTAGAAACAAGACAAGAAACAAGACAAGAAACAAGACAAGAAACAACAACAAGAAACCAGACAAGAAACAAGACTAGAAACAAGACAAGAAACAAGACAAGAAACAACAACAAGAAACCAGACAAGAAACAAGACTAGAAACAAGACAAGAAACAAGACAAGAAACAAGACAAGAAACAAGATAAGAAAAAAGACAAGAAACAAGACAAGGAACAAGACAAGACAAGAGAAGACAAGAAACAAGACAAGAAACAAGACAAGAAACAAGACAAGAAACAACAACAAGAAACCAGACAAGAAACAAGACTAGAAACAAGACAAGAAACAAGACAAGAAACAAGACAAGAAACAAGATAAGAAAAAGGACAAGAAACAAGACAAGGAACAAGACAAGACATGAGAAGACAAGAAACAAGACAAGAAACAAGCGTAGAAACAAGACAAGAAACAAGACAAGACAAGAGAAGACAAGAAACAAGACAAGAAACAAGACCAGAAACAAGAAGGGACAAGAGAAGACAAGAAACAAGACAAGAAACAAAACAAGAAACAAGAAGAGAAACAAGACAAGAAACAAGACAAGAAACAAGACAAGAAAAAAGAAAAGAAACAAGACAGGACAAGACAAGACAAGACAAGAAACAAGACAAGAAACAAGACAAGAAACAAGACAAGAAACAAGACAAGGAACAAGACAAGACAAGAAAAAAGACAAGAAACAAGACAGGACAATACAAGACAAGACAAGACAAACAAGACAAGAAACAAGACAAGAAAGAAGACAATAAACAAGACAAGAAACAAGACAATACAAGAGAAGACAAGAAACAAGACAAGAAACAAGACAAGAAACAAGAAAAGAAACAAGACAAGAAAAAAGACAAGAAATAAGACAAGACAAGAGAAGACAAGGAAAAATACAAGACAAGACAAGAAACAAGACAACAAACAAGACAAGAAATAAGACAAGAAACAAGACAGTAAACAAGTCAATAAACAAGACAATAAACAAGACAAGAAAAAAGACAAGAAACAAGACAAAAAACAAGACAAGAAAGAAGACAAGAAACAAGAAAAGAAACGAGACAAGAAACAAAACAAGAAACAAGATAAGAAACAAGACAAGAAACAAGACAAGAAACAAGACAAAAAACAAGACAAGAAACAAGACAAGAAACAAGACAAGACAAGAGAAGATAAGAAACAAGACAAGAAACAAGACAAGACAAGACAAGAAACAAGACAGGACAAGACAAGACAAGACAAGACAAGACAAGAAACAAGACAAGAAACAAGACAAGAAACAAGACTAGAAATACGACAAGAAACAAGACAAGAAACAAGACAAGAAACCAGAGAAGAAACAAGACTAGAAACAAGACAAGAAACAAGACAAGAAACAAGACAAGAAACAACAACAAGAAACCAGACAAGAAACAAGACTAGAAACAAGACAAGAAACAAGACAAGAAACAACAACAAGAAACCAGACAAGAAACAAGACTAGAAACAAGACAAGAAACAAGACAAGAAACAAGACAAGAAACAAGATAAGAAAAAAGACAAGAAACAAGACAAGGAACAAGACAAGACAAGAGAAGACAAGAAACAAGACAAGAAACAAGACAAGAAACAAGACAAGACAGGAGAAGACAAGAAAAAATACAAGACAAGACAAGAAACAAGACAAGAAACAAGACAAGAAATAAGACAAGAAACAAAACAGTAAACAAGTCAATAAACAAGACAATAAACAAGACAAGAAACAAGACAAAAAACAAGACAAGAAACAAGACAAAAAACAAGACAAGAAAGAAGACAAGAAACAAGAAAAGAAGCAAGACAAGAAACAAAACAAGAAACAAGATAAGAAACAAGACAAGAAACAAGACAAGAAACAAGTTAAGAAACAAGACAAGAAACAAAACAAGAAACAAGACAAGACAAGAGAAGAAAAGAAACAAGACAAGAAACAAGACAAGACAAGACAAGAAACAAGATAAGAAACAAGACAAGAAACAAGACAAGAAACAAGACAAGAAACAATACAAGAAACAAGACAAGAAACAAGATAAGAAACAAGACAAGAAACAAGACAAGAAAAGAGAAGATAAGAAACAAGACAAGAAACAATAGAAGAAACAAGACAAGAAACAAGACAAGAAACAAGACAAGAAACAATAGAAGAAACAAGACAAGAAACAATAGAAGAAACAAGACAAGAAACAAGACAAAAACAAGACAAGACAAGAGATTACAAGAAACAAGACAAGAAACAAGACATGAAACAAGACAAGAAAAGACAAGACAGTACAAGACAAGACAGGAAAAAAGACAGGACAAGAGAGGACAAGACAAGGACAAAGACGGGACAAGACAAGACAAGACAAGAAACAAGACAAGAAACAAGACAAGAAACAAGACAAGAAACAAGACAAGAAACAAGACAAGAAACAAGACAAGAAACAAGACAAGAAACAAGACAAGAAACAAGATAAGAAAAAAGACAAGAAACAAGACAAGGAACAAGACAAGACAAGAGAAGACAAGAAACAAGACAAGAAACAAGCCTAGAAACAAGACAAGAAACAAGACAAGAAACAAGACAAGACAAGAGAAGACAAGAAACAAGATAAGAAACAAGACAAGAAACAAGAAGAGAAACAAGACAAGAAACAAGACAAGAAAAAAGACAAGAAACAAGACAGGACAAGACAAGACAAGACAAGAAACAAGACAAGAAACAAGACAAGAAACAAGACAAGAAACAAGACAAGGAACAAGACAAGACAATAAACAAGAAAGTCAAGAAACAAGACAATAAACAAGACAAGAAACAAGACAAGAAACAAGACAAAAAACAAGACAAGAAAGAAGACAAGAAACAAGACAATAAACAAGACAATAAACAAGACAAGACAAGACAAGAAAAGAAACAAGACAAGACAAGACAAGACAAGAAAAAACACAACACAAGAAACAAAACAAGAAACAAGAAGAGAAACAAGACAAGAAACAAGACAAGAAAAAGACAAGAAACTAGAAAAGAAAAAAGACAAGACAAGAAAAAAGAAAGAAACAAGACAAGAAACAAGAAATGAAACAAGTCAAGAAACAAGACAAGACAAGAGAAGATAAGAAACAAGACAAGAAACAAGACAAAAAACAAGACAAGAAAAAAGACAAAAAACAGGACAAGAAAAAAGACAAGACAAGAGAAGACAAGAAACAAGACAAGAAACAAGACAAGAAGCAAGACAAGAAACAAGACAAGACACAAGACAAGAAACAAGACAAGAAACAAGACAAGAAAAAGGACAATAAACAAGACAATAAACAAGACAAGACAAGACAACAAAAGAAACAAGACAAGACAAGACAAGAAACAAGACAGTACAAGACAAGACAAGACAAGAAACAAGACAAGAAACAAGACAAGAAACAAGACAATAAAAAAGATAAGACAAGACAAGAAACAAGACAGGAAACAAGACAAGAAACAAGACAAGAAACAAGATAAGAAAAAGGAGAAGAAACAAGACAAGAAAAAAGACAATAAACAAGACAAGACAAGACAAGAAAAGAAACAAGACAAGAAAAAAGACAAGAAACAAGACAAGGAACAAGACAAGACAAGAGAAGACAAGAAACAAGACAAGAAACAAGACAAGAAACAAGACAAGAAACAACAACAAGAAAGACAAGAAACAAGACAGGAAACAAGACAAGAAACAAAACAAGAAACAAGATAAGAAAAAGGAGAAGAAACAAGACAATAAAAAAGACAACACAAGACAAGACAAGAAACAAGACAGGACAAGACAGGACAAGACAAGACAAGACCAGAAACAAGACAGGAAACAAGAGAATAAGCAAGACAAGACAAGACAAGACAAGACAAGACAAGACACAAGACAGGACAAGACAGGACAAGAGAAGACAAGACAAGACAAGACAAGACAAGAAACAAGACAAGAAACAAGACAAGAAACAAGACAAGAAACAAGACAAGAAACAAGACAAGAAACAAGACTAGAAACAAGACAAGAAACAAGACAAGAAACAAGACAAGAAAGAAGACAAGAAACAAGATAAGAAAAAAGACAAGAAACAAGACAACGAACAAGACAAGACAGGAGAAGACAAGAAACAAGACAAGAAACAAGCCTAAAAACAAGACAAGAAACAAGACAAGAAACAAGACAAGACAAAAGAAGACAAGTAACAAGACAAGAAACAAGACAAGACAAGAGAAAACAAGAAACAAGACAAGAAACAAGAAGAGAAACAAGACAAGAAACAAGACAAGAAACAAGACAAGACAAGACAAGACAAGTTAAGAAACAAGACAAGAAACAAGACAAGAAAAAAGACAAGGAACAAGAGAAGACAAGACAAGAAAAAAGAGAAGAAACAAGACAGGACAATACAAGACAAGACAAGGCAAACAAGACAAAAAAAAAGACAAGAAACAAGACAATAAACAAGACAAGACAAGAGAAGACAAGAAACAAGACAAGAAACAAGACAAGAAACAAGAAAAGAAATAAGACAAGAAAAAAGACAAGAAACAAGACAAGACAGGAGAAGACAAGAAAAAATACAAGACAAGACAAGAAACAAGACAAGAAACAAGACAAGAAATAAGACAAGAAACAAAACAGTAAACAAGTCAATAAACAAGACAATAAACAAGACAAGAAACAAGACAAAAAACAAGACAAGAAACAAGACAAAAAACAAGACAAGAAAGAAGACAAGAAACAAGAAAAGAAGCAAGACAAGAAACAAAACAAGAAACAAGATAAGAAACAAGACAAGAAACAAGACAAGAAACAAGTTAAGAAACAAGACAAGAAACAAAACAAGAAACAAGACAAGACAAGAGAAGAAAAGAAACAAGACAAGAAACAAGACAAGACAAGACAAGAAACAAGATAAGAAACAAGACAAGAAACAAGACAAGAAACAAGACAAGAAACAATACAAGAAACAAGACAAGAAACAAGATAAGAAACAAGACAAGAAACAAGACAAGAAAAGAGAAGATAAGAAACAAGACAAGAAACAATAGAAGAAACAAGACAAGAAACAAGACAAGAAACAAGAGAAGAAACAATAGAAGAAACAAGACAAGAAACAATAGAAGAAACAAGACAAGAAACAAGACAAAAACAAGACAAGACAAGAGAAGACAAGAAACAAGACAAGAAACAAGACATGAAACAAGACAAGAAAAGACAAGACAGTACAAGACAAGACAGGAAAAAAGACAGGACAAGAGAGGACAAGACAAGGACAAAGACAGGACAAGACAAGACAAGACAAGAAACAAGACAAGAAACAAGACAAGAAACAAGACAAGAAACAAGACAAGAAACAAGACAAGAAACAAGACAAGAAACAAGACAAGAAACAAGACAAGAAACAAGACAAGAAACAAGATAAGAAAAAAGACAAGAAACAAGACAAGGAACAAGACAAGACAAGAGAAGACAAGAAACAAGACAAGAAACAAGCCTAGAAACAAGACAAGAAACAAGACAAGAAACAAGACAAGACAAGAGAAGACAAGAAACAAGATAAGAAACAAGACAAGAAACAAGAAGAGAAACAAGACAAGAAACAAGACAAGAAAAAAGACAAGAAACAAGACAGGACAAGACAAGACAAGACAAGAAACAAGACAAGAAACAAGACAAGAAACAAGACAAGAAACAAGACAAGGAACAAGACAAGACAATAAACAAGAAAGTCAAGAAACAAGACAATAAACAAGACAAGAAACAAGACAAGAAACAAGACAAAAAACAAGACAAGAAAGAAGACAAGAAACAAGACAATAAACAAGACAATAAACAAGACAAGACAAGACAAGAAAAGAAACAAGACAAGACAAGACAAGACAAGAAAAAACACAACACAAGAAACAAAACAAGAAACAAGAAGAGAAACAAGACAAGAAACAAGACAAGAAAAAGACAAGAAACTAGAAAAGAAAAAAGACAAGACAAGAAAAAAGAAAGAAACAAGACAAGAAACAAGAAATGAAACAAGTCAAGAAACAAGACAAGACAAGAGAAGATAAGAAACAAGACAAGAAACAAGACAAAAAACAAGACAAGAAAAAAGACAAAAAACAGGACAAGAAAAAAGACAAGACAAGAGAAGACAAGAAACAAGACAAGAAACAAGACAAGAAGCAAGACAAGAAACAAGACAAGACACAAGACAAGAAACAAGACAAGAAACAAGACAAGAAAAAGGACAATAAACAAGACAATAAACAAGACAAGACAAGACAACAAAAGAAACAAGACAAGACAAGACAAGAAACAAGACAGTACAAGACAAGACAAGACAAGAAACAAGACAAGAAACAAGACAAGAAACAAGACAATAAAAAAGATAAGACAAGACAAGAAACAAGACAGGAAACAAGACAAGAAACAAGACAAGAAACAAGATAAGAAAAAGGAGAAGAAACAAGACAAGAAAAAAGACAAGACAAGACAAGACAAGACAAGACAAGACAAGAAACAAGACAGGACAAGACAGGACAAGACAAGACAAGAACAGAAACAAGACAAGAAACAAGACAAGAAACAAGACAGGACAAGACAAGACAAGACAAGACAAGACAAGAAACAAGACAAGAAACAAGACAAGAAACAAGACAAGAAACAAGACAAGAAACAAGACAAGAAACAAGACTACAAACAAGACTAGAAACAAGACAAGAAACAAGACAAGAAACAAGACAAGACACAAGATAAGAAAAAAGACAAGAAACAAGACAACGAACAAGACAAGACAAGAGAAGACAAGAAACAAGACAAGAAACAAGCCTAGAAACAAGACAAGAAACAAGACAAGAAACAAGACAAGAAACAAGACAAGACAAGAGAAGACAAGTAACAAGACAAGAAACAAGACAAGAAACAAGACAAGACAAGAGAATACAAGAAACAAGACAAGAAACAAGAAGAGAAACAAGACAAGGAACAAGACAAGACAAGACAAGAAAAAGGACAAGAAACAAGACAGGACAATACAAGACAAGACAAAGCAAACAAGACAAGAAACAAGACAAGAAACAAGACAATAAACAAGAGAAGACAAGAGAAGACAAGAAACAAGACAAGAAACAAGACAAGAAAAGGACAAGAAAGAAGACAAGAAACAAGACAAGAAACAAGAAAAGAAAAAAGACAAGAAAAAAGACAAGAAACAAGACAAGACAAGAGAAGACAAGAAAAAATACAAGACAGGACAAGAAACAAGACAAGAAATAAGACAAGAAACAAAACAGTAAACAAGTCAATAAACAAGACAATAAACAAGAAAAGAAACAAGACAAGAAACAAGACAAAAAACAAGACAAGAAAGAAGACAAGAAACAAGAAAAGAAACAAGACAAGAAACAAAACAAGAAACAAGATAAGACACAAGACAAGAAACAAGACAAGAAACAAGTTAAGAAACAAAACAAGAAACAGAACAAGAAACAAGAAAAGACAAGAGAATAAAAGAAGCAAGACAAGAAACAAGACAAGAGAAGACAAGAAACAAGACAAGAAACAAAACAAGAAACAAGATAAGAAACAAGACAAGAAACAAGACAAGAAACAAGACAAGAGAAGACAAGAAACAAGACAAGAAACAAGACAAGAAAAAAGCGTAGAAACAAGACAAGAAACAAGACAAGACAAGAGAAGACAAGTAACAAGACAAGAAACAAGACAAGAAACAAGAAGGGACAAGAGAAGACAAGAAACAAGACAAGAAACAAGACAAGAAACAAGAAGAGAAACAAGACAAGAAACAAGACAAGAAAAAAGAAAAGAAACAAGACAGGACAAGACAAGACAAGACAAGAAACAAGATAAGAAACAAGACAAGAAACAAGACAAGAAACAAGACAAGGAACAAGACAAGACAAGAAAAAAGACAAGAATCAAGACAGGGCAATACAAGACAAGACAAGACAAACAAGACAAGAAACAAGACAAGAAAGAAGACAATAAAAAAAGAAAAGAAACAAGGCAAGACAAGAGAAGACAAGAAACAAGACAAGAAACAAGACAAGAAAAAAGACAAGAAACAAGACAAGACAAGAGAAGACAAGAAAAAATACAAGACAAGACAAGAAACAAGACAAGAAATAAGACAAGAAACAAAACAGTAAACAAGTCAATAAACAAGACAATAAACAAGACAAGAAACCAGACAAGAAACAAGACAAAAAACAAGACAAGAAAGAAGACAAGAAACAAGAAAAGAAACAAGACAAGAAACAAAACAAGAAACAAGATAAGAAACAAGACAAGAAACAAGACAAGAAAGAAGTTAAGAAACAAAACAGTAAACAAGTCAATAAACAAGACAATAAACAAGACAAGAAACCAGACAAGAAACAAGACAAAAAACAAGACAAGAAAGAAGACAAGAAACAAGAAAAGAAACAAGACAAGAAACAAAACAAGAAACAAGATAAGAAACAAGACAAGAAACAAGACAAGAAAGAAGTTAAGAAACAAGACAAGAAACAAAACAAGAAACAAGACAAGACAAGAGAAGAAAAGAAACAAGACAAGAAACAAGACAAGACAAGACAAGAAACAAGACAAGAAACAAAACAAGAAACAAGATAAGAAACAAGACAAGAAACAAGACAAGAAACAAGACAAGAGAAGACAAGAAACAAGACAAGAAACAAGACAAGAAACAAGACAAGAAACAAGACAAGAAACAAGACAAGAAACAAGACAAGAAACAAGACTAGAAACAAGACAAGAAAAAAGACAAGAAACAAGACAAGAAACAAGATAAGAAAAAAGACAAGAAACAAGACAAGGAACAAGAAAAGACAAGACAAGACAAGAAACAAGACAAGAAACAAGCGTAGAAACAAGACAAGAAACAAGACAAGACAAGAGAAGACAAGAAACAAGACAAGAAACAAGACAAGAAACAAGAAGGGACAAGAGAAGACAAGAAACAAGACAAGAAACAAAACAAGAAACAAGAAGAGAAACAAGACAAGAAACAAGACAAGAAACAAGACAAGAAAAAAGAAAAGAAACAAGAGAGGACAAAACAAGACAAGACAAGAAAATAGACAAGAAACAAGACAAGAAACAAGACAAAAAACAAGACAAGAAACAAGACAAGGAACAAGACAAGACAAGAAAAAAGACAAGAAACAAGACAGGACAATACAAGACAAGACAAGACAAACAAGACAAGAAACAAGACAAGAAAGAAGACAATAAACAAGACAAGAAACAAGACAAGACAAGAGAAGACAAGAAACAAGACAAGACAAGAAACAAGACAAGAAACAAGACAAGAAACAAGACAAGAAATATGACAAGAAACAAGACAAGAAACAAGACAAGAAACAAGACAAGAAACAAGACAATAAAAAAGATAAGACAAGACAAGAAACAAGACAAGAAAAGGACAAGAAACAAGATAAGAAACAAGACAAGAAACAAGAAAAGAAACAAGACAAGAAAAAAGACAAGAAACAAGACAAGACAAGAGAAGAGAAGAAAAAATACAAGACAAGACAAGAAACAAGACAAGAAATAAGACAAGAAACAAAACAGTAAACAAGTCAATAAACAAGACAATAAACAAGACAAGAAACAAGACAAGAAACAAGACAAGAAACAAGACAAGAAAAAAGAAAAGAAACAAGACAGGACAAGACAAGACAAGACAAGAAACAAGACAAGAAACAAGACAAGAAACAAGACAAGAAAAAAGACAAGGAACAAGACAAGAGAAGACAAGAAAAAAGACAAGAAACAAGACAAGACAAGAGAAGACAAGTAACAAGACAAGAAACAAGACAAGAAACAAGAAGGGACAAGAGAAGACAAGAAACAAGACAAGAAACAAGACAAGAAACAAGAAGAGAAACAAGACAAGAAACAAGACAAGAAAAAAGAAAAGAAACAAGACAGGACAAGACAAGACAAGACAAAAAACAAGACAAGAAACAAGACAAGAAACAAGACAAGAAACAAGACAAGGAACAAGACAAGACAAGAAAAAAGACAAGAATCAAGACAGGGCAATACAAGACAAGACAAGACAAACAAGACAAGAAACAAGACAAGAAAGAAGACAATAAAAAAAGAAAAGAAACAAGGCAAGACAAGAGAAGACAAGAAACAAGACAAGAAACAAGACAAGAAAAAAGACAAGAAACAAGACAAGACAAGAGAAGACAAGAAAAAATACAAGACAAGACAAGAAACAAGACAGGAAATAAGACAAGAAAGAAAACAGTAAACAAGTCAATAAACAAGACAATAAACAAGACAAGAAACCAGACAAGAAACAAGACAAAAAACAAGACAAGAAAGAAGACAAGAAACAAGAAAAGAAACAAGACAAGAAACAAAACAAGAAACAAGATAAGAAACAAGACAAGAAACAAGACAAGAAAGAAGTTAAGAAACAAAACAGTAAACAAGTCAATAAACAAGACAATAAACAAGACAAGAAACCAGACAAGAAACAAGACAAAAAACAAGACAAGAAAGAAGACAAGAAACAAGAAAAGAAACAAGACAAGAAACAAAACAAGAAACAAGATAAGAAACAAGACAAGAAACAAGACAAGAAAGAAGTTAAGAAACAAGACAAGAAACAAAACAAGAAACAAGACAAGACAAGAGAAGAAAAGAAACAAGACAAGAAACAAGACAAGACAAGACAAGAAACAAGACAAGAAACAAAACAAGAAACAAGATAAGAAACAAGACAAGAAACAAGACAAGAAACAAGACAAGAGAAGACAAGAAACAAGACAAGAAACAAGACAAGAAACAAGACAAGAAACAAGACAAGAAACAAGACAAGAAACAAGACAAGAAACAAGCCTAGAAACAAGACAAGAAACAAGACAAGAAACAAGACAAGACAAGAGAAGACAAGAAACAAGATAAGAAACAAGACAAGAAACAAGAAGAGAAACAAGACAAGAAACAAGACAAGAAAAAAGACAAGAAACAAGACAGGACAAGACAAGACAAGACAAGAAACAAGACAAGAAACAAGACAAGAAACAAGACAAGAAACAAGACAAGGAACAAGACAAGACAATAAACAAGAAAGTCAAGAAACAAGACAATAAACAAGACAAGAAACAAGACAAGAAACAAGACAAAAAACAAGACAAGAAAGAAGACAAGAAACAAGACAATAAACAAGACAATAAACAAGACAAGACAAGACAAGAAAAGAAACAAGACAAGACAAGACAAGACAAGAAAAAACACAACACAAGAAACAAAACAAGAAACAAGAAGAGAAACAAGACAAGAAACAAGACAAGAAAAAGACAAGAAACTAGAAAAGAAAAAAGACAAGACAAGAAAAAAGAAAGAAACAAGACAAGAAACAAGAAATGAAACAAGTCAAGAAACAAGACAAGACAAGAGAAGATAAGAAACAAGACAAGAAACAAGACAAAAAACAAGACAAGAAAAAAGACAAAAAACAGGACAAGAAAAAAGACAAGACAAGAGAAGACAAGAAACAAGACAAGAAACAAGACAAGAAGCAAGACAAGAAACAAGACAAGACACAAGACAAGAAACAAGACAAGAAACAAGACAAGAAAAAGGACAATAAACAAGACAATAAACAAGACAAGACAAGACAACAAAAGAAACAAGACAAGACAAGACAAGAAACAAGACAGTACAAGACAAGACAAGACAAGAAACAAGACAAGAAACAAGACAAGAAACAAGACAATAAAAAAGATAAGACAAGACAAGAAACAAGACAGGAAACAAGACAAGAAACAAGACAAGAAACAAGATAAGAAAAAGGAGAAGAAACAAGACAAGAAAAAAGACAATAAACAAGACAAGACAAGACAAGAAAAGAAACAAGACAAGAAAAAAGACAAGAAACAAGACAAGGAACAAGACAAGACAAGAGAAGACAAGAAACAAGACAAGAAACAAGACAAGAAACAAGACAAGAAACAACAACAAGAAAGACAAGAAACAAGACAGGAAACAAGACAAGAAACAAAACAAGAAACAAGATAAGAAAAAGGAGAAGAAACAAGACAATAAAAAAGACAACACAAGACAAGACAAGAAACAAGACAGGACAAGACAGGACAAGACAAGACAAGACCAGAAACAAGACAGGAAACAAGAGAATAAGCAAGACAAGACAAGACAAGACAAGACAAGACAAGACACAAGACAGGACAAGACAGGACAAGAGAAGACAAGACAAGACAAGACAAGACAAGAAACAAGACAAGAAACAAGACAAGAAACAAGACAAGAAACAAGACAAGAAACAAGACAAGAAACAAGACTAGAAACAAGACAAGAAACAAGACAAGAAACAAGACAAGAAAGAAGACAAGAAACAAGATAAGAAAAAAGACAAGAAACAAGACAACGAACAAGACAAGACAGGAGAAGACAAGAAACAAGACAAGAAACAAGCCTAAAAACAAGACAAGAAACAAGACAAGAAACAAGACAAGACAAAAGAAGACAAGTAACAAGACAAGAAACAAGACAAGACAAGAGAAAACAAGAAACAAGACAAGAAACAAGAAGAGAAACAAGACAAGAAACAAGACAAGAAACAAGACAAGACAAGACAAGACAAGTTAAGAAACAAGACAAGAAACAAGACAAGAAAAAAGACAAGGAACAAGAGAAGACAAGACAAGAAAAAAGAGAAGAAACAAGACAGGACAATACAAGACAAGACAAGGCAAACAAGACAAAAAAAAAGACAAGAAACAAGACAATAAACAAGACAAGACAAGAGAAGACAAGAAACAAGACAAGAAACAAGACAAGAAACAAGAAAAGAAATAAGACAAGAAAAAAGACAAGAAACAAGACAAGACAGGAGAAGACAAGAAAAAATACAAGACAAGACAAGAAACAAGACAAGAAACAAGACAAGAAATAAGACAAGAAACAAAACAGTAAACAAGTCAATAAACAAGACAATAAACAAGACAAGAAACAAGACAAAAAACAAGACAAGAAACAAGACAAAAAACAAGACAAGAAAGAAGACAAGAAACAAGAAAAGAAGCAAGACAAGAAACAAAACAAGAAACAAGATAAGAAACAAGACAAGAAACAAGACAAGAAACAAGTTAAGAAACAAGACAAGAAACAAAACAAGAAACAAGACAAGACAAGAGAAGAAAAGAAACAAGACAAGAAACAAGACAAGACAAGACAAGAAACAAGATAAGAAACAAGACAAGAAACAAGACAAGAAACAAGACAAGAAACAATACAAGAAACAAGACAAGAAACAAGATAAGAAACAAGACAAGAAACAAGACAAGAAAAGAGAAGATAAGAAACAAGACAAGAAACAATAGAAGAAACAAGACAAGAAACAAGACAAGAAACAAGACAAGAAACAATAGAAGAAACAAGACAAGAAACAATAGAAGAAACAAGACAAGAAACAAGACAAAAACAAGACAAGACAAGAGAAGACAAGAAACAAGACAAGAAACAAGACATGAAACAAGACAAGAAAAGACAAGACAGTACAAGACAAGACAGGAAAAAAGACAGGACAAGAGAGGACAAGACAAGGACAAAGACAGGACAAGACAAGACAAGACAAGAAACAAGACAAGAAACAAGACAAGAAACAAGACAAGAAACAAGACAAGAAACAAGACAAGAAACAAGACAAGAAACAAGACAAGAAACAAGACAAGAAACAAGACAAGAAACAAGATAAGAAAAAAGACAAGAAACAAGACAAGGAACAAGACAAGACAAGAGAAGACAAGAAACAAGACAAGAAACAAGCCTAGAAACAAGACAAGAAACAAGACAAGAAACAAGACAAGACAAGAGAAGACAAGAAACAAGATAAGAAACAAGACAAGAAACAAGAAGAGAAACAAGACAAGAAACAAGACAAGAAAAAAGACAAGAAACAAGACAGGACAAGACAAGACAAGACAAGAAACAAGACAAGAAACAAGACAAGAAACAAGACAAGAAACAAGACAAGGAACAAGACAAGACAATAAACAAGAAAGTCAAGAAACAAGACAATAAACAAGACAAGAAACAAGACAAGAAACAAGACAAAAAACAAGACAAGAAAGAAGACAAGAAACAAGACAATAAACAAGACAATAAACAAGACAAGACAAGACAAGAAAAGAAACAAGACAAGACAAGACAAGACAAGAAAAAACACAACACAAGAAACAAAACAAGAAACAAGAAGAGAAACAAGACAAGAAACAAGACAAGAAAAAGACAAGAAACTAGAAAAGAAAAAAGACAAGACAAGAAAAAAGAAAGAAACAAGACAAGAAACAAGAAATGAAACAAGTCAAGAAACAAGACAAGACAAGAGAAGATAAGAAACAAGACAAGAAACAAGACAAAAAACAAGACAAGAAAAAAGACAAAAAACAGGACAAGAAAAAAGACAAGACAAGAGAAGACAAGAAACAAGACAAGAAACAAGACAAGAAGCAAGACAAGAAACAAGACAAGACACAAGACAAGAAACAAGACAAGAAACAAGACAAGAAAAAGGACAATAAACAAGACAATAAACAAGACAAGACAAGACAACAAAAGAAACAAGACAAGACAAGACAAGAAACAAGACAGTACAAGACAAGACAAGACAAGAAACAAGACAAGAAACAAGACAAGAAACAAGACAATAAAAAAGATAAGACAAGACAAGAAACAAGACAGGAAACAAGACAAGAAACAAGACAAGAAACAAGATAAGAAAAAGGAGAAGAAACAAGACAAGAAAAAAGACAAGACAAGACAAGACAAGACAAGACAAGACAAGAAACAAGACAGGACAAGACAGGACAAGACAAGACAAGAACAGAAACAAGACAAGAAACAAGACAAGAAACAAGACAGGACAAGACAAGACAAGACAAGACAAGACAAGAAACAAGACAAGAAACAAGACAAGAAACAAGACAAGAAACAAGACAAGAAACAAGACAAGAAACAAGACTACAAACAAGACTAGAAACAAGACAAGAAACAAGACAAGAAACAAGACAAGACACAAGATAAGAAAAAAGACAAGAAACAAGACAACGAACAAGACAAGACAAGAGAAGACAAGAAACAAGACAAGAAACAAGCCTAGAAACAAGACAAGAAACAAGACAAGAAACAAGACAAGAAACAAGACAAGACAAGAGAAGACAAGTAACAAGACAAGAAACAAGACAAGAAACAAGACAAGACAAGAGAATACAAGAAACAAGACAAGAAACAAGAAGAGAAACAAGACAAGGAACAAGACAAGACAAGACAAGAAAAAGGACAAGAAACAAGACAGGACAATACAAGACAAGACAAAGCAAACAAGACAAGAAACAAGACAAGAAACAAGACAATAAACAAGAGAAGACAAGAGAAGACAAGAAACAAGACAAGAAACAAGACAAGAAAAGGACAAGAAAGAAGACAAGAAACAAGACAAGAAACAAGAAAAGAAAAAAGACAAGAAAAAAGACAAGAAACAAGACAAGACAAGAGAAGACAAGAAAAAATACAAGACAGGACAAGAAACAAGACAAGAAATAAGACAAGAAACAAAACAGTAAACAAGTCAATAAACAAGACAATAAACAAGAAAAGAAACAAGACAAGAAACAAGACAAAAAACAAGACAAGAAAGAAGACAAGAAACAAGAAAAGAAACAAGACAAGAAACAAAACAAGAAACAAGATAAGACACAAGACAAGAAACAAGACAAGAAACAAGTTAAGAAACAAAACAAGAAACAGAACAAGAAACAAGAAAAGACAAGAGAATAAAAGAAGCAAGACAAGAAACAAGACAAGAGAAGACAAGAAACAAGACAAGAAACAAAACAAGAAACAAGATAAGAAACAAGACAAGAAACAAGACAAGAAACAAGACAAGAGAAGACAAGAAACAAGACAAGAAACAAGACAAGAAACAAGCGTAGAAACAAGACAAGAAACAAGACAAGACAAGAGAAGACAAGTAACAAGACAAGAAACAAGACAAGAAACAAGAAGGGACAAGAGAAGACAAGAAACAAGACAAGAAACAAGACAAGAAACAAGAAGAGAAACAAGACAAGAAACAAGACAAGAAAAAAGAAAAGAAACAAGACAGGACAAGACAAGACAAGACAAGAAACAAGATAAGAAACAAGACAAGAAACAAGACAAGAAACAAGACAAGGAACAAGACAAGACAAGAAAAAAGACAAGAATCAAGACAGGGCAATACAAGACAAGACAAGACAAACAAGACAAGAAACAAGACAAGAAAGAAGACAATAAAAAAAGAAAAGAAACAAGGCAAGACAAGAGAAGACAAGAAACAAGACAAGAAACAAGACAAGAAAAAAGACAAGAAACAAGACAAGACAAGAGAAGACAAGAAAAAATACAAGACAAGACAAGAAACAAGACAAGAAATAAGACAAGAAACAAAACAGTAAACAAGTCAATAAACAAGACAATAAACAAGACAAGAAACCAGACAAGAAACAAGACAAAAAACAAGACAAGAAAGAAGACAAGAAACAAGAAAAGAAACAAGACAAGAAACAAAACAAGAAACAAGATAAGAAACAAGACAAGAAACAAGACAAGAAAGAAGTTAAGAAACAAAACAGTAAACAAGTCAATAAACAAGACAATAAACAAGACAAGAAACCAGACAAGAAACAAGACAAAAAACAAGACAAGAAAGAAGACAAGAAACAAGAAAAGAAACAAGACAAGAAACAAAACAAGAAACAAGATAAGAAACAAGACAAGAAACAAGACAAGAAAGAAGTTAAGAAACAAGACAAGAAACAAAACAAGAAACAAGACAAGACAAGAGAAGAAAAGAAACAAGACAAGAAACAAGACAAGACAAGACAAGAAACAAGACAAGAAACAAAACAAGAAACAAGATAAGAAACAAGACAAGAAACAAGACAAGAAACAAGACAAGAGAAGACAAGAAACAAGACAAGAAACAAGACAAGAAACAAGACAAGAAACAAGACAAGAAACAAGACAAGAAACAAGACAAGAAACAAGACTAGAAACAAGACAAGAAAAAAGACAAGAAACAAGACAAGAAACAAGATAAGAAAAAAGACAAGAAACAAGACAAGGAACAAGAAAAGACAAGACAAGACAAGAAACAAGACAAGAAACAAGCGTAGAAACAAGACAAGAAACAAGACAAGACAAGAGAAGACAAGAAACAAGACAAGAAACAAGACAAGAAACAAGAAGGGACAAGAGAAGACAAGAAACAAGACAAGAAACAAAACAAGAAACAAGAAGAGAAACAAGACAAGAAACAAGACAAGAAACAAGACAAGAAAAAAGAAAAGAAACAAGAGAGGACAAAACAAGACAAGACAAGAAAATAGACAAGAAACAAGACAAGAAACAAGACAAAAAACAAGACAAGAAACAAGACAAGGAACAAGACAAGACAAGAAAAAAGACAAGAAACAAGACAGGACAATACAAGACAAGACAAGACAAACAAGACAAGAAACAAGACAAGAAAGAAGACAATAAACAAGACAAGAAACAAGACAAGACAAGAGAAGACAAGAAACAAGACAAGACAAGAAACAAGACAAGAAACAAGACAAGAAACAAGACAAGAAATATGACAAGAAACAAGACAAGAAACAAGACAAGAAACAAGACAAGAAACAAGACAATAAAAAAGATAAGACAAGACAAGAAACAAGACAAGAAAAGGACAAGAAACAAGATAAGAAACAAGACAAGAAACAAGAAAAGAAACAAGACAAGAAAAAAGACAAGAAACAAGACAAGACAAGAGAAGAGAAGAAAAAATACAAGACAAGACAAGAAACAAGACAAGAAATAAGACAAGAAACAAAACAGTAAACAAGTCAATAAACAAGACAATAAACAAGACAAGAAACAAGACAAGAAACAAGACAAGAAACAAGACAAGAAAAAAGAAAAGAAACAAGACAGGACAAGACAAGACAAGACAAGAAACAAGACAAGAAACAAGACAAGAAACAAGACAAGAAAAAAGACAAGGAACAAGACAAGAGAAGACAAGAAAAAAGACAAGAAACAAGACAAGACAAGAGAAGACAAGTAACAAGACAAGAAACAAGACAAGAAACAAGAAGGGACAAGAGAAGACAAGAAACAAGACAAGAAACAAGACAAGAAACAAGAAGAGAAACAAGACAAGAAACAAGACAAGAAAAAAGAAAAGAAACAAGACAGGACAAGACAAGACAAGACAAAAAACAAGACAAGAAACAAGACAAGAAACAAGACAAGAAACAAGACAAGGAACAAGACAAGACAAGAAAAAAGACAAGAATCAAGACAGGGCAATACAAGACAAGACAAGACAAGACAAACAAGACAAGAAACAAGACAAGAAAGAAGACAATAAAAAAAGAAAAGAAACAAGGCAAGACAAGAGAAGACAAGAAACAAGACAAGAAACAAGACAAGAAAAAAGACAAGAAACAAGACAAGACAAGAGAAGACAAGAAAAAATACAAGACAAGACAAGAAACAAGACAGGAAATAAGACAAGAAAGAAAACAGTAAACAAGTCAATAAACAAGACAATAAACAAGACAAGAAACCAGACAAGAAACAAGACAAAAAACAAGACAAGAAAGAAGACAAGAAACAAGAAAAGAAACAAGACAAGAAACAAAACAAGAAACAAGATAAGAAACAAGACAAGAAACAAGACAAGAAAGAAGTTAAGAAACAAAACAGTAAACAAGTCAATAAACAAGACAATAAACAAGACAAGAAACCAGACAAGAAACAAGACAAAAAACAAGACAAGAAAGAAGACAAGAAACAAGAAAAGAAACAAGACAAGAAACAAAACAAGAAACAAGATAAGAAACAAGACAAGAAACAAGACAAGAAAGAAGTTAAGAAACAAGACAAGAAACAAAACAAGAAACAAGACAAGACAAGAGAAGAAAAGAAACAAGACAAGAAACAAGACAAGACAAGACAAGAAACAAGACAAGAAACAAAACAAGAAACAAGATAAGAAACAAGACAAGAAACAAGACAAGAAACAAGACAAGAGAAGACAAGAAACAAGACAAGAAACAAGACAAGAAACAAGACAAGAAACAAGACAAGAAACAAGACAAGAAACAAGACAAGAAACAAGACTAGAAACAAGACAAGAAAAAAGACAAGAAACAAGACAAGAAACAAGATAAGAAAAAAGACAAGAAACAAGACAAGGAACAAGACAAGACAAGAGAAGACAAGAAACAAGACAAGAAAGAAGCGTAGAAACAAGACAAGAAACAAGACAAGACAAGAGAAGACAAGAAACAAGACAAGAAACAAGACAAGAAACAAAACAAGAAACAAGAAGAGAAACAAGACAAGAAACAAGACAAGAAACAAGACAAGAAACAAGACAAGAAAAAAGAAAAGAAACAAGAGAGGACAAAACAAGACAAGACAAGAAAATAGACAAGAAACAAGACAAGAAACAAGACAAGAAACAAGACAAGAAACAAGACAAGGAACAAGACAAGACAAGAAAAAAGACAAGAAACAAGACAGGACAATACAAGACAAGACAAGACAAAAAAAAAAGAAACAAGACAAGAAAGAAGACAATAAACAAGACAAGAAACAAGACAAGACAAGAGAAGACAAGAAACAAGACAAGACAAGAAACAAGACAAGAAACAAGACAAGAAACAAGACAAGAAACAAGACAAGAAACAAGACAATAAAAAAGATAAGACAAGACAAGAAACAAGACAGGAAACAAGACAAGAAACAAAACAAGAAACAAGATAAGAAAAAGGAGAAGAAACAAGACAAGAAAAAAGACAACACAAGACAAGACAAGAAACAAGACAGGACAAGACAGGACAAGACAAGACAAGACCAGAAACAAGACAGGAAACAAGAGAATAAACAAGACAAGACAAGACAAGACAAGACAAGACAAGAGACAAGACAAGACAAGACAAGACAAGAAACAAGACAAGAAACAAGACAAGAAATAAGACAAGAAACAAGACAAGAAAGCAGACAACAAACAAGACAAGAAATAAGACAAGAAACAAGACAAGAAAGCAGACAACAAACAAGACAAGAAACAAGACAATAAACAAGACAATACAAAAGAAAATAAACAAGACAATAAACAGGACAAGACAAGACAAGAAAAGAGAAGAAACAAGACAAGAAACAAGACAGGAGAATACAAGACAAGACAAGAGAAGAAACAAGACAAGAAACAAGACAAGAAACAAGACAAGAAACAAGACAAGAAACAAGACAAGAAACAAGACAAGAAACAACACAAGAAACAAGACTAGAAACAAGACAAGAAACAAGACAAGAAACAAGACAAGACACAAGATAAGAAAAAAGACAAGAAACAAGACAACGAACAAGACAAGACAAGACAAGACAAGAAACAAGACAAGAAATAAGACAAGAAACAAAACAGTAAACAAGTCAATAAACAAGACAATAAACAAGACAAGAAACAAGACAAGAAACAAGACAAAAAACAAGACAAGAAAGAAGACAAGAAACAAGAAAAGAAACAAGACAAGAAACAAAACAAGAAACAAGATAAGAAACAAGACAAGAAACAAGACAAGAAAGAAGTTAAGAAACAAGACAAGAAACAAAACAAGAAACAAGACAAGACAAGAGAAGAAAAGAAACAAGACAAGAAACAAGACAAGACAAGACAAGAAACAAGACAAGAAACAAAACAAGAAACAAGATAAGAAACAAGAAAAGAAACAAGACAAGAAACAAGACAAGAGAAGACAAGAAACAAGACAAGAAACAAGACAAGAAACAAGACAAGAAACAAGACAAGACAAGAGAAGACAAGAAACAAGACAAGAAACAAGACAAGAAACAAGAAGGGACAACAGAAGACAAGAAACAAGACAAGAAACAAAACAAGAAACAAGAAGAGAAACAAGACAAGAAACAAGAGAAGAAACAAGACAAGAAAAAAGAAAAGAAACAAGACAGGACAAGACAAGACAAGACAAGAAAATAGACAAGAAACAAGACAAGAAACAAGACAAGAAACAAGACAAGAAACAAGACAAGAAACAAGACTAGAAACAAGACAAGAAACAAGACAAGAAACAAGACAAGACACAAGATAAGAAACAAGACAAGAAACAAGACAACGAACAAGACAAGACAAGAGAAGACAAGAAACAAGACAAGAAACAAGCCTAGAAACAAGACAAGAAACAAGACAAGAAACAAGACAAGAAAAAAGACAAGAAACAAGACAAGAAACAAGAAGAGAAACAAGACAAGAAACAAGACAAGAAACAAGACAAGAAAAAAGAAAAGAAACAAGACAGGACAAGACAAGACAAGACAAGAAACAAGACAAGAAACAAGACAAGAAACAAGATAAGAAAAAAGACAAGGAACAAGACAAGAGAAGACAAGAAAAAAGACAAGAAACAAGACAGGACAATACAAGACAAGACAAAGCAAACAAGACAAGAAACAAGACAAGAAACAAGACAATAAACAAGACAAGACAAGAGAAGACAAGAAACAAGACAAGAAACAAGACAAGAAAAGGACAAGAAACAAGATAAGAAACAAGACAAGAAACAAGAAAAGAAACAAGACAAGAAAAAAGACAAGAAACAAGACAAGACAAGAGAAGAGAAGAAAAAATACAAGACAAGACAAGAAACAAGACAAGAAATAAGACAAGAAACAAAACAGTAAACAAGTCAATAAACAAGACAATAAACAAGACAAGAAACAAGACAAAAAACAAGACAAGAAAGAAGACAAGAAACAAGAAAAGAAACAAGACAAGAAACAAAACAAGAAACAAGATAAGACACAAGACAAGAAACAAGACAAGAAACAAGTTAAGAAACAAAACAAGAAACAAAACAAGAAACAAGACAAGACAAGAGAAGAAAAGAAGCAAGACAAGAAACAAGACAAGACAAGACAAGAAACAAGACAAGAAACAAAACAAGAAACAAGATAAGAAACAAGACAAGAAACAAGACAAGAAACAAGACAAGAGAAGACAAGAAACAAGACAAGAAACAAGACAAGAAACAAGACAAGAAACAAGACAAGAAACAACAACAAGAAACCAGACAAGAAACAAGACTAGAAACAAGACAAGAAACAAGACAAGAAACAAGACAAGAAACAAGATAAGAAAAAACACAAGAAAGAAGACAAGGAACAAGACAACACAAGAGAAGACAAGAAACAAGACAAGAAACAAGCGTAGAAACAAGACAAGAAACAAGACAAGACAAGAGAAGACAAGTAACAAGACAAGAAACAAGACAAGAAACAAGAAGGGACAAGAGAAGACAAGAAACAAGACAAGAAACAAGACAAGAAACAAGAAGAGAAACAAGACAAGAAACAAGACAAGAAACAAGACAAGAAAAAAGAAAAGAAACAAGACAGGACAAGACAAGACAAGACAAGAAACAAGACAAGAAACAAGACAAGAAACAAGACAAGAAACAAGACAAGGAACAAGACAAGACAAGAAAAAAGACAAGAATCAAGACAGGACAATACAAGACAAAACAAGACAAACAAGACAAGAAACAAGACAAGAAAGAAGACAATAAAAAAAGAAAAGAAACAAGGCAAGACAAGAGAAGACAAGAAACAAGACAAGAAACAAGACAAGAAAAAAGACAAGAAACAAGACAAGACAAGAGAAGACAAGAAAAAATACAAGACAAGACAAGAAACAAGACAAGAAATAAGACAAGAAACAAAACAGTAAACAAGTCAATAAACAAGACAATAAACAAGACAAGAAACAAGACAAGAAACAAGACAAAAAACAAGACAAGAAAGAAGACAAGAAACAAGAAAAGAAACAAGACAAGAAACAAAACAAGAAACAAGATAAGAAACAAGACAAGAAAAAAGACAAGAAAGAAGTTAAGAAACAAGACAAGAAACAAAACAAGAAACAAGACAAGACAAGAGAAGAAAAGAAACAAGACAAGAAACAAGACAAGACAAGACAAGAAACAAGACAAGAAACAAAACAAGAAACAAGATAAGAAACAAGACAAGAAACAAGACAAGAAACAAGACAAGAGAAGACAAGGAACAAGACAAGAAACAAGACAAGAAACAAGATAAGAAACAAGACAAGAAACAAGACAAGAAACAAGACAAGAAACAAGACAAGAAACAAGACAAGAAACAAGACAAGACAAGAGAAGAAAAGAAACAAGACAAGAAACAAGACAAGACAAGACAAGAAAGAAGACAAGAAACAAAACAAGAAACAAGATAAGAAACAAGACAAGAAACAAGACAAGAAACAAGACAAGAGAAGACAAGAAACAAGACAAGAAACAAGACAAGAAACAAGATAAGAAACAAGACAAGAAACAAGACAAGAAACAAGAAAAGAAACAAGACAAGAAAAAAGACAAGAAATAAGACAAGACAAGAGAAGACAAGGAAAAATACAAGACAAGACAAGAAACAAGACAACAAACAAGACAAGAAATAAGACAAGAAACAAGACAGTAAACAAGTCAATAAACAAGACAATAAACAAGACAAGAAAAAAGACAAGAAACAAGACAAAAAACAAGACAAGAAAGAAGACAAGAAACAAGAAAAGAAACGAGACAAGAAACAAAACAAGAAACAAGATAAGAAACAAGACAAGAAACAAGACAAGAAACAAGACAAAAAACAAGACAAGAAACAAGACAAGAAACAAGACAAGACAAGAGAAGATAAGAAACAAGACAAGAAACAAGACAAGACAAGACAAGAAACAAGACAGGACAAGACAAGACAAGACAAGACAAGACAAGACAAGACAAGAAACAAGACAAGAAACAAGACAAGAAACAAGACTAGAAATACGACAAGAAACAAGACAAGAAACAAGACAAGAAACAAGACAATAAAAAAGATAAGACAAGACAAGAAACAAGACAGGAAACAAGACAAGAAACAAAACAAGAAACAAGATAAGAAAAAGGAGAAGAAATAAGACAAGAAAAAAGACAACACAAGACAAGACAAGAAACAAGACAGGACAAGACAGGACAAGACAAGACAAGACCAGAAACAAGACAGGAAACAAGAGAATAAGCAAGACAAGACAAGACAAGACAAGACAAGACACAAGACAGGACAAGACAGGACAAGAGAAGACAAGACAAGACAAGACAAGACAAGAAACAAGACAAGAAACAAGACAAGAAACAAGACAAGAAACAAGACAAGAAACAAGACAAGAAACAAGACTAGAAACAAGACAAGAAACAAGACAAGAAACAAGACAAGAAAGAAGACAAGAAACAAGATAAGAAAAAAGACAAGAAACAAGACAACGAACAAGACAAGACAGGAGAAGACAAGAAACAAGACAAGAAACAAGCCTAAAAACAAGACAAGAAACAAGACAAGAAACAAGACAAGACAAAAGAAGACAAGTAACAAGACAAGAAACAAGACAAGACAAGAGAAAACAAGAAACAAGACAAGAAACAAGAAGAGAAACAAGACAAGAAACAAGACAAGAAACAAGACAAGACAAGACAAGACAAGACAAGAAACAAGACAAGAAACAAGACAAGAAAAAAGACAAGGAACAAGAGAAGACAAGACAAGAAAAAAGAGAAGAAACAAGACAGGACAATACAAGACAAGACAAGGCAAACAAGACAAGAAACAAGACAAGAAACAAGACAATAAACAAGACAAGACAAGAGAAGACAAGAAACAAGACAAGAAACAAGACAAGAAACAAGAAAAGAAACAAGACAAGAAAAAAGACAAGAAACAAGACAAGACAGGAGAAGACAAGAAAAAATACAAGACAAGACAAGAAACAAGACAAGAAACAAGACAAGAAACAAGACAGGAAACAAGACAAGAAACAAGACAAGAAACAAGACAAGAAACAAGACAAGAAACAAGACAAGAAACAAGACAAGAAACAAGACTAGAAACAAGACAAGAAACAAGACAAGAAACAAGACAAGAAAGAAGACAAGAAACAAGATAAGAAAAAAGACAAGAAACAAGACAACGAACAAGACAAGACAAGAGAAGACAAGAAACAAGACAAGAAACAAGCCTAAAAACAAGACAAGAAACAAGACAAGAAACAAGACAAGACAAAAGAAGACAAGTAACAAGACAAGAAACAAGACAAGACAAGAGAAAACAAGAAACAAGACAAGAAACAAGAAGAGAAACAAGACAAGAAACAAGACAAGAAAAAAGAGAAGAAACAAGACAAGACAAGAAACAAGACAAGAAACAAGACAAGAAAAAAGACAAGGAACAAGAGAAGACAAGACAAGAAAAAAGAGAAGAAACAAGACAGGACAATACAAGACAAGACAAGGCAAACAAGACAAGAAACAAGACAAGAAACAAGACAATAAACAAGACAAGACAAGAGAAGACAAGAAACAAGACAAGAAACAAGACAAGAAACAAGAAAAGAAACAAGACAAGAAAAAAGACAAGAAACAAGACAAGACAAGAGAAGACAAGAAAAAATACAAGACAAGACAAGAAACAAGACAAGAAATAAGACAAGAAACAAAACAGTAAACAAGTCAATAAACAAGACAATAAACAAGACAAGAAACAAGACAAAAAACAAGACAAGAAACAAGACAAAAAACAAGACAAGAAAGAAGACAAGAAACAAGAAAAGAAGCAAGACATGAAACAAAACAAGAAACAAGATAAGAAACAAGACAAGAAACAAGACAAGAAACAAGTTAAGAAACAAGACAAGAAACAAAACAAGAAACAAGACAAGACAAGAGAAGAAAAGAAACAAGACAAGAAACAAGACAAGAAAAGACAAGAAACAAGATAAGAAACAAGACAAGAAACAAGACAAGAAACAAGACAAGAAACAATACAAGAAACAAGACAAGAAACAAGATAAGAAACAAGACAAGAAACAAGACAAGAAAAGAGAAGATAAGAAACAAGACAAGAAACAATAGAAGAAACAAGACAAGAAACAAGACAAGAAACAAGACAAGAAACAATAGAAGAAACAAGACAAGAAACAATAGAAGAAACAAGACAAGAAACAAGACAAAAACAAGACAAGGCAAGAGAAGACAAGAAAAAAGACAAGAAACAAGACATGAAACAAGACAAGAAAAGACAAGACAGTACAAGACAAGACAGGAAACAAGACAGGACAAGAGAGGACAAGACAAGGACAAAGACAGGACAAGACAAGACAAGACAAGACAATGCAAGAAACAAGGCGAGAGACAAGACAAGAAACAAAAAATAAAAAGACAATAAACAAGATAATAAACAAGACAAGACAAGACAAGACAAGAAACAAGAGAAGAAACAAGACAAGAAACAAGAGAGGAAACAAGACAAGAAACAAGACAAGAAACAAGACAAGAAAAAAGACAAGACAAGACAAGACAAGACAAGACAAGAAACAAGACAGGAGAAAACAAGACAAGACAAGACAATAAACAAGACAAGAAACAAGACCACCAAAAAAGAGAACACAATACAAGACAAGAAACAAGACATGACAAGACAAGACAAGAGAAGACAAGACAAGAAACGAGACAAGAAACAAGACAAGACAAGACAAGAAACAAGACAAGAAAGAAGACCACAAAAAAGAAAACACAAGACAAGACAAGAAACAAGACAGGACAAGACAAGACAAGACAAGACAAGACAAGACAAGACAAGACAAGAAACGAGACAAGAAAAAAGACAAGAAACAAGACAAGAAACAATAGAAGAAACAATAGAAGAAACAAGACAAGAAACAAGACAAGAAACAAGACAAGAAACAATACAAGAAACAAGACAAGAAACAAGATAAGAAACAAGACAAGAAACAAGACAAGAAAAGAGAAGATAAGAAACAAGACAAGAAACAGTAAAAGAAACAAGACAAGAAACAAGACAAAAACAGAACAAGACAAGAGAAGACAAGAAACAAGACAAGAAACAAGACATGAAACAAGAAAAGAAAAGACAAGACAGTAGAAGACAAGACAGGAAACAAGACATGACAAGACAGGACAAGACAAGGACAAAGACAGGACAAGACAAGACGAGACAAGACAAAGCAAGAAACAAGGCGAGAGACAAGACAAGAAACAAAAAATAAAAAGACAATAAACAAGATAATAAACAAGACAAGACAATACAAGACAAGAAACAAGACAAGAAACAAGACAAGAAACAAGACAGGAAAATTAAACAAGACAAGAAACAAGACAAGAAAGAAGACAAGAAACAAGAAAAGAAACGAGACAAGAAACAAAACAAGAAACAAGATAAGAAACAAGACAAGAAACAAGACAAGAAACAAGACAAAAAACAAGACAAGAAACAAGACAAGAAACAAGACAAGACAAGAGAAGATAAGAAACAAGACAAGAAACAAGACAAGAGAAGACAAGAAACAAGACAGGACAAGACAAGACAAGACAAGACAAGACAAGAAACAAGACAAGAAACAAGACAAGAAATATGACAAGAAACAAGACAAGAAACAAGAGAAGAAACAAGACAAGAAACAAGATAAGAAAAAGGAGAAGAAACAAGACAAGAAAAAAGACAACACAAGACACGACAAGACAAGAAACAAGACAGGACAAGACAGGACAAGACGAGACAAGACCAGAAACAAGACAGGAAACAAGAGAATAAACAAGACAAGACAAGACAAGACAAGACAAGACACAAGACAGGACAAGACAAGACAAGACAAGACAAGACAAAACAAGACAAGAAACAAGACAAGAAACAAGACAAGAAACAAGACAAGAAACAAGACAAGAAACAAGACAAGAAACAAGACTAGAAACAAGACAAGAAACAAGACAAGAAACAAGACAAGAAAGAAGACAAGAAACAAGATAAGAAAAAAGACAAGAAACAAGACAACGAACAAGACAAGACAAGAGAAGACAAGAAACAAGACAAGAAACAAGCCTAGAAACAAGACAAGAAACAAGACAAGAAACAAGACAAGACAAAAGAAGACAAGTAACAAGACAAGAAACAAGACAAGAAACAAAACAAGACAAGAGAAAACAAGAAACAAGACAAGAAACAAGAAGAGAAACAAGACAAGAAACAAGACAAGAAACAAGACAAGAAAAAAGACAAGAAACAAGACATGACAAGACAAGACAAGACAAGAAACAAGACAAGAAACAAGACAAGAAAAAAGACAAGGAACAAGACAAGACAAGACAAGAAAAAAGAGAAGAAAAGAGACAGGACAATACAAGACAAGACAAGGCAAACAAGACAAGAAACAAGACAAGAAACAAGACAATAAACAAGACAAGACAAGAGAAGACAAGAAAGAAGACAAGAAACAAGACAAGAAAAGGACAAGAAACAAGACAAGAAAAAAGACAAGAAACAAGACAAGAAACAAGAAAAGAAACAAGACAAGAAAAAAGACAAGAAACAAGACAAGACAGGAGAAGAGAAGAAAAAATACAAGGCAAGACAAGAAACAAGACAAGAAATAAGACAAGAAACAAAACAGTAAACAAGTCAATAAACAAGACAAGAAACAAGACAAGAAACAAGACAAGAAACAAGACAAAAAACAAGACAAGAAAGAAGACAAGAAACAAGAAAAGAAGCAAGACAAGAAACAAAACAAGAAACAAGATAAGAAACAAGACAAGAAACAAGACAAGAAACAAGTTAAGAAACAAGACAAGAAACAAAACAAGAAACAAGACAAGACAAGAGAAGAAAAGAAACAAGACAAGAAACAAGACAAGACAAGACAAGAAACAAGATAAGAAACAAGACAAGAAACAAGACAAGAAACAAGACAAGAAACAATACAAGAAACAAGACAAGAAACAAGATAAGAAACAAGACAAGAAACAAGACAAGAAAAGAGAAGATAAGAAACAAGACAAGAAACAATAGAAGAAACAAGACAAGAAACAAAACAAGAAACAAGACAAGAAACAAGACAAGAAACAATAGAAGAAACAAGACAAGAAACAAGATAAGAAACAAGACAAGAAACAAGACAAGAAAAGAGAAGATAAGAAACAAGACAAGAAACAATAGAAGAAACAAGACAAGAAACAAGACAAAAACAAGACAAGACAAGAGAAGACAAGAAATAAGACAAGAAACAAGACATGAAACAAGACAAGAAAAGACAAGACAGTACAAGACAAGACAGGAAACAAGACAGGACAAGACAGGACAAGACAAGGACAAAGACAGGACAAGACAAGACAAGACAAGACAATGCAAGAAACAAGGCGAGAGACAAGACAAGAAACAAAAAATAAAAAGACAATAAACAAGATAATAAACAAGACAAGACAAGACAAGACAAGAAACAAGACAAGAAACAAGACAAGAAACAAGACAGGAAACAAGACAAGAAACAAGACAAGAAACAAGACAAGAAAAAAGACAAGACAAGACAAGACAAGACAAGAAACAAGACAGGAGAAAACAAGACAAGACAAGAAACAAGACAAGAAACAAGACCACCAAAAAAGAGAACACAATACAAGACAAGAAACAAGACAAGAAACAAGACCACAAAAAAGAAAACACAAGACAAGACAAGAAACAAGACAGGACAAGACAAGACAAGACAAGACAAGACAAGAAACGAGACAAGAAAAAAGACAAGAAACAAGACAAGAAACAAGACAAGAAACAAGGTAAGAAACAAGACAAGAAACAAGACAAGAAAGGAGAAGATAAGAAACAAGACAAGAAACAATAGAAGAAACAAGACAAGAAACAAGACAAGAAACAAGACAAGAAACAATACAAGAAACAAGACAAGAAACAAGATAAGAAACAAGACAAGAAACAAGACAAGAAAAGAGAAGATAAGAAACAAGACAAGAAACAATAGAAGAAACAAGACAAGAAACAAGACAAAAACAGAACAAGACAAGAGAAGACAAGAAACAAGACAAGAAACAAGACATGAAACAAGACAAGAAAAGACAAGACAGTAGAAGACAAGACAGGAAACAAGACAGGACAAGAGAGGACAAGACAAGGACAAAGACAGGACAAGACAAAACAAGACAAGACAAAGCAAGAAACAAGGCGAGAGACAAGACAAGAAACAAAAAATAAAAAGACAATAAACAAGATAATAAACAAGACAAGACAAGACAAGACAAGAAACAAGACAAGAAACAAGACAAGAAACAAGACAGGAAACAAGACAAGAAACAAGACAACAAACAAGACAAGAAAAAAGACAAGACAAGACAAGACAACACAAGAAACAAGACAGGAGAAAACAAGACAAGACAAGACAAGAAACAAGACAAGAAACAAGACCACCAAAAAAGACAACACAAGACAAGACAAGAAACAAGACAGGAAAAGACAAGACAAGAGAAGACAGGACAAGAAACGAGAAAAGAAACAAGACCACAAAAAAGAAAACACAAGACAAGACAAGAAACAAGACAGGACAAGACAAGACAAGACAAGACAAGACAAGACAAGAAACGAGACAAGAAAAAAGACAAGAAACAAGACAAGAAACAAGACAAGAAAGAAGACAAGAAACAAGACAAGAAACAAGACAGGACAAGACAACACAAGACAAGCAACAAGACAATAAACAAGACAATAAACAAGGAAATAAAAAAGACAAGACAAGACAAGAAAAGAAACAAGACAAGACAAGACAAGAAAAGAAACAAGACAAGAAACAAAACAAGAAACAAAAAGAGAAAAAAGACAAGAAAGAAGACAAGAAACAACACAAGAAAAAAGACAAGAAACAAGAAAAGAAAAAAGACAAGACAAGAAACAAGACAGGACAAGACAAGACAAGACAGGACAATAAAAAAGACAAGAAACAACACAGGACAATACAAGACAAGACAAGAAAAAAGACAAGAAACAAGACAAGAAACAAGACAATAAACAAGACAAGAAACAAGACAAGACAAGAGAAGACAAGAAACAAGACAAGAAACAAGACAGGACAATACAAGACAAGACAAGAAAAAAGACAAGAAACAAGACAAGAAACAAGACAAGAAACAAGACAATAAACAAGACAAGAAACAAGACAAGAAACAAGACAAGACAAGAGAAGACAAGAAACAAGACAAGAGAAGAGAAGACAAGAAAAGGACAAGAAACAAGACAAGAAACAAGACAAGAAACAAGACAAGAAACAAGACAAGAGAAGAGGAGACAAGAAAAAATACAAGACAAGACAAGAAACAAGACAAGAAACAAGACAAGAAATAAGACAAGAAACAAGACAGTAAACAAGTCAATAAACAAGACAATAAACAAGACAAGAAACAAGACAAGAAACAAGACAAGAAACAAGACAAGAAACAAGACAAGAAAAAAGAAAAGAAACAAGACAAGAAACAAAACAAGAAACAAAATAAGAAACAAGACAAGAAACAAGACAAGAAACAAGACAAGAAACAAGTTAAGAAACAAGACAAGAAACAAAACAAGAAACAAGACAAGACAAGAGAAGAAAAGAAACAAGAAAAGAAACAAGACAAGAAAAAAGACAAGAAACAAGACAAGACAGGAGAAGACAAGAAAAAATACAAGACAAGACAAGAAACAAGACAAGAAATAAGACAAGAAACAAAACAGTAGACAAGTCAATAAACAAGACAAGAAACAAGACAAGAAACAAGACAAGAAACAAGACAAAAAACAAGACAAGAAAGAAGACAAGAAACAAGAAAAGAAGCAAGACAAGAAACAAAATAAGAAACAAGATAAGAAACAAGACAAGAAACAAGACAAGAAACAAGTTAAGAAACAAGACAAGAAACAAAACAAGAAACAAGACAAGACAAGAGAAGAAAAGAAACAAGACAAGAAACAAGACAAGACAAGACAAGAAACAAGATAAGAAACAAGACAAGAAACAAGACAAGAAACAAGACAAGAAACAATACAAGAAACAAGACAAGAAACAAGATAAGAAACAAGACAAGAAACAAGACAAGGAAAGAGAAGATAAGAAACAAGACAAGAAACAATAGAAGAAACAAGACAAGAAACAAGACAAGAAACAAGACAAGAAACAAGACAAGAAACAAGACAAGAAACAATAGAAGAAACAAGACAAGAAACAAGATAAGAAACAAGACAAGAAAAGAGAAGATAAGAAACAAGACAAGAAACAATAGAAGAAACAAGACAAGAAACAAGACAAAAACAAGACAAGACAAGAGAAGACAAGAAACAAGACAAGAAACAAGACATGAAACAAGACAAGAAAAGACAAGACAGTACAAGACAAGACAGGAAACAAGACAGGACAAGACAGGACAAGACAAGGACAAAGACAGGACAAGACAAGACAAGACAAGACAAAGCAAGAAACAAGGCGAGAGACAAGACAAGAAAAAAAAAATAAAAAGATAATAAACAAGATAATAAACAAGACAAGACAAGACAAGACAAGAAACAAGACAAGAAACAAGACAAGAAACAAGAAAGGAAACAAGACAAGAAACAAGACAAGAAAGAAGACAAGAAACAAGAAAAGAAACGAGACAAGAAACAAAACAAGAAACAAGATAAGAAACAAGACAAAAAACAAGACAAGAAACAAGACAAAAAACAAGACAAGAAACAAGACAAGAAACAAGACAAGACAAGAGAAGATAAGAAACAAGACAAGAAACAAGACAAGACAAGACAAGAAACAAGACAGGACAAGACAAGAGAAGACAAGACAAGACAAGAAACAAGACAAGAAACAAGACAAGAAATATGACAAGAAACAAGACAAGAAACAAGAGAAGAAACAAGACAAGAAACAAGACAATAAAAAAGATAAGACAAGACAAGAAACAAGACAGGAAACAAGACAAGAAATAAAACAAGAAACAAGATAAGAAAAAGGAGAAGAAACAAGACAAGAAAATAGACAACACAAGACACGAAAGGACAAAAAACAAGACAGGACAAGACAGGACAAGACGAGACAAGACCAGAAACAAGACAGGAAACAAGAGAATAAACAAGGCAAGACAAGACAAGACAAGACAAGACACAAGACAGGAAGACAAGACAAGACAAGAAACAAAATAAGAAACAAGATAAGAAACAAGACAAGAAACAAGACAAGAAACAAGTTAAGAAACAAGACAAGAAACAAAACAAGAAACAAGACAAGACAAGAGAAGAAAAGAAACAAGACAAGAAACAAGACAAGACAAGACAAGACAAGACAATGCAAGAAACAAGGCGAGAGACAAGACAAGAAACAAAAAATAAAAAGACAATAAACAAGATAATAAACAAGACAAGACAAGACAAGACAAGAAACAAGACAAGAAACAAGACAAGAAACAAGACAGGAAACAAGACAAGAAACAAGACAAGAAACAAGACAAGAAAAAAGACAAGACAAGACAAGACAAGACAAGAAACAAGACAGGAGAAAACAAGACAAGACAAGACAAGAAACAAGACAAGAAACAAGACCACCAAAAAAGACAACACAAGACAAGACAAGAAACAAGACAGGACAAGACAAGACAAGAGAAGACAGGACAAGAAACGAGACAAGAAACAAGACCACAAAAAAGAAAACACAAGACAAGACAAGAAACAAGACAGGACAAGACAAGACAAGACAAGACAAGACAAGACAAGACAAGACAAGAAACGAGACAAGAAAAAAGACAAGAAACAAGACAAGAAACAAGGCAAGAAAGAAGACAAGAAACAAGACAAGAAAAAAGACAGGACAAGACAACACAAGACAAGCAACAAGACAATAAACAAGACAATAAACAAGGAAATAAAAAAGACAAGACAAGACAAGAAAAGAAACAAGACAAGACAAGACAAGAAAAGAAACAAGACAAGAAACAAAACAAGAAACAAAAAGAGAAAAAAGACAAGAAAGAAGACAAGAAACAACACAAGAAAAAAGACAAGAAACAAGAAAAGAAAAAAGACAAGACAAGAAACAAGACAGGACAAGACAAGACAAGACAAGACAGGACAAGAAAAAAGACAAGAAACAACACAGGACAATACAAGACAAGACAAGAAAAAAGACAAAAAAAAAGACAAGAAACAAGACAAGAAACAAGACAAGAAACAAGACAATAAACAAGACAAGAAACAAGACAAGACAAGAGAAGACAAGAAACAAGACAAGAAACAAGACAGGACAATACAAGACAAGACAAGAAACAAGACAAGAAACAAGACAAGAAACAAGACAAGAAAAAAGAAAAGAAACAAGACAAGAAACAAAACAAGAAACAAAATAAGAAACAAGACAAGAAACAAGACAAGAAACAAGACAAGAAACAAAACAAGAAACAAGACAAGAAACAAGACAAGACAAGACAAGACAAGAAAGAAGAGCACAAAAAAGACAAGACAAGACAAGACAAGAAACAAGACAAGAAACAAGACAATAAACAAGACAAGAAACAAGACCACAAAAGAGACAAGACAAGACAAGACAAGACAAGAAACAAGACCACAAAAAAAGACAAGACAAGACAAGACAAGACAAGAAACAAGACAATAAACAAGACAATAAACTAGACAAGAAACAAGACAAGAAACAAGACAAAAAACAAGACAAGAAACAAGACAAGAAACAAGAAAAGAAACAAGACAAGAAACAAGACAAGAAACAAGATAAGAAACAAGACAAGAAACAAGACAAGAAAAGAGAAGATAAGAAACAAGAGAAGAAACAATAGAAGAAACAAGACAAGAAACAAGACAAAAACAAGACAAGACAAGAGAAGACAAGAAACAAGACAAGACAAGAGAAGACAAGAAACAAGACAAGAAAAGGACAAGAAACAAGACAAGAAACAAGACAAGAAACAAGACAGGAGAAGACAAGACAAGACAAAAAAAAGACAAGAAAAAAGACAAGAGAAGAGAAGACAAGAAAAAATACAAGATAAGACAAGAAACAAGACAAGAAACAAGACAAGAAATAAGACAAGAAACAAGACAGTAAACAAGTCAATAAAGAAGACAATAAACAAGACAAGAAACAAGACAAAAAACAAGACAAGAAACAAGACAAGAAAAAAGAAAAGAAACATGACAAGAAACAAAAACCAGAAACCAGGCGAGAGACAAGACAAGAAACAAAAAATAAAAAGACAATAAACAAGATAATAAACAAGACAAGACAAGACAAGACAAGAAACAAGACAAGAAACAAGACAAGAAACAAGACAGGAAACAAGACAAGAAACAAGACAAGAAACAAGACAAGAAAAAAGACAAGACAAGACAAGACAAGACAAGAAACAAGACAGGAGAAAACAAGACAAGACAAGACAAGAAAAAAGACAAGAAACAAGACCACCAAAAAAGAGAACACAATACAAGACAAGAAACAAGACAAGAAACAAGACCACAAAAAAGAAAACACAAGACAAGACAAGAAACAAGACAGGACAAGACAAGACAAGACAAGACAAGACAAGACAAGAAACGAGACAAGAAAAAAGACAAGAAACAAGACAAGAAACAAGACAAGAAACAAGATAAGAAACAAGACAAGAAACAAGACAAGAAAGGAGAAGATAAGAAACAAGACAAGAAACAATAGAAGAAACAAGACAAGAAACAAGACAAGAAACAAGACAAGAAACAATACAAGAAACAAGACAAGAAACAAGATAAGAAACAAGACAAGAATCAAGACAAGAAAAGAGAAGATAAGAAACAAGACAAGAAACAATAGAAGAAACAAGACAAGAAACAAGACAAAAACAGAAGAAGACAAGAGAAGACAAGAAACAAGACAAGAAACAAGACATGAAACAAGACAAGAAAAGACAAGACAGTAGAAGACAAGACAGGAAACAAGACAGGACAAGAGAGGACAAGACAAGGACAAAGACAAAGACAAGACAAGACAAGAAACAAGACAAGAAACAAGACAAGAAACAAGACAGGAAACAAGACAAGAAACAAGACAAGAAACAAGACAAGAAAAAAGACAAGACAAGACAAGACAAGAAACAAGACAGGAGAAAACAAGACAAGACAAGACAAGAAACAAGACAAGAAACAAGACCACCAAAAAAGAGAACACAATACAAGACAAGAAACAAGACAAGAAACAAGACCACAAAAAAGAAAACACAAGACAAGACAAGAAACAAGACAGGACAAGACAAGACAAGACAAGACAAGACAAGACAAGAAACGAGACAAGAAAAAAGACAAGAAACAAGACAAGAAACAAGACAAGAAACAAGATAAGAAACAAGACAAGAAACAAGACAAGAAAGGAGAAGATAAGAAACAAGACAAGAAACAATAGAAGAAACAAGACCAGAAACAAGACAAGAAACAAGACAAGAAACAATACAAGAAACAAGACAAGAAACAAGATAAGAAACAAGACAAGAAACAAGACAAGAAAAGAGAAGATAAGAAACAAGACAAGAAACAATAGAAGAAACAAGACAAGAAACAAGACAAAAACAGAACAAGACAAGAGAAGACAAGAAACAAGACAAGAAACAAGACATGAAACAAGACAAGAAAAGACAAGACAGTAGAAGACAAGACAGGAAACAAGACAGGACAAGAGAGGACAAGACAAGGACAAAGACAGGACAAGACAAAACAAGACAAGACAAAGCAAGAAACAAGGCGAGAGACAAGACAAGAAACAAAAAATAAAAAGACAATAAACAAGATAATAAACAAGACAAGACAAGACAAGACAAGAAACAAGACAAGAAACAAGACAAGAAACAAGACAGGAAACAAGACAAGAAACAAGACAACAAACAAGACAAGAAAAAAGACAAGACAAGACAAGACAACACAAGAAACAAGACAGGAGAAAACAAGACAAGACAAGAGAAGACAAGAAACAAGACAAGACAAGAGAAGACAAGAAACAAGACAAGAGAAGAGAAGACAAGAAAAGGACAAGAAACAAGACAAGAAACAAGACAAGAAACAAGACAAGAAACAAGACAAGAGAAGAGGAGACAAGAAAAAATACAAGACAAGACAAGAAACAAGACAAGAAAGGACAAGACAAGGACAAAGACAAAGACAAGACAAGACAAGAAACAAGACAAGAAACAAGACAAGAAACAAGACAGGAAACAAGACAAGAAACAAGACAAGAAACAAGACAAGAAAAAAGACAAGACAAGACAAGACAAGAAACAAGACAGGAGAAAACAAGACAAGACAAGACAAGAAACAAGACAAGAAACAAGACCACCAAAAAAGAGAACACAATACAAGACAAGAAACAAGACAAGAAACAAGACCACAAAAAAGAAAACACAAGACAAGACAAGAAACAAGACAGGACAAGACAAGACAAGACAAGACAAGACAAGACAAGAAACGAGACAAGAAAAAAGACAAGAAACAAGACAAGAAACAAGACAAGAAACAAGATAAGAAACAAGACAAGAAACAAGACAAGAAAGGAGAAGATAAGAAACAAGACAAGAAACAATAGAAGAAACAAGACCAGAAACAAGACAAGAAACAAGACAAGAAACAATACAAGAAACAAGACAAGAAACAAGATAAGAAACAAGACAAGAAACAAGACAAGAAAAGAGAAGATAAGAAACAAGACAAGAAACAATAGAAGAAACAAGACAAGAAACAAGACAAAAACAGAACAAGACAAGAGAAGACAAGAAACAAGACAAGAAACAAGACATGAAACAAGACAAGAAAAGACAAGACAGTAGAAGACAAGACAGGAAACAAGACAGGACAAGAGAGGACAAGACAAGGACAAAGACAGGACAAGACAAAACAAGACAAGACAAAGCAAGAAACAAGGCGAGAGACAAGACAAGAAACAAAAAATAAAAAGACAATAAACAAGATAATAAACAAGACAAGACAAGACAAGACAAGAAACAAGACAAGAAACAAGACAAGAAACAAGACAGGAAACAAGACAAGAAACAAGACAACAAACAAGACAAGAAAAAAGACAAGAAACAAGACAAGAAACAAGACAAGAAACAAGACAAGAAACAAGACAAGACAAGAGAAGACAAGAAACAAGACAAGACAAGAGAAGACAAGAAACAAGACAAGAGAAGAGAAGACAAGAAAAGGACAAGAAACAAGACAAGAAACAAGACAAGAAACAAGACAAGAAACAAGACAAGAGAAGAGGAGACAAGAAAAAATACAAGACAAGACAAGAAACAAGACAAGAAACAAGACAAGAAATAAGACAAGAAACAAGACAGTAAACAAGTCAATAAACAAGACAATAAACAAGACAAGAAACAAGACAAGAAACAAGACAAGAAACAAGACAAGAAACAAGACAAGAAAAAAGAAAAGAAACAAGACAAGAAACAAAACAAGAAACAAAATAAGAAACAAGACAAGAAACAAGACAAGAAACAAGACAAGAAACAAGTTAAGAAACAAGACAAGAAACAAAACAAGAAACAAGACAAGACAAGAGAAGAAAAGAAACAAGAAAAGAAACAAGACAAGAAAAAAGACAAGAAACAAGACAAGACAGGAGAAGACACGAAAAAATACAAGAGAAGACAAGAAACAAGACAAGAAATAAGACAAGAAACAAAACAGTAAACAAGTCAATAAACAAGACAAGAAACAAGACAAGAAACAAGACAAGAAACAAGACAAAAAACAAGACAAGAAAGAAGACAAGAAACAAGAAAAGAAGCAAGACAAGAAACAAAATAAGAAACAAGATAAGAAACAAGACAAGAAACAAGACAAGAAACAAGTTAAGAAACAAGACAAGAAACAAAACAAGAAACAAGACAAGACAAGAGAAGAAAAGAAACAAGACAAGAAACAAGACAAGACAAGACAAGAAACAAGATAAGAAACAAGACAAGAAACAAGACAAGAAACAAGACAAGAAACAAGACAAGACAAGAGAAGACAAGAAACAAGACAAGAAACAAGCCTAGAAACAAGACAAGAAACAAGACAAGAAACAAGACAAGACAAAAGAAGACAAGTAACAAGACAAGAAACAAGACAAGAAACAAAACAAGACAAGAGAAAACAAGAAACAAGACAAGAAACAAGAAGAGAAACAAGACAAGAAACAAGACAAGAAACAAGACAAGAAAAAAGACAAGAAACAAGACATGACAAGACAAGACAAGACAAGAAACAAGACAAGAAACAAGACAAGAAAAAAGACAAGGAACAAGACAAGACAAGACAAGAAAAAAGAGAAAAACAAGACAGGACAATACAAGACAAGACAAGGCAAACAAGACAAGAAACAAGACAAGAAACAAGACAATAAACAAGACAAGACAAGAGAAGACAAGAAACAAGACAAGAAGCAAGACAAGAAAAGGACAAGAAACAAGACAAGAAAAAAGACAAGAAACAAGACAAGAAACAAGAAAAGAAACAAGACAAGAAAAAAGACAAGAAACAAGACAAGACAGGAGAAGACAAGAAAAAATACAAGACAAGACAAGAAACAAGACAAGAAATAAGACAAGAAACAAAACAGTAAACAAGTCAATAAACAAGACAAGAAACAAGACAAGAAACAAGACAAGAAACAAGACAAAAAACAAGACAAGAAAGAAGACAAGAAACAAGAAAAGAAGCAAGACAAGAAACAAAACAAGAAACAAGATAAGAAACAAGACAAGAAACAAGACAAGAAAAAAGTTAAGAAACAAGACAAGAAACAAAACAAGAAACAAGACAAGACAAGAGAAGAAAAGAAACAAGACAAGAAACAAGACAAGACAAGACAAGAAACAAGATAAGAAACAAGACAAGAAACAAGACAAGAAACAAGACAAGAAACAATACAAGAAACAAGACAAGAAACAAGATAAGAAAGAAGACAAGAAACAAGACAAGAAAAGAGAAGATAAGAAACAAGACAAGAAACAATAGAAGAAACAAGACAAGAAACAAGACAAGAAAAAAGACAAGAAACAAGACAAGAAACAATAGAAGAAACAAGACAAGAAACAAGATAAGAAACAAGACAAGAAACAAGACAAGAAACAAGACAAAAACAAGACAAGACAAGAGAAGACAAGAAACAAGACAAGAAAAAAGACATGAAACAAGACAAGAAAAGACAAGACAGTACAAGACAAGACAGGAAACAAGACAGGACAAGAGAGGACAAGACAAGGACAAAGACAGGACAAGACAAGACAAGACAAGACAAAGCAAGAAACAAGGCGAGAGACAAGACAAGAAACAAAAAATAAAAAGACAATAAACAAGATAATAAACAAGACAAGACAAGACAAGACAAGAAACAAGACAAGAAACAAGACAAGAAACAAGACAGGAAACAAGACAAGAAACAAGACAAGAAACAAGACAAGAAAAAAGACAAGACAAGACAAGACAAGACAAGAAACAAGACAGGAGAAAACAAGACAAGACAAGACAAGAAACAAGACAAGAAACAAGACCACCAAAAAAGACAACACAAGACAAGACAAGAAACAAGACAGGACAAGACAAGACAAGAGAAGACAGGACAAGAAACGAGACAAGAAACAAGACCACAAAAAAGAAAACACAAGACAAGACAAGAAACAAGACAGGACAAGACAAGACAAGACAAGACAAGACAAGACAAGACAAGACAAGAAACGAGACAAGAAAAAAGACAAGAAACAAGACAAGAAACAAGGCAAGAAAGAAGACAAGAAACAAGACAAGAAACAAGACAGGACAAGACAACACAAGACAAGCAACAAGACAATAAACAAGACAATAAACAAGGAAATAAAAAAGACAAGACAAGACAAGAAAAGAAACAAGACAAGACAAGACAAGAAAAGAAACAAGACAAGAAACAAAACAAGAAACAAAAAGAGAAAAAAGACAAGAAAGAAGACAAGAAACAACACAAGAAAAAAGACAAGAAACAAGAAAAGAAAAAAGACAAGACAAGAAACAAGACAGGACAAGACAAGACAAGACAAGACAGGACAAGAAAAAAGACAAGAAACAACACAGGACAATACAAGACAAGACAAGAAAAGAGACAAAAAAAAAGACAAGAAACAAGACAAGAAACAAGACAAGAAACAAGACAATAAACAAGACAAGAAACAAGACAAGACAAGAGAAGACAAGAAACAAGACAAGAAACAAGACAGGACAATACAAGACAAGACAAGAAACAAGACAAGAAACAAGACAAGAAACAAGACAAGAAAAAAGAAAAGAAACAAGACAAGAAACAAAACAAGAAACAAAATAAGAAACAAGACAAGAAACAAGACAAGAAACAAGACAAGAAACAAGACAAGAAACAAAACAAGAAACAAGACAAGAAACAAGACAAGACAAGACAAGACAAGAAAGAAGAGCACAAAAAAGACAAGACAAGACAAGACAAGAAACAAGACAAGAAACAAGACAATAAACAAGACAAGAAACAAGACCACAAAAGAGACAAGACAAGACAAGACAAGACAAGAAACAAGACCACAAAAAAAGACAAGACAAGACAAGACAAGACAAGAAACAAGACAATAAACAAGACAATAAACTAGACAAGAAACAAGACAAGAAACAAGACAAAAAACAAGACAAGAAACAAGACAAGAAACAAGAAAAGAAACAAGACAAGAAACAAGACAAGAAACAAGATAAGAAACAAGACAAGAAACAAGACAAGAAAAGAGAAGATAAGAAACAAGAGAAGAAACAATAGAAGAAACAAGACAAGAAACAAGACAAAAACAAGACAAGACAAGAGAAGACAAGAAACAAGACAAGACAACAGAAGACAAGAAACAAGACAAGAAAAGGACAAGAAACAAGACAAGAAACAAGACAAGAAACAAGACAGGAGAAGACAAGACAAGACAAAAAAAAGACAAGAAAAAAGACAAGAGAAGAGAAGACAAGAAAAAATACAAGATAAGACAAGAAACAAGACAAGAAACAAGACAAGAAATAAGACAAGAAACAAGACAGTAAACAAGTCAATAAAGAAGACAATAAACAAGACAAGAAACAAGACAAAAAACAAGACAAGAAACAAGACAAGAAAAAAGAAAAGAAACATGACAAGAAACAAAACAAGAAACAAGATAAGAAACAAGACAAGAAACAAGACAAGAAACAAGACAAGAAACAAGACAAGAAACAAGACAAGACAAGAGAAGATAAGAAAAAAAAAAAGAAACAAGACAAGAAACAAGACAAGACAAGACAAGAAACAAGACAGGACAAGACAAGACAAGAAATAACAAGACAAGACAAGACAAGACAAGAAACAAGACAAGAAACAAGACAAGAAATAAGACAATAAACAAGACAAGACAAGAAACAAGACAGGACAAGACAAGACAAGACAAAACAAGACAAGACAAGACAAGACAAGAAACAAGACAAGAAACAAGACAAGAAATAAGACAATAAACAAGACAAGAAAAAAGATAAGAAACAAGACAAGAAACAAGACAAGAAAAGACAAGAAAAGACAAGACAGTGCAAGACAAGACAGGAAACAAGACAGGACAAGACAGGACAAGACAAGGACAAAGACAAGACAAGACAAGACAAGACAAGAAATAAGACAATAAACAAGACAAGAAACAAGACAAGAAACAACACAAGAAAAGACAAGAAATGACAAGACAGTACAAGACAAGACAGGAAACAAGACAGGACAAGACTGGACAAGACAAGGACAAAGACAAGACAAGACAAGACAAGACAAGAAAAGACAAGACAAGAAAAAAGAAGAGAGAACGGACAAGAAACAAGAAAATAAAAACAAAATAAACAAGACAATAAGAAAGACAAGAAACAAAACAAGAAACAAGACAAGAAACAAGACAAGAAACAAGACAAGAAACAAGAGAAGAAACAAAATAAGGAACAAGACAACAAAAAAGACAACACAAGACAAGACAAGAAACAAGACAGGACAAGACAACACAAGACAAGAAACAAGACAATAAACAATACAAGACAAGACAAGAAAAGAAACAAGACAAGACAAGACAAGAAAAGACACAAGACAGGAGAAAACAAGACAAGACAAGACAAGAAACAAGACAAGAAACAAGACCACAAAAAAGACAACACAAGACAAGACAAGAAACAAGACAGGACAAGAGAAGACAAGAAACAAGACAAGACAAGACAATACAAGAAAAAAGAAAGAAACAAGACAAGAAACAAGAAAAGAAACAAGACATTAAACAAGACAAGAAACAAGACAAGACAAGAGAAGATAAGAAATAAGACAAGAAACAAGACAAAAAACAAGACAAGACAAGACAAGACAAGAAACAAGAAAGAAAAAAGGACAATAAACAAGACAATAAACAAGACAAGACAAGACAAGAAAGGAAACAAGACAAGACAAGACAAGAAACAAGACAGTACCAGACAAGACAAGACAAGAAACAAGACAATAAAAAAGATAAGACAAGACAAGAAACAAGACAGGAAACAAGACAAGAAACAAGACAAGAAACAAGATAAGAAAAAGGAGAAGAAACAAGACAAGAAATAAGACAAGAAACAAAACAGTAAACAAGTCAATAAACAAGACAAGAAACAAGACAAGAAACAAGACAAGAAACACGACAAAAAACAAGACAAGAAAGAAGACAAGAAACAAGAAAAGAAGCAAGACAAGAAACAAAACAAGAAACAAGATAAGAAACAAGACAAGAAACAAGACAAGAAATAAGTTAAGAAACAAGACAAGAAACAAAACTAGAAACAAGACAAGACAAGAGAAGAAAAGAAACAAGACAAGAAACAAGACAAGACAAGACAAGAAACAAGATAAGAAACAAGACAAGAAACAAGACAAGAAACAAGACAAGAAACAAGACAAGAAACAATACAAGAAACAAGATAAGAAACAAGATAAGAAACAAGACAAGAAACAAGACAAGAAAAGAGAAGATAAGAAACAAGACAAGAAACAATAGAAGAAACAAGACAAGAAACAAGACAAGAAACAAGACAAGAAACAAGACAAGAAACAATAGAAGAAACAAGACAAGAAACAAGATAAGAAACAAGACAAGAAACAAGACAAGAAAAGAGAAGATAAGAAACAAGACAAGAAATAATAGAAGAAACAAGACAAGAAACAAGACAAAAACAAGACAAGACAAGAGAAGACAAGAAACAAGACAAGAAACAAGACATGAAACAAGACAAGAAAAGACAAGACAGTACAAGACAAGACAGGAAACAAGACAGGACAAGACAGGACAAGACAAGGACAAAGACAGGACAAGACAAGACAAGACAAGACAATGCAAGAAACAAGGCGAGAGACAAGACAAGAGACAAAAAATAAAAAGACAATAAACAAGATAATAAACAAGACAAGACAAGACAAGACAGGAAACAAGACAAGAAACAAGACAAGAAACAAGACAAGAAAAAAGACAAGACAAGACAAGACAAGAAACAAGACAGGAGAAAACAAGACAAGACAAGACAAGAAACAAGACCAGAAACAAGACCACCAAAAAAGAGAACACAATACAAGACAAGAAACAAGACAAGAAACAAGACCACAAAAAAGAAAACACAAGACAAGACAAGAAACAAGACAGGACAAGACAAGACAAGAGAAGACAAGACAAGACAAGAAAGGAGACAAGAAAAAAGACAAGAAACAAGACAAGAAACAAGACAAGAAACAAGATAAGAAACAAGACAAGAAAAAAGACAAGAAAGGAGAAGATAAGAAACAAGACAAGAAACAATAGAAGAAACAAGACAAGAAACAAGACAAGAAACAAGACAAGAAACAATACAAGAAACAAGACAAGAAACAAGATAAGAAACAAGACAAGAAACAAGACAAGAAAAGAGAAGATAAGAAACAAGACAAGAAACAATAGAAGAAACAAGACAAGAAACAAGACAAAAACAGAACAAGACAAGAGAAGACAAGAAACAAGACAAGAAACAAGACATGAAACAAGACAAGAAAAGACAAGACAGTAGAAGACAAGACAGGAAACAAGACAGGACAAGAGAGGACAAGACAAGGACAAAGACAGTACAAGACAAAACAAGACAAGACAAAGCAAGAAACAAGGCGAGAGACAAGACAAGAAACAAAAAATAAAAAGACAATAAACAAGATAATAAACAAGACAAGACAAGACAGGAAACAAGACAAGAAACAAGACAACAAACAAGACAAGAAAAAAGACAAGACAAGACAAGACAACACAAGAAACAAGACAGGAGAAAACAAGACAAGACAAGACAAGAAACAAGACAAGAAACAAGACCACCAAAAAAGACAACACAAGACAAGACAAGAAACAAGACAGGACAAGACAAGACAAGAGAAGACAGGACAAGAAACGAGACAAGAAACAAGACCACAAAAAAGAAAACACAAGACAAGACAAGAAACAAGACAGGACAAGACAAGAAAAGACAAGACAAGACAAGACAAGACAAGACAAGACAAGAAACGAGACAAGAAACAAGACAAGAAACAAGACAAGAAACAAGACAAGAAAGAAGACAAGAAACAAGACAAGAAACAAGACAGGACAAGACAACACAAGACAAGCAACAAGACAATAAACAAGACAATAAACAAGGAAATAAAAAAAACAAGACAAGACAAGAAAAGAAACAAGACAAGACAAGACAAGAAAAGAAACAAGACAAGAAACAAAACAAGAAACAAAAAGAGAAAAAAGACAAGAAAGAAGACAAGAAACAACACAAGAAAAAAGACAAGAAACAAGAAAAGAAAAAAGACAAGACAAGAAACAAGACAGGACAAGACAAGACAAGACAAGACAGGACAATAAAAAAGACAAGAAACAACACAGGACAATACAAGACAAGACAAGAAAAAAGACAAGAAACAAGACAAGAAACAAGACAATAAACAAGACAAGAAACAAGACAAGACAAGAGAAGACAAGAAACAAGACAAGAAACAAGACAGGACAATACAAGACAAGACAAGAAAAAAGACAAGAAACAAGACAAGAAACAAGACAAGAAACAAGACAATAAACAAGACAAGAAACAAGACAAGAAACAAGACAAGACAAGAGAAGACAAGAAACAAGACAAGAGAAGAGAAGACAAGAAAAGGACAAGAAACAAGACAAGAAACAAGAAAAGAAACAAGACAAGAAACAAGACAAGAGAAGAGGAGACAAGAAAAAATACAAGACAAGACAAGAAACAAGACAAGAAACAAGACAAGAAATAAGACAAGAAACAAGACAGTAAACAAGTCAATAAACAAGACAATAAACAAGACAAGAAACAAGACAAGAAACAAGACAAGAAACAAGACAAGAAACAATACAAGAAAAAAGAAAAGAAACAAGACAAGAAACAAAACAAGAAACAAAATAAGAAACAAGACAAGAAACAAGACAAGAAACAAGACAAGAAACAAGTTAAGAAACAAGACAAGAAATAAAACAAGAAACAAGACAAGACAAGAGAAGAAAAGAAACAAGAAAAGAAACAAGACAAGAAAAAAGACAAGAAACAAGACAAGACAGGAGAAGACAAGAAAAAATACAAGACAAGACAAGAAACAAGACAAGAAATAAGACAAGAAACAAAACAGTAAACAAGTCAATAAACAAGACAAGAAACAAGACAAGAAACAAGACAAGAAACAAGACAAAAAACAAGACAAGAAAGAAGACAAGAAACAAGAAAAGAAGCAAGACAAGAAACAAAATAAGAAACAAGATAAGAAACAAGACAAGAAACAAGACAAGAAACAAGTTAAGAAACAAGACAAGAAACAAAACAAGAAACAAGACAAGACAAGAGAAGAAAAGAAACAAGACAAGAAACAAGACAAGACAAGACAAGAAACAAGATAAGAAACAAGACAAGAAACAAGACAAGAAACAAGACAAGAAACAATACAAGAAACAAGACAAGAAACAAGATAAGAAACAAGACAAGAAACAAGACAAGAAAAGAGAAGATAAGAAGCAAGACAAGAAACAATAGAAGAAACAAGACAAGAAACAAGACAAGAAACAAGACAAGAAACAAGACAAGAAACAATAGAAGAAACAAGACAAGAAACAAGATAAGAAACAAGACAAGAAACAAGACAAGAAAAGAGAAGATAAGAAACAAGACAAGAAACAATAGAAGAAACAAGACAAGAAACAAGACAAAAACAAGACAAGACAAGAGAAGACAAGAAACAAGACAAGAAACAAGACATGAAACAAGACAAGAAAAGACAAGACAGTACAAGACAAGACAGGAAACAAGACAGGACAAGACAGGACAAGACAAGGACAAAGACAGGACAAGACAAGACAAGACAAGACAATGCAAGAAACAAGGCGAGAGACAAGACAAGAAACAAAAAATAAAAAGACAATAAACAAGATAATAAACAAGACAAGACAAGACAAGACAAGAAACAAGACAAGAAACAAGACAAGAAACAAGACAGGAAACAAGACAAGAAACAAGACAAGAAACAAGACAAGAAAAAAGACAAGACAAGACAAGACAAGACAAGAAACAAGACAGGAGAAAACAAGACAAGACAAGACAAGAAACAAGACAAGAAACAAGACCACCAAAAAAGAGAACACAATACAAGACAAGAAACAAGACAAGAAACAAGACCACAAAAAAGAAAACACAAGACAAGACAAGAAACAAGACAGGACAAGACAAGACAAGACAAGACAAGACAAGACAAGAAACGAGACAAGAAAAAAGACAAGAAACAAGACAAGAAACAAGACAAGAAACAAGATAAGAAACAAGACAAGAAACAAGACAAGAAAGGAGAAGATAAGAAACAAGACAAGAAACAATAGAAGAAACAAGACAAGAAACAAGACAAGAAACAAGACAAGAAACAATACAAGAAACAAGACAAGAAACAAGATAAGAAACAAGACAAGAAACAAGACAAGAAAAGAGAAGATAAGAAACAAGACAAGAAACAATAGAAGAAACAAGACAAGAAACAAGACAAAAACAGAAGAAGACAAGAGAAGACAAGAAACAAGACAAGAAACAAGACATGAAACAAGACAAGAAAAGACAAGACAGTAGAAGACAAGACAGGAAACAAGACAGGAAACAAGTCAATAAACAAGACAATAAACAAGACAAGAAACAAGACAAGAAACAAGACAAGAAACAAGACAAGAAACAAGACAAGAAACAAGATAAGAAACAAGACAAGAAACAAGACAAGAAAAGAGAAGATAAGAAACAAGACAAGAAACAATAGAAGAAACAAGACAAGAAACAAGACAAAGACAGAAGAAGACAAGAGAAGACAAGAAACGAGACAAGAAAAAAGACAAGAAACAAGACAAGAAACAAGGCAAGAAAGAAGACAAGAAACAAGACAAGAAACAAGACAGGACAAGACAACACAAGACAAGCAACAAGACAATAAACAAGACAATAAACAAGGAAATAAAAAAGACAAGACAAGACAAGAAAAGAAACAAGAGAAGACAAGACAAGAAAAGAAACAAGACAAGAAACAAAACAAGAAACAAAAAGAGAAAAAAGACAAGAAAGAAGACAAGAAACAACACAAGAAAAAAGACAAGAAACAAGAAAAGAAAAAAGACAAGACAAGAAACAAGACAGGACAAGACAAGACAAGACAAGACAGGACAAGAAAAAAGACAAGAAACAACACAGGACAATACAAGACAAGACAAGAAAAAAGACAAGAAACAAGACAAGAAACAAGACAAGAAACAAGACAATAAACAAGACAAGAAACAAGACAAGACAAGAGAAGACAAGAAACAAGACAAGAAACAAGACAGGACAATACAAGACAAGACAAAAAACAAGACAAGAAACAAGACAAGAAACAAGACAAGAAAAAAGAAAAGAAACAAGACAAGAAACAAAACAAGAAACAAAATAAGAAACAAGACAAGAAACAAGACAAGAAACAAGACAAGAAACAAGACAAGAAACAAAACAAGAAACAAGACAAGAAACAAGACAAGACAAGACAAGACAAGAAAGAAGAGCACAAAAAAGACAAGACAAGACAAGACAAGAAACAAGACAAGAAACAAGACAATAAACAAGACAAGAAACAAGACCACAAAAGAGACAAGACAAGACAAGACAAGACAAGAAACAAGACCACAAAAAAAGACAAGACAAGACAAGACAAGACAAGAAACAAGACAATAAACAAGACAATAAACTAGACAAGAAACAAGACAAGAAACAAGACAAAAAACAAGACAAGAAACAAGACAAGAAACAAGAAAAGAAACAAGACAAGAAACAAGACAAGAAACAAGATAAGAAACAAGACAAGAAACAAGACAAGAAAAGAGAAGATAAGAAACAAGAGAAGAAACAATAGAAGAAACAAGACAAGAAACAAGACAAAAACAAGACAAGACAAGAGAAGACAAGAAACAAGACAAGACAAGAGAAGACAAGAAACAAGACAAGAAAAGGACAAGAAACAAGACAAGAAACAAGACAAGAAACAAGACAGGAGAAGACAAGACAAGACAAAAAAAAGACAAGAAAAAAGACAAGAGAAGAGAAGACAAGAAAAAATACAAGATAAGACAAGAAACAAGACAAGAAACAAGACAAGAAATAAGACAAGAAACAAGACAGTAAACAAGTCAATAAAGAAGACAATAAAGAAGACAAGAAACAAGACAAAAAACAAGACAAGAAACAAGACAAGAAAAAAGAAAAGAAACATGACAAGAAACAAAACAAGAAACAAGATAAGAAACAAGACAAGAAACAAGACAAGAAACAAGACAAGAAACAAGACAAGAAACAAGACAAGACAAGAGAAGATAAGAAACAAGAAAAGAAACAAGACAAGAAACAAGACAAGACAAGACAAGAAACAAGACAGGACAAGACAAGACAAGACAAAACAAGACAAGACAAGACAAGACAAGAAACAAGACAAGAAACAAGACAAGAAATAAGACAATACACACATGGAAAAGGGTGGTTCTGGCACACCTGGGTTAAAATTTGTTGACGATGCAAACACGGCTCCAAATTTGTCACCGTGTTTGCATCGTCAACAAATTTTAACCCCGGTGTGTCCAAAACCACCCTTTTTCTTGTGTGTGGGAAAAAACACCAATTTTGCACATGCGTTCACAAAAGTGTGCCAGAACCACCCTTGCATTTTTCGCACAAAGTGTGCCAGAATTATTTTCCATTTGAAGAAATGTGCGCGCATTCATATACGCGAACATGGCCGCAGCTGACTATTCAAACGATGTACTGCACGACGGCTCGATAACAGAGGCAATTCAAAACCTCCCAGCCGAGCTTGGTGAGATGATATTGAAAGAATATATTTCCATCAAGACAAAAGAGAAATTGGACCTTGGTTTTTCTGAAGTTCATTATGAAATGGATTTGCTCCCCTTTTGTGAAAAAAACCAACAAATCACCAAAATCACGGCTTGCGGGAAATGTGATGGCAGATGTGGGAAATGTAATTGGTGTTGCCTGTGTGCAAAAAACAAAAAGAATCATTTTCTCGGGTACCCTGTGTACGAAATCGATGACTTAGAAGAATTCGGCGTTGTCGAGAAATTTTTGAAATACGTTTGACCACTCGTCAACAGAATCTTTGAAAATTTCACATTTGTGAAGTTTTCACTGAAAATTTCACATTTGTGAAGTTTTCACTGAAAATTTCACATTTGTGAAGTTTTCACAGAAAATTTCACATTTGTGAAGTTTTCACAGAAAATTTCACATTTGTGAAGAAAAATGTGAAGTTTGTGATGGGAAACCCCCCAATATTGTTCGAGAAAAAAACGGGGGAATCCCCGACAAAGTAATTCAGACATGAGGTCATCTGACCGGATCAACTTTGAAAATAATTTTTAAAAGAAAGCGTGAAAAAAATTTTTAATTTAAGGTTGAAGTATTTTTGAAATATACGCGAAAATGTCAGCAGCCGATGTTCTTGTCAAAAACCTCCCACCCGAAATTCGTGAGATGATATTGAAAGAATTTATTACAATCAAGATTAAAGAGAGATGGGATCTGGGTTTTTTTGAAGTTCATTGTGAAATTGGAATGCACCCATTTTGTGAAAAAAATCAACGAATCACAAAAGTTACGTCTTGCGGTAAAGTTTGTAGTTTCAGGAAAATTGATTTGTGCAACCTGTGTTTAAAAAACGGAAAGAGGCATATTATCGGCCGCCCTGTCTTTCACTGAAATTTCACAATGTTTTTTTTCGTCCGCTTCACGCATCGCCTCAACAACTTGTTGAGTTATCTGTCTGACATCATTCAGCCAAACTGGAGAAGAAAGTTCCGCAAAAATAACGAAAAGCATGTGAAATATCGTGATCATTTTTCGTTATGCAGTCAACCTTTAATTATACTTAAAGATATTTTTTTTGTTTTTCCCTCAAACTTCAGTTCAAATTTGCAATGCTGGGCGCCGCGAGTTTTCTCATAAGCTGTTCTTGAAGCTCTTTTTTTATCTTTTCAACATCAGGCAGTTTACTTAAAGATGGTTTTTTTGTGAGCTTTGCTCGTACCTTTTCTTTTAACTCATTGTACTGTTCCAATTCAGAAAGAATAATCTGAAACTCAGAATCACTAATGCGATTATCAATTAAAGCCTTGGAAACCAGCTTGTCAACACTCGCACGTTTTGCAAGGCCAAGAGTAACAATCTCCTGATGTTTTGACATTTTTTTGTCAAGTTTTTTTCCAAAAATAATCAAAATGGAGGAAGAAACAGATAAAAAGCCACCCACAACACCTAAGGGTATAGCAACGGGTATCCCAATACCTGTTAGAGCAGACGCAAGTCCAGCACTAGAAAAAACAGCGCTGAGTCCGCCAAGACCGCCGGAAATCCAGTTAACAGCCGTTTTAGTGCGTTTAAATTTTTTTCGAACAAGCCTATAGTGGTCAACCTCTTGAGTCAACTTTGCAGCGATTTCGTTCACCTTTCCAAGGCGAAAGTCTTGGGGCATTTGTTGAGTCATTTGCAAAGACTCATGGCCTTCTATAACAGGGTATATCCTGCTTTGTTCAACATAAGCCGGAGCGCTCGGTAATACGTTTGATTTTGACATCTTATATTAAAAGCAGATTTTATTTTTAATTGTTAACGTATTTCTAATTCAAATTCAAGAGGGAAACCATTGAAATTTAATAACTCCCCGAGTTCATCTCTAACTGATACTGTCACACCGTTTACATATTGACCAGAAGAAGTGTCACGCAAGACATTTGGATCAAAATTGTAAGAGATTTTTTCATACGGTTTGCCTCTCACATCGAATCGAGCCAAAATACTTGATCTTTTTCCATCGAGCAAATTCTTTTCCATGTCAACAAGGTCGCAGTGAATAAAATAAGTAGATAGGCAGTGTTTTTTGTTAAATATGAACCCTGATAAAGTTTCTTCAATATAAAACAGTTTGTCAAATTCCTCGCTGAAATTTATACCAACTCGCCCAAATTTAGAATTTTGAAGAATCAGCACGCCCGCGGGCGTGTCGGCATCTGTAAAATTTATGTTTGAGTATTTGTTTAAGGCTTTCTTTAAAGCTTCAACAAAAGTCTCAATGGTGTAAAAACCGGGTTGTAAATTAGTCTCAAATTTTCTATAATTTTGCTCTTTATCTATTAACGTGACCGTTCCACCCTTAAAATTAAACCACGAGTTATAAAGCGAACAGCTTAAAAGCCTGATATACTTTGGCTTCGTAATTGGATAGTCGAAATAAACAGTGTAGTCGTTTGAAGGAGCTTTGAACGTGAGCACAACCATTTTTATATAAAAAAGAAAATATATTCAATTAAATATATTAAATTCATAAAAAATGGACAACAATTTGTCGCAGTACGCGTGGCTGTCTTCAGCGAATGTCGAAAACGAAACAAAAGAAGCAAAAAAGTATGCGTGGGCAAACTTCGACAAATATTACCCCAGAGCTGACAAGAGTAAATTTGAAGCACAAGTAGTGTTTGATGTAAATCATATCGCAACAGCAGAAATTTTTTTCAAAGCAGGTCCCGGCTTTACGCAAAGCGTTTTCGGATCAGACAAAAAATACTGGAGTGACCAAATGAAAGACGCACTCGGATTGATGGTTGGCGGTTTTCCAGAGCAGCTTACACCTGTAAAAGGAAAAAGTACTTTACCTGTCCCAGCAGTTCCATTCGAAGAAGCTGCACCGAGTTTGAAAAAAATATTCAACAAAGCAATCAAAATTTATGTCACCCCTGACCAGTATTTTACAACAAAGTTTAGAGAGATATTAACCAAGGAACAACTGAAATTCGAAACGTCAAAGCCCGCGAAAAAATGGCTGGCGAGGCCAGATATGTGTTTCTGGGAACAGCAGCTGAACTTTGCAGTGTGGTGCGCGACAACAGGCTGCGGAATATCTCGAGAAGTATTTGACAAAGACAGCACGCTGAAGCTGCCGCCACAGGTACGAGCGTTTTACATCTTCCACGTGTACTTTACGGTTCGACGCATCCTATTTCAGCTCGGAGGTATCCAAAGCTTTAGCGCATTGCCGGGTGATCCAACATGGAGTCAGTTTAACAACAAATATGACGAAGCTTCTTATAAAAGATTATGTGTAGAGTTCAACGTTCCTTCATCAACCGATTTTCGGTTTACAATAGGCCCGAACCACGGGCTAGGAAGCGTTTATATTTATTGCCACGATCCTTTCATCCTGAACGTACCCTATCCATCAGCAAAAGCAAAATTCGATGACGAGGATCTGTACAGCCCCCGAAATGATCCCGACCCCGAAATGATCCCCAACCCCGAAATGATCCCCAAATTGTCCCCGAAATGATCCCGACCCCGAAATGATCCCCAATTTTTGTCACGCTGAACCCGAACTGATCCCCAAGTAATTTCGGGAATGGCGTTTAAGCATGGGACTGTGGATTAGTTAACAACCAGGAAACCCGAAAGTAAATTAGAGCTAAAAAGGTAGTGTCATAGACTACAATACGTAAACGTAACAGAAACGACTTTTAGTTTAATAAACAACATGGTATCACTTTTAATTTTGCGTAATAGCAAAGAATAGGTACAATGAGTAATATTAACGTTTTCAAACATATTAAATTGATAGCATTACCTAACATCAGTTAGGGTATAAAAAATCACTAAAAATATTGTTTTCAATTTCTAACAGTAATCTGAAATAGTGAAACTTACAACAGCAACATCGAACATAATAGTCTGCAACGTTTTCTGCAAAATACACGTTATATAATTAAGACGAAGTAAAATATAAAATTGATCTGAAATTTATGCAGCGATATAATCAGTACATCTGGTAAGAGTACAACTCCTCATCTTTGGCACATATGTCACAAATATAACTGTCATTGGAGTAATACTGCATAGTACCACTCTCATCGGCATAAATTCCTTCGGAAAGGGACTGGAACTTTCGGTTGCATTTTGGGCAAATTTCTTCCGAAACCTTCCCTTCACCATATTTATTCTTCAGGTACTCGACAACATCTTTGCCATTGCCAGTGGAAGGAGGGGCAACGTAGTCTAGACTGTGGTAATGTTCTTCGGCCTCGTGGCCTAGAAGTGCCATTTGGTTGCAGTTACTGTTGGTGCTTGATGCATCACCCGGGCTGATTATTCGAAGGCCACCCTCTCCTAAACTTGATACTATTGCTATGTCAATGTTTAGCAAGTTGACTAGGCCCCACAGAGTAATCCAGTCCCCCCACACGCCATCTTGAGACATTCTACGCAAGTAGCTCTCCCAACCTCGGTAAGAAATAAACTCTCTTAGATGGATTCCGTCAGAGGTTAGGGGGTTGTTTCGAAGATATTTGACGACGCTTGAACGCAACTCTGACGGGGTTTGGGCCGTCAAACCGAGGCGTGTCAGTTGGTCACTAACTGCATGGAACATGCAGTTCCCATCTTTGGGTGTGGGAGGGTTGCGGTATTGAAGTTTAGCACTTTGCACCTCCACGTCAAGTTTCTCTTTCTCTGACATTTGTTCTGTATATTTCCGTTTACTAACTGCGTCACCTGAAAACCAACCGATATCACTGCTACACTTGTTAGACGCTGCTAATTCCAACAAATCACCAACCATTTCGCTTCGCAAATCACCTCCTTTGTACCTGATGGGAGAATCACAATCTGACAAAAACTGCTTCGCAAACCAGCAAGTGTACACCCCACAGTCAACTTTGTTCGTCTGCTTCGGACATGAAGGCGTTTTCTCTTCCCAGTTGTTCTCGTGTAACAGCTCGCATGGCTGATGTGGCAAGGTTTGCCTTTCTTTCTTGATGAACTTTTCTTTCAGTTTTTGAATTATTGAGTTGTACGTGTCCTCTGAAAAGTTGGCGGAATCATAAATGCTTATACAAATGTGGAGTATGCTGATAACGACAAGCAACCAGTGGTCCTCAGTTGGAAGATGCACAGGAATAATAAGATGCTCGTAGTTCTGCAGTGGGTTTTTCCCAATATAGTTTTTGTATGACGATATCGTTTCCGGCTTATCAAGGGAGGCATAAAAGTAGGAGCTTGCCAAGGAGATGTTCTCTTGTTTTGACGCCCATTTCTGCCGCAGAAAATCGAAGTAAAGGTTGATCGTGTCGCCGTGTAATTTCTCTGAGGACAAAACGTTGGTAATACTTGCATCTAGTAAGCTAACATCATTATTTAGTTTCCATTGTTTTGCATTTCCGGGTGTTGACGTGCCGTTATCAGCATGTAACCTCTTTCGTTTGCTGTTCTGTTTCTTTGCAGTATCTTGTCTTCTTGTTTCTTCATCTTTGGTCACTGAGGTTATGTCGTCAACTTTCACCCAGCGCTTTTGCCGTTTTGCAGTGTTGGGATCTTCATATTCGACAAAGTATCTATGTAAATCGTGATCCGCTTCTAATACTAGACCCTCACTACTACCTTTCAAAGTCGTTTTCTTTCCCTTCACCGTTTTTTTCGTTTTTGCAATTCGGACAAGGACAGTTTCTCCCACATAATAGATGGAAGGAGGATTACGCCCAAGCTCCCGTTTTATCATTTTTTCTGCGGCTTTTTTCGATGCTTTGAAAGCGTCATTTCTAACATTTTCTCGTTCTTTTCCCAGCTGTGAGAGAGCGTCTTTTTTAGGAGACTTAAGCAGAAAATCACTCGTGTCCTCTTCATCAGAAACTTCAAAAGATGTGTTCTCGCCAAGGGACAGTCTATTTCTAACTGTGTTAGGCTTTCTACCGTAATACACTTCGAAGGGCGATTGCAGCCCTAATGAGGTATGCGGGGACTCGTTGTAAAGCTGTTGGTAGATTGGAAGGTTTTCTACCCAGTTGAGCTCTCCATCATTGTCGATTATGTCGAACTTGATCTTTTCCTTCCATGTACGATGTGAGCGTTCATCCTTTCCTTGTGTCTGAGGGCTGTATGCAGAGCTTCTAATTATCCTCACGTTTAGAGCTTCACAAAGTGTCTTTACCACGCCCTTAAATTCTGAACCCTGATCACTTTGAAGGATTTCTGGTGGCCCATGTTCATTATAAATGCTACGAAGATTTTCTGCTACTTCCGCAGACTCTTTCGATCGGAGGGGCCTCAGGAACACAAACCTACTAAATAAATCGATTACGGACATGATGTACTTGTAAGTTATTCCATCCATTGTAACGGGCATGCTCTGCATGTTAACAAGGTCTACTTGGTGGCGTTCTTGTATTTTACTTGCTTTTATAGGGCGAAGTGGAGCCTTGTTTTGGAAAAGTGGCCGCATTTTCCGAGTTTCTTTCATGGCATTTAGGTTTTTCTGAATAAAATTTCTTGAAAGACCACTGTATGTGTGCCGTATACTTTTTGCCAGCTTAAGTGCGCCATCACCTTTACTTTGGCCAAAAAAACTTTGCACGATCGACGAAATATCTGATCTTTTAACCACGATACAATTTGTTTCGATATGAACGATGCGCTGAACTTTTTTCCCTTCCATGGGATCGTGAACATCTTTCATTTGGTACTGACCACTCTTCCATTTTTTATACACTCGCTGCCTCAAAGCGCTATTTTGTTTCTTTGGCCAATCTTGAAATGTTGTATCTCCATTCAGAATACCATACAATGCTTCATACTCGTCATCATCCAAAGGCAAATTTCTTCGCTTAACCTTAAATTGAATTGAATTTGTAGTTAATGTTTAACTACATCATTTCATCAGTTAGCAGTTATCGGTAATCTTATAATGCAAGAACGTAGTTTAGGTTTTGTTAATTTGTTTGTTTCCCATTTACTGATTTTGCTGCCTTAATATAACAGTCATATCACATGGAATTAATTAGTTCATTAGTCACTCGTGGGATGTTTCACAGTGTGTACTCGAAACCATTGCATAACTAGTATGCTTTAAGTAACATATGCGATAGAATCGATTCAGGCTCATCCGATTATAATAAAAGGAAGAGTGAAACTCACCTCTGCATCCTTAGTTAACACTGAACTTGTATCAGAAGGCTTATTGTCTTTTCCTGAGAAAACGCTATTTAAAACACACGCTAAAAGAAAAACCGAAAACCACGCGGTCCGTGACATTGTATCGACTATAAGGTCAAAAGAAAGGGACTGGAACGAGACAACAGCTTAAAACTCAGAAGGAGGTATCGAGGGTTCGAGTTACCGAGAGTAAAAATACAATACAGTAAACGCTCGAATGTAAGAACACGTGGATTAAGATCATCAGGCTGAAAGTTGGCCAATTATAATAACAAATTCAGCCTGAAAATTAAATAATAATAATAATAATAATAATGTTTTTATTCAGCTCATAAATTTTTACATATTGATTTTCGTTTTTTAATATAATTTTAAAGCATGTTCTTATACAAAAGAAAGTGGACGCCAGGGTAAGAAAGCTGGTCTAAGGAACTAAGCAAATAAATATTAACTTATTTATTTTTCATTTTAAATTTATTGTTTAGTGTAAGCAGTAAAACATTGTATGTTAATCATACATAAAGTATACTCTTTCTAAAATATATTTAAGAACAATTAAGAACACTTTCGGGCTGATTTCTCACTAAACACTCGCTAAATAAGAACATAAGAACACTGGAGTTATATAAAAGAAATCGAGGGAAAATAGAGATTGGTTCGCGTTAGCGGGAGGTTCGAGTTAGCGACGTTAAAGACGTTAAATCGACCGATGTTAGAACGTTAATTCGACCGATTTAAGGACTTTAAATCGACCGATTTACGTTATATCGACCGATGTAAAGACGTTAAATCGACCGATTTAAAGACTTTAAATAGACCGATTTAAAGACTTTAAATAGACCGATTTAAGGATGTTAAATCGAGCGATTTAAGGACGTTAAACCGACTGATTTAAGGATGTTAAGTCGACCGATTTAAGGACTTTAAATCGACCGATTTAAAGACGTAAAATCGACCGATTTTAACACGTTAAGGACGTTTATTGGACCGATTTAGGACGTTAAATCGACCGATTTAAGAAAGTTAAATAAGCTGAATTAAATAAGCCGATTTTGGTCTATTTAACAACTTTATTTTATATAACGCCATTTGCCCAGATGCTGATATTGATCCCAGTTCACTGGGGTCCACTGTATTTCCATTCCCGAAATTACTTGGGGATCAGTTCGGGTTCAGCGTGACAAAAATTGGGGATCATTTCGGGGTCGGGATCATTTCGGGGACAATTTGGGGGTCATTTCGGGGTTGGGGATCATTTCGGGGTCGGGATCATTTCGGGGGCTGTACAGATCCAAGGGCGTCAGAAAAGGGAATATCAGTTTGTTTCATAAGAAATGATGCAGCTGAAGAGCAATTCAACTGGTTCGCACCAAAAACCACAACAGGTTTGACCCAGGCAGGTTTGTCGAGAATAAACCAGTCGATTGAAGCATTTGTGTATTGCATCTTGGGTGCGCAAGTAAACGTCCGCAGCAGCATTCTGGGGGCGGGAGGCAGAGCAAAGGAGGCCCAGACCGAGTTTCTTGTCCTGGTTGAGACGCAGTGAGGCAGCCCGACCTGGCAAAGAGCGTGCAGCGTTACCAGGTGGCGGTGGAGGAGGCAAAAGTGCGGTTGAACCTTGCTGTGTGCCCTGGCGCTTGGTTGATGCCTGGCCGCATGGTTATCAACACAGAAAGCACGGTTGGTTACAACAACCAGCTCAAACAAGCGATTCCGGGTATGAAGCTGGGGGTCAACGACGGGGCAAACAAAAGCACAAAAAAAGCGGGCCTTCAGCTCATGGATGGCGGAAAATCAAAAATTAACCCACCAAACAGCCATCCTTCCAATCCAATTCACAAAGCAGCCACAGCTGAAAGCAAAAAAGATTTGAAACCTGTTGCACCAACAACACAAGAGTCCGCACAAACACAAGTGCACGCAGAAGAACGAATGCCAACGGCTGGCTCGGGCAGTGATTCTCATGACACGAACAAAGTTGCAATGATGGTTGGCGCGGTTGCAATTGCAGGTTTGTTGTTTTTGACATTCCGCTAATTTTTGAGTTTTCCCAAAGAAAATTAACGCTGCTTTTTGACATAGCTCTCAACCAAAAAGGCCACAACAGCCAAAATTAAAAGCCATATGTGTTCTGCCAGAAAACCGAGGACCTTACCAGCAGTTATGAAAAGAAAAGAAACAATCGAGCCAATAAGTCCTGGGAGAATGGAGGCTATTTTTTTCCCGAGCTCTTTTAGCCCGTTTCCTAATTTTTGGGCCGTTGATTTCAAAGCGTTGGTAATGGCGCTAATGACAGCACCAATCGTGGCACCAGCAGCAAGAACGATCCCTGTCACCGTCACGCCGTATTTTTTGAAAATCTCTTTTACACGCTCACGAAGCGGCATGGCTCTTTCTCTTTCTTCAATTTGTGTTGCCAACCTGGCAAGCTCCTCTTGTCTTTCTGCAATTCTCTCCTCGGCAGCTTCTTTTTCAGAAGGTGAAGCGTTTTCATCATCGATAATTGCTTTGTCTTCTTTATTTTTGTTTTCAAGTTCTGCTTTTTGTTCATTCAATTCATCAAAAGTTTTTGTGGTGTTGAGTCTTTCTTCCATGGTGTTTCTTTCTTTTTCTTTCGCGGCGATTCTTGCTCTGCCTTTGTCAACTTTTTCCTGCACTTTTCCTTTGTTTTTTAATTGTTTATTAAGAACTTCCAACTCTTTTTTTTCGTTTTTAAATCAGCTTCATAATTTTTTTTCAGTTGCTGCAGTCTCCTCGTTTCTGAGTCAATATCAAGACTCGAACCATGTTCATCTTGAATTGCATCAAGATTTGCTTGATTTTGATCAATTTTGATTCTTAGATCTTTAACTTCTTGTTCAGCTTTTTCTTTTTTTGCAACAAGTCTTTGTTCCTGTTCGAGTTGTTTTTCAGATTCTCTTAGTCTTCGTCTTTCTTCTCTGATATTTTCTCTATCTTGATCGATAATTTCAGCTGTGGGACCGAGTTTGTCTTGGAAGGTATCAACAAAGCTTTTAATAAAATCAGAATCATCATCTTTTAAAATCTTATACGTTCCTCCTCTTTTCCCAGTTGCAACAATTTTTCCTTTATTTTCCCCCTTTCCCCGTCTTATATGCAACCCCTCAATATCTGCTTGTGGGAACCTTCTTTTAATCATATCAACAGCTTTTTTCATTTTTTGTCTGATAGAGCTTTCACTTAAAAGTTTGTTTATTGAATCATCATGCAACAAAGGAGTTTCTTCTGTGTAAGAAGTGTCAGGAAGCCCACTCTGTTCGTGTCCCATCGTTTGCATTTCATGTTGTTCACCACCATGGTATGGTGTTGATGCGGAATCGGGTTCGAAAGGCTTGGTTGTATTGACCTCTTCTTTATCGTTATCTTCATCATCATTTTTGTCAAGTTCTTTGTCAAGATAAGGGTCATCGTGTCCAAACATTCCACCTTTCGCCATTGCGAAATATATCTTGAAATATTTTTCATTTAAATAAAATAAAGCGCTTTCAAATACATGGCGGTCCAAGCAAACCTTCGACCAACGAACGAAGAAAAAATTATAGGCGGAATGAAAGCCGAGCGCACGGTCAAGCGCATCACTTTTAATCCCAGCGAAGCCAACCCCGGCGAGATGTTAAACGTTTACGTGCCCAAGCTGAATGAGAACGAGGTCCTCGTGCCAGGCTCGATCTCACTTCTCTTTGACATCGACCTGGCTGGAGGGCACGCCAACAACTTCCTCGTACAAAACGTCACCCGTGCTCTGGTCGACAAGATGGTTTTGAAGTACGCTGGCACCAAACTTCAGGACACGGTGGGGTATGACATTTTCAAGATCTGGGAGGACCTTTTCCTCTCGCAGGAGGAGCGGGACAACATGCTGCTCGAGGGTATTCAGACTGAGGACCTCTGCAAGATCCGCTCAAATGCGGGAGACAAGAAAACCTCAGGCGTCGCCGCTGAAACGGCGCTTAACAATGTTTTCGGAACAAAATACCGAATACGACTGGACCACCAGATCCTGACCGACCACGGCGTTTTCTACCCCCAAGCTCTCTACCACGACCTCATGTTTGAGCTTACCCTTGCGCCGGCCTCGCAAGTTGTAAAAGGCTCTGACGAAACAAAACTGAAATACAAGCTGACAAACATCCAGCTCGAGTACGAAATGATGAGGAGCAAGACCTTGGCGGAAGACGCGCGCAGTGTTTACTCCTCGGGGAAGGAATTCCTTTACGATCATGTTGAGCGGCCATTTGTGCACACCTTCTCAAAAGGCACTGACACAAGGATAAACCTTAGAGTAAACTCGCAGAGAAGGTCCCTGAAAGGTATTCTTATCCTTTTCGTTGAGCCCTATTTAGCCGGCACCAGGGATTCAGAAAAGTACTTCAACCCAGACCTGACAAAAGTCACCGTTACGGTGAACGGCAAGCCCAACATGATTTACAATAACGGCATCGAAGGAAAGGATATCTGGGGTGAAGTTGACCGCTTCTTTGGTAAGTCAAAAAACAAAACACCGCACATGAATCTGAAAAAGTTTTACACCGAAAACAAGTTCGGGCTTCTGATAGATCTTCGCTCAATATTGAAAAGTCATCAAATGCACGGAAGCGGCACGCGGCTTGTAAACACACAAGATGGAGTCCAGCTTGAACTCGAGCGGAATGCCAAAAACTCAGGCAACGTGAACTGCCACGTCTATGTTATCAGTGACTCGCAGATGAACATTATGGGGCAGCAATTAGAATCTGTGCAGTACTGATATAGAAAAAATGGACCCCGGCAACATACCGTTTAACGCTCTCGTAATTGGACCGACTAATTCGGGAAAATCAAAGTTTGTGGTTGATCAGCTCCGCGGCTCTTTCCGTGGCAAGTTCGACTTTATCGTGCTCATCTGCCCGACATTTGCGTACAACAAGACTTTTCACCGCTTCGCCGAGGCGGACACGCGTTTTTATGTTATCATTTGCGAACAGGAATGGGTTGAGGGCTGGTTGAGGCTTGTTTCCTGGCTTTTCGAGGGCACCAACACGCTCATTATCCTTGATGACTGCGCAGCCTCGAAAGATGTAAAAAAGCGAACAGGCGAGCTGGTAAAACTTGCGTTCAGCGCTCGCCACACAGGGCAAAGCGTGTGGGTGGTCACCCAAAAGATGACCAGCATAACGGCTTCTTTCCGCGAAAACATTGAGGCAGTTGTGCTTTTTTACACTCCCGCAGGGAAGACTTTGAAAGCGATTTTTGAAGATTACGCCGGCGAACTTTCTCAAGAGGAGTACAAAGATTACATTTCGTGGCTGAAAAAAAATAAGTTTTCCTACCTTGTGTTCTTACTTCGGCACCCTTACGGAATAAAAAAATCTCAATTAAAAAATTAACAACAAATATGAAATGGCAAATCCAACCGAATCACTCCAAATTACCGAAGAACAAATGGCTGACGTTATGAGCGAGCTTGAAACTGAGCCAACGAGCGCGCCCGGCAATGCTTTTCCAGCAGTTTCAACGCAGCCTGATATTCCTGCTCTTCGTGAGCAGCTAGCCGTGCTGGTGTCTACAGGGAAAGCCAAAGAAGCAATCGGGGAGCAGTTAACACACGAGCGTGTGAAGCGCCTTACCGACAAAGAGGTCGAGAAATACACAAAACGGTACGAGACATATGTGGGCTCAAAGACAACTGACAGCTTGATCGACAGTTTCATTTTTCTTGTGACCAAAGCTGTCGGAATGGCAGTCGACGTCAAAGACATTGATGCTTATCAAAAAGAACTCAAAAACGACTACATCATAAACAAAGAGCTGTCTAACCTGGCCGGCAACATGGCTTTAAAGTGCGGCCGTTTTCTTTCTGTGGCAAACGCAGCGCTGATCACAACAAAACACATTAATTTTGAAAAAAATTACGAAGCACAATCGGAAGAAATTATTGAGCAAAGCCCACCAACCGCTGAATAATTACTCAGAAAGCCAGCAATTCCTCACAAAAATTTTTTTTAATTAAATATAAATTTGTTTCAAAGTAACAATGGCTGAAGAACAGAAGCAACCGACCGCTCAAGAAATCTCTGAACCACAGCAACCAATGGAAAGCCAAGTAACTTCACAAACTCCGGCAACAAAGCCTGCCAAAAATCCCAAGCGAGTGGCTGCTGGGAAAATTGTTGCCGAAAGAACACGGCTGTCCCGAGAAGCGCAGAAAAAAGCCGCAGCTGAGGCGGCTATCATTATTGCAAACAACAAGCAGGCAAAAAAAGAAACCGCTCCCCCTGATCCTGCTCCTGAGCCGGAAACCGAACCAAAGCCTGCTGCAGCTGATTCAAATGGTTTCACCACAAACCAATGGATCTCTATCATCGGAATTGGCGCAACTCTTTTAACAACTTTTGTCAAGCGTGATGATATAAAAGCCTTTTTAGGAAAGGAAAAAAAGACATCTCCACCGGAGCCGCAGCCAAAAGAACCAGCTCCTCTGCCGCAGCCACCGCAGCCAAGAAAAGGAATTCGCAAAATGGATTGATTTTTCATTTGAATATATTTTTCGATGTTGATATAACAAAATGAAAGTTGACGTTATCAAGGTTTTAGTATCACAAGCTGCTATTGTTGGAATAGGACTTTTGTGGTTCAATTTTAACCAAACAGTTTTTTTATGCAGTCCGCGATATATTCGAAAAAACCTACAATGAAATGAAAGACCCACCTGTGGAGCCTGAAAGATACCCAGCTGAGGAGCCCGGATGAGGATTCTGAATAATTTTTATTTAAACATTAATTTTTTGCTCTCCATAAGCAACAATGTCCGACAACAAGCTCGTTAAAACCGTTCTGGATGCCGCTACTCTCGTTGGCCTCACTGCAGGCATTGGGTGGGTTGCCAAAAAAGCGTTCAGGAGAAGTTTTACAGATGACCCTTCAGATTCTGTCGAAAACTTCGCAATGTTCACTGGTGTGATGGCGGGCAGCATCTGGCTCAAGAAGTACCTGGAGGACCAGAAAATCTTACCCGACAAACTTTGAGAAAATCATTTGAAAAAATGTCGCCGATTTTATAATCATGGCAAGTATCGCAATTATGGTTGGCGGGGCTGTGTTGAACGCAGCGGCTTTCATCGGCGGCAATTATCTGGCGAAGGCTTTTGGAGGCAGTGACAAGGCCGCGCTTGAAGAAAAAGTGCGTCATGATAAAGCTCTCGAGGCGTATCAAGCTGGGTACGCCAAATACTCGCGGGACCGCACCAAACTTCTTGACTGGATTGCAACAAACGAGCACATAAAAGCGGAAGCCAAGCAGAACTTCACCAACACTGACTACGCTTTCAAACTTTATAACAAGGCGCATCCTGAAGAGCAAATGGCTCCTCCCAAAGAGCCCAAATTTTCTGATTTTTATCAACCAAGCCAGCAGCAAAAAAATGGTGAACTCATGTTTGTCGGGGCCGGGGCTCTCGCTTTGGGCTACGCTGCTTTCCGGTTCTTTTAAACTTTTTTTTACCTCTTTTATATGGATTTCTACTGTGTGAATGAGAAGAAGATCACCCCCAACGTTCGTGGAAGTGAAAAACTCGGAAAAACCAAAAACGGGCAAACCTTTCTGAAAGTCAAATGCGCCTCTTGCGGGAAAACCAAAACAAGATTCATCTCCTAACATTTAAACTTTTTTTCACCTCGTTTATATGGACACCAAACTCGCGAAGATATACTACAGCCCTGGCGGTTATTGGAAAGGCATTGCCGCAATCAAAAAACTGGCTGCGGCTGCAAAAGTCCCGGAAGACACCGCAAAAAAGTGGTTGATCAAGCAAGCCCTCTGGCAGATATTCCTGCCGGCGCCGAAGCATATACCTCGACCGAAATTCGACGTGTCCTTACCCAACAAGGTCCACCAGGCGGACCTTCTTTTTTTGCCTCACGATAAACTGCCTCGCGGTCGCAAAGTCTGGAAATACGCGCTGAACGTTGTCGACGTGGCCAGCCGTTTCAAAGAGTCCGAACCCTTGACCTCGAAAAATTCTGATGAGGTTGCTCAGGCTTTTCAGAAAATTTACAAGCGCGGCCCTTTGAAATGGCCTGAAATGTTGCAAGTTGACCCTGGGCGCGAATTCATGGGCGCCGTGACGAAAGTCATGGAAAATCACAAAACTTTCATCCGGCGCGGGCGCGTCAACATTCACCGCGATCAGGCCATTGTTGAACGTTACAACCGCACCCTTGCCGAACGCCTGTTCGGACACCAGTATGCCGTGGAAATGCGGCTGCCTGAGGGTCAGAGGTCCAGGGCATGGGTGAAAAGACTTCCTGAAGTTGTTTCGGCTTTGAACAACGAGGTGACCAGCCTCATCGGAAAGAAACCCGCTGTTGCAATCAAAGAGAAATCTGTTTATTCGAAACCTTCGACTGCTTATCACAGACCTGTTGGGAAGGATGAAAAAATCCTGCCATATCTTGTTCTGGTTCGTCATCTTTACGAACCTGGTGAGCTTGAAGGTGGGGAAAAAAGAGCCACGGATCCGATTTGGTCTTTGAAAGTTTTCACCATTGAAAAGGTTTTCCAAAAACCCGATCAACCTTTTCTGTACTATTTACACGATGGACCCAAGCGCGGCTTTGTGCGTGAAGAGCTGCTGGTTGTCCCTCCAAACACCATTCTACCGCCGGCCAGCGTGGACTGAACGCGAGGCAAGCCCCACAGTTGAAGAAATAAATGTCAGTTGAAGAAATGGGACGCGGGCGCAACGGTGTAACAGTTCAAAACGCAAGAAAAAACAAAAAACGAATACATAGAGACGTTAACAATGAAAATTCTTTTGTTTTTACAAAAAACGTTCCCTCACAAAAAGAAGACTTTTTTCTTGACCCCAACTATGTTGAATTTTTGCGCAGTTTGGACCCGCGCGAGGTTTTCCAAACTTTAAAGAGTTGAAAAATCAATATCTGCCAACAGTTCTTCCAAATCTTGAAGATCGACATCTTTCCATTCATCTTTTTTGAAGCCATATGCTTTTGTGTGGATCCCGTCATCCGCAATCCAGCGTTTTGAATCAAAGGCAGACAGTGAAATCTTGTTCACGTGCATGCCGTAAATTTCATGCCCCTCGCTCCGCAGAATGTTCATACCATGCCTCAGCTGTTTCTTCTCACCAAAAATCATTTCGCGGTACTGCTCGTGCTTTATTTTTTTCTTGACGACGCACTTTTTCACACCTTTCGCTTTTTTGATATTTTTTTCGTCCCCTCGCAAGATGGAGTACATTTTTGACCTGAGACATATGCATTCCGCGATGGGTGTCCCCGCGCATTCATCTTTCATTTTGCCCAAAACCTTTTTGTTGGTGTTTGAGTGAAGTGGATGATCTTGCGGGTAATCACTCAAGTCATACAATGATTTGTTTCTTGCAACGTCTTTGTAAACGTCTTCTGTTTCGATCTCCAGCAGAAGGCTGTCCGTGTCTGTGTACAAAAGTTCACATTTTGGTCCGTACTGCTTTTTCAGGTGGTTGTAGAAAAAGTCGTACATGAGGATCTTGCTGTTGTCCAGGATCGTCATGCCCGTGTACACCGGTTTGTTCAGCAGAATTTTTCCTTTGTGCATGTGGATGCCCGCCATATCATTTGTGAATTCAACAAACCTTGAGTACAGGGGGCTGGCAACCAGTTTTCTGATTTTGTTGTCTTCATCACCGCGCACGATTTTTATGTCCACGCGTTTGCGCAGGTTCTCCATTGTTTTACCGAAGACAGAGTTGTTCATGAGCTTGTAGAAGTTCTTTTCAAAGTCGCTTTTTGCTTCTTTTCGGAACTCTGTGTTCATCATGATGTACGGTTCCATCCAGCGCTCTTGATTGAACTCGAGCACCTTGTGGACTTTTTTCAGTTTCATGCCCTGTTTCAGATAAAACTGGAGGTTTCTGTAATGCACAACGTAGTTGTTTTTGTCTTCAAGCGTCAGCAGCAGCTTCTTGTCTTTGGGTGGTTTCAGATCAAGCTTTTCCATCAAACGATTTTGATAGTCCGACATGTCCTCTTTTTTTACCGCCTTTTTTTCCGGTGCAAGCGGATAGCTGTTGTGCTCTTCATGCAGTTCCACCGGATATTCAAGGTCAACCTCGAGAATCCAACCAGTTTTTGCACCCTCTTTTTTCTTTTGGATTTCTTCTTCGGTCGGCATGACGCGTTTCCATTTGAAATTTCTCAATGGCAGGGGCTTGCACATGGCCCAACCGTAAAGGTTATTTGCATCGAGATACGTTATCCAACTTTTCGGTTTGGTCTCATCAAAACCTTTGCACATTGGGTTGTTTGCTTTGGCGTGTCTCTTGCTTGCCATTGAAATCCCGCCGCGCATCCCCCTTTCCACAAACAAATGCATGTCGATGTCTGTGAAAAGCTCCAGCTCGACGCCTGTCATTTTCAAGAGCGCGTCCCAGCTCAATCCTGGTGATGTGAAATAATGCGCCGGATCCAGCCCATACTGCTTTTGACATAAGTCCCTGAAGTTTTCAAAAACATCCGCCAGCAGTGCGACATCCGTTTTCACATAGAGATCATGATAATCTCCAAGATTTTGACACTCAAATGTTTCCCAGACTTTCTGTGCGTGCGCATATTCAGAATCTGTAATTCCTTCGTCATTCAGTTTGCTGTAAAACTTGTCTTTTTCCGGCAGTTTTGTCTCGTCGAACCTCTGCCATGAATCCATGTACTCATACGGATAGATACCTTTTTGAAACAAAAGTTCGCTTCCGTTGCGGGGTTTCACCCCGCGCCCCACTTTTGCTGTGTTTTTCAATGCCTCTTTTGGCGTTGCTTTCACAAGTGAATCGAGGCTCCCCTGCAGAAAATTCAAGCTGTCAATGAAATGCAAACCACCCATGGAAAATGTGATGTACTTTTCCATGTTGTTGGCGATGCATTTCACTTCTTTTTCCTGCTGCGACATTGCTTGCATCAAGTGGTGCGCATCATAACCTCTCAGATTGTGAAATACAACAGGAATTGGGAATGTTTTTGGCTTCAACTTCAGTTTGAAATTGCACCCATTGTGCGCAGCTCCGCGGAACTTGCCTGTCACGTGGCAGTGGTCTTTTACCGCGTCTCTGAAAACTGGCTGGATCAACGGTTTTTCGCAGAATCGACATTTTTCTTGTTTTTCCGCCGCTTCTTTTTGTTCCTCTGTCAACTTTTTCATGCAAATGAAATCAAGCTTCTTTTGCGCAAACCAGAAACATTTTTTGTGAACCTGCCCCAAATATTTGTCTTTGTTTTTGTTCCATGCTGGCAATGAGTCGAGGAAATTTTCTTTCATCAAACTTTTGTTGCATATATGGCATTCTGTTGCGCTTTTGAAATTTTCCCAATATTTTGGTGACATCTCAACCGGTTTTGGTTCTTCCACACTTTCTCTCAATTTTTCTTCCTCTTGCACGATGTCGCTCAAAAAGTTTCCCACCGCATTTTTTCCCCTCCAGACTTTTGAATTCATGATTTCGCCGTCGCTTCTCACACACATCCAGGCGTACCCGCACGCTTCGTGCCATTCAGTTTTTTCCGTGAAACTTTTTTCTTTGCTCTCTGGCCCTCGCTCGCAAATTGGGATTTTTTTCACAAGTGCCTCAAAGTCTGCATAAATCACGAATGGCGCCTTCATCTGTTTGTGAAAATTTTGAAATATTGTCTTGTTTTTCCCTTCTTCCGGCGTGTCAATCCTTGTGGGTCTGCCCTCCAAGCCGTTGCAATATTTTTCATGCTCTGCAAGCAAATCCGCTCTTGTGTAACCTGTCAGGCACATCATGCAGTAGTGCTTTTTGCAGCATTTTTTTGTCTGATCAAACAACAAAGCGCTCACCCTTTTGACAAAACAGTAATGTTGAATTTCTCCTGACTCAATCAGAATCAAATTAATTCGTGGCAAGCTTTTCTCACTCACATGGTAGAATATCACGCAGTTTTTTTCCCAGCCAAAGACGTTTATTGCCAGATGTGCGTTTTGTTTTTCAAGCTTTTCAATCTGTGACACCGGTGTTGGAAAATTGATGCCTGTCCAATTTATTCCGTCGTTGACCGGATATTTGCTTGGCCTTTGTGGGTTCTTCCCGTCTCTTGGTGGGTATAAAGCTGCTCTGAGCGCCCACTTCAAACATTCGTTGTCTGTGTTTTTCACATTTACAATTGCTTTCTTGGCCGCAAGTTTGGCCGGCAGTGGCAACCATGTTCCCCCGCTCAATGGCTGAAAGCGCGCGACATTCACGTATGCGACCATTACTTCAACAAAATCCCATCCTGATCCTTCTGCTGACCAGTTCTCGATTTCTCCATTGATCTGGTCAATAAATTCATCGAATTTCTGGACAAACTTTTCTTCGTCTTCCAGATCTTTCTGAAAGAAAATATATGGATCGTCGTTTTTGAAATAAACTTCTTTTTCATCCTTTTTCGTACCTCCTTCTCCATCGTCAATTTCTCGTGAAAACTTCACTCTCAATCCGAATCCCACTTTCACGTTTTTCAATGAAACAATTTCATTTTTCACCACATTTATGAACTTATCTTTATAAAAGTTTGCAAAAGTGTGGGAGTCTTTGTTGTTTGGGTCATTTTCTCTGAATCTCATCCACCAGACACGGAGCCATTCACGGTAATTTGTTTTTGAAATCATGAAATTTCCGTAAGGAAGAAAGTTCTTTTCTGGGTCCAATGTTTCTTGTTGAATTCTGGGGGTTTGACCGTAAAACATTTGCAGTACATCGTTTGAATAGTCAGCTGCGGCCATGTTCGCGTATACGAATGCGCGCACATTTCTTCAAATGGAAAATAATTCTGGCACACTTTGTGCGAAAATGCAAGGGTGGTTCTGGCACACTTTTGTGAACGCATGTGCAAAATTGGTGTTTTTTCCCACACACAAGAAAAAGGGTGGTTTTGGACACACCGGGGTTAAAATTTGTTGACGATGCAAACACGGTGACAAATTTGGAGCCGTGTTTGCATCGTCAAAAAATTTTAACCCAGGTGTGCCAGAACCACCCTTTTCCATGTGTGTACAATAAACAAGACAAGAAAAAAGACAAGAAACAAGACAAGAAACAAGACAAGAAAAGACAAGAAAAGACAAGACAGTACAAGACAAGACAGGAAACAAGACAGGACAAGACAGGACAAGACAAGGACAAAGACAAGACAAGACAAGACAAGAAATAAGACAATAAACAAGACAAGAAACAAGACAAGAAACAACACAAGAAAAGACAAGAAATGACAAGACAGTACAAGACAAGACAGGAAACAAGACAGGACAAGACTGGACAAGACAAGGACAAAGACAAGACAAGACAAGACAAGACAAGAAAAGACAAGACAAGAAAAAAGAAGAGAGAACGGACAAGAAACAAGAAAATAAAAACAAAATAAACAAGACAATAAGAAAGACAAGAAACAAAACAAGAAACAAGACAAGAAACAAGACAAGAAACAAGACAAGAAACAAGAGAAGAAACAAAATAAGGAACAAGACAACAAAAAAGACAACACAAGACAAGACAAGAAACAAGACAGGACAAGACAACACAAGACAAGAAACAAGACAATAAACAATACAAGACAAGACAAGAAAAGAAACAAGACAAGACAAGACAAGAAAAGACACAAGACAGGAGAAAACAAGACAAGACAAGACAAGAAACAAGACAAGAAACAAGACCACAAAAAAGACAACACAAGACAAGACAAGAAACAAGACAGGACAAGAGAAGACAAGAAACAAGACAAGACAAGACAATACAAGAAAAAAGAAAGAAACAAGACAAGAAACAAGAAAAGAAACAAGACATTAAACAAGACAAGAAACAAGACAAGACAAGAGAAGATAAGAAACAAGACAAGAAACAAGACAAAAAACAAGACAAGAAAAAAGACAAAAAACAAGACAAAAAAAAAGACAAGACAAGAGAAGACAAGAAACAAGACAAGAAACAAGACAAGAAGCAAGACAAGAAACAAGACAAGACACAAGACAAGAAACAAGACAAGAAACAAGACAAGAAAAAAGACAAGAAACAAGACTGGACAAGACAAGAAACAAGACAAGAAACAAGACAAGAAACAAGACAGGACAAGACAACACAAGACAAGAAACAAGACAGAAAAAAGGACAATAAACAAGACAATAAACAAGACAAGACAAGACAAGAAAGGAAACAAGACAAGACAAGACAAGAAACAAGACAGTACAAGACAAGACAAGACAAGAAACAAGACAATAAAAAAGATAAGACAAGACAAGAAACAAGACAGGAAACAAGACAAGAAACAAGACAAGAAACAAGATAAGAAAAAGGAGAAGAAACAAGACAAGAAAAAAGACAAGAAAAGACAAGACAAGACAAGACAAGACAAGAAACAAGACAGGACAAGACAGCACAAGACAAGACAAGACCAGAAACAAGACAGGAAACAAGACAATAAACAAGACAAGACAAGACAAGAGAAGACAAGAAACAAGACAGGACATAACAGGACAAGACAAGACAAGACCAGAAAAAAGACAAGAAACAAGACAATAAACAAGACAGGACAAGACAAGACAAGACAAGACAAGACAAGACAAGACAAGAAAAAAGACAAGAAACAAGACAAGAAACAAGACAAGAAACAAGACAAGAAACAAGAGAAGAAACAAGACAAGAAAAAAGATAAGAAACAAGACTAGAAACAAGACAAGAAACAAGACAAGAAACAAGACAAGAAACAAGACAAGAAACAAGATAAGAAAAAAGACAAGAAACAAGACAACGAACAAGACAAGACAAGAGAAGACAAGAAACAAGACAAGAAACAAGCCTAGAAACAAGACAAGAAACAAGACAAGAAACAAGACAAGACAAGAGAAGACAAGTAACAAGACAAGAAATGAGACAAGAAACAAGACAAGACAAGAGAAGACAAGAAACAAGACAAGAAACAAGACAAGAAACAAGAAGATAAACAAGACAAGAAACAAGACAAGAAACAAGACAAGAAACAAGACAACAAAAAGGACAAGGAACAAGACAAGACAAGACAAGAAAAAAGACAAGAAACAAGACAGGACAATACAAGACAAGACAAGGCAAACAAGACAAGAAACAAGACAAGAAACAAGACAAGAAAGAAGAAAAGAAACAAGACAAGACAAGACAAGACAAGAAAGAAGAGCACAAAAAAGACAAGACAAGACAAGACAAGAAACAAGACAAGAAACAAGACAATAAACAAGACAAGAAACAAGACCACAAAAGAGACAAGACAAGACAAGACAAGACAAGAAACAAGACCACAAAAAAAGACAAGACAAGACAAGACAAGACAAGACAAGAAACAAGACAATAAACAAGACAATAAACTAGACAAGAAACAAGACAAGAAACAAGACAAAAAACAAGACAAGAAACAAGACAAGAAACAAGAAAAGAAACAAGACAAGAAACAAGACAAGAAACAAGATAAGAAACAAGACAAGAAACAAGACAAGAAAAGAGAAGATAAGAAACAAGAGAAGAAACAATAGAAGAAACAAGACAAGAAACAAGACAAAAACAAGACTAGACAAGAGAAGACAAGAAACAATTGAAGACAAGAGAAGACAAGAAACAAGACAAGAAAAGGACAAGAAACAAGACAAGAAACAAGACAAGAAACAAGACAGGAAAAGACAAGACAAGACAAAAAAAAGACAAGAAAAAAGACAAGAGAAGAGAAGACAAGAAAAAATACAAGATAAGACAAGAAACAAGACAAGAAACAAGACAAGAAATAAGACAAGAAACAAGACAGTAAACAAGTCAATAAAGAAGACAATAAACAAGACAAGAAACAAGACAAAAAACAAGACAAGAAACAAGACAAGAAAAAAGAAAAGAAACAAGACAAGAAACAAAACAAGAAACAAGATAAGAAACAAGACAAGAAACAAGACAAGAAACAAGACAAGAAACAAGACAAGAAACAAGACAAGACAAGAGAAGATAAGAAACAAGAAAAGAAACAAGACAAGAAACAAGACAAGACAAGACAAGAAACAAGACAGGACAAGACAAGACAAAACAAAACAAGACAAGACAAGACAAGACAAGAAACAAGACAAGAAACAAGACAAGAAATAAGACAATAAACAAGACAAGAAACAAGACAAGAAACAAGACAAGAAACAAGACAAGAAACAAGACAAGAAAAGACAAGAAAAGACAAGACAGTACAAGACAAGACAGGAAACAAGACAGGACAAGACAAGACAAGACAGGACAAGACAAGGACAAAGACAAGACAAGACAAGACAAGACAAGAAATAAGACAATAAACAAGACAAGAAACAAGACAAGAAACAACACAAGAAAAGACAAGAAATGACAAGACAGTACAAGACAAGACAGGAAACAAGACAGGACAAGACTGGACAAGACAAGAACAAAGACAAGACAAGACAAGACAAGACAAGAAAAGACAAGACAAGAAAAAAGAAGAGAGAACGGACAAGAAACAAGAAAATAAAAACAAAATAAACAAGACAATAAGAAAGACAAGAAACAAAACAAGAAACAAGACAAGAAACAAGACAAGAAACAAGACAAGAAACAAGAGAAGAAACAAAATAAGGAACAAGACAACAAAAAAGACAACACAAGACAAGACAAGAAACAAGACAGGACAAGACAACACAAGACAAGAAACAAGACAATAAACAATACAAGACAAGACAAGAAAAGAAACAAGACAAGACAAGACAAGAAAAGACACAAGACAGGAGAAAACAAGACAAGACAAGACAAGAAACAAGACAAGAAACAAGACCACAAAAAAGACAACACAAGACAAGACAAGAAACAAGACAGGACAAGAGAAGACAAGAAACAAGACAAGACAAGACAATACAAGAAAAAAGAAAGAAACAAGACAAGAAACAAGAAAAGAAACAAGACATTAAACAAGACAAGAAACAAGACAAGACAAGAGAAGATAAGAAACAAGACAAGAAACAAGACAAAAAACAAGACAAGAAAAAAGACAAAAAACAAGACAAAAAAAAAGACAAGACAAGAGAAGACAAGAAACAAGACAAGAAACAAGACAAGAAGGAAGACAAGAAACAAGACAAGACACAAGACAAGAAACAAGACAAGAAACAAGACAAGAAAAAAGACAAGAAACAAGACTGGACAAGAGAAGAAACAAGACAAGAAACAAGACAAGAAACAAGACAGGACAAGACAACACAAGACAAGAAACAAGACAGAAAAAAGGACAATAAACAAGACAATAAACAAGACAAGACAAGACAAGAAAGGAAACAAGACAAGACAAGACAAGAAACAAGACAGTACAAGACAAGACAAGACAAGAAACAAGACAATAAAAAAGATAAGACAAGACAAGAAACAAGACAGGAAACAAGACAAGAAACAAGACAAGAAACAAGATAAGAAAAAGGAGAAGAAACAAGACAAGAAAAAAGACAAGAAAAGACAAGACAAGACAAGACAAGACAAGAAACAAGACAGGACAAGACAGGACAAGACAAGACAAGACCAGAAACAAGACAGGAAACAAGACAATAAACAAGACAAGACAAGACAAGACAAGACAAGAAACAAGACAGGACATAACAGGACAAGACAAGACAAGACCAGAAAAAAGACAAGAAACAAGACAATAAACAAGACAGGACAAGACAAGACAAGACAAGACAAGACAAGAAAAAAGACAAGAAACAAGACAAGAAACAAGACAAGAAACAAGACAATAAACAAGAGAAGAAACAAGACAAGAAACAAGATAAGAAACAAGACTAGAAACAAGACAAGAAACAAGACAAGAAACAAGACAAGAAACAAGACAAGAAACAAGACAAGAAACAAGATAAGAAAGAAGAAAAGAAACAAGACAAGACAAGACAAGACAAGAAAGAAGAGCACAAAAAAGACAAGACAAGACAAGACAAGAAACAAGACAAGAAACAAGACAATAAACAAGACAAGAAACAAGACCACAAAAGAGACAAGACAAGACAAGACAAGACAAGAAACAAGACCACAAAAAAAGACAAGACAAGACAAGACAAGACAAGACAAGAAACAAGACAATAAACAAGACAATAAACTAGACAAGAAACAAGACAAGAAACAAGACAAAAAACAAGACAAGAAACAAGACAAGAAACAAGAAAAGAAACAAGACAAGAAACAAGACAAGAAACAAGACAAGAAAAGAGAAGATAAGAAACAAGAGAAGAAACAATAGAAGAAACAAGACAAGAAACAAGACAAAAACAAGACTAGACAAGAGAAGACAAGAAACAATTCAAGACAAGAGAAGACAAGAAACAAGACAAGAAAAGGACAAGAAACAAGACAAGAAACAAGACAAGAAACAAGACAGGAGAAGACAAGACAAGACAAAAAAAAGACAAGAAAAAAGACAAGAGAAGAGAAGACAAGAAAAAATACAAGATAAGACAAGAAACAAGACAAGAAACAAGACAAGAAATAAGACAAGAAACAAGACAGTAAACAAGTCAATAAAGAAGACAATAAACAAGACAAGAAACAAGACAAAAAACAAGACAAGAAACAAGACAAGAAAAAAGAAAAGAAACAAGACAAGAAACAATACAAGAAACAAGATAAGAAACAAGACAAGAAACAAGACAAGAAACAAGACAAGAAACAAGACAAGAAACAAGACAAGACAAGAGAAGATAAGAAACAAGAAAAGAAACAAGACAAGAAACAAGACAAGACAAGACAAGAAACAAGACAGGACAAGACAAGACAAGACAAAACAAGACAAGACAAGACAAGACAAGAAACAAGACAAGAAACAAGACAAGAAATAAGACAATAAACAAGACAAGAAACAAGACAAGAAACAAGACAAGAAACAAGACAAGAAACAAGACAAGAAAAGACAAGAAAAGACAAGACAGTACAAGACAAGACAGGAAACAAGACAGGACAAGACAAGACAAGACAGGACAAGACAAGGACAAAGACAAGACAAGGCAAGACAAGACAAGAAATAAGACAATAAACAAGACAAGAAACAAGACAAGAAACAACACAAGAAAAGACAAGAAATGACAAGACAGTACAAGACAAGACAGGAAACAAGACAGGACAAGACTGGACAAGACAAGAACAAAGACAAGACAAGACAAGACAAGACAAGAAAAGACAAGACAAGAAAAAAGAAGAGAGAACGGACAAGAAACAAGAAAATAAAAACAAAATAAACAAGACAATAAGAAAGACAAGAAACAAAACAAGAAACAAGACAAGAAACAAGACAAGAAACAAGACAAGAAACAAGAGAAGAAACAAAATAAGGAACAAGACAACAAAAAAGACAACACAAGACAAGACAAGAAACAAGACAGGACAAGACAAGACAAGAAAAGAAACAAGACAAGACAAGACAAGAAAAGACACAAGACAGGAGAAAACAAGACAAGACAAGACAAGAAACAAGACAAGAAACAAGACCACAAAAAAGACAACACAAGACAAGACAAGAAACAAGACAGGACAAGAGAAGACAAGAAACAAGACAAGACAAGACAATACAAGAAAAAAGAAAGAAACAAGACAAGAAACAAGAAAAGAAACAAGACATTAAACAAGACAAGAAACAAGACAAGACAAGAGAAGATAAGAAACAAGACAAGAAACAAGACAAAAAACAAGACAAGAAAAAAGACAAAAAACAAGACAAAAAAAAAAGACAAGACAAGAGAAGACAAGAAACAAGACAAGAAACAAGACAAGAAGCAAGACAAGAAACAAGACAAGACACAAGACAAGAAACAAGACAAGAAACAAGACAAGAAAAAAGACAAGAAACAAGACTGGACAAGACAAGAAACAAGACAAGAAACAAGACAAGAAACAAGACAGGACAAGACAACACAAGACAAGAAACAAGACAGAAAAAAGGACAATAAACAAGACAATAAACAAGACAAGACAAGACAAGAAAGGAAACAAGACAAGACAAGACAAGAAACAAGACAGTACAAGACAAGACAAGACAAGAAACAAGACAATAAAAAAGATAAGACAAGACAAGAAACAAGACAGGAAACAAGACAAGAAACAAGACAAGAAACAAGATAAGAAAAAGGAGAAGAAACAAGACAAGAAAAAAGACAAGAAAAGACAAGACAAGACAAGACAAGACAAGAAACAAGACAGGACAAGACAGGACAAGACAAGACAAGACCAGAAACAAGACAGGAAACAAGACAATAAACAAGACAAGACAAGACAAGACAAGACAAGAAACAAGACAGGACATAACAGGACAAGACAAGACAAGACCAGAAAAAAGACAAGAAACAAGACAATAAACAAGACAGGACAAGACAAGACAAGACAAGACAAGACAAGAAAAAAGACAAGAAACAAGACAAGAAACAAGACAAGAAACAAGACAATAAACAAGAGAAGAAACAAGACAAGAAACAAGATAAGAAACAAGACTAGAAACAAGACAAGAAACAAGACAAGAAACAAGACAAGAAACAAGACAAGAAACAAGACAAGAAACAAGATAAGAAAAAAGACAAGAAACAAGACAACGAACAAGACAAGACAAGAGAAGACAAGAAACAAGACAAGAAACAAGCCTAGAAACAAGACAAGAAACAAGACAAGAAACAAGACAAGACAAGAGAAGACAAGTAACAAGACAAGAAATGAGACAAGAAACAAGACAAGACAAGAGAAGACAAGAAACAAGAGAAGAAACAAGACAAGAAACAAGACAACAAAAAGGACAAGGAACAAGACAAGACAAGACAAGAAAAAAGACAAGAAACAAGACAGGACAATACAAGACAAGACAAGGCAAACAAGACAAGAAACAAGACAAGAAACAAGACAAGAAAAAAGACAATAAACAAGACAAGACAAGACAAGAAACAAGACAAGAAACAAAACAAGAAACAAGATAAGAAAAAAGACAAGAAACAAGAGAAAAAACAAGACAAGACAAGACAAGAAACAAGCGAAGAAACAAGACAAGAAACAACAACAAGAAACAAGACAAGAAACAAGACTAGAAACAAGACAAGAAACAAGACAAGAAACAAGAACAGAAACAAGATAAGAAAAAAGACAAGAAACAAGACAAGGAACAAGACAAGACAAGAGAAGACAAGAAACAAGACAAGAAACAAGCCTAGAAACAAGACAAGAAACAAGACAAGAAACAAGACAAGACAAGAGAAGACAAGTAACAAGAGAAGAAACAAGACAAGAAACAAGACAAGAAAAAAGAGAAGAAACAAGACAGGACAAGACAAGACAAGACAAGAAACAAGACAAGAAACAAGACAAGAAATTAGAAAAGGAACAAGACAAGACAATAAACAAGAAAGTCAATAAACAAGACAATAAACAAGACAAGACACAAGACAAGAAACAAGACAAAAAACAAGAAGAGAAACAAGACAAGAAACAAGACAAGAAAAAGACAAGAAACTAGAAAAGAAAAAGACAAGACAAGAAAAAAGACAGGACAAGACAATACAAGACAATACAAGAAAAAAGAAAGAAACAAGACAAGAAACAAGAAATGAAACAAGTCAAGAAACAAGACAAGAAACAAGACAAGACAAGAGAAGATAAGAAACAAGACAAGAAACAAGACAAAAAACAAGACAAGAAAAAAGACAAAAAACAGGACAAGAAAAAAGACAAGACAAGAGAAGACAAGAAACAAGACAAGAAACAAGACAAGAAGCAAGACAAGAAACAAGACAAGACACAAGACAAGAAACAAAACAAGAAACAAGACAAGAAAAAAGACAAGAAACAAGACAGGACAAGACAAGAAACAAGACAAGAAACAAGACAAGAAACAAGACAGGACAAGACAACACAAGACAAGAAACAAGACGAGAAAAAGGACAATAAACAAGACAATAAACAAGACAAGACAAGACAACAAAAGAAACAAGACAAGACAAGACAAGAAACAAGACAGTACAAGACAAGACAAGACAAGAAACAAGACAAGAAACAAGACAAGAAACAGGACAATAAAAAAGATAAGACAAGACAAGAAAAGAGACAGGAAACAAGACAAGAAACACGACAAGAAACAAGATAAGAAAAAGGAGAAGAAACAAGACAAGAAAAAAGACAAGACAAGACAAGACAAGACAAGACAAGACAAGACAAGAAACAAGACAGGAAACAAGACAATAAACAAGACAAGACAAGACAAGACAAGACAAGAAACAAGACAGGACATAACAGGACAAGACAAGACAAGACCAGAAAAAAGACAAGAAACAAGACAATAAACAAGACAGGACAAGACAAGACAAGACAAGACAAGACAAGAAACAAGACAAGAAACAAGACAAGAAACAAGACAAGAAACAAGAGAAGAAACAAGACAAGAAACAAGACAAGAAACAAGATAAGAAACAAGACTAGAAACAAGACAAGAAACAAGACAAGAAACAAGACAAGAAACAAGACAAGAAACAAGATAAGAAACAAGACTAGAAACAAGACAAGAAACAAGACAAGAAACAAGACAAGAAACAAGACAACGAACAAGACAAGACAAGAGAAGACAAGAAACAAGACAGGAAACAAGCCTAGAAACAAGACAAGAAACAAGACAAGAAACAAGACAAGACAAGAGAAGACAAGTAACAAGACAAGAAATGAGACAAGAAACAAGACAAGACAAGAGAAGACAAGAAACAAGACAAGAAACAAGACAAGAAACAAGAAGAGAAACAAGACAAGAAACAAGACAAGAAGAAAGACAAGAAACAAGACAACAAAAAGGACAAGGAACAAGACAAGACAAGACAAGAAAAAAGACAAGAAACAAGACAACAAAAAGGACAAGGAACAAGACAAGACAAGACAAGAAACAAGACAAGAAACAAGACAGGAAACAAGAGAATAAACAAGACAAGACAGGACAAGACAAGACCAGAAACAAGACAAGAACCAAGACAATAAACAAGACAGGACAAGACAAGACAAGACAAGAAACAAGACAAGAAACAAGACAAGAAACAAGACAAGAAACAAGACAAGAAACAAGACTAGAAACAAGACAAGAAACAAGACAAGAAACAAGACAAGACACAAGATAAGAAAAAAGACAAGAAACAAGACAAGAAACAAGACAAGAAACAAGACAAGACAAGAGAAGACAAGAAACAAGACAAGAAACAAGACAAAAAAAAAGAAAAGAAACAAGACAGGACAAGACAAGACAAGACAAGAAACAAGACAAGAAACAAGACAAGAAACAAGACAAGAAACAAGACAAGGAAAAAGACAAGACAAGAAAAAAGACAAGAAACAAGACAAGAAAGAAGACAATAAACAAGACAAGAAACAAGACAAGACAAGAGAAGACAAGAAACAAGACAAGAAGCAAGACAAAAAAAGGACAAGAAACAAGACAAGAAACAAGACAAGAAACAAGACAAGAAACAAGAAAAGAAACAAGACAAGAAAAAAGACAAGAAATAAGACAAGACAAGAGAAGACAAGGAAAAATACAAGACAAGACAAGAAACAAGACAAGAAACAAGACAAGAAATAAGACAAGAAACAAGACAGTAAACAAGTCAATAAACAAGACAATAAACAAGACAAGAAAAAAGACAAGAAACAAGACAAAAAACAAGACAAGAAAGAAGACAAGAAACAAGAAAAGAAACGAGACAAGAAACAAAACAAGAAACAAGATAAGAAACAAGACAAGAAACAAGACAAGACACAAGATAAGAAAAAAGACAAGAAACAAGACAAGAAACAAGACAAGAAACAAGACAAGACAAGAGAAGACAAGAAACAAGACAAGAAACAAGACAAAAAAAAAGAAAAGAAACAAGACAGGACAAGACAAGACAAGACAAGAAACAAGACAAGAAACAAGACAAGAAACAAGACAAGAAACAAGACAAGGAAAAAGACAAGACAAGAAAAAAGACAAGAAACAAGACAAGAAAGAAGACAATAAACAAGACAAGAAACAAGACAAGACAAGAGAAGACAAGAAACAAGACAAGAAGCAAGACAAAAAAAGGACAAGAAACAAGACAAGAAACAAGACAAGAAACAAGACAAGAAACAAGAAAAGAAACAAGACAAGAAAAAAGACAAGAAATAAGACAAGACAAGAGAAGACAAGGAAAAATACAAGACAAGACAAGAAACAAGACAAGAAACAAGACAAGAAATAAGACAAGAAACAAGACAGTAAACAAGTCAATAAACAAGACAATAAACAAGACAAGAAAAAAGACAAGAAACAAGACAAAAAACAAGACAAGAAAGAAGACAAGAAACAAGAAAAGAAACGAGACAAGAAACAAAACAAGAAACAAGATAAGAAACAAGACAAGAAACAAGACAAAAAACAAGACAAGAAACAAGACAAGAAACAAGACAAGACAAGAGAAGATAAGAAACAAGACAAGAAACAAGACAAGACAAGACAAGAAACAAGACAGGACAAGACAAGACAAGACAAGACAAGACAAGAAACAAGACAAGAAACAAGACAATAAAAAAGATAAGACAAGACAAGAAACAAGACAAAAAACAAGACAAGAAACAAAACAAGAAACAAGATAAGAAAAAGGAGAAGAAACAAGACAAGAAAAAAGAAAACACAAGACAAGACAAGACAAGAAACAAGACAGGACAAGACAGGACAAGACAAGACAAGACCAGAAAAAAGACAGGAAACAAGAGAATAAACAAGACAAGACAAGACAAGACAAGACAAGACACAAGACAGGACAAGACAAGACAAGACCAGAAACAAGACAATAAACAAGACAGGACAAGACAAGACAAGACAAGACAAGACAAGACAAGACAAGAAACAAGACAAGAAACAAGACAAGAAACAAGACAAGAAAGAAGACAAGAAACAAGACAAGAAACAAGACAAGAAACAAGATAAGAAAAAAGACAAGAAACAAGACAACGAACAAGACAAGACAAGAGAAGACAAGAAACAAGAGAAGAAACAAGCCTAGAAACAAGACAAGAAACAAGACAAGACAAGAGAAGACAAGTAACAAGACAGGAAACAAGACAAGAAACAAGACAAGACAAGAGAAAACAAGAAACAAGACAAGAAACAAGAAGAGAAACAAGACAAGAAACAAGACAAGAAACAAGACAAGAAAAAAGACAAGAAACAAGACATGACAAGACAAGACAAGACAAGAAACAAGACAAGAAACAAGACAAGAAAAAAGACAAGGAACAAGACAAGACAAGACAAGAAAAAAGAGAAGAAACAAGACAGGACAATACAAGACAAGACAAGGCAAACAAGACAAGAAACAAGACAAGAAACAAGACAATAAACAAGACAAGACAAGAGAAGACAAGAAACAAGACAAGAAACAAGACAAGAAAAGGACAAGAAACAAGACAAGAAACAAGACAAGAAACAAGACAAGAAACAAGAAAAGAAACAAGACAAGAAAAAAGACAAGAAACAAGACAAGACAGGAGAAGACAAGAAAAAATACAAGACAAGACAAGAAACAAGACAAGAAATAAGACAAGAAACAAAACAGTAAACAAGTCAATAAACAAGACAATAAACAAGACAAGAAACAAGACAAGAAACAAGACAAAAAACAAGACAAGAAAGAAGACAAGAAACAAGAAAAGAAGCAAGACAAGAAACAAAACAAGAAACAAGATAAGAAACAAGACAAGAAACAAGACAAGAAACAAGTTAAGAAACAAGACAAGAAACAAAACAAGAAACAAGACAAGAGAAGAAAAGAAACAAGACAAGAAACAAGACAAGACAAGACAAGAAACAAGATAAGAAAAAAGACAAGAAACAAGACAAGAAACAAGACAAGAAACAATACAAGAAACAAGACAAGAAACAAGATAAGAAACAAGACAAGAAACAAGACAAGAAAAGAGAAGATAAGAAACAAGACAAGAAACAATAGAAGAAACAAGACAAGAAACAAGACAAGAAACAAGACAACAAACAATAGAAGCAACAAGAAAAGAAACAAGACAAGAAACAAGACAAGAAAAGAGAAGATAAGAAACAAGACAAGAAACAATAGAAGAAACAAGACAAGAAAAAAGACAAAAACAAGACAAGACAAGAGAAGACAAGAAACAAGACAAGAAACAAGACATGAAAATAGACAAGAAAAGACAAGACAGTACAAGACAAGACAGGAAACAAGACAGGACAAGACAGGACAAGACAAGGACAAAGACAGGACAAGACAAGACAAGACAAGACAATGCAAGAAACAAGGCGAGAGACAAGACAAGAAACAAAAAATAAAAAGACAATAAACAAGATAATAAACAAGACAAGACAAGACAAGAAAAAAGACAAGAAACAAGACAAGAAAAAAGACAAGACAAGACAAGACAAGACAAGAAACAAGACAGGAGAAAACAAGACAAGACAAGACAAGAAACAAGACAAGAAACAAGACCACCAAAAAAGAGAACACAATACAAGACAAGAAACAAGACAGGACAAGACAAGACAAGAGAAGACAAGACAAGAAACGAGACAAGAAACAAGACAAGACAAGACAAGAAACAAGACAAGAAACAAGACCACAAAAAAGAAAACACAAGACAAGACAAGAAACAAGACAGGACAAGACAAGACAAGACAAGACAAGACAAGAAACGAGACAAGAAAAAAGAGAAGAAACAAGACAAGAAACAAGACAAGAAACAAGATAAGAAACAAGACAAGAAACAAGACAAGAAAGGAGAAGATAAGAAACAAGACAAGAAACAATAGAAGAAACAAGACAAGAAACAAGACAAGAAACAAGACAAGAAACAAGACAAGAAACAAGATAAGAAACAAGACAAGAAACAAGACAAGAAAAGAGAAGATAAGAAACAAGACAAGAAACAAGACAAAAACAGAACAAGACAAGAGAAGACAAGAAACAAGACAACAAACAAGACATGAAACAAGACAAGAAAAGACAAGACAGTAGAAGACAAGACAAGAAACAAGACAGGACAAGACAGGACAAGACAAGGACAAAGACAGGACAAGACAAGACAAGACAAGACAAAGCAAGAAACAAGGCGAGAGACAAGACAAGAAACAAAAAATAAAAAGACAATAAACAAGATAATAAACAAGACAAGACAAGACAAGACAAGAAAAAAAACAAGAAAGAAGACAAGAAACAAGACAGGAAACAAGACAAGAAACAAGACAAGAAACAAGACAAGAAAAAAGACAAGACAAGACAAGACAAGACAAGAAACAAGACAGGAGAAAACAAGACAAGACAAGACAAGAAACAAGACAAGAAACAAGAGAACCAAAAAAGACAACACAAGACAAGACAAGAAACAAGACAGGACAAGACAAGACAAGAGAAGACAAGACAAGAAAAAAGACAAGAAACAAGACAAGAAACAAGACAGGAAACAAGACAAGAAACAAGACAAGAAACAAGACAAGAAAAAAGACAAGACAAGACAAGACAAGACAAGAAACAAGACAGGAGAAAACAAGACAAGACAAGACAAGAAACAAGACAAGAAACAAGACCACCAAAAAAGACAACACAAGACAAGACAAGAAACAAGACAGGACAAGACAAGACAAGAGAAGACAAGACAAGAAACGAGACAAGAAACAAGACAAGACAAGACAAGAAACAAGACAAGAAACAAGACCACAAAAAAGAAAACACAAGACAAGACAAGAAACAAGACAGGAGAAGACAAGACAAGACAAGACAAGACAAGAAACGAGACAAGAAAAAAGACAAGAAACAAGACAAGAAACAAGACAAGAAAGAAGACAAGAAACAAGACAAGAAACAAGACAGGACAAGACAACACAAGACAAGCAATAAGACAATAAACAAGACAATAAACAAGGATATAAACAAGACAAGACAAGACAAGAAAAGAAACAAGACAAGACAAGACAAGAAAAGAAACAAGACAAGAAACAAAACAAGGAACAAAAGGAGAAAAAAGACAAGAAAGAAGACAAGAAACAACACAAGAAAAAAGACGAGAAACAAGAAAAGAAAAAAGACAAGACAAGAAACAAGACAGGACAAGACAAGACAAGACAAGACAAGACAAGACAAGAAAAAAGACAAGAAACAAGACAGGACAATACAAGACAAGACAAGAAAAAAGACAAGAAACAAGACAAGAAACAAGACAAGAAACAAGACAATAAACAAGACAAGACAAGACAAGACAAGAGAAGACAAGAAACAAGACAAGAAGCAAGACAAGAAAAGGACAAGAAACAAGACAAGAAACAAGACAAGAAACAAGACAAGAAACAAGAAAAGAAACAAGACAAGAAAAAAGACAAGAAATAAGACAAGACAAGAGAAGACAAGGAAAAATACAAGACAAGACAAGAAACAAGACAAGAAACAAGACAAGAAATAAGACAAGAAACAAGACAGTAAACAAGTCAATAAACAAGACAATAAACAAGACAAGAAAAAAGACAAGAAACAAGACAAAAAACAAGACAAGAAAGAAGACAAGAAACAAGAAAAGAAACGAGACAAGAAACAAAACAAGAAACAAGATAAGAAACAAGACAAGAAACAAGACAAAAAACAAGACAAGAAACAAGACAAGAAACAAGACAAGACAAGAGAAGATAAGAAACAAGACAAGAAACAAGACAAGACAAGACAAGAAACAAGACAGGACAAGACAAGACAAGACAAGACAAGACAAGAAACAAGACAAGAAACAAGACAATAAAAAAGATAAGACAAGACAAGAAACAAGACAAAAAACAAGACAAGAAACAAAACAAGAAACAAGATAAGAAAAAGGAGAAGAAACAAGACAAGAAAAAAGAAAACACAAGACAAGACAAGACAAGAAACAAGACAGGACAAGACAGGACAAGACAAGACAAGACCAGAAAAAAGACAGGAAACAAGAGAATAAACAAGACAAGACAAGACAAGACAAGACAAGACACAAGACAGGACAAGACAAGACAAGACCAGAAACAAGACAATAAACAAGACAGGACAAGACAAGACAAGACAAGACAAGACAAGACAAGACAAGAAACAAGACAAGAAACAAGACAAGAAACAAGACAAGAAACAAGACAAGAAACAAGACAAGAAACAAGACAAGAAACAAGATAAGAAAAAAGACAAGAAACAAGACAACGAACAAGACAAGACAAGAGAAGACAAGAAACAAGAGAAGAAACAAGCCTAGAAACAAGACAAGAAACAAGACAAGACAAGAGAAGACAAGTAACAAGACAGGAAACAAGACAAGAAACAAGACAAGACAAGAGAAAACAAGAAACAAGACAAGAAACAAGAAGAGAAACAAGACAAGAAACAAGACAAGAAACAAGACAAGAAAAAAGACAAGAAACAACACATGACAAGACAAGACAAGACAAGAAACAAGACAAGAAACAAGACAAGAAAAAAGACAAGGAACAAGACAAGACAAGACAAGAAAAAAGAGAAGAAACAAGACAGGACAATACAAGACAAGACAAGGCAAACAAGACAAGAAACAAGACAAGAAACAAGACAATAAACAAGACAAGAGAAGAGAAGACAAGAAACAAGACAAGAAACAAGACAAGAAAAGGACAAGAAACAAGACAAGAAACAAGACAAGAAACAAGACAAGAAACAAGAAAAGAAACAAGACAAGAAAAAAGACAAGAAACAAGACAAGACAGGAGAAGACAAGAAAAAATACAAGACAAGACAAGAAACAAGACAAGAAATAAGACAAGAAACAAAACAGTAAACAAGTCAATAAACAAGACAATAAACAAGACAAGAAACAAGACAAGAAACAAGACAAAAAACAAGACAAGAAAGAAGACAAGAAACAAGAAAAGAAGCAAGACAAGAAACAAAACAAGAAACAAGATAAGAAACAAGACAAGAAACAAGACAAGAAACAAGTTAAGAAACAAGACAAGAAACAAAACAAGAAACAAGACAAGAGAAGAAAAGAAACAAGACAAGAAACAAGACAAGACAAGACAAGAAACAAGATAAGAAAAAAGACAAGAAACAAGACAAGAAACAAGACAAGAAACAATACAAGAAACAAGACAAGAAACAAGATAAGAAACAAGACAAGAAACAAGACAAGAAAAGAGAAGATAAGAAACAAGACAAGAAACAATAGAAGAAACAAGACAAGAAACAAGACAAGAAACAAGACAACAAACAATAGAAGCAACAAGAAAAGAAACAAGACAAGAAACAAGACAAGAAAAGAGAAGATAAGAAACAAGACAAGAAACAATAGAAGAAACAAGACAAGAAAAAAGACAAAAACAAGACAAGACAAGAGAAGACAAGAAACAAGACAAGAAACAAGACATGAAAATAGACAAGAAAAGACAAGACAGTACAAGACAAGACAGGAAACAAGACAGGACAAGACAGGACAAGACAAGGACAAAGACAGGACAAGACAAGACAAGACAAGACAATGCAAGAAACAAGGCGAGAGACAAGACAAGAAACAAAAAATAAAAAGACAATAAACAAGATAATAAACAAGACAAGACAAGACAAGAAAAAAGACAAGAAACAAGACAAGAAACAAGACAGGAAACAAGACAAGAAACAAGACAAGAAACAAGACAAGAAAAAAGACAAGACAAGACAAGACAAGACAAGAAACAAGACAGGAGAAAACAAGACAAGACAAGACAAGAAACAAGACAAGAAACAAGACCACCAAAAAAGAGAACACAATACAAGACAAGAAACAAGACAGGACAAGACAAGACAAGAGAAGACAAGACAAGAAACGAGACAAGAAACAAGACAAGACAAGACAAGAAACAAGACAAGAAACAAGACCACAAAAAAGAAAACACAAGACAAGACAAGAAACAAGACAGGACAAGACAAGACAAGACAAGACAAGACAAGAAACGAGACAAGAAAAAAGAGAAGAAACAAGACAAGAAACAAGACAAGAAACAAGATAAGAAACAAGACAAGAAACAAGACAAGAAAGGAGAAGATAAGAAACAAGACAAGAAACAATAGAAGAAACAAGACAAGAAACAAGACAAGAAACAAGACAAGAAACAAGACAAGAAACAAGATAAGAAACAAGACAAGAAACAAGACAAGAAAAGAGAAGATAAGAAACAAGACAAGAAACAAGACAAAAACAGAACAAGACAAGAGAAGACAAGAAACAAGACAACAAACAAGACATGAAACAAGACAAGAAAAGACAAGACAGTAGAAGACAAGACAAGAAACAAGACAGGACAAGACAGGACAAGACAAGGACAAAGACAGGACAAGACAAGACAAGACAAGACAAAGCAAGAAACAAGGCGAGAGACAAGACAAGAAACAAAAAATAAAAAGACAATAAACAAGATAATAAACAAGACAAGACAAGACAAGACAAGAAAAAAGACAAGAAAGAAGACAAGAAACAAGACAGGAAACAAGACAAGAAACAAGACAAGAAACAAGACAAAAAAAAAGACAAGACAAGACAAGACAAGACAAGAAACAAGACAGGAGAAAACAAGACAAGACAAGACAAGAAACAAGACAAGAAACAAGAGAACCAAAAAAGACAACACAAGACAAGACAAGAAACAAGACAGGACAAGACAAGACAAGAGAAGACAAGACAAGAAAAAAGACAAGAAACAAGACAAGAAACAAGACAGGAAACAAGACAAGAAACAAGACAAGAAACAAGACAAGAAAAAAGACAAGACAAGACAAGACAAGACAAGAAACAAGACAGGAGAAAACAAGACAAGACAAGACAAGAAACAAGACAAGAAACAAGACCACCAAAAAAGACAACACAAGACAAGACAAGAAACAAGACAGGACAAGACAAGACAAGAGAAGACAAGACAAGAAACGAGACAAGAAACAAGACAAGACAAGACAAGAAACAAGACAAGAAACAAGACCACAAAAAAGAAAACACAAGACAAGACAAGAAACAAGACAGGAGAAGACAAGACAAGACAAGACAAGACAAGAAACGAGACAAGAAAAAAGACAAGAAACAAGACAAGAAACAAGACAAGAAAGAAGACAAGAAACAAGACAAGAAACAAGACAGGACAAGACAACACAAGACAAGCAATAAGACAATAAACAAGACAATAAACAAGGATATAAACAAGACAAGACAAGACAAGAAAAGAAACAAGACAAGACAAGACAAGAAAAGAAACAAGACAAGAAACAAAACAAGGAACAAAAGGAGAAAAAAGACAAGAAAGAAGACAAGAAACAACACAAGAAAAAAGACGAGAAACAAGAAAAGAAAAAAGACAAGACAAGAAACAAGACAGGACAAGACAAGACAAGACAAGACAAGACAAGACAAGACAAGAAAAAAGACAAGAAACAAGACAGGACAATACAAGACAAGACAAGAAAAAAGACAAGAAACAAGACAAGAAACAAGACAAGAAACAAGACAATAAACAAGACAAGAAACAAGACAAGACAAGAGAAGACAAGAAACAAGACAAGAAACAAGACAGGACAATACAAGACAAGACAAGAAAAAAGACAAGAAACAAGACAAGAAACAAGACAAGAAACAAGACAATAAACAAGACAAGAAACAAGACAAGACAAGAGAAGAAAAGAAACAAGACAAGAGAAGAGAAGACAAGAAAAGGACAAGAAACAAGACAAGAAACAAGACAAGAAACAAGACAAGAAAAAAGAAAAGAAACAAGACAAGAAAAAAGACAAGAAACAAGACAAGAGAAGAGGAGACAAGAAAAAATACAAGACAAGACAAGAAACAAGACAAGAAACAAGACAAGAAATAAGACAAGAAAGAAGACAGTAAACAAGTCAATAAACAAGACAATAAACAAGACAAGAAACAAGACAAGAAACAAGACAAAAAACAAGACAAGAAACAAGACAAGAAAAAAGAAAAGAAACAAGACAAGAAACAAAACAAGAAACAAAATAAGAAACAAGACAAGAAACAAGACAAGAAACAAGACAATAAACAAGACAAGAAACAAGACCACAAAAGAGACAAGACAAGACAAGACAAGACAAGACAAGACAAGAAACAAGACAATAAACAAGACAATAAACTAGACAAGAAACAAGACAAGAAACAAGACAAAAAACAAGACAAGAAACAAGACAAGAAACAAGAAAAGAAACAAGACAAGAAACAAGACAAGAAACAAGATAAGAAACAAGACAAGAAACAAGACAAGAAAAGAGAAGATAAGAAACAAGAGAAGAAACAATAGAAGAAACAAGACAAGAAACAAGACAAACACAAGACAAGACAAGAGAAGACAAGAAACAAGACAAGACAAGAGAAGACAAGAAACAAGACAAGAAAAGGACAAGAAACAAGACAAGAACCAAGACAAGAAACAAGACAGGAGAAGACAAGACAAGAAAAAAGACAAGAAAAAAGACAAGAGAAGAGAAGACAAGAAAAAATACAAGATAAGACAAGAAACAAGACAAGAAACAAGACAAGAAATAAGACAAGAAACACGACAGTGAACAAGTCAATAAAGAAGACAATAAACAAGACAAGAAACAAGACAAGAAACAAGACAAAAACAAGCCAAGAAACAAGACAAGAAAAAAGAAAAGAAACAAGACAAGAAACAAAACAAGAAACAAGATAAGAAACAAGACAAGAAACAAGACAAGAAACAAGACAAGAAACAAGACAAGAAACAAGACAAGACAAGAGAAGATAAGAAACAAGAAAAGAAACAAGACAAGAAACAAGACAAGACAAGACAAGAAACAAGACAGGACAAGACAAGACAAGACAAAACAAGACAAGACAAGACAAGAAACAAGACAAGAAACAAGACAGGAAATAAGACAATAAACAAGACAAGAAACAAGACAAGAAACAAGACAAGAAACAAGACAAGAAAAGACAAGAAAAGACAAGACAGTACAAGACAAGACAGGAAACAAGACAGGACAAGACAGGACAAGACAAGACAAGGACAAAGACAAGACAAGACAAGACAAGACAAGAAATAAGACAATAAACAAGACAAGAAACAAGACAAGAAACAACACAAGAAAAGACAAGAAATGACAAGACAGTACAAGACAAGACAGGAAACAAGACAGGACAAGACAGGACAAGACAAGGACAAAGACAAGACAAGACAAGACAAGACAAGAAAAGACAAGACAAGAAAAAAGAAGAGAGAACGGACAAGAAACAAGAAAATAAAAACAAAATAAACAAGACAATAAGAAAGACACGAAACAAAACAAGAAACAAGACAAGAAACAAGACAAGAAACAAGACAAGAAACAAGAGAAGAAACAAAATAAGGAAGAAGACCACAAAAAAGACAACACAAGACAAGACAAGAAACAAGACAGGACAAGACAAGACAAGACAGAACAAGACAAGACAAGAAAAAAGACAAGAAACAAGACAAGAAACAAGACCAGAAACAAGAGAAGAAAAAAGACAAGAAACAAGACAAGAAACAAGACAAGAAACAAGACAAGAAACAAGACAGGACAAGACAACACAAGACAAGAAACAAGACAATAAACAATACAAGACAAGACAAGAAAAGAAACAAGACAAGACAAGACAAGAAAAGACACAAGACAGGAGAAAACAAGACAAGACAAGACAAGAAACAAGACAAGAAACAAGACCACAAAAAAGACAACACAAGACAAGACAAGAAACAAGACAGGACAAGAGAAGACAAGAAACAAGACAAGACAAGACAATACAAGAAAAAAGAAAGAAACAAGACAAGAAACAAGAAAAGAAACAAGACATTAAACAAGACAAGAAACAAGACAAAAAACAAGACAAGAAAAAAGACAAAAAACAAGACAAAAAAAAGACAAGACAAGAGAAGACAAGAAACAAGACAAGAAACAAAACAAGAAGCAAGACAAGAAACAAGACAAGACACAAGACAAGAAACAAGACAAGAAACAAGACAAGAAAAAAGACAAGAAACAAGACAGGACAAGACAAGAAACAAGACAAGAAACAAGACAAGAAACAAGACAGGACAAGACAACACAAGACAAGAAACAAGACAAGAAAAAGGACAATAAACAAGACAATAAACAAGACAAGACAAGACAAGAAAAGAAACAAGACAAGACAAGACAAGAAACAAGACAGTACAAGACAAGACAAGACAAGAAACAAGACAAGAAACAAGACAAGAAACAAGACAATAAAAAAGATAAGACAAGACAAGAAACAAGACAGGAAACAAGACAAGAAACAAGACAAGAAACAAGATAAGAAAAAGGAGAAGAAACAAGACAAGAAAAAAGACAAGAAAAGACAAGACAAGACAAGACAAGACAAGAAACAAGACAGGACAAGACAGGACAAGACAAGACAAGACCAGAAACAAGAGAGGAAACAAGACAATAAACAAGCCAAGACAAGAGAACACAAGACAAGAAACAAGACAGGGCATAACAGGACAAGACAAGACAAGACCAGAAAAAAGACAAGAAACAAGACAATAAACAAGACAGGACAAGACAAGACAAGACAAGACAAGACAAGAAACAAGACAAGAAACAAGACAAGAAACAAGACAAGAAACAAGACAAGAAACAAGATAAGAAACAAGACTAGAAACAAGACAAGAAACAAGACAAGAAACAAGACAAGAAACAAGACAAGAAACAAGATAAGAAAAAAGACAAGAAAAAAGACAACGAACAAGACAAGACAAGAGAAGACAAGAAACAAGACAAGAAACAAGCCTAGAAACAAGAAAAGAAACAAGACAAGAAACAAGACAAGACAAGAGAAGACAAGTAACAAGACAAGAAATGAGACAAGAAACAAGACAAGAAACAAGACAAGAAACAAGAAGAGAAACAAGACAAGAAAGAAGACAAGAAACAAGACAAGAAACAAGACAACAAAAAGGACAAGGAACAAGACAAGACAAGACAAGACAAGAAAAAAGAAGAGAAACAAGACAGGACAATACAAGACAAGACAAGGCAAACAAGACAAGAAACAAGACAAGAAACAAGACAATAAACAAGACAAGACAAGAGAAGACAAGAAACAAGACAAGAAACAAGACAAGAAAAGGACAAGAGACAAGACCAGAAACAAGACAAGAAACAAGAAAAGAAACAAGAAAAGAAAAAAGACAAGAAACAAGACAAGACAAGAGAAGACAAGAAAAAATACAAGACAAGACAAGAAACAAGACAAGAAATAAGACAAGAAACAAAACAGTAAACAAGTCAATAAACAAGACAATAAAGAGGACAAGAAACAAGACAAGAAAAAAGACAAAAAACAAGACAAGAAAGAAGACAAGAAACAAGAAAAGAAACAAGACAAGAAACAAAACAAGAAACAAGATTAGAAACAAGACAACAAACAAGACAAGAAACAAGACAAGAAACAAAACAAGAAACAAGACAAGACAAGAGAAGATAAGAAACAAGACAAGAAACAAGACAAGACAAGACAAGAAACAAGACAAGAAACAAAACAAGAAACAAGATAAGAAACAAGAGAAGAAACAAGAGAAGTAACAAGACAAGACAAGACAAGAAACAAGCGAAGAAACAAGACAAGAAACAACAACAAGAAACAAGACAAGAAACAAGACTAGAAACAAGACAAGAAACAAGACAAGAAACAAGACAAGAAACAAGATAAGAAAAAAGACAAGAAACAAGACAAGGAACAAGACAAGACAAGAGAAGACAAGAAACAAGACAAGAAACAAGCCTAGAAACAAGACAAGAAACAAGACAAGAAACAAGACAAGACAAGAGAAGACAAGTAACAAGACAAGAAACAAGACAAGAAACAAGACAAGACAAGAGAAGACAAGAAACAAGACAAGAAACAAGAAGAGAAACAACACAAGAAACAAGACAAGAAACAAGACAAGAAAAAAGACAAGAAACAAGACAGGACAAGACAAGACAAGACAAGAAACAAGACAAGAAAAAGACAAGAAACAAGACAAGAAACAAGACAAGACAATAAACAAGAAAGTCAATAAACAAGTCAATAAACAAGACAGTAAAAGACAAGACAAGACAAGAAACAAGACAAGAAACAAGACAAGAAACAAGACAATAAAAAAGATAAGACAAGACAAGAAACAAGACAGGAAACAAGACTAGAAACAAGACAAGAAACAAGACAAGAAACAAGACAAGAAACAAGACAAGAAACAAGATAAGAAAAAAGACAAGAAAAAAGACAACGAACAAGACAAGACAAGAGAAGACAAGAAACAAGACAAGAAACAAGCCTAGAAACAAGAAAAGAAACAAGACAAGAAACAAGACAAGACAAGAGAAGACAAGTAACAAGACAAGAAATGAGACAAGAAACAAGACAAGAAACAAGACAAGAAACAAGAAAAGAAACAAGACAAGAAACAAGACAAGAAACAAGACAAGAAACAAGACAACAAAAAGGACAAGGAACAAGACAAGACAAGACAAGACAAGAAAAAAGACAAGAAACAAGACAGGACAATACAAGACAAGACAAGGCAAACAAGACAAGAAACAAGACAAGAAACAAGACAATAAACAAGACAAGACAAGAGAAGACAAGAAACAAGACAAGAAACAAGACAAGAAAAGGACAAGAGACAAGACAAGAAACAAGACAAGAAACAAGAAAAGAAACAAGAAAAGAAAAAAGACAAGAAACAAGACAAGACAAGAGAAGACAAGAAAAAATACAAGACAAGACAAGAAACAAGACAAGAAATAAGACAAGAAACAAAACAGTAAACAAGTCAATAAACAAGACAATAAAGAGGACAAGAAACAAGAGAAGAAAAAAGACAAAAAACAAGACAAGAAAGAAGACAAGAAACAAGAAAAGAAACAAGACAAGAAACAAAACAAGAAACAAGATGAGAAACAAGACAACAAACAAGACAAGAAACAAGAGAAGTAACAAAACAAGAAACAAGACAAGACAAGAGAAGATAAGAAACAAGACAAGAAACAAGACAAGACAAGACAAGAAACAAGACAAGAAACAAAACAAGAAACAAGATAAGAAACAAGAGAAGAAACAAGAGAAGTAACAAGACAAGACAAGACAAGAAACAAGCGAAGAAACAAGACAAGAAACAACAACAAGAAACAAGACAAGAAACAAGACTAGAAACAAGACAAGAAACAAGACAAGACAAGACAAGAAACAAGACAAGAAACAAGACAAGAAACAAGACAAGAAACAAGATAAGAAAAAAGACAAGAAACAAGACAAGGAACAAGACAAGAAACAAGACTAGAAACAAGACAAGAAACAAGACAAGAAACAAGACAAGAAAATAGACAAGAAACAAGATAAGAAAAAAGACAAGAAAAAAGACAACGAACAAGACAAGACAAGAGAAGACAAGAAACAAGACAAGAAACAAGCCTAGAAACAAGAAAAGAAACAAGACAAGAAACAAGACAAGACAAGAGAAGACAAGTAACAAGACAAGAAATGAGACAAGAAACAAGACAAGAAACAAGACAAGAAACAAGAAGAGAAACAAGACAAGAAACAAGACAAGAAAAAGACAAGAAACAAGACAAGAAACAAGACAAGACAATAAACAAGAAAGTCAATAAACAAGACAATAAACAAGACAAGAAACAAGACAAGAAACAAGACAAAAAACAAGACAAGAAAGAAGACAAGAAACAAGACAATAAACAAGACAATAAACAAGACTAGACAAGACAAGAAAAGGATCAAGACAAGACAAGAAAACAAAAAACACAACACAAGAAACAAAACAAGAATCAAGAAGAGAAACAAGACAAGAAACAAGACAAGAAAAAGACAAGAAACTAGAAAAGAAAAAAGACAAGACAAGAAAAAAGACAGGACAAGACAATACAAGACAATACAAGAAAAAAGAAAGAAAAAAGACAAGAAACAAGAAATGAAACAAGTCAAGAAACAAGACAAGAAACAAGACAAGACAAGAGAAGATAAGAATTAAGACAAGAAACAAGACAAAAAACAAGACAAGAAAAAAGACAAAAAACAGGACAAGAAAAAAGACAAGACAAGAGAAGACAAGAAACAAGACAAGAAACAAGACAAGAACCAAGACAAGAAACAAGACAAGACACAAGACAAGAAACAAGACAAGAAACAAGACAAGAAAATAGACAAGAAACAAGACAGGACAAGACAAGAAACAAGACAAGAAACAAGACAAGAAACAAGACAGGACAGGACAACACAAGACAAGAATCAAGACGAGAAAAAGGACAATAAACAAGACAATAAACAAGACAAGACAAGACAACAAAAGAAACAAGACAAGACAAGACAAGAAACAAGACAGTACAAGACAAGACAAGACAAGAAACAAGACAAGAAACAAGACAAGAAACAAGACAATAAAAAAGATAAGACAAGACAAGAAACAAGACAGGAAACAAGACAAGAAACACGACAAGAAACAAGACAAGAAAAAAGACAAGACAAGACAAGACAAGACAAGACAAGACAAGAAACAACACAGGACGAGACAGGACAAGACAAGACAAGACCAGAAACAAGACAGGAAACAAGAGAATAAACAAGACAAGACAAGACAAGACAAGACAAGAAACAAGACAGGACAAGACAGGACAAGACAGGACAAGACAAGACAAGACCAGAAACAAGACAAGAAACAAGACAATAAACAAGACAGGACAAGACAAGACAAGACAAGACAAGACAAGACAAGAAACAAGACAAGAAACAAGACAAGAAACAAGACAAGAAACAAGACAAGAAACAAGACAAGAAACAAGACTAGACACAAGATAAGAAAAAAGACAAGAAACAAGATAAGAAAAAAGACAAGAAACAAGACAAGGAAAAAGACAAGACAAGAGAAGACAAGAAACAAGACAAGAAACAAGCGTAGAAACAAGACAAGAAACAAGACAAGACAAGAGAAGACAAGTAACAAGACAAGAAACAAGACAAGAAACAAGAAGGGACAAGAGAAGACAAGAAACAAGACAAGAAACAAGACAAGAAACAAGAAGAGAAACAAGACAAGAAACAAGACAAGAAACAAGACAAGAAACAAGACAAGAAAAAAGAAAAGAAACAAGACAGGACAAGACAAGACAAGACAAGAAACAAGACAAGAAACAAGACAAGAAACAAGACAAGAAACAAGACAAGGAACAAGACAAGACAAGAAAAAAGACAAGAAACAAGACAGGAATATACAAGACAAGACAAGACAAACAAGACAAGAAACAAGACAAGAAACAAGACAATAAACAAGACAAGAAACAAGACAAGACAAGAGAAGACAAGAAACAAGACAAGAAACAAGACAAGAAAAGGACAAGAAACAACACAAGAAACAAGACAAGAAACAAAACAAGCAACAAGAAAAGAAACAAGACAAGAAAAAAGACAAGAAATAAGACAAGACAAGAGAAGACAAGGAAAAATACAAGACAAGACAAGAAACAAGACAAGAAACAAGACAAGAAATAAGACAAGAAACAAGACAGTAAACAAGTCAATAAACAAGACAATAAACAAGACAAGAAACAAGACAAGAAACAAGACAAAAAACAAGACAAGAAAGAAGACAAGAAACAAGAAAAGAAACGAGACAAGAAACAAAACAAGAAACAAGATAAGAAACAAGACAAGAAACAAGACAAGAAACAAGACAAAAAACAAGACAAGAAAAAAGACAAGAAACAAGACAAGACAAGAGAAGATAAGAAACAAGACAAGAAACAAGACAAGACAAGACAAGAAACAAGACAGGACAAGACAAGACAAGACAAGACAAGACAAGAAACAAGACAAGAAACAAGACAAGAAACAAGACAAGAAATATGACAAGAAACAAGACAAGAAACAAGACAAGAAACAAGACAAGAAACAAGACAAGAAGCAAGACAAGAAAAGACAAGAAACAAGACAAGACAGTACAAGACAAGACAGGAAACAAGACAGGCCAAGACAGGACAAGACAAGGACAAAGACAAGACAAGACAAGACAAGACAAGAAAAGACAAGAAACAAGACGAGAGACAAGACAAGAAACAAGAAAATAAAAAGACAATAAACAAGACAATAAAAAAGACAAGAAACAAGACAAGAAACAAGACCACAAAAAAGACAACACAAGACAAGACAAGAAACAAGACAGGACAAGACAAGACAAGACAAGACAAGATAAGAAACAAGACAAGAAACAAGACAAGAAACAAGACAAGAAACAAGACAAGAAACAAGACCAGAAACAAGACAAGAAACAAGACCAGAAACAAGACAAAAAACAAGACACTGTAAGAAGACAGAAAAAAAAACAGAAACAAGACAGCAGAAAAACTGAAACAAGACAGCAGTAAAAAAGAAACAAGACAGCAGGAAAACAGAGAAAAGACAGCAGGAAAACAGAAACAAGACAGAAGGAAAACTGAAACAAGACAGCAGTAAAACAGAAACAAGACAGCAGGAAAAAAGAAACAAGACAGCGGGAAAACAGAAACAAGACAGCAGAAAAAAAGGAAAAAGACAGCAGGAAAACGGAAACAAGACAGGAGGGAAACTGAAACAAGACGGGAGGAAAAAGAAACAGGACAGCAGGAAAACAGAAACAAGAAGGGAGGAAAACAGAAACAAGATAGCAGGGAAACAGAAAAAGACAAGAGAAAAAAAGAAACAAGACAGGAGGAGAACTGAAACAAAACGGGATGAAAACTGAAACAAGACAGCAGGGAAACAGAAACAAGACAGGAGGAAAACAGAAACAAGACAGCAGGGAAACAGAAACAAGACAGCATGGAAAAAGAAACGAGACAGCAGGAAAACTGTAACAAGACAGCAGGAAAACAGAAACAAGACAGCAGAAAAACTGAAACAAGACAGCAGGAAAACATAAACAAGACAGCAGGAAAACAGAAACAACACAGCATGGAAACAGAAACAAGACAGCAGGAAAACAGAAACAAGACAGCAGGAAAACAGAAACAAGACGGGAGGAAAACAGAAACAAGACAGCAGGAAAACAGAAAAAAGACGGGAGGAAATCAGAAACAAGACGGGAGGAAAACAGAAACAAGACAGCAGAAAAACAGAAAAAAGACAGCAGAAAAACTAAAACAAGACGGGAGGAAAACAGAAACAAGACAGCAGGAAAACAGAAAAAAGAACGCAGAAAAACTAAAACAAGACGGGAGGAAAACAGAAACAAGACAGCAGGAAAACAGAAAAAAGAAAGCAGAAAAACTAAAACAATACGGGAGGAAAACTGAAACAAGACAGCAGGAAAACAGAAAGAAGACAGGAGGAAAAAAGAATCAAGACAGTAGGGAAACAGAAATTTGACAGGAGCAAAACCAAAATCAAGAAAGGTGGCAAACTTAAACAAGACCGGAGGAAAACAGAAAAAAGACAGGAGATAAAGAGAAATAAGACAGCATGGAAACAGAAAAGGAGAAAGTACACAGGAAGAAAACTTTAACAAGACGGGAGGAAAACTGAAACAAGACGGGAGGAAAACACAAACAAGACAGGAGGAAAACTGAAACAAGACAGCAGGAAAAAAGAAACAAAACAGCAGGAAAAAAGAAACAAGACAGCAGGAAAACAGAAACAAGACAGCATGGAAACAGAAAAAGGACAGGAGGAAAATTGAAACAAGACGGGAGGAAAAAAGAAAAAAGACGGTAGGAAAAAAGAAACAAGACAGGAGGAAAACAGAAACAAGACGAGAGGAAAACAGAAACAAGACGGGAGGAAAACTAAAACAAGACAGGAGGAAAACTGAAACAAGACAGGAGGAAAACAGAAACAAGACAGCAGGAAAACAGAAAAAGGACAGGAGGAAAATTGAAACAAGACGGGAGGAAAAAAGACAGCAGGAAAACAGAAACAAGACAGCAGGAAAACAGAAAAAGGACAGGAGGAAAATTGAAACAAGGCGGCAGGAAAACAGAAACAAGACAGCAGGAAAACAGAAAAAGGACAGGAGGAAAATTGAAACAAGACGGGAGGAAAAAAGAAAAAAGACGGTAGGAAAATAGAAACAAGACAGGAGGAAAACTGAAACAAGACGGGAGGAAAACAGAAAATAGACAGCAGGAAAAAAGAAACAAGACAGCAGGAAAACAGAAAAGGACAGGAGGAAAAATGAAAGTAGACAGGAGGAAAACTCTAACAAGACGGGAGGAAAACTGAAACAAGACGGGAGGAAAACAGAAACTAGAAAGGAGGAAAACAGAAACAAGACAGCAGGGAAACAGAAAAAGGACAGGAGGAAAATTGAAACAAGACGGGAGGAAAAAAGAAAAAAGACGGTAGGAAAATAGAAACAAGACAGGAGGAAAACTGAAACAAGACGGGAGGAAAACAGAAAATAGACAGCAGGAAAAACGAAACAAGACAGCAGGAAAACAGAAAAAGGAGAGGAGGAAAATTGAAACAACACGGGAGGAAAAAAGAAAAAAGACAGCAGGAAAACAGAAACAAGACAGCAGGAAAACAGAAACAAGACAGCAGGAAAACAGAAAAAAGACAGCAGGAAAACAGAAACAAGACGGGAGGAAAATTGAAACAAGACGGGAGGAAAAAAGAAAAAAGACGGTAGGAAAATAGAAACAAGACAGGAGGAAAACTGAAACAAGACGGGAGGAAAAATGAAAGTAGACAGGAGGAAAAAAGAAACAAGACAGCAGGAAAACAGAAAAGGACAGGAGGAAAAATGAAAGTAGACAGGAGGAAAACTCTAACAAGACGGGAGGAAAACTGAAACAAGACGGGAGGAAAACAGAAACTAGAAAGGAGGAAAACAGAAACAAGACAGAAGGAAAAAAGAAAAAAGACGGTAGGAAAATAGAAACAAGACAGGAGGGAAACTGAAACAAGACGGGAGGAAAACAGAAACAAGACAGCAGGAAAACAGAAACAAGACAGGAGGAAAAAAGAAAGAAGACGGGAGGAAAACAGAAGGAGGACGAGAGGAAAACAGAAACAAGACGGGAGGAAAACTGAAACAATACGGGAGGAAAACTGAAACAAGACAGCAGGGAAACAGAAACAAGACAGCAGGAAAACTGAAAGAAGACAGCAGGAAAAAAGAAACAAGACAAGAGAAAAAGAGAAACAAGACATGAGAAAAACAGAAACAACACAGGGGGAAAACAGAAACAAGACAGGAGGAAAACAGAAACAAGCCAGGAGGAAGAGGGAAACAAGACGGGAAGAAAATAGAAACAAGAGAGGAGGAAAACAGAAACAAGACAGCAGGAAAACAAAAACAAGATAGGAGGAAAACTGAAACAAGACTGCAGGGAAACAGAAACAAGACAGGAGGAAAACTGAAACAAGACAGCAGGAAAACAGAAATAAGACAGCAGGGAAAAAGAAACAAGACAAAAGAAAAACAGAAACAACAAAGAAGGAAAACAGAAAAAACACGGGAGGAAAACAGAAACAAGACAGGAGGAAAACAGAAATAAGACAGGAGGAAGACTGAAACAAGACGGGAAGGAAAAAGAAACAAGAGAGGAGGAAAACAGAAACAAGACAGCAGGAAAACAGAAACAAGATAGGAGGAAAACTGAAACAAGACTGCAGGGAAACAGAAAAAAGACAGGAGGAAAACTGAAAAAAGACAGCAGGAAAACAGAAACAAGACAGCAGGAAAACTGAAACAAGACAGCAGGAAAACAGAAACAAGACAGCAGGAAAACAGAAGTACTCGGCGATTCCTTCTTAAATTTGATCATTTTCCTGAAGATTTGTCAACAAATTTCACCCCTTTTTCGAAGGAACCAAACACTAAGTTCGAACCACGAGGAACCGAAGATTAAAATGCAAATTATAATCATCACCTCGATTTTGCATGTGGGAAATGTAAGGCGAGGTTCCCTAGCCATATTGGTCCCTGACTTCACTTTTTCCGAGAACGCTCCGTTAAGGCAGGCTTGGTTGAAGTCGGAGTAGTCTCAGTGTCTGCGAGGCAGGCTACACTAAGGACGTTTCCGCGAAAAGTTTCTAACATTGATTTTTCTCTGAGACTTTCACCACTGTAAGATACCGAGTTAATAATGTCAGAAATGTACAAATATCGGGGGTCACTGACCTCCACATAAAATTCGCGGAAGAACACTCTGAATCGCTAAAATCGGCCTCGTCAGCGAAATCAATATGGCTAATTTATCTGTAAGCCCATATAAAATATTGCAAATAAATATCTGAAGTGAAATGTTCTCTGTCGAATATTGTTTAAGGTTATCTATTTAGTGAATTTGTTCAATTGATGAGGTTTCTAAAAGTTAGCGACCACAATTTCACTCGCATTAAAGCCAAGATGACAGGAAATTTGCAGCTTTCCAGATTGAATTGTTGTTGAAAATTGTAAATAAAATCTGTTTATGGAAAAAACAACAGAGGGTAAACTGCAAGCAAATTTAACGCAACGGCTTCTGGTCTTTTGTGTGTTTTCCTCAACGCGCACGCTCGATGCATGACGTGGTGTGATTTGGCGACACGAATTGCATGCGCAGTAAGGATGTACACAAACACTTAGCGCGTACTTCCAAAAGGAAGCCTTCTTGAACTTCCTAATGGTACGGGAGCCCTCCAGGGATGACTATTGACTCCCTTTGCCTTTATACGTGTCACAACGACTGAGAGAACTTGTGTAAGGAAAATCCAAACTGGTCATAAAGGTAGACCCGGGGAGCGGCGATGGGGAAGGAGAGGCTAGAAAGCTTGAAGCAAAGAAAAATTTAAGGATCGGACGGGCATTGAAGAAGTCTAGGTACAACCAGATGAGTCAATACGGAAAAATGAGAGAATGGCAGAAAATGTGAACATTTTGGCAATTTTCACCTCCATAAGCTTGCTTCCTGTTTTACGTACAAGTATCATAAGCTCGCACGTTTGGGCGAAACTTCAAACTTTCATGGCCTCACCTGCTGATGGGTTCTGATGATAACCACCTCGCAAAATCGTGACGTCAATATACAAGCGCCGTGCATTTTTCCGCGGTGTCCCAGAAGTATAGTTAAGTATAGTACCATTATTTTTGTGCTTTCTTTAGAAAACTTGGCAGTATGTCCTCTTCAGCTACCCGTTCTATAGTGAGTATCTAGTTCAGTTGCCGGATTTTAATTTTTTTCATTCAAAATGACAGAAACAGGGCCAGAGAGACTTAGCCTTTTTGAGAACAATTTCATAGTAGCATATTTCCAGTAGCATAACATCGTACTTTTACAAGCATGACAGAAAGAAAAATTTATGCGTTATATGTTAATAGCGGATCTCTGGCGGCTCGAAGGGCCACCAGTGGAGCCCGATAGGTATTCTTGGTTTTCATGTGACGTCATAAAATTCTGAAATCAAAATTCGCTAGGTCTACTAAGTTTTCGTTGCTACTAGGTGTAAGGTGAACTAAAAATATCTTTTCGCTCGACAGTGTCCTTCGTTTTAAAAACAGAGCATCTTGGATATTTGAGTTATTCGTATGTGACATCAAGCTGAGTGCCGCGACAAAGCTATTTTGTTCAGAAAAAGCCTATCCTTTCGATTTTAAGCAGTTATAACATTTCAGATAATAATAAGTGGTGTTTATGTGGACGTAGAATAGCCCAAGAGCCAGCATGGTTTCGCGTGCATCACGGCGGCCATATTTGTGCCCCTCGGAAGGACACAAATATGGCGTCTCCATACTAAGCTTTGTAAATTTGCGTGGAACGTTTCGACAAATAACTCGCGAACGGCGCACCGCACAGACCTGAGACTTGGAGAAATTGTTTATTTATTTATAATCTACACTATCTAAAGTTCTTAGCTTCTGCAGCTTATTTTTTTCGAATTTAGTTTTTCATTGCGTGACTAGTGAAAACCACCAATAGAAATCGTAAGAGAGCAATGGGGTTCATTTTTATGGTCAAAGCGGCTAGCTGCATGGTTCGCGGGAGCCTGAGCCCTACATACAATGACGACGAAATCGCGCAACACGGCGGCGATAGTCCAGCAATTGGTCGACTTGGTTAACGTCGGTTTACACCTTTGATATTGGAAATCCATGTTATGTCATGGATTTGACCACGGACAAACATGGTTGAAATATGGTATTTGTCCCAGGACAAATAGGATAGTTATGCATTTGCTCTTTTGACAATCCTGGACAAATATGATATAGATGTAAGAGAAATATAATATTTGCTATGTTTTGCACGTTGACAAAGGGGTTAAAATGTCACATTTGCCAGGTTAAATGTGAAGCAAATGTGATCTTTGTCAAGTAAAATCCAGGTTTTCTCTGGTCCCACACCATGTAAAATGGGTGATATTTCTTCCTTGATTAACACAGGTACGTAATCCTCAGTCGTAGAGCCCTGGTTTATATAAAGCCTTGGTTTTAAAGTTTACACAATTGAAATGAAAACTTGAAGATACAGTAACTGACACTTTTGATTTATGAATTATCAATAACCAACCTACAGGAAATTAATACTAGGTACAAACTTAACTATTTTTAAGTGATCAAACTATACAGTGTCTTGAGTTTACATGACAAGGCTACCTATTTTGCCAAGTTAAGAGTTTGAGTTTGATTTTTGAGTTAGATCAACTCTGAATTGCTTGCCATTAGTTCCACTCTGGTTTACTTGCAGTTAGCTTTCATTTGTCGGTTGGACAACATTCTCCATACAGCATATCATTTTATGCTTTCCTATCCAACTCAAAATCCAACTTGAAATCATAACTTGAAATCCAACTTGAAATTCTAACTTGAAATCCATCAAAAATTCAAAAATCGATATCCAACTTGAAATCCTAACTCGAAATCCAACATGAAATTACAACTGTATGTCAGCTTCATGCTTGTCAAAACTGTCCTTTTGTACCTTCAGTTAGTTACAAAATACTAAAGGAGTTCTTTGTTTTTGATCTATTGTTTTTCTGTTCTGTATTGTTTCGAGGTTCTTTGTTGTCTTGTTCGTTCTTTGTTTTACGTCACTCGTGAGTTTCACAGGTTTTTACACCGAGGATGAGCCAAAAATCGAGGCAAAATTATTGCAATATTTTGAAATTCATGCGGAAGAAATATGACAAATTTTCGAAAAATGTTGTAAAATTAAAAAAAAAAGGCAACTGTGAAGGTCTGAGGAGGTTAACGACCATTTTATACTGTTTACAGAACTTGCGAATACTTTTTAAAAGTTTGGACTATCGCCAATCGGCTTGGCACTCTGAATCAGCAAGCATTGGCGAGGCTTCTCACAGACATTTGGGTTCGTGGCAGAGAGCCTGAAGTATACGAAATATAAAAAACAATGATAAAGCTGAATATAAGAGACTAAGATTTTCGCAATTCTGCTCCAACGATTTTCTTGAAACTTGGCTATGATATGTATTGAGTTAATACACGCTGATTCTAGAAATTTAACAAAATTTATCAGCAAAATTTTTTGCTGGATGCGATTTTGTTCAAGAAGGTAGGTCCATGAAACGCCAATAACATTGAAAATATTTTTCATCAGTTAAATCAAATATAATTATATTATTACTGAATCGTAGGAAAATTTTTCTCAAAGTTTCATTGCCATCGCGCCAAAGCCGTAAAATTTCTGACACAAAGTTTGGCAATGACGAATTCGCTCGGAATAAATACGGAGTCACCTTAAGACTTTAGTTCACACCAGACAGTAAGCGCACTATCAAGTATCAGTGCGCTCACTATCGTCGTCGTTGTCGTCGTCATCAACGTCATTAATCATCATTGTCGTCCTCGTCCTCGTCCTCGTCATCATCATCTTCATCGTCATCATCATCATCGTCATCGTCATCATCATCATCATCATTCCCCAAAATTGTGACCTGAGTTTAATTTTTCCCCTTGGTATTTTCTTAGTTGTGATGTTGTTGAATTTTCATTTTAAATGATGTGGCAAGGAAAATAAAATCTTTTCTGGAATGAGATTGTTCCGAGAGTTTTCGTTCTTGTTCCTGTCGTTTATTTAGAAACAAACTGAAAATGCTCGTAAAGGAACATCAAAAGCAGTGATGGGAACAAAGGTGTCCGAATTCATAACAAAGGGTCCCTTTTCCATTATTGGGAACAGCTCGTTCATTTTTGTTTCGAATAAAGGGAACAGCTCGTTCCTTTCTTATCGCGATCGTTTTAGGAACAAACGGTCCACTTTTAAATGGTGCCGATATTGTTTACTGGTTACTGTTTGTACAGTTCGTTCTTACTTACCATCATGGGAACTTATGAATTTCGGCAATAAGGAACGATTGTTCCCCTTAACCATCGGAATTACCGTTATCAAACCTCTGCTTTGTGATACAGAAAGGAGGCTTTTAGTGTTGCAAGCGTTGATAAAGTCAAGGCAAAAAGACTATATCGTTCCAGAAGACTTTATAAAACTCAGCTGGAATTCCATCTGATCCAGGTGCCTTGTTTATTTCCATAGTTTTTAAGTGCTGATGACCCAAAATTTGACGAATTTGACGACAGGAAGAAAATTAATTCAAATTTCATTTTATTTTACCTGAGGAACCCCTTTGGTGAACTATTTTCAAAAATAATATCAGAAAGTTATATAACTTTTTCGTTTTTCTGAAAAATCGAAAAGTTGAAAATACGGGTAGTCGGCGGCTAAACAGTAAAAACAATGAAAAATAGAGCAACTTCAGCAAGGTCGTACACAAAGGGCCTTTTATCTTTCTAAAAGTGTAAAATTTATGCTTTGTTTCAAAGTTTGAGTCTTCATGATGACCCGCCGAAAATAACGGGTTTTTTGGTTTGGGGACAAGTTAAAATATGGATCAACTTTAGAGGCCCATAAAAATGCTATTATACGTATTTATATAAAATACTATATATTAAATTTAAATTTCATCCTTCTAGTTTATTGGCCCGACAAAAGCGAAGCGACCAAAAGGAAAAGCGCTCGGGTCATTTTGACAATTTTCTATGCAACCTCGATCCCAGGGTCTCTCACCTTGTAGTGTATCCTTTTCAGGGTTCGACGTTTCTGAAACAAACAGCCTGAAATTCTTTAGACGTTATTGAAAAGAATTTTATTTATCTACAAAGATCTACCATAAGCGATTATCTGACCCGATGAATAAATAAATCAACAAAGTCTGTCGATCCATCATAATATTGACAAAGAACCTCACGAAATGTAAGTTAATAATGTTTATTTATTTATATATTTTTGTTGTGCCATCGACCAAAACTATATTTATCGTCAGCTATCAATGTCTATCACCAAATGTCTTGTATAAAAGCGAGCAATAAAACAAACTTGATAAATCGTTACTCAGATCAACGTGTTTTCGTTTCGCAGTTCTTGATTGAATCTAATTAGTCTATTGATATGTTATGCATGAGAATTGAACATTTTCCCAGGTTTTTGTTGCTGTCATTCAGGTTTGCCTTTCGACAATTTTTAAAACACTGTGAAAAAGCATGATTGCGCTAAGCTATTTTCTAGTGAGGCTGAAAATATATGCTCACTGTTGTATCAAATCACAATCCGACACAAACCATGAGGTTTCAAGTATCTTATTACAATAGCTGGTACAACATTAAGTTTCAGTATATCGTTTTCATTTTTTTTCGACTCTCAAAATATTGTATTACGGTCATTTCACATTTGAGGCACACTAAATAGCGTGACAGAGATTACTCATCTCTGTTGAGTACTGGTCCATATGGGAAGCACAAATACCAGCAGAAAAGTGTCTAAAGCAGAGGTTAAATGTAACAAAACACAGAGTTTTGAATAGACTTAGTTTATGTCGTTAATAGCCCTGTTCATCTGAAGTCTATTCAGCGTTGTTGATTAATTTGAAATGTGATTATTCTTGGTTTTTAAAGTGACGTCATAAAATTCTGAAATCAAAATTGGCTAGGCACGCCAAATTTTCGGTGCCACTACATGTGTAAGGCTAACTAAAAATATATCCTTTCGCAAAGTTTCAGCTCGATAAAACCTAGCTAGCCTGCGTAGCTGGCGGGACTCGCGGCGAAGTGCTTTTGTTTTTGGGAGGCCGTCATCGGAGTGGCAAAGCCGTGGAGAGATTGGCTTCGCCCGCGAATGCTGAGTGAGTAGCTCGCACCCTCAAATCCCGCCGGCTACGCAGGCTAGATAAAACCCGTATGTGACATCAAGCTGAGAACTGTGACAATTAAGACTGTTTTGCCGGTTTAGAAAAAAATTATCCATTCGATTTACAGATGTTTGAGCATTTCAGATATAATAAGTGGTGTTTATGTGGGCTAACGCTCGAAACGTCAGCAATTGAATCTCTTTACGGTGGCCAATTGACATTATCAACCCAGTTGATAAAACCAAATTATATTGTTATACTTCCCACCGACGCAGCACCACAGTTTCTTTAGAAACTTACCCCCTCTATATATGATGCACTTTTCTAAGCCATTAATTAACGTTTCTGAAAATCTGAAGATCTGACGAAATTCTGAAGATCCGACGAAATAGCTATTCTAAGGATTGGGCGTTAGCACGAGAAGGCCTTTAAACGCAAAACGTACCAACGATCGATGTTTTTTAAATTAAATTACCTGGCTTCGTGTTCCCACGTACGACAAAACAACTGCGCTAAGTATCAGACACTTGGGCGCGTCAAAAAACAAGGAACATTTTAGCCACGTTTCGTAAAACGCAAGTGTACACCCCTTATTAATTCGCTTGAATCAAGGAAATTCTCGCAAAAATAAGGCCTGCGTTTTCTGCTCCTAAAAGTTTTGAAGGCTTATCAACACCACCGTCACACGCGACTATGCTGCCTGACCAATGAAACCTTTAAAAAGTATGCATCGCTGTAAAGCCAACAACATTAGTTAATCTACTAGTATACTAATGTTAATGCCGTAATCTGATTGGCTGAGCTACTGCGCACTATCAGCCATTAGAGTGCAGTGGTTGAAGGTCGTCTTCAAAATGGCGTCGTCTTCGCGCTTTAGTGAAGTTTCGAAGGAAGATTTAGAACTTTTCATCGAGAAACGATTCGTTTATTATGATTTTTACTAAAACAATTAGATTATTCGCTCTCGATTTCTATGAGGTGATAGTTGATTCGGCCTTCGGCCTTCGGCCTCATAGAAATCTCGAGCTCATAATCTAATTGTTAAGTAAAATCCGAAGAAATAATTGTCTTTGGTATGATGGTTTACTACCAGCCTTCGCGTTCCCACGTACGACAAAACAAACTGAACAATGTCAATCATTAAGTGATGGACTATTGACTGCTGAGAAAATCCTTTTTGAACTTGGCGGACGCATTATTTGCCGATCTTCTTCGTCGCACAAGAAGGCGTTTTTGACACGTCAATAAACATGGAACATTGTGGCCAGGTTTCACAAAAATCCGTCAAATCTACATTCCCTAAACGGGACACTGCCACAAGCATTATTTAAAAAATTACAGACCCCAAAACATGTTTACAACATTGAAAATCTCCAAAAAAAAAACCTCTCTTTATTAATAACTGAAACGATGGCGCAAAACCCTTCATAATGAACGGTTCTGGAATATTCATTCTCAAACTCATTAATAATTCATCGAGTTAAAACAAAGAAAATCATAACCGTGAAGGAGGTTTTGATACCCGATCTTAATTAGCATAGATTTTGGCGATTTTATTTCTCCGTTTACTCCTTGGTTTTTGTTTCGATTGAGAAGATATATCAAACAAGAGAGACAGTGTTTCATCGGCTATCCAAACACCTCGAAGTTCATTAAAAATACTCCGCTGCGCGTCGTATTTTCAACTCTCTTCTCGGTGTTTGGATAACCCGATGAAACACTGTCTCTCGTGTTTGATATATTACTTAACAAAGACGAACAAAGCTCAAAATTGGTCGTGAAACTGGAACAAGAGAGAAACAAAACATATCGTTTTATGAAATAACAACACTTGGTGTGATCGTACGCGAGTATCAAGAAACAAAAAAACTATTTTATGCTATTTACAATAAACATTCTAATAATTCTGCTAAATAGTGGAAAACTCTCGTTAAAATTGCGCGGTTTCTGGCGAGTGTCATCTCCATTTCAACTTTTTCGGCTCTGTGCGCTGAGTGAAAGTTATTCGGTGAGTGAAAGGATTTCGGGTTTCTGATTTGAAGCTATTTTCCTCCCCATTTCGTCCGCAAACACAGACTTACCCAACCTGTACAAGCGCCCCATTTCCGGCGCGTGCCATTTCCATTTCAACTTTGTAGGAGTTGTGAGTCTGCTGTAACGTTGAGTACAAAAGTTCATCAATTACCATATACCCATAACCCATGAGTCCCGGTTTCTTTTTTGAAGCTATTTTCCGACCCATTTCGTCAATTTTTTTAATTTGGTGGCAAGCCTTTGGAGTTACGGTCTGCCTTGGAAACCCGGCCACGCACACCCACCTGAATACGATAATGAGGTCGCAAGGGATTTATCTTATTTTCTAAAATAAATGGGCTCATTATTTAGTTAAATAGATCAAATTTTGCCCCTCCCCTCACCATTTTGAATATTTCAGTCGTGAAGTACAAATTCAAAATTAACACTTCTTATCGACAGTTTTAAAGGAAAAAAACATCTTCCAAGAACCAGAATTTCTTTTTTGGTGAATAAACTGATTCGTCGGAAGGAACGCAAAATGACAGCCTCGACAACCGACTGGATTGTGGTAACTGCTTTAACTCTAAGCAGAGTGATATTTATCGGTATCATCTTAAATTTATTGGTGGTATTTATCGAAAAGTAACTATTTGCGGGGCAGGCAATGCTTGTAAAAATCTTAAATTCTGAATAAAGTTGAGTTGTTATTACACGCACTAAACATGAACAATAGTTAAGAGGTTTTTCTGACGCGCACATCGATACAGTTCAAGTTCCCTTAAAGCCTGCCTATATTGAATTAATCCCCTTTTGCTCCAGTGGACAATGACGAGTTTTGACTCTTTCAATTTCTTTGAGTCTTTAATCCACAAAAAGATCAGCTTGTCAATTAAATTGAACTTTTTAAGTTTCTGTACTTAATGGAAAACTGGCACTTAATTCAATCTCCTAGCAAACACAGCAAAGACGAGAGGAACACAAGATGTTTTTCGTTTCAAAACTTGGTGCGAATTACAAAATAAGCCGCCTGTGACTAAAACGAAAAGGCATGCAAAAGATCAAACAGAAATAGTAACAGAACATTACTGGGAATTCAAGGAAAGAAAGAATTATATTGTTCTCCGAAAGCTACCCACCTAACCAAAGACGTTGAGATATAAATTAGCATCAGCCGGCAGGTGAGTGACATCGCAACAAACACATCAACTTAACCACAGCGAAACACGCAATTTCAACTACTTTTAGTCTTGAACTAAATCCAAGAATAACACTGCTTATTGACGGTTTTAAAGAAAAAGAGACATCTTTGGGATTTGCGCGAAGTTCTGGAAGACGTCTTTTTCGTGCAAAGGGAAAGGAGCCTGTCGGAAGGAGCGTAAAATGATCACTTGGACAACCATCTCGGTTGTGGTAACAGCTTCAACTTTAAGTATTGTGATATTTTTCGGTATTATAGGAAATCTATTGGTGGTATTTATCAGCACGAAAGGTAACAGAGTTCGGACCAAAGGACGTGCCCTGATTGCAAATCTCGCCTTGGCAGACACGCTGCAGGCGACAAATCTGATATTTATGCTAGTATCTGTGGTACGTTATGGAAAATGGATATTCGGCGATGCATTATGTCAGCTAAATGGGCTCTTGACTTCAGAGTTTGCTATTTCCTCCATGTATAGCTTAACTGCTATAAGCGTCAACCGTTATTTCATTGTAGTGAAACAGAATTATTATCGAAAGGTATTCAACGCAAGAAACCAAGCATTAATTATTGTATTTATTTGGTGCATTCCTCTCCCAATTGCAATCGGACCTTTGCTTGGCTGGTCAAAGTTTGAATTTCAAACAAGCAAATGCATTTGTCTCTTTTTCTTCAGCCGTTCAATCTCCTTTTCAGTTTCTCTCTTAGTTCTTGTCGTCCCACTGCCATTGGGGATTATCTGCTACTGTTGTTTCAAGATTTTCAAACAAGTGCGGCATCATTCAAGCCGGGTTAGCACGATGAACAAAAATGCGCCTTCCTTAAATGTTGAAGAAGTGCGGATCACAAAAACGCTAGCCGTCGTAATCGGCGCGTATCTAATTTGCTTCATCCCAGCCGCAACAATAGGCCTTATTGAAATGATTAAACCCAATTTTCAAATCCCTTTCTGGATAGACATACTGGCGGTGATATTAGTCTTTTGCAACCATGCAAATAACCCTTTTATTTACGGAGCATTCAACAAGCAATACCGCAAGGCCTTCAAGGATATTTGGAAAAATCTCTTAGGTGGACGATTCTTGCTGGAAAAAAGGAATAATAGTTCGAATAAATAGTACTATGCTAGAACTAACACCGTGCCTTAATACAGAAACAATGGCTAAAGCGAAACGGAATAGGGAGCAAAAATACATTGGTAGTGCGGCAGGTGTTGGGAAATACCAAACAGTGTGAAAGAAGGTCGAGTCCGGCAATGAAGGATTATTTCTGCCCGCTCGTTACTTACCGTGGATTACTGAGTCAGAATCATAAATAAAATTTTCAATTTTATGGGAGTTTATTTTAATTGTACTGGTGTTGAATTAATCTAAGGCCATCCAGTTTCTGTGACTGATTGACTGAAGGCCACACCCTCTTTTCTCCGTTTAGGGCGGACGTCCAGATTTTCGTGTTTTCAAAAAACAAGTTTTGAGGAACCTAATTTTACCCAGTCAAACATTTTTTCACTTGATCTAAAATATATAAATCTTTTTGCCCATACCGATTTTCAGTTTTAATATGAGAGGCTTGATGGGAGGAAAATATGCAAACACAAACTGTTTACTCGTTATTGCTCTCTGCCACTCGACTCTTTGTGCAACTATCTTCTTAGACTGACCGACCGAAAATCATGAAACTCATTCGACAATGCACGAAAGGGGAATGGCCTAAGGCTTCAATAAGTTCAGACATAACTTCTGCTATGTTGCATGTTCCAGGTCTCTACCAATTGTCGAATATCTGACAACATTAACTTTTCCTGAGAACAGACGGGATCTTATCAGTACATTTCAAGTTTTTCTCAGGGCAACATGTAGATTATTGCAAGATGTTAAGTGCTGTCCTCGATAAGCAAAGTTTAACCGTTCATATGAGAAGTCGATCGCGGATTTAATTTACCAAAGAAGGACAGCCGAAGGCGTGGATCACCGATTTTTTTGTAAAGGATGTACATTTATTTAGGGATTAAATGAAGATATGTTTAATGAGTGAGAGAAAGTCAGTTATAAATTGACCGAAAATCTTTTAAGTTTATGCAATTCAGATAATCCCGTTTTTCTGGGTCTTGGGTATGAATAATTGGCAAAACAGATAAAAACTTAAAACTAATGCAACAGAATAATAAATAATTCATCGCCGGCTTCTTTCACAACTTCGTTCAAAAAGCCTTCTTTATATTCAGAAACTAGTTAGACATGCACAAGACCGGTTGCAAATGTTCCAATGAAATTTAAGCTTAGGTAGTATACAAAGCTGCTTCTTTTATGGGGCAAAAACCCTAAAATAACAAATTATACACTTTTATTTCCTGGATAAATTAAACTGCATCTACGAGGAAATGTAAAATTAAAGCTCTTTTCGTTGATATCTCTCAAACTGACAATCTACGGTTATTTATTTTGCGGTTTTGTTGCAAAAACTGAATATTTATATAAAAGAGAGTGACGGCTAGTTTCGACTTTTTGACGGCATTTTGAAACATCGTTGTGAGCGTACGTAATTTTCTTAATCTCTAAAAAATAGATAATCAATCGCTTAACGTTATAACGTGAATGATATGCAGTTTCATATTTTACTCTGGATGAGAATTATATTTCTAGCGGCCTTTGAAGGAGTGCCAATTAAAGTGCTGTCTGTTTCAGTACACTCGATTTCGTCTTGCTCCATAACGCTTTCAAGTGAGCTTTTCAGATGATAAATGAAAAGCAATCATAGAGTCACAATGAAAACTGTCATATTATGAGGTATCGGCCTTGTTATATGAAATGTACATTACTGGATTTTACTGCCATTAAAATCAAGACATAAATTTAGCATTTGCTTTCGCGATTACAGATTACATTTTTTGTTTGGTAGTATAGTATATTTTCATTTTCCGTGTACAGATATCATAAAACAGGTCTGCAGTGAAAGAGAATTGTATTCTTTTGTAGACAGTTTTAATTACATCCTTTACAAAGCGAATCACAAATAATTGCAAATTGTCTCCTTTTTTATGCACAATGATAATTTCTGAGGTTCAGGAAAAGAGAGCGGAAGCTTGTGCTGGCGAATGAAATGAAAAAAGGCAACTGAAGTGCTCGCACAGAAACATTTATATATTTAGTACTTTCACTTAAGGCGTGGTACTCCCTGAAAGCCGTTTTTCCGTCATTTAAATGATATGAGTTTAATGCAAATATCCCGTTTGCATTTCAAGGAATTCCAAAACCCTTCACTCATAACACTAAGCATTGTTTTGTGGTGTTTTTTAAGTTTTTGGATGATTTTTGGGCATATTTGGGAGGAGCGAGATTCTCTTAAAGGAGAAGAAAAATTTGGAGAAATAAGAACTAGTGAAGATTTAGTTTAAAAACACACTCAAACAGGCCCCCTACCAAGATAGGGTGCTCTTGGGTAGGTGTCAACTGTCTGTGGGTGTTTCAAAACTAATTTTCTTCCTTTTATACCTGGCTCTAAACCTCTCAAAATTTCATTCAAATTCAGCTAAAACCCCGCCTTAATTAAGGTGGGCCTGGGATCTAGCCAATTTTAAAACCAATAATCACAAAATTAACAATCAAAGTGGAAATTTACCAGAACCTTTCGCTAAAGTGAAGCGGTTATAGTTATCTGAAAGGGTTTAAACTATAAATAGAACAAGACTTTGCTGCCGAAATTAAACGATTACCATTTGCGAAGCCGAAGAATGTTTTTAAAAGACTCTAGTACACTCGTAGCAGCAATCTGTCAATAACCAAGGTTCAGATAGAAATTCTGCTTTATTTTCGGCATTTCCTGTACTCCGGGTGAGAGCTGTTACTGGTTAAAATTGGCAATAAGCAAACAAGTAAACTAGTCGGTATGGTATAAATCTTCAGTTACATTTTGTAAAAATTTGCTGCACTGCAAACAAAATCTGTTTTCGATGTAAGGCCACAGCAAAAGGGGACATTTAATTTCTTCAACGATAACCTTAGAGTTTTAAGCCAATCAGAAAGATGTAAACGTATTGACCGGGGCAGACACTGATATTTTTTTTGGCTGCCAAATATTACGAAATACAGAGCACAAAAAATAATTCGCGGCACTATAAACAAAATCTGTTTCCAATGTAAGCCTTAGGGCAAAAGGGGACATATATTCAGCGATCACCTTAGAGTTTTAAGCCAATCAAAAAGATGTAAATGCATTAACCGGTGCAGACGCCGATATTTTTGTAGGCTACCAAATGTTACGAAATACAGGGCACAAATTTCAACCTCTATCGCCTTGTCAATACTCAAATTGTTTCTAAATCACTTATTTTATAACATCAAACGAATTCAGAACTGAAGAACTAGGCAAAATATGTTAGTACTGATTTCATATCAGATGCAATGGGAAAACTTGAAAACGTCGGCCCGACATTTTCAAAGTTGGCATCAATCTCGATCTTGGCCATCCGCCCGCAAAAACATCTATACACAGTTTCTATACATTACGATAGTCTTTCGAAGGATTTTTTTGTCATTATCATGCAACTTCTATTAGCCGAAAAGCGTTCTTGGATTTTCGATGCGTTACTAAAAATAGAGTGATACTGTCCCTTTAATCGCCAGAGCGTAAACAGAAAATCGTGACTTCTCACCCGAACCATATGAAAACAATTGCTCTGGGATCACCATTGGAACTAATTGTTCCTTTAAGCGTTAACAACTCGGAGAACAATTTGTATAAGCTAATCGTTTGGTGTCACTCGTAGAAACGGTTGAGCTTCGTTGGTCAACGTCGACAAACCACGCAAAGTTTGTCAAAATGAACGAAAGCGGTTCTACGGGTAGACTAAACCAGGTACGCAGTTATAGCCGAACTCTGTCCGACGATAGCTCGCAAGGTAGAAACGAAAGTAGTTCTCAGCGTCGAATTTCCGTGGACAGTTCGCAAGGCAGACAGCGCCGTGTTTCTGTGGACAGCGTCAGTGATCGCAAATATTCACAAGAGGGTAGTTCAAGAAAGATTTCGATTTCCGGGGCCAGACGAATCTCAGCCGCGTCATATTTCAGTAGCTGGAAGAAGCCAGTGGACGCGACCATCAAAGAGGACAAAAAAAGATCCTTCGAGAACACATATCGTCTGGAGCCGAAGATTCGTTTTCCAGAGGGGAAAGTTAGAGCGCTGATAAAAGAAGCATTGGAAACGCTAGCTTCACATACGTACAGCGCGAGCCATTCGCCTTTTGTTGCCAAATTGCTGAGCGCTCGTGTCCTGGAAAATGTTAAACAGTTGAACATTGAGCGGTATAAAGTGGTTTGTTTGGTTACCATAGGATCCAAGGAGAGGCAGGGTCTTCGGATAGCAAGTCGTTGCTTGTGGAATGACCAGTTTGATACCTTTGTCAGCGTTTGCTTCGAAGAAGAGCATTTCTTTGCTATAGGTACTGTTTACGGTATTTATTTCGAATAACAGTTCTCGTGTTTAGAGAAAAACACAGCGGCATATTTTGCAAACACCATTGTCGTGTGACAACCTGTATTTCTTTGTTATCAGAAATTCAATATCTGATGCAGTTATCTGATCATTTTGCCCCGAGAATTGTATTGTAGTCTCACACTGCAATAGTTACTAGTCAAATTAACCCCTTTATACCAAACGAATTGATCGCAAACTTCTTGTGACCTTTAGAATGACTTTTATGTCAAATTCAACTTTTGAATCTACAGTAACTGTTTCACGCGACTTAGTAAGAAGGTTGCGAAATTCAACCGCAAGCTAGACTTTTCTCTTTCAGTATTTGCTCACTTATATTTTTGCATTGCTGGACGTATATTCATAAAGCGAGAACAAACATAGCTAGCTTGTTGTAACAAATAGATAATTATTCGACAATGGATCACAGTTGCTTGATTTTTGAAACATTTCATAATATAACAAACTGCTCTGTTCAAAAGACTCATCTAACAAGGAAGTGGGTTTTAGCGAAATCTGTAACTTAACTTCTTTTGTCGCGAAGCCGTTGTCAAATGTGGATTTCGGTGGGTTGATTAATTTCATATATACATCCAAGTTTGATGCAATCAAACTGACACAAAATTTCAATATTATTTCATTTCGAACTATGATTGAGGGAATCTTTGCTGAGAAAAAGAAACTTAAACTGGGACAGTGAAGATGATTGTTTCATTTTTGCAAAATGCCTAAAGACTTATCGGTCGCGTGTGAGCATAGATGGGCGTTAACGAAAAACACATTCCATACACCCGAAAAATCCCAACTATAATCACACTTTATAATTATAAATTAGAATTGAAAATTATACTACACCTGTATGAAGCAGTCCGCATAACCTTAGTACTGAGATTGCATTTGCTACTAAATAAGTTTATCCCGAGTTTAGCAAATAATAAACTGAATTTGCAAGCCGTAAAAGTGGATGCGTGATACCAATCTTTAACAGTATACCCCTTCGCGTGCGCTCCTAAAAGCCATATCGTTATTCAGTTATTTCAATGAGCTATATCTCCGTCATGTCTATTGTTTTCAATAACAATATAAATTTGTTTCATGATAGATGACGTCGCGCGTGAAGTGTATTGTCTTCCATATATTATTACGAAATACCATACCAGACAAATCTTAAAAACATACACTACTTTGAGGAATGTTTTTGGAAAATTAAAATAATATCGACAAAAATTTGCATGTAAGTAATAGTTTTTTTGTGACAAAATATACATGTTTTTGATGTTCATCAATGATTCCCCTATTTTCATGGTCTCCAAAAAGCGACGCTTGCTCATTAAGTTGCATATTACATATTTTTCCTACATTTTAATTTACAGGAATTTTACAGTGTTTTGCTAAAAGCAGGCCGGCTGCCCAGCGGCCCGCGGCCCAGACGGCCCAGCGGCCCGAAGACCCAGCGGCCCAGTCCTGATTATCCACAGTGTTTTTGTCCAGCGGTAAATCAACGCGCATGCACAGATTGCCCGATAAACTGACAAACGCAAGTCACTAACAATAATTCTCGTCCCATAGGCCGCGATCCTTTTAGTCAGCACCAAGAATCGCGACCTCTGGGAAGGTCCAACACCGGAAGTCCGCGAATTACGAACTTCACGTTACTCTGCGCATGCACAAAGTCAAAACTGACAAATCTGATTGGCTGTAAGCTACAAAACGTGTTTTCTACGCATGCTCACAATTGGTTACGGCCAGAGGTCTCGATTCCTTGGTGCTGACCAAACGAATCGCGGCCTCTGGGGACGAGAATGAGTGACAATTCGCAGTTCACATATCTCACTATTTAAAATAATGAAAATAACTTACATCGTTTGAAAATGGACTTCCTCTCTATCTGGTTCTGTAAACAGACGAATAAACAGAGAATGACAACGTTTTTCTCTTAGTAACATGCAACGAAAGAAAGGATTGAAACGATTATTAAAATAGTAAACGAATTCAAACTCACCGTCGTCCATTTTGCACTCCGAAACCCGATGCAGATCTGTGCATGCGCGTGGATTTACCGCTGGACAAAAAACTGTGGAAAATCAGGACTGGGCCGCCGGGTCGTCGCGGGCCGTGAGCCGCTGGGCCGTGGGCCTGCTTTTAGCAAGACCCGAATTTTACATAAAGAAGATAAAGTCTCTATCAGACTTAGACAAGTCAGTAACTTTATAAGAAATTGCGGAAAACCGAATCATTCTCAATGACGTATTTTTCTTGTATTTTCTCTACCAGGCTGTTACAAAGTAATTATTTTCTTGGCTGAATCACCGCAAATTATCACTTTTTCTTGGTAAAATACAATTACACGGATATGACGCCACGCCTTCGTGTCACTCAACATAATTTTCATAAAATATAAATTGAAAGATAATTATGTCCTACCGAAGTTTCACCCTGGAGTTTCACGGGCCTAAGGAGGTGATTGTCAGTCAAAGAGTTCAACCGTCCGATGCTTGTGGAGACCATTGAACAAACCTACCGATCCACGTTAATCCATTGAAAGTCAGTCAAGCTCAATACAGTGACAGATTTAACAAAATATTTTCTGTCAAGATAATACTGACACTGATTTTGTCAAACGACATAAATTACACGGTACTATTGACAACAAAACAAAGAACTTTATCCCTTAAAGTGTTCCGCAAGTTTTAATCAAAATGGTGCTAATATGTTCAACAAATTAATGACGACATAACAACCTCTTAGCCGCATGTCCTAAATCATTCATCATCGTTTAAATCTTTCGACCAAATAAAAAATATACGCTTGCTACGGGACTGCCAGTTTGGTGTTAATTTTTTTTGTCTTAAAGTTCCTAAAGCGAAATTGCGTCAGATACAAACATTCTCTGTTTTACAGTTGTGAAGAGTGTTAATGTGATAACAAGAGTTTTCAAGTTTAAGACGACTAAACTTTGTATATATCCGAATAGTGCTTATAAATTAGTTTAAAAACCTATCTGATATCGACTGAATTCCTTTACTGCAAAAAAAGAAATTTTCAACGTTGTTCTGGTATAACTAAAGAGAACACGTTTCCTCGCGCTAAAATAGTTATTCGAAGTATATTGCATACACAACACCGATAGCATACATGTCTTCTTTCTCATAAGAATATTGCGCATAACTATCAAACCTTGGGTCCCAAACAAAACGGCTGGCCATTTTTACACTCTGTCCTCTCTTCTGACCAATGGAAACAACACTGATTATTTTATACCTAGAAAACTGAAGAGACTTAACTCGTTCCTTGATCAAGTCCGCAAGAGTTTTACTCATGTTTTGGCAAAATCCTGGGTCGTAGTTTTCCTCGTGTAACTTTTCCTCAAAAGTTTTCTTAATGATCTCTGTAACTTTCCAGTGTTCGAATTTCTTGTCTGGCGCTAGGCGATACGTGTTATGTGACTGTGTCTCTGCGAAACGATCATGCTCGATCGATAGAGTCGTAGTTGGCCGCGATACAGTGGTGTACCGTCTTCTGCGTTGTCTGGAACCTCCATCTCCTTGTCTTGATGCATTTTCGAACGCTTCCTCTGCGAGAGGATCACTAAATCCGCTCGAAATCGTTGCGGTAGATCGTCGTCTTCGATTTGCTTCTCCAGGCTCTAACCGATTAGTGTTTTGCGATTCTGGGCTCTCAACAGACTGTTCACCTGTTCCGCGCGCAAAAGTTGGAGTTATTGTGGTAGACTGCCTTCTTCTTTGTCGTTCTTCCTGTCTGGGTTTTAATGCATTTTCCAGCGGGTTTGCTGGATCGTCGGAGAAAGTAACAGCAAAGTTACCTTGGTCGTGACAATCAAGCTTGTTTCTTCGCTCCGCAAAAAGACTCGATGAGAGTTGCTTAATTTTCAGTGCAGCGCTTCTTGCTGCCACCACTGAATGAATTCTTGGCGGTCCCATATCAGTTATTGCATGATACGACATTTTGATAAAAAGTCGTATTGCACGAGTTTCTGTGCTTTGAATGTCTGGCACAGGTCTAGTTTCGAAAAAAGTGATACTCTTAAAAGCCACTGATAAACTTCCTCCACTGGAATGTGTTTTGTTTACGGTTTGTTTGAATCCTAAGCCGTTGTCAACTGCCCCTATAAGCTGATTAAGTTTCTTCTGTTTAATTTATTATTTTCGTCAAGACGAAACATCAACGAAATTTGCATTTGTTTGCGGAACAACTTTAGGGTCAAATTTAGGAACCCCGCCAGCCCTTTGATTAGTTCTATAGTGACAGTATTTCAAACGAAAGTAAATAAATTGTATTACCAATATAGTGCTTCTTTCTTCTTTATAACAGTGTATTGAGATTGCGTTTCTTGCTTTGACTAGCATAGGTGAATACTTTGGTCGTGGTTTTTGTGATAGCCATTAAAAAACCGCTCTCCGACATTTATCTGATGAATAAACCCTCCATCAGAATTGGTCAACATCCTCCTACAGTACTTGTCAATATGTTATGTAGAATTTTTGTTGTAAAATTCAGTAAGTAATCTTGTACTTTCTTGTGAGGGAAGCTAAGTTTACCTCGTCATTCATAAATCTTTTATTATCTTTTCTTTATTATTAATTGTAACCGTTGTAAATGTTTATGACAAATAATAATAAAAAACGAGACCGGAGGTAGCAATGGCCTCAAAAATGTAGAGGAAACGGTTTGTTTTCTTTTTCAACTCATAGTTTTCATTCAGCTGTATATTCTATTTAATTCGCTTATTTCTGAATTGACGTTCTTCAGCAAAATGGCTATCCAATAAAGTGCATGCCAAAACCAATTCAGTTCCAGTCTCAGTTCTTAGCGGCAGCCATGTTGGATCACAGCACGGAGCTCAGTTAAAATCACGTGGATGACAGAAAGAGCAACCAGTCCACGAAGACTTAGGGCCTGTTTACATGGAGGTGGGGGACCCCAGGTAGGTGAGGTAACCCGCCTAGCCGTGGTCGAAAATTGGCCCGCGTTTACATGCAAACTTACAACCCCGGGGTCCCGGGGTGACGTTACTGGACCTTGTTGCGTGGTCGCTAATGTAAACAGAGACAATGGCGGGCGAACGACGCATTTTGGCGGTCGGTGTGCTTTTTCTTTCGTTATCTGCTCTGGCTGCAGCATTTCAGTGCTGTGGGTTTTTTTTTCTTCGCTCTGTTGCCCGTCACGCAGATGAAGCCGGCGAAAAAGCTCGCCGGGTTTGTAAGCACGGGCGGCCATATTGTTCTGGTTCAAATTTGGCGCGCTTTGGCGCGCTCGCAATGCAACATGAACTCGACCCCGGCTAGGCGGGTTACCCCACCTTGAGTCGTTTACATGGCAAAATGCGACCCCGGCTGACAGGGCAACCCTACCTGGCAGACCGGGCAACCCGCCTAGGCGGGTTACCCCACCTATCATGTAAACATGATGAAATAAAAATAAGAGATTCTATGGAGAGGCGGGTTACCCCACCTAGGCGGGTTACCTCACCTACCTGGGGTCCCCCACCTCCATGTAAACAGGCCCTAAGAACTGCGATCGAATTTCACAGGTGTTTTCCTACAATCCTCCTCATAATTCCTTGGGACAATTATTTCAACAGCAGCAACGTGAAATTTTGTTACTATTACTACAAAATAGAAAGCCCCTCCCCCCAAAACGAATGTTGCAAAGTGGACAGCAATGCATGAGAGGTATTGTTTTTTAGACTTGTAAGAGGGAAGGTGGAAGCAACTACTTCTTTTAGCTCTTCCAAGAATGAAAAACAGCAAGTGTCCCAACACTTGTGACGCGGATTGTAATAAAAATAATAAAAATAAAAACCTTGATTTAGACACGGTGGAGATTTAAGCTTTCCAGCTTGTGGGGTCGTGTAGGAACGATTGTAGCAACAATGGATCGCATATGGCAGGAGTTTGCTCGTTGTTGTGAAGAGGCATGATGGATACAAATGACAGAAATTCAAAAAAGCCAGCAAATAAAACTCAAAAACAAAAAAGTTCCATTTTTCTTTTCTCCAAATACATCGAAACTTCCTCGTTATCTTAATCCATAGCGTGATACGTACATTTGACATACATAGTCTTAGAATGTCAACAGTGTTTATTAAAATCTCTAGTAATAATGTATTCCGAATATAGGATAACAACAGATTAATTAACAACGTGCAATCGTAGATTTTTCGATCACCTTTAGCAGTTTTGCTTGCCGTTAGGAATTAAAACGTCTAACGTGGTTACACGTATTATACTGTAATTCAACGCAGAAAAACTCTCAAAGCGATTTCAAGCATTTATTTGACCGTTCGTTTCGATGATGAAAGTTTGTATAAATTTTGACAGGTTTACTCCGTGAAAAACGCGGTAGTCAAGGACTTTTCTCAGAATAATATTTGTTTCTTAAACTGAAACTTCTTGAAACACTTAGATTCTCGTGTCATTGATTGAAACTTGCCTGTGCTAATACGCAATAGTCCTTGAAAAAGCAAAGATTTGTGCTCTCTTAAAAATATTGTCGTGACTTCAATTTTAAATTATTAGCAACAAAGAAGATAGTTTTGTGATCATTTTAGACGATTAGAAAAGTAACCTAAATATCGAGTATAGCCAGAAAAACCTCCTAATTGTTCAGAATATTGCAAGTAAAAAAGTACAAAACAAAAAGGTTTTAGGTCCCTGGTAAGTTACTGTTGTCGCTTTTTTCGCATAGTCTGTAATTTTGCAAAATATTTTCTGATGAAAATTTAAATTCTCTTCATTAGGAACTTATTGTAGTTACGAAGGAAGTTGAGATTTACTTAAAGACGTCGATCAAAGCTCTCGTTCTCGTGTTAATATGTTGTGTTATAAGGCTGTAAAACTTTAACTAAGTGGAAAGCAAAACACTATGAATAGAGAACACAGAAAGATTTCAAAAACCTATGAGGAACGTAACATTCTCGCGTCCACAACACGCGTTTCGCAGATTTCACAAGCTGATAACGAACTGAAGCAAAAGCTTCAAGCTATCAACACTTCCCATAAGTTGTCAAACAAACGAATCAAGAACGAAACTCGCGAGCTTAAAGAAATTTTGCACGGTTTACAGAGAGAGCTTAAAGTATCGAAGGGAAATTATGCTCAATACGTCCCATCTTTAATCGAGCAACCTCAAAGGAAACCTCGGAGAACAACGGTGAGTTCAGTTCCGTCTGAAGACAGAAAAGAGATAGCTTTGGAGCGAGGTTCACATGGGCGAAATGTGGAGGGAAGTTTAGACGAGGATGCTATGTCAAGGAGAAGAAGTGGCACTTATCCGCCTTCTTCACACGTACATAATGCAAAGAAGGCTAAAGATAGTTTAGACGAGCAGTTCGCCCAAAACAAAACGGACAGAGAATTTGAAAAAACAGGAGGAAAAGTTAGAGATGTCGAGCAAACAAAAGTGAGTTCTCCAGAGATTCTCGATTGGCAAGGCAACCACGAGATTAACGCGCGCTTACAAAATAGAACACAGTTTCCGGGCATTGAGCAAGATAAAAATGCGGGGCAGAGACGGCACAACACTCAGACTGAAAAGGAACAAAAACGTCTCGCGGAACGTTCTCCTAAAGAACTACTTCAACAGGGTGATAGAATAGGGTCAACAAGTGACGCTTTTCGTGGAAGATTTGTAATAAATCCTGACACGAATTACTCTGAGACGACTACATCGAGTTCAACGCGAAGAACGTCACGAACTCAACAGAAAGGAGACAGCGGTAGAGCAAGTCTAAGACCGAGCATTGTCGAGGAGTTTTCATTGGTTCCGAGCTCGAAGGAACAACGAAAGACGAGTCAGAACATGCCTCAGTATCCTTGGCAAAGGAAGGCGAGCGTGGGTGATCGAAGAGGCAGCCCTATGGCTGGTGCACCTGGTCGCTATGACCAACATGATGCCGAAGTCGTGTTCGACGCTTTGCCGGATTATCTCGGGGGTCGAAGATTAAGCATAGCTCATAGAAGGGTGCGAAAAATCTCGCGGGGAACGGGTCTTCCACCCCTGAGAGAGGAAGCAATCACACAGAAATCACTCCAAGAGAAGTCTGCAGAAAATTGGAGCAATTTGTCGAAATGCAGATACTTAAGAAAAGAAGAACAGGAAATTAGCATAGATGATATATTTAGCAAGGAATAGAACTGGGTGCGTTTGTTTAATAACCTTATTAACTGACTTTTAGTGAAATTAGGATGTAAACAACACAATCGGGCGTTACTAGTGATGCGTCAAAACACCAACTAAAAACGGAAAAGGTCTTTGCGGTATTTTTGGGTGACTGCAAAAATATAGTTTGAAGTTCATGTGGAAATGCCCAAAATAACATCTATATATACCTTGCATGGTGTTTGAGTTGTTAGCGCGATCCTGTCAAAAATACACATTTATTTCATACCTTGATGTCAAAACAAACTAAAAGTATTTACACAAACAACGCAAGGTCTAGAATTATCTTCATAAAGAAAACAATGCTGACAGTCGATCAACCTAGTTTACATATACAGATTAATTAAAACAATTTACACAAATGAGCAAAGATAGCAAAAGTGCTACTAATTACGTGATATCCGTTTCTATAGCAACGACGTGGCACGTGGATACACTACGAGTGCTTTCCGCCCTTTTTTTTTTCGCGGGAAAGTGGATTGACAATATCTTTAGCCGTCGAGGTTTCGTTTAGGGTTTCACGGGAAGAAACAAAAAACGGCGCCATACTGTATTGGCGGTATAGACATCAGTCATGAAAGGTGATCTCTTTTGGGGGACGCCCGCCTCCGTGTTGATTTCCAGTATTCCTTGCCAGGGTTACAACTGAACTTCGGCTTCTGCTGCTAGAGTGGGCCTAACAGTATTCTTACTTTCCCTGTATAGCCTGGATAGAATGCCGGAAACATCCTGCAGTGTCCAACCTCGTTCCCAGGGTCCTCTGCTTCCCTTCCATGGAGCGGGAAAGAGAGGACCCTGGGAACGAGGTTGTGTAGCGTCTTCAGAACACACCACAATGACGCCGATCAAGGCTGGAACTCTATTTAAAAAGGTACTGCCCGCCTAGATTAGCTTTCGCCTACCCAATTTCTATATACTTGTGTCCGAGAACAATAAAGGTTTGTGTGTTCCCTTCATCACGAGTCCTTTCCGCGCCCAGTGCGCGATGTGTTTCCCTTAGTAGCCAAGAAAAGAATAAAGTCAACATACTGAGATCCTTTATTTGTCGTTAGGTTTTAACTTACATCAAGCAATCACAGTTACTACTAACAAAGTTTCTACAACTAGTAATTTTCAGAAGTGTTTGGAATCAATCCAAATTTAAATTGCATTTTTGTACCATCTGGGTTTGTTCCAGACTCCCGGAAGTGGAAAAAACCAGTGGGAACCTGGGAAATTTGTGAGAGAAAACCAGCATCTCTCACTTGACTGCTATATTGCTCTACGAGATTTGAAGATTTACGCGCATAGACATACATCACTCGCACAACTAAACACGCACATACGCAAAGGAAACACAGATACACGCTCTGGTCACGTACACTCTGATAAAAGTCTATCCTCAACTTTGTCCAAAGATCTTGCTTCATCCGCTTTAATGATTAAATTACCAAAGAATCTCTCTGTTAAAAATCACTTCACTAAAAGCTCTCTTCAAATGAACAGTGCTAATTTCTACAGCATTCTGTTTTAATATTGTTGTACGTACTCGCCAAAGAACGTTTTCGGCGTTCCCGAGAGTACGTTTCAATCGTGTATTTGTTCAGTAATGCAATGGCTCGTAGAACAAGCGGTTTAGCGGGGTAAAAGCGCGGAGCATGAGGCGAAACGATAAAGGGCTCAAACCCCGACAAGTGCTCAGCGCTCGAACTTGCGATTCGCACTCGTGTTTGCGGTTCGCGCTGTTCCCCGTTAAACCGCGGGTTCTGCAGGCTAGTAATGTAAAGGCAAATTGTTAGGTGATCTTTTAAATTCTAATTCTCCTTTTCGACGGGTAAACATTCCTTTTGTTATTAGTTTCGAGAATTTGGTGTTACATCGAGATATTATGACTAGTTGATGATTTTCTAAATTCTCGTCACCTGCGTGCTTGACAATGTATTAATATTGTAAGGAGAATATAAAATTTGATCACTTGGGAATAGCATGTCAGTCACTTTACTTTTGCCCATCGCCAGAAATACGCGACATCCGCCATTTTGGAAATCGGTCAGCGGTTGTACCCTTGAGCGCACGTTGTCTCATTTAAGATGGCGGACCATCGCTCCTCGAAGCGAGTGGGTCGTTCAGCTCTATTTTTATCAAGAAACTTGGTATTTTATTTTGAATTTTCGTGCCAAAATGGTATAAACCGCTGACCCTCCCGCCAAATCGACGAGCCATCGAGGGCTCAGTATAAGATGCCGAAAACAGGTCCCTTTCGGGACCATTTTTGGTGATAAGGGAGCATCAAAGGGACATTTTTCATATGGAGTTCAAAGAAAAGGCCTTAAGGCGTTCCAATGGAAGTTCCCTCGAGCTGGTTCTCCAATTCTAAGTCAAGTTATGGCCGCGGAAAGATGACGAATTTTTCGTACTTTAGCGAACAATATGGCGGAATTTCATGGAAGAAATACACCAATGTTATTTCTCATCTCAAAAGTAAAGGTCGATTTATTCTGTGGGCGAAATTCATGGATTTTAGAGGTATGTATAAGCCTTCCCGAACGTGGGATCACTTGAAACTAAGTTGTGTATGTACGATTTCAATGACTTCTGGCGAGTTAGAAACTATTTCCAACCAATTCGAGTACAAAAAAATACAGTAATTGTATGGACTTGACGCGATTATGTCGGTGTACGAATTCAATTCAAAAAAGTAAAGGCCAAAATATTCGTAGCAATCCAAATATTTACCGGAGTTTGTCAGTGAAAGGTTAAATTTTTTAGTACCGCTTGAAACTAAGTACCTTGATTTTTAAAACGCGAGAAATATTTAGATTTGCGTTTTTAGCCCATACATTCTCTATATTCCATCAAAGCCACTAGAATAACCTGAGCCTCTAATTTCGAATTCAAAATGGCGGCCATGTCGCGTATTTCTGGCGATGCTCTGCTAATGTACACCAAACACTCTGTACTTTCTAAAACCGAGCTTGGCGATCACAGTTAATAAGTTATCATAACACTATTAATAAGTTATCATAACACTATTCTTCTTTACTTTCTATTTACATAATTCAATAATTTACAGCTATTTACAAGACGCACAAAGCACTTTCTTGTGTCTCTCTGGCGAAACAACTTCAAGAGATCCAACGACTTCCACCAAAGTTGGAGATTCTTGGTAAACAAAGCACCAGCATTTTGACATGAACAACATTTCAACGGCCATTCGTTACATTTTCGTGTCATGTTCTGTTTCTTCTAATTTCTTCTCTGAACGATCTCTTGGTTCACTTTTCAGATTTAAAAACGACTTTGGTGCCTCTTCGGAATGCCTCCGCAAGTCGCACTTAAGTTCAAGTTTGTTTTGACTCCTAGTTTCGTCTAAGGTGACACTTCGTGCGCGTTCTACAAAGCTTTCTTGTTCGAGTACACAACGTACTCCTTGATAAATCGTATCGTGTTTTCGCTGATGTCTTCCCTTCCGCTCAAAACTATCCTGTCTTCTGAGTGGTCTCCTTTCTTCTCTAGACGTCTTCCTAGTGCGAAATTCAGTCTTTTTATCGTGTTTACCAAGATGAAAATGCTCAGGCGACAAAGCGCGTCTTAACAACGGCGAGCCAGGCCTCGGTGAAGTCTGGGGCGTAATGGTGACCAAATGTGGTGACGCTGGGGACCCCCGCAGGGTCAGCGGCGAAGTACTACGTGGTTGATGCGCATGACCGTGAGAATGAGAGGGGGAGACTGCGGTAGGTGAAGGTGTCCTAGCTAGGGGAGACACGGGGACGTGTGACGAGGATTTTCTTCGCGGGGAACGAACCGCACGTAACTTCGGAATAAGCCCTTGGAGTGTTCCTGAAAGAAAAAAGAAACACATTTGACCTTAATAAATTTTTCTTTTCATGAAAACAGTAGTCGTGTAAATATTCTTGTTCTTAGGCCATTTAGGCACTGGTGACAAGCTAAAACAGCACACTAGCAAAAATGATACTTCCGGTAGAAAATAATAAAGAAACAGCTTCTCGCTGCCAACGTATTCATTAAGTGAAGGTTTTAAGTCACTGATCAATAGCGTTTCTTTAATTTTACCATTGATGTTGTGACCAATAGAGGTGACATGGTCAGCAACAAGATGGTCACGCCTCCGATGTTGTGTTTGTTTTCTTTTTCTTCAAAAGTAGACGTGTATCTTTAGATTTATGTTTGTTTCCGAACAAGAAAGCAATTTTTACAAAATTGTAAAACCGCGAGTTCGTTTTGACGAGCTGCCAACGAGACATAGCCGAGCTAACTATCACTCGTGTAGCCTAAGTCGTCATTTCCAATCCGTTTCAATCTTCTCCATCCTCAGCAATCTTGGTTCCTTTTTGGTTTAGTATCACTCCTTTGGTGTTTTTCATCCTTAGCAAACTATTATTTTTAGGTTTCCTGCATTTTAAGGGTAATTTAGGTTGTCGAAGAAATGGCTCAAAATATCGTGACGTGATTAGAAGTTTCACTAACCTGGTCGACCTATGCCATGTGCACAAGGCGAACTCGGCGACGAAGCAGGACTGCTACTCACGGAAGACGACGACTGATCCGACAACGCCCGAAAATCAAACGATGGCGACACGAGTTTGGGCGAAGTAGGTCGCTGCGTCTTTGAATCCGGCGATGATACCATTCGCTTCAAAGAGCTAGACCGCCTAAGACTGTTTCCAGGTGAAAGAGAGTGGCTAGATCTACGGCCAAATCGTTTCCAGAAGGGTCTCGTTTTAGGCTGTTTATCACCCGCTTCGGGGCCAGACGAAGACAAGTTCGGCGAGGTCGCTCCTTTTCTTCCTCGTCTAAAAGGAAGCTTTTTTCGGACCTGTTTACTTGCGGATAACACTCGCTTTCGGCCTCCTCTCTTGATTGAAGTCTTGGAGAGTTCTGTGGCGCTTAGCATGACTTTAGGCCCTCCGCTGAGGATAAGCTCTATGACCTCTCGGTGACTAAGTCCCATAACAGACTGCAAGGTAAATAACACCACCGTCAGACTGTTGTATTAATTGTGATATACTTCACTAATGTGACACTTTTTTCAGCAGTACAATTATAAATATCATTCTGGCCTCGCGCAATGCAAGGTTGAAAGACTTACTGCAAGGCAGCATGGCCAACAATGCACCTGTTGCATTACGATGTTTCAACCAACGGAAAAATAAACCAAAAATAGTTAAACACTTCAACAATAAAAACAACAACATAAGCGACACAATAGATCGTAACGCAAATTTTCACTCAACTGTGAGAGAAGCGTTGCGTGACAGATGATTGTCACGCAACGCTCCCATTTGGCTGCGTGATGGATGACCTATATCATGGTTGCGAAGGCGATATCATGTGTGTTCTGTTCTTACCTCATCATTCACGTGGGTTAACAAGTCTCCAGGCCTCAGACCTGATTCAAAGGCTGCACTTCCATGATCTACATTCTAGAAAACACAAGATACGGGAATATTAAAAACTCTCTTTCTATAGGAATGGCTGTTTTCTCTGGCAAATCAATCAAATAAACGATCGATCGATCAGTCAGTTGGCGAATCTATCGATCGATCGATCGACCAATCAATCAATCAAATTCACAATCAATCAATCAATCAAATTCACAATCAATCAATCAATCAATTAGTCAGTCAGTTAAGAAAAAGCAAGCAAGTAGTTCGAGAACTAACCGACACGAGATGATGGACCTTGTAGTAGTTGGTATCGCCGAAGTACACTCGAATGGCCTGCAAGGTAAAGCCATATCCACGCGGACCTTTCTCGATTATGATTGGTGGACGGAGACTGAGTGACAGGGTCTTGCCTCTTCTGCGACTGGCGGGGGATAGGGGAGGGCTCTTGGACCGCGGAGAACCAGGAGGACTTCGTATATGGTGCCGCAAGGCGCGATATTCATCATCAGAAACTGCGAAGAAAAAGATAAAGGCATGAAATATTTTACTCAGCTATAATTCACAGTGAAGTTGACATACGCCCGAATCTAAAATCTCGTTGTATTGAAAACGTACTCTTCGGTCAATAAGTTGGACATTGAATCTTAACACTAATTATTTTCAAGTACGTCCTTCGCAACCAATCTCAAAGCTCTTTAAAATCAAAATTTGTAAAACATGCGCTGTTTTAGTCATATTAGTCATAACTTAAAGAACCTTTATCATTCGGATCTGGCTTCAGGACGATTACAACAACTTCAAACTTGGCAGGTAAACCAAATGTTAAAAACTATGCCTACTATAAATTTATCATGGGACGAATTTCGGAGAGTGAGGTCACCAAAGATCGACCTATACCCAAGGAGTAAAATTCTAGCTTTGTAAGTACTGTACAAAATCAACTTAATGTTATTATTCAAGTCACGAACAAGACTTACGTGACAGTTCCAGCTTGGGTATGGCAGACGGCTTTTTGTCTCTCTCAGCGGGGAGGGAGTGGGTTCGATGAACTCGATACTTGTCCTCAGTCTCCACAGAAAGTCTGTCCGTGGGGGGCTTGGTCGGGCTTTCCTCGTCAGCGGATAATGATAACAGCGGGATTGGGGCCGAGGTCAAGTCTGAGTAGGCTTTCTTCCTCAACCGGACTGTGGGGGGAGTGAGTGGGGATTCCGGGCTTAGATCTCGCCCTAAGGGGGATAAAGAGCTGAAACAGAATATAACAGCAAATAAGGCCACATTGCCGAGGCAAAAAACAAACTAGGTGCAGTTCAAAACTAAGAATTTTCGCGCGTGCTCATTGGTCGAAAGCTATGGTCCATTAGTGGACCATAATGTGCAATAATTTAACATGCAACGCAACACAAAAGATTTCGAAAACGAGAGAACATAATCCAGCGAGGTATGAAATGTCACCTGGGACATTTAGGTCAAAATTTCCCGAACAATCGTCGGCTTGAAGTGCAAAAACTTAGATCTTATAAGCTTTCTCAGGCGCGCGAATCCGCACTTATTTTCCATCATATACGCCAATACATTTTTCTTGTTAGACTTTACGGTAAAACCACTCGCCTTCCACTCGAGTTTACATTTTATGACGTCGTTTCTTTGGTCTATAAACCAGTGCACAGTAAAATAATTTGAAAGTGAAAAATGATCATCGCAGTGAATTTCCAATTTAAGCAATTGGAAAGAAGAAGCCTGAAGAAGCCCTTTCCAATTGTTTAAATTGGAAATTCACTGCGATGATCAGTCTTCACTTTCATCTACATACGCAGTTCAAATATGAATTCATTTATAAAGTCTGACACAAAAGTTCAATTCCCCTACTCACTCGGTCCTCGAATTAGTTCTGCTCCGAGGCCGATCATCATCCACACCGCTGTCACTTCGTTGCCTTCGGAAATCTTCGTCGCTCTCTCGGTTCTCCGAGCGTCGAAGCAGAGTTTGTTCCGTTGTTGACCTCTTCCGGACAGTCGGAGGTGAGCTTTCGGAACTCTGGTCACTCCGTGGGGTAGACACTTCCTCGTTCGCGTCTTTACTATCGGATGTTTTCTTAAGGGTATTGGGGGATACGGGGGAAGATGGTCCCGGGGAGGTAGCCGGGGATGGCACAGGGGAGGCGCAGATACGGGAATACCGGGGGGAACATGTGGAGAAGTTGCTAAACTCGCTGGAGAAGTTGCTGAATTCGTCATCATCATCTTCATCGTCATCTGTTTCAAGCTCATGGTTGTAACGGTCTGTACGGGCTGTATCAATAAAAGTGGAAAATGTCAAGATACGAGAAAGATATTTACCAGTCAGTAAGTACAGTAAAAACCTGCATTTTTTAAAGTTAGCGCAAACAGGTTCTTTTACAAATGGTGTTTACTGTGATTTTAGGCTATTTACGGTCTGGAAGTTTTAGCGTAACTGAGTCTTATATTTAGGTTCTTGTTGTTCTTTTTGCTCTGCAAAATTGTCGGAAAAAAATTCGAGATCTCCCTAAATTCCGTTCGGCCACTTTATTATTCTGAAGAAATAAGTTGGACGCCACAGAACTAGGGTCAAATGTAACAAATTCTCGCATGGAGCGGTATTAAATTGAGTGTCAAAAGTAATTAGCTAATTGCTTTGGTTTTGCCTTTCTACGCTCTGTGATTGGTTTAAAAATCAGGAGTAAAACCATAACCAATCGTGACTCGTGCGTGCACGTTTTCCCGCGCTTTGTGTCGACTACGTGCAACTACTTCGAGTTTTGATTGGATCACCTGATTGTCTGCGTTCTTTGTGATTGTGCAAAGTAATTACACTCAAATGAAACTCGCTCTATTGCCAGGGTTAGTTTTGGTGATGAGTGAGAATGTGCGGAATGCACAACACGGTCCGACTAAGTCATTCAACTGTCTCCGGATCGAAGCGTGGTTAAGGATTCAAGATCACGACTTACTGTCGAAGTAACTTGTGTCATCCTCGCCGTCTAGTATTGGAATAAACTCTGCTTTCTGCCTTAACAATGCAGTCCAGTTTAACCCCGTGAAGAAAACATGTTCTTTTACTTCGTGTGAACCTGGGTAAAGTAAAAAAAACAAGGGGAAAAATAGAAAAACAATTAACAAACACCATAACAACAGCCATCTCTGAGAATTCAGGGGCATTCAAAAGTGGTGTCGTTAAGACGCACAAATAAGGTCCCAAGGTCCTCTCACCTGTAGTACCCAGACGTGCAATAGGATCCTGTTCCAACAATCTCGTTACCAGATCCCTAGCATCATCTGGAGGAGCCTCGTCTTCGCTTGGCCATTCAATAATACCTAAGAAAAAACTGGTCATAAATCTCTGCGAGGAGATCTACAGATTTAGAAATCGAATTTTCAAACACTACTCTCCTTTATATTGCATCCTCAATCAT
>OX393571.1:1229375-1486875 GCA_947652115.1 Blastomussa wellsi
TAAGAAGCAACTCGCGGTCATCTTCATTGGGCGTGGCCAACCCGGGAACTTTAAAGCTCCATTTTGTGGCAAAAAAGTTGCGGAATCCAAAAAATAAAATTGGAATACTTGCTTATGCAATATAAAGATACCAAAAGCATAAAAACCCTGTAGGCCATATAGACACTTTAAGCGTTGTAAGCAATTCGTGTTTCCTTTGGCTTTGGTTAACTAAGATTAGTGATTGGTTTAAAAATTCGCGCCACCAAAATTTTTAACCAATCAGAAGTAAAAACAACGCCAGTCATAACTCGCTTGCACAAGTTTTCCCGCACTTCATGCCGGCTTTTGATTGGTTCACTGGATTGTTTGCGCCCTTTAAGATTGGCCAGAGTGATACTTTTGGTTTTGGTTTGACGACACTCAAATGAAAACTGCTCTATTTTTAAGATGTATTTCTCACCCGTAAGCTCCATTGCTGATAAGTTTTATGTATTCAAAGTCTTCTTCAGTTGGCATCTCACTCACAGTGGAATTAGGACTGGCTGGTTTCTAAAAAAGAATAAAAAATGAGTACACTGGCTACACAAGCGTACGAACACATGAACAAACGCACGAACGAACGAACACACGAACTATCGATTGATCGATCGAACTAACGACCCAAAGAACGAACGAGCGAACACACAAACGATCCATTGATCGAACGAACGAAAGATCGAGCGCACGAACAGACAAACAAACTTGTAAACAAAAGAAAAAACGAAGGAATGAACAAACGAACGAACAAATATAAACTCAAAAGAAAGTAAATGAACGTACTGGTTGTGAATCAGGTTCCTGATCATCGGGTGAGCTTGGCCTCGGTTCCTCAGCTTGTACAAGTCCAAGCTTGAGTTTAACATAGTTAGTGATGTCTGTCTTGTCATGAATCCTTTCCAACTCTTTTCCTTCTTCTTCCAGTTGAATATAAAAACCTTCAGGGCTAAATTCCTGGGTAGAAATCAGGTTAACATCTTAATAACAATGTTTGGAAAATTTGCCCTTCTTATGTCAAGTACAAAATTACCAGAATGTCAGTACACAGCCTGTCTGTCTGTCGGTCTGCCTGTCTGTCGGTCTGCCTGCCTGCCTGTCGGTCTGTCTGCCTGTCAGTCAGTCAGTTGGTAAGTCAGTCAGTCAGTCTGTCGGTCTGCCTGCCTGTCGGTCTGCCTGTCTGTCTGTCTACCTGTCAGTCAGTCAGTCTGTCGGTCTGCCTGTCTGTTGGTCTGCCTGCCTGTCAGTAAGTCAGTCAGTCTGCCTATCTGTTTGCCTGTCTATCTGTTTGCCTGTCTGTCAGTCAGTCAGTCAGTCTGCCTGCCTATCTGTTTGCCTGTCTGTCAGTCAGTCAGCCTGCCTATCTGTTTGCCTGTCTGTCTGTCTGTCTGTCTGCCTTTCTGTTTGTCTGTCGGCCAGTTGCTCAGTCAGTCGGGGAAACAGGCAGATGGTCAGTTGGCCAATTGGGCGGTCGATGTATCTGTCTGACTAACCTACTCAGTCAGTAAGTGGGTCGGTTCATGGGTTGGTGGGTGAGTAAGTGGGTGGGACCGTGGTTGGGTCCATGGGTGGGGTGGGTGGGTTAAACAGTCAGTCTGACAAACAGACAGCTTATGTCAGTGACTGACTGACGTCTTTCTCAATCTCTTTCTCTGTCCATCTCTCCTACCCAGTCTGTCTATTCATAAGGTCTGTCGAAATTCTTTCTGTCCTTATATCAGTTGGGAAACTACAATAGCTTATTATAAACAAAGAAGAAAACTTACTAGGCATTCTAAGAGTCGCGCAGGCCTGGACATGATCATCAGCAATTTCCTGACAAGCTTCTTAACAGGACCAGCATTCAGGTCTGTTTTCTGATGCGCCTGCAGAAGAATGAATGTTTTAAATCAATGGAATGACAATCAAAGCCGACGAATGATAATAACAAGGTCATAAGATTACGAAATAGAAATCCAAGTTTACTGTACCTCAAAGAGAAGTCGCTCTAATCTCTCAGACAGGTCATAGAAGTACAGGCTCGTAAGAGCGGCCACTTGAGATTGTTTCAAAAGATCACGGGCAGCTTCTAGCACCTGAAGGAAAGTTTAAAATAAACATCGTAAGCTTGCAATTCTGCTGGCCCTTTTGTGTGGCAATTTCTTTAATTTGCAGTTGGTTTTGGGCTGAGGGAATTTATTTCAGTTGTTTGTTCCATCATTCTAGCTATTAAAGGGTAGTGAGCATTCATGTTTGACATTACGAGAGCTACTACGCAATCCGAGCAGACAGGATACAATAAAACCTTAGCATGCAAAACTCATGTTTCGAGCTTGTGAGCTATACAATAACGAACATCAAGAAGAAGGTAAAATAACAATACCTGATTCCAGACAAAGTTTAAAACTCCATCACAACTGTGGTGATTAAGCGTTCCTTCTTCAGAGTATTCCTCTATTAACTCCTAAAAAAGAAAACAAAATATGTCTGGAAATTTAAGAGTCAATCTTTTTAGAAATTTAGGAGTTCGAAACACTTGGGAGTGGGGGGGGGGGGGGGGTTGCAGTATTTGCCTGAGTAAAGGAAATTTGGGAAACTACTTTCAATTTGAAGTTCAAGAAATGGAGAATCAAGAAAACAAAACTTGGATCGAGAAATTGGCGGTAACAGCACAACTCATAGACGTCACAATAACATTTTGAAATATGAGATTTAAGTAAAAATTGCGATACATGAATAGATTCAGCATCTCAAATTCTCAAGTTCCTTGGAGATCTGACTCAATGAAATATGAAAATTCAAAAAATTGTGACTTTACAAAAAACGCATTGCGCATGCACAGTGTGTGCATGCACACCATACATTTCTTTGTAAACATCATGAAATTCAAACTTTTATATTTTCTTAAAGGTTTACTCAGAACCCTACAAAACTTTGCATTATTGGTTAACGCAGCATGACGAATCTATCCGTGAACTTGGTATTTGATTTAATGCAATGTTTAAAAATATGACGCTAACTGCCAATTGTGCTATATCAGTGTTTGATTGAGGGAAGAAAACCAACCACTTTTGGGAGGCTTATGAAAAACAGATTTTCAGAAATCAGGACTACAGTGTTTCCTGATTTTTCTCCTTGGAAGAAACAGCTGAAAATGCTTACAGTGAGATTCTCCTCCATTTGTGTAATCGCCTGCCAGAAACAAGAATAATAACAATTAGTTAAATTATAACAAATAACAAGACAAATAGAGTAGTTTTCACTTGTCCATCAAAAGAATAAATGCATCAAAACCGGTTGCGAGACACTTCAATCTCCCAAATCATTCTAAGCAACACATGGCAGTCTGCGGCCTTTCCCTTCACCAAGGAAGCACGGAAAGCAGCAAAACTCTAGAACAAAAATTTATTTTTCAAATCGGCACTCTTAGTCCTCACGGTATCAACGAACGCTTTTCATTCATCTAATTTATTCCATTGTTTTCACGTTACCAGGCACCAACCAATAGCGAAGTTCTATCTTTCTGTATATAAACCACACACGACCCACAATTCCTTGATTCGCTCCGACGAAGGGCTAACGCTCGAAACGTCAGCTCTCGATTCTCTTTACGGTGGCCAATTCACATTATCAACCCAGTTGATAAAACCAAATTATATTGTTATACTTCCCACCGACGCAGCAACACAGTTTCTTTAGAAACTTACTCCCTCTATACATAAATTTGAGTTTGCTTTGGTTTTTTGTTGTCATCAACTAAGCTAAGCAGTTGGGTTTAAAAATTTGTGTCACTTCTCATCCAACTGGAAGTATGCAAACACCAATCATGATTGTTCCCCGTGCTTTGTGCCGAGTGCTCCAAGTTTTGGTTGGTTCACTGGACGGGTCAGTGCTCTCTAGATCTGTGATTGTAACTTTGATTTGGTTTTATGACCCGAAAATTGCTCTAATAAGAGTCCCTGGAAAATTAGTATCTACATAGAAGAAAATAATTATGAATGATTATTAATAATGCATCACATTTCTAATAAGAAAGGAATAGTTTTCATTACATACAATACGAATGTCATGTATCTTACTTTTGGAAATCGTTCTCTGTAAAGATTATTAAGTAACTGCAGTTCATCTTCTTGAATCAGGGGAGACCTACCAGGGCTGCAATGAGAAAATACACTAAGAAACATAAGTCACCAACCAAAATTTTAAACTTCAGTTCAATTTAATAATCAACTGTTATTGTGGTAAGTTAAAATATTAAGTTGTTATTAACCTTAGACTTCGTGATCTCTGTCGTGGTTTTGGTGACTTTTGACCTCCATTGTCATCTTCCTGGTCACTATCCGCACTGAAATACATGTAAATAAAAAAAAAAAAAAACACAAATGAAAAAATATAATTCAATAATTATAATAGTCCACACTAACACAACACAGTCATTAAGCACATTATTTATCAGTTCCCACCAATTACTGAAAGCATGATTAAGCTAACCCCAGATTAGTGTGTAATGTTTTGATTTCAGTTACTTAGTCTTCAGTGAGGTTTTCTGTTTATACAAATGTATTTTCTGACTTCCGGATGTGATGTAAACAACACATAGTCTCAAACTCTACAAAACAGAAGCAATAAAAACACTTTTATAACTAAGAAAAGGAACCCTCTTTCAGCTTTTAATTGCGGGTTTGTGTTAATTGGCTCAAAACAACCCAACCCAGAATTGTATTTGTTGCTAAGCCTGTTATTACCTGAAGTGAGCTCCATAGTTATATTCATCATTGTATGGCAGACCAATCTGCAACTACAATAAAATATTCAATGTCATGGTTTGTACCTTTTGAAAACATAAGCCTTATTTTTTCAAAATCGTCATTTGTAATCCGTTTCAGTCTTCTCCATCCTTAACCATCCTTGTTCCTTTTTTGTTAAGTATCATGTCTTTGTTGTTTTTCTTCCTTAGTTAACTATTATTTTTAGGTTTCCTGCATTTTAAGGGGAACTTGGTTTGTTGCAAAAAATAACTCAAAATATTGTGTTGCAGCTCCTTTAACTCTTTGCAGTCACATTAGCATTTTGCCCTGCTGTAAATCAAAACAACATTTTTAAAAAAGTCATTTACAACTCTTCCCACCTGATGGAGCTTTTCTTGTGATGATGCCAGAGACTGGAAAATAACAAAAAAGACAACCAGCTAATGAATTACATGTACCTACACATTACGGCTACAATATCTTCTGTATTGATGTACTCTATACAGATCGAAGGGCTGCAAATAACAATGGCTGACCAAAATTTGCCAATGTCTGAGGAAATCCTAGATGTGGTCAGCTAGAACGTCCGGACAATTTGTTTGGCCTTCCAAAAAAATGCCCATGTTTTGCCTTGCCAACCCCTTAATTGTGTGGTACTGTCATTAATACGAAAATGCCAAAAAGTAGTCACATCCAACCTCACTAGTTTTTGCTCGATCAAAATGGTGACTTACTGCAGTCAATGAAATGGCCTTTCACGGGAGAACAATATTATTTGCAACCCTGATATAGTGTGGTTCAATTTTACCATTGGCATAATTACAGTGGTATTTTACTTATGTTTTGTATTATCATATACATAATATTATTGATTTACACCAGAACTCTGGAAAATGCCAAATTGGATCAAGGGAAACACTTCATCAGAATATTTCTGAAGCTTACAGAATACGAGGATGAACAAGGAGTGTGTGTTCCATAGCCTGAAGATGACGTCAGGGATGCTACTGACCAGCGCCTGCCACCAACATCCGCTCTGTTGGATAAAAAAACCATTATTTTACAACAATGTTGTCAGTAAAACCATACCTAATGGTAAAATGCAAATCTAAATTCATGAAAAGTAACTGGTAATTAAGCAATAGACCACAAGTTTCTATGGTTTATAAGCTGATAAACCACGCGGGATGTTGGCAGAACATAAGAATTTGTAAATCACAAGCCGCAGGTGAGTGATTTACGAATTCTGCGATTTTTCCATGAATTTACCGACACAATAAACCATAGCTGATTGACCAATCACAGCATGCGCATTGATTTGGTTATTATATAAACACAAATTTAAATATGCTGCTGTATCAAATATTATAACAAAAACATTTGCCAGTTGACTTCAGTGCTTGACAAATGTTTAAAAAAAGTAATTTTAGTGAGCCTGTAAGCACTGAATTAATTTTACTCATTCCATATAACATCCCAACACTCATGACTGAGTGACCAACATCAAAAAATAATTTCTTCTCACAGTGTCAATACTTATAATCAAGAAAGAAAGTGAAAAGAATTATTAAACTTTCACTAAAGGGAACTTGCTTTCAATTGATCTTTTTATTAACAAATTCTCCCCCATAATAGTAAAATGCTAATAAGAAAATTTAAGGAGATTATTCAGAAGAATCTGTATGCCAATACTGGGGCTTAAAGGGTTCGATACAAGTACAAGCAGGGGTTTCATTGAGTATTTGTTCATGAGGTCAGTAGGGTTTTTCAGCTGGACATTTTTAGTTTTTCTTATAAAAGAAAGTAAGGAGAGAAGATGAAAACAGCCGGGCAAAGTCATGACTATGTCTCGTTCACAGCCGGTCAATTTGCCCGGTGCCTGGCTCTTAATGAACCCCCTGGTACAAATATAATGAAGATGATTCTACCAGAGCCCAATACTCACTTCCTAACATTTGAAAAGGCAAAGTGTGCACCCACTGAGGTACTGTTTGATGAAGAATAAAAACTTGGGCTGCCGACTGGACTGTCAGACCCTGTAGAAAAATAACAACATTGTATATAATTTGTAACAGCACACTGAATCCCTGTATTGTATCACCAACACTGCTAAGACTAGTAAGCAAAAAGACTTTTGAACAGCCAACAACATTCAAACAGTACGGGATTCCATTTAGAAATAAAGGCTTTGCAAACAGCTACTTGCTTTGTTATGAACATTTTTCTATGAGAGACCACAAAATAATGTTTTGGGTAAAAAAACTGATGTCCACTAATTATAAGCTGGTTATCATACACAGAACAAACTGTTACAAACAGTTGAAACTGTAAATATGTTTAACAAATTGTCCAAATGTTTCAGATCATGTGATGCTCTCTGAGAATTGTTCCTTAGTCCATTTGGAAATTATTCAATTCATTTACAAGTTTGAATTTGAAAGAACGTTTTCTCAAGGGAAACAGCACATGGTCTGAAATGGGACCACAAAGAAACAAAGCCAATAAAGGTCTACTGGAGCCAAAAAAGGGTGTCAGTGGTAATTACGCTGCTTAAGCTACTCCATACTAAATGCACGGGTGTGGTGAATGTACTCTTGGACTACCAAAATAACCAATAATGTTTGCCAGATAATTATGCTGGACCAGCTGCCATATTGGAAGGCAACACTAAGAGAACACACTCGCACTTGTCAGGTCAATAAATGCGTATATTATTATACCTTGTGAAAATGGTGAGGAGAATGGTGAGTACGGCCGACCTGAGTGAGCTGATGGCATGGAGTTTGTTGTTGTGAAGCTTCTTCCAGCTTTCCGAGTTCCAGAAGTAAAAGAGCTAACAAGGTGAACACACAAATTAATATGTTTTGAATTTGATCACTCTACCTAAACAGATATATGAACTCTTAAACTGAAAACATCAGAGTGCAGTAAATAAAATGTATGTCAGCTTGAGATTTTCTTTGCAAGTATGGTATACTCACAAAGGCAGGCATGTACATGTATTTCTTTAGAATACATTAGATATTAAACATTATTAAATAACGCCACAAAAGCACACAAGTTGTGCCGTGATATCCAAGAGCTATGAGAAGGAGGCAAGCCTAAAACAGACTTTTAGAAATCAGAGTTGAATTCCTTATCATTTTAGACTCAAAACATTTCTGAATTACAATGAGTTACAGTTTTTACTGATAAATATTGCATTAAATTACAATTGCCACTTGAAAGAATGACTTATCCACTAAAAACTTCTAAATGAATAATCATAAATTAACTAAATCCTATATAGAACAAATTGAAAACTTGTAAGAAGTGATTTAGAATGAACACAGAATTAAAACATTTCCAATAAGTAAACTTTTTGCTGTCAGAAATGTAGAGTTCTGGCTATTAAATAAAACTTAAAGAAGGACCAAATGATCTATTTTGTTTTGAAATTAAATTAACCTCCAGAATCCTACAAATTTATTACACATTATGTGCGGTTAAAGAGCTAATTGAAAATGAACTCTGTCATTAAAGATTACACCTTTTCTGACAAATCAAAGTGGAATAGAAAGGGTTAGTAGTTGCACTTACCATGTGATTACAAGATAATATCCACAAAAAGAGAATTCACAAGAAGAAAGTAGTGATAGACACAAAGTCCGGTTGGTGAAAATTTTCATTGTTTCCTTATCAAAGGAAATTCATACTACATGTATAATTAAAAATAATATATTTATATCAGCTTAAAAACAATTCCACATGTTCAGGTTGACTGATTTTCCAGGCACCACGTCTATGAGTTGTGAAATACATTATTTTATTTTTATTATTAAGTACTTACAAAAAGAAACACTTAATATACAATCCGATTTTGTCAGTTAAAAGGAATGAAATCTGCTTTTAAGTGTTTCCAAATTTAAAATCCTATCAAAGTGCTGCACAAGACTAACATTACTGTAAAGTAAGATATCAAAACACCGGTCGAGCCTCTCTGTGGGTACCCTCATACTTCATTTTTGTCACATTTTGTTCGCAAATTGTCTCAATTTTTTTACAGAGATCTTCTTTTAAGGACTGAAGCCATTGCGTGACAGTGTAGCCGGTATAATTCATAACATAAAGAGTATTTTTATAATTTGTTAATCATAATTTATGCATTGCATATTTGAAGACAGGTATTTTCAAATTTTTAACTTTTGATTTTACACCCATTTTTTTGCCAGTATTAATTTTTCTGTGGACAGCCAACAAGGTTTTGTGTACAAATGAATAAGAGCAACGTAGTAACCAGGGCTGCAAATACCGCGTGTGTACTAAGTGTCAGATATCAGACAAGGGACAACCAAAATTTGCCAATGGCCGATAAAATCCCAATCCCTTCCAGTGCAAACACAGATGTTAATGTTTTGCATTGACACCGTGTTATCCAGGGCTGTCACTTATTTTTCAAGTAGGCAGGGAAAGTAAAAAAAGTAGCCAGAGGATTTTCTTTTTTGATGTATTTTTCACATTCCAGTGTTTTGTTTTTGTTTCAAAGTAGCCAGGACTCAAACTTGTAGTAGCTGGGGAAATTCTCCGGCCCCCGGCCATTAGTGACAGACCTGTTGTCAAGTATGATGTCCGACCTAAGTTCACTTTTGTCTGATTAAAATGGTGACTAACTCGGACACGTACTTCAAGCGGGAAAATATTTACAGCCCTCACTAATAATTTTTTACTTAAATGCACTTCCTACACACAGAACAAAAGTTATATGCTGCACAAAATTCAAATTTGTAGATTTATGACAATAAATTCTATCATGTGAAAACAAGCTTTAATTTGCAACTGAATGAAAAATCATGGTATTTCAGTAACTCGAAATAAAAGAGCACATCTTAGAAAATGAAAATAAAATGTGAATTTCACTCTCAGTAATGCGTAAATCAATTTTTTCAAATGAAAGCATTATTTTTCCACGTACTCGTGCATTTGTTTATGTTTAATGTTTATGTTTGAACTGAACACAACTTTTGCCTATAACTACAAACTTGTAAGGTTTTGATACAAGGGCAGCTTGTTTCGATAACAATAAGTAAATTACTGATTAGAATTGCTCAATGGTAGAATGAAGTTAGCAGGATGTCTGGCTTGAATGTAAAATATCGGTCAGGAAATGAACTAGAAATAACAATCCAAGCTATCTGACATTATTAATCAGGAATGTATGTTATACCCGAGTTTCAACGACTGTAAGAAACAGAAACTGTGGTCTGAAGCTGCAACTGATACAGTTTGCAAATTGCATACCGCTGATGATAGCCAAAAATTCAATCAGAATCATTCAGAGTGAATTCGTCTTCGACATGTATCATGTGCAGTGCTTCACCAGCTGTTGTGCAACCATGAACAGACAGCCAATTGAACAAAATGTCTGCTTTTCAATACATTTGTTATCAATCTTTTCCTCCTCAAGAAAAAAATATCACAATGAAAGCTTCTAAATTATCAAATAATACAAGTATCCTACCAACCTTCCAACACTACTCTCCCTCATGTTGATGTAGTGTAATTTTAAGACAAGGTATGGACTGGAAAGTTAATATTTGCAAAAAAAAAAAAAACACAAAGGAACTGAAAAGTAGTGCCAGCTTTTTTCAAAAGATCACTGCCTGAAGCAATATACCGAAAATCATTCCAAAAATATTCCCTTTAGTGGGTTTTTATTGTTACACAGCTACTTCATTTCAATAAAAATTAACATATGAAACCACAGCTGACAAGAGATAAAAGGGTTATTAACCAGGAGAATATACATTGCGAAAAGGTCTGAATGGCACAAAGAGCAACTTTTCTAAACGCCTTCAGATGCAAATAGAGACCAAGAATTAAATTGTCAAATTAAATAGGAATATATATACATACTTCAAACAATATGAATTTGCTATCTATTGTAGGGATGCGTGCAAAACAATTGAACTAATATAGAAACACTGAAAGTGAAATACATTTATGTAACAGAGTAAGCGTGTGTGCATTTCCTAATGCAGTTTAGAGTACTATTAGTTTTTATTTTGGTCACGTTTTCTGCAATGTAATTAAATTATTTGATAATAATGTGTAGTGAATGTATAGAAATATAAAGTTATATGTAACATAATTTGATGGTTTTAAGTCATGCAGTTTCAATTTGTTTCTTACTCTAAAGTTTAAAAATTTTCAAACTGGTTTAAATTTCTATAATTTTGCCTTTGTTTTAGAACATGATAATGAATTCATACACCTGTACTGCCAGACAAAGGAAAATAATAGCCAAACTGGTTTGAATCCATAATTATTGCCGGGAAAAAAAATACTGAGAACATATTAAATCGGACAAAAGCAGAAAGTTTTCAAAATATATAAATCAATTTAAACAGTGTGTACAGTTGCCTTTTGATACAGTATAGATTCCAAATTCCCAATGTTTTAATTTCACAAACCACAAACTAATAAAAAGAAGAACCTAAATGTATGTGCACGATACAATATCATGTCAATATCATATGGCACTAGGCAATGTCACCATAAGTTGAAAAAAGATTGACTCTGGAATAATGATAAATGTATCTTTTCTTGAAAAATTAACTGACAATAAAAAACTATAGATAACTTAGTTTACCAGTTGAAAATTAATAATAAAACTAAAGGCATACCTGGGTCTCCGGCTTATGTCATTCTGAAAATGAACAAAATAAATAGTGCCAAATTAACTTGATGAAAATTTTTTGCCACAAGAGATAACAACATGCAATAAATTAAACTGAATATGATGTTGCATATGGTTGTGCAAAACTTACAATGAGCAGGTGATTAGAATCAAGATTTAAAATTGCGATCAAATTTTGATTTCTCAATATCTTTTTATACAACAAATTAAGGGAAGTTAATATCAATGAGAAATTAGCAATTGGTCATACAAGAAAAACACTGACAAAGTTCAGATTAAATAAAGTATGTACATTACAGCATATTTTTTGAAGTGCCATATTGGAATGTCAAAATCTTTATGAAATGGGAAAGTAAATCTGCCAAAATAAGTTTGTCACTAAGGAATTGGAAAATTAATTGTCAAACACAAAAAAAAATTCAATCGGTTTTGCAAAAGAACTTGTTGTGTGAACTTGACATTTACCTGTAAAATTATGTATTTAACAACTTTTCCATTTGCTATCCTAGATTAACTTTTTTGGCATCACACCATTTTTCACAAAATGCTTATTTATCTCTATTTCAGTGTCTACATAATATCAAATATACATGTACAATCATGTATGTACAGTAATTTGTCACTAGTTATCTGCATACTGTAATACAAGGGTCAAGCATTAAAATATCTCACATTCAAATACAGTAGTTTACATATTAATAAAATAAATTCCAATAATAGATTACTGTGGAATTATCACACTTGACTCATTTTGCTAAAACTCTTGGTTGTGACTATCTATTAAATTCTATTACACATGGCAAAATGAAGTGTATGAAATCACATCCATAAAATAAATGATCAAAAATGTTCACTTACACAGCTTCCAGTTAGATTAGGTTCAGAACTCCCTAATGAAGGATTTGCCCTCATGCGTAACAAGTTCGAACTCTCATCAAGCCTGGTTGAAGGAAAACCAATGCTCTCTCTTCGTCGGGTTCTTCCATCACCATTAAACTCATCGGATAATCTTGACCGGTTTAGCTTGAAATTGCGTGGCAAAGAGGAAAAGACTTCTGAATTCAACTCTGTGCTGTTGTCAAGCTCGGAGTCAGACTATAATTGAAAAATACAATTCACAGTGAATTGTGTCGTCTGTGTGACTTAGACTAATGACAACTGTAATTAAAAATTAATTCACAAACTGACAGTTTTATTAAATTGAATCAATTGTATATTAACTGCAGCTACATACATTGAATAGTCACCAACACCTTTCAGCAAAAAAAACTTAGCATACAACAGTTTACAATTTGCAGGTGCTTAAAAATAATAATTATTAGCCATAGCTCAAAATTAAAATTCTCCTTACTTATCTTCAGCTTCATCTTCAATTCTATTCAGGAGAATGTAATTTTAAATCAAGCTTGAGTGTCTTTATGGGTATCCCCAGACTTGCTCTTGCCACATACATTATTTCAAATCATTGATTTTTTAAGCAGATCTGCCAAATAAATACATAGTTTACGTCTTCAGCAAAAATTCTTAAATCTTTGCCTCGATGTTGAGATCTTTCTTTTTCCAGCAGTAATAATCACTGTTCATGTAATCAATGCATCAGAGAAAAAAGCTAACAAATGGATGGAGGTTCACCAATCACATCAAAGCAGATGAGCTTCAGTTTTGAACTAAGATGACTGCCTTCAGTTCTTTCCTGAGACATCTACTAATTTTTGTTTATGCCCGTAGTAATGTGAAACAAGATTGCATGATTGGTCTTGTGTTCAGCTTCAGAGTTCACGCTATTGAGTGCAGTTTGGGACGTACATGTACACATGTACACAATGTACCAATCAATGGCTTTTTGTCTCAATTTTAGTTTACTTGCTGTAATATTTCCTGATAGTGAGTTTTGGGATCAAAATATACATAATAATGTTGTTCATGCAAAAACAATTTGTGTCAAAAGGAAATACCTCTTGTCTACATAGAGTGACTTCTAAAGATTGGAATTTTTTCGTTTTTAATAATTATTTGTGGATAGCATTTGTTTAATATATTTTAGAACATCTGACAGTTATTGGACAGGTGTATTTCAGGAAGCTCTAAACTGTACTGTTAGTAATGCATATTTCTGAATAGTGTGGCTTATTTTTACAAAGGATCCTCAAGACTACAAATGAACCAACCCAGTTCTCCAGCCAGTTGAAGTGATCACCTATGTTCTCTCTATAGTTCTCTCTCAATAAGCCAAATTACTATTAATTAATAAATACCCTGTTGGGTTGGAAAACCGGGTGGTCACCTATCTGAAGTTCAAAAAATATATATTTTTTTATTTTCCAAGCAGATTCTATTAATTTTTGTGACAGCTATCAGCAAACAACTTTTCCTTGACTTAACTATGTACTGAACGACTAACAGTAACTGACATGTTGATTTGACAATTTTAATTTTGGCTTGATCCATGTGGTGACCTTTGCAGTCCTATGTTTGTTTAATAAAATGTACAAAACAAAAAGTGGTTGGCAAAATATCCCTCAGTCAATAATGTTCATTCTTGAATATGCATTAATTGTACTTAATGCTAAACTAAAGAAACCACATGACATGGTGGTCGCAGTTCATGCAATCTGCAGTGGTACACATAATTCAGTGCTTTCAATGAGCACCATGGCCAACAAAAGTATGTTTATCCCATAGGGGTAGGGTGAGACCTTTTAAAATTTTAATTATTAAATAGCAAATTACAAAATGATATTGCTTTCTTTCTATAATTTCACAGGATCCCATACATGTTGATGTAACACTTAAGAAAAGCATGAATTTCTCAAAATTTCTTAAAATTACATGTATGTGAAAAATAAAGCATTGAAACAAAAAAAAAACATGTAAATTATTAATGCCCACGAAACATAGTTTACAGACCAAAACATGCTTTACAGATACTTCTAAATCTTGCAGAATATCCCAAAAAGCTGCTGCGAAATGACAAATGCATCTGATGGATGGATGAACAAATTTTCTGCTCTTCAAAGAACGGCAAAGTACTCATTCAAAATTTTAATAGCTTTCAACTGGAAACAATGCAATTATGACCATAAAACACTGACTTGAATATGGATGCTAATTATCTTTGATGTTTTGATTAAAAGATTGATATTGTACTGTGCAACAAGACTGATATAAAATATATCTATATAAAATACAATAATTTTTTAACATTAAAAATAGAATTCATTTCAAGTTGAACAAGGGAAAAGTTTATTTAAATGAAAGAAAAATCAAGGGATTAGTTTCTGCCAACGATTCCTAAAACCAACAAAAGATTCATTTTGTAAACAATGGGCTGTTCATTATTTGTACAATCTGAAATTCATGATCGTGGAAATTAAAGATCTATGCAAATTTAGGATACAGGGAAATTACAGACATAATTCAAAAGTTGTTCTAAACATCGAAGTAATTTCTGTATAAAAATCACACTGTTTAGATGAGATGAGAAGGAAAGTTTCTTCCCTGCTGCCGAGAATGTAATGAACATATGTCATTTGCATAATAAAGGAAAACTCACTTACAACCAAATACATCTATGAATTCTGCTTTGTCTACAATTAACATGTACGTACCGTTTCGCCGAGTGAATTAGAATTGGGAGATGTCTGACTAATCCACCAAAACACTTTTCGATAGTTCATTAACATGGCATATGATTTTTCACACGCAAGAATATTTTTCCATGATCGATTGTGTGTTAGACGTTGTGTGTATCTTCAGCCGTGAGCCTTTTTGTCGCGGTTGGATTAGAGGATAGGTTCGAGAGAGATAAGTTACATTGACGCGACGGACTTGCGATTTTAATAAATGTGCAAATGGGAGGCGAAAAAATAGCAACCAAACTGTATGGAAGCAATAAATAGATCGACAACAAAGAGCATATTGTACGCAACAGTGCACTCCCAAACGGAAAACACCCCCGGAGGAAATAACTAGTGAAACAAAAATAAAACTCGATCGGGAAGATCAACAGATTTTTAAAAGCTACGCTACTTTGCCAAATTTCGCTCGTGCTTCTCAAAAGAAATTGATCCGTTCGATTCGGTCTACAAAAACATTTGGTCATAACGAAATGTTCTTCATCTCTTTGTCAGGCAGGCAATACGTCGACTCGCAAGACGACAATTTTTGGACAAAATCCCAAAATCAGGCCGCTAATACATTAATATAAAGTAAACATGGACAAAAATACAATCACGCCGAATTAAAAATACGCGCAAAACAAATAAGCTAGCGTAAAATAAGGTAAAATGCCGGGAATAAGCGAAAGCAAGTCCAAATATTCGTCTGATGATAAAGATAAGTTTTTAGACGATAGATATCTCACAGCAAATTATGTTTTGTGGGAGTTTTGTTTCCTGACCTCCCGACGGCCAAGGAAACACGAGAATGTATTTACGATGAAATAAACAAAAATATCTTTTGAAAAACCGCGAAAATATTTAGGTGCACAGTTGGGGGATACGAGAAAGAAAGATCTAACACTTCAATAAACCGCTTGACTTTAAGTTGGATTCAGCTGGACGCTAGAAAAGTTTAATTCGGAAATATTTCACAACATAAAATAAATCGGACCGGTGTTTTGTGTTACGCTGGAAGAAATTCTCACCTCGTCTGCCGAAAATTCCTCTCTTAGTTTGAAAATGGAGTGCATTAGAAGTTCTCTTTCTTTATCATCTTTGACGTGGTAGTCGTGCTCCAAATCGTCCTCTGTAAGAGCCTGAAAATAGCTTAGCGGTACATCTGGGAACAGAGCAGTAAAATGTCCAAGCGACTCCTTTTCCAAATACGCTCGAAGAGTGTTCTCGCGGTCTTCGCTTGTTGTGCTCCCTTCGCTTTCAGTGCGACGAACCATCGCGGAGCTGTCTAGCGCATCCATACTCTTTCTAGCTATTCCTCAAACAACGACATTCTATTGTCCATGTTTACAAGCCTTTGACACAGCTAAATCTTCAAAACATGGTCGGGCTTGAAACATATATAAACTCTCGAAGTGGACTCGCCATCAATTCCTGTTTCCGTCACCGGTTGCTATCCGTGCAACGCTTCTAGGAATGAAATACATGACGAATTGAATGAACTGCTTTCCAGACTAAGACACTCTCCCAGCTCAATGTGAAGTGAAAGTACTCAATCGTCTCTTTATACTCCCAACATTTCACGTTGGTCATTGATTAACGTGGAGTATATAAATAGGATATTTCCCCAGGGAGCCTTCGCCTGAGCAGGCGCATACTTCAAGGGGACATGTCGCTGACCAGCAAGATTTCGTTCCTCTTGTCAAAATGACGGACAGAGAAAGACGAAAACGTGATTTGGACGCTACAGATAATAGCGATGGAGAAGAAGAAGATGAAATGATTGGTCCTATGCCGGCACCTGCTCCTAAACCAAAGAAGAAGAGAGGTAATCTAAAAGCAATAGTGTGTGGCTGATCTCTGTAGTGCATGAGTTTTCTCTGACTTTCAGACACACATGACCTGATTTTGAGGTCAAATTCTATAGTCATAGATTTCATTCATTTTGAATGGGTTGTCTTGGGACAAATGGTATTTTTTCTGTCATGATAGAACCTTTTGGATTAACTTTCTAACAGTGCACATATTTTAAAGGCCGCTATATATTTTGCTCGCTCTAACATGAAATTTGAGATCGGACTGACATAATGATTATTAGTAGAAAGTCATCTGTGTTCTATTGGAAATAATTGAGCGAATAGTCAACGAGGCGCAGCGGATTTGACTATCGCTCATAGAAAACGAGGGCGAGTAGTCGAATTGTTTTAGCAGAAGCTCTAAAGGGTTACATTCCAAAAGCTACAATTTTTAAGAATATAATTTGGTTTTATCAACTGGGTTGATAATGTCAATTGGCCACCGTAAAGAGATTCAAGTGCTGACGTTTCGAGCTCCGACGAAGGGCTAACGCTCGAAACGTCAGCACTTGAATCTCTTTACGGTGGCCAATTGACATTATCAACCCAGTTGATAAAACCAAATTATATTGTTATACTTCCCACCGACGCAGCACCACAGTTTCTTTAGAAACTTACCCCCTCTATACAATTTTTAAGTATTGTTTGAGCCAAAAATCAAGAAAAATCTTTCATTCAAGCGATCGTTTTCTATCGGCGAATAGAAAACAGTGGAAGAACCAATTAGATTCACGGATTTCCAATAGAACACAGCTGAGTTTCTACTAATCGCCGATAGTAAATGATTGTGCGCTTGCTCTTCGAAGACTGAAAAATACATAAACTGTTAGCTTTTGTGATACAATCCCTTAGAGTTTCTACCAAAAGAATTAGACTACTAGCCCTCATTTTCTGTGAGCGATAGTCAACTTGTCTGCGCCTCGTTGACTATTCGCTCATTGAAAACTCGGGCTCGTAGTCTAATTGTTAATTATATAATAATAATGATAATGATAACAATATATGTAATAATAATAATAATATTATAATATTATTTTGTTGTTTTTTTTTTAACTTTGGTATCCATTTCTAGTTTTAGAGTTTGAGAAAGTTTACCTGGCAAATATACCATCAGCTGAGTCCTATGAAAAGAGTTTTATGCATCGAGACGTGATTTCACATATTGTTGTCACTCAGTAAGTAGCTTATGAGCTTCATTACCTTGATTCTATTTATAATATTTATTATTTTTGTTGTTGTTGTTAGGTAAATTTTATTTGCTCCTGTGCATTGATTATATTATTATTATTAATTATACACTGTAAGAAATAAATTACACTCTGCGCGAGTGGTCCAGGTTCAAGCCCTGGCAGAAGCTGATCGTAGGAGCTTGAGCCAGGCAAGAGCCAAGAAGTATTTAACTCTAAAACAGTAAACTGTACTTTTGCTGTTAGTTTATTTGGTATAATATATTAAATAGTATTTCAGATGATTTCTGCAGAACATTTGAGCAATAATGGCAAAAATAAAGTTACCAAAAACATCTCATAGCATGGTAATATTTTAACTAATGGTGAAAAGATCTTATCAAGACTTGAGCTCTCAAGCTGACCCCGTGCGAGAAAATTGAGCTTGAAGTTATCCATATTTCAATTAAAAGGGACCTTTCGCGTTAGTTGAAAACACAATAACGCACGCTTTGAGCATTCTTACGAGGTTTGACATTAAATTTCTCGAGAATGCATGGGGATTTAATCGCGGGGTCACCTAGAGAAATGAATTACAGTGAGATGTTTTAAATAGTATTCAAAAAGTTACCGTGTTGTGAGTAGATATTTGGTAAATAATTTTTGCACTTATTGCTCAAACTTTGAGCGGAATCCGTCTTAAATATTTAATAGCCTCTTTTATCTGTAAGATGCCAAGTAGAAGAATTTGCATATTAGAGCCTTGGGACTGGTTTTCAAGTCAATCTCTGAAATTTGACATTCCAAGTGTTTGTAGTAAATTTGTCCTCACTGACTGTTGTTAATTTATTGCATTTTACAGAACAGAATTTCTTGTTACAGCAAGTTGTGATGGTCACATCAAGTTTTGGAAAAAGCAAGACGAGGGAGTTGATTTTGTAAAACACTTCAAAGCACACATGGGTGAGATTTGAATTTTGCCGCAGCAGAGGAGAAAATCCATGCATGTGTCCAGGTCTCATTTTTGTGACACAAACATAACTTTAGTAGTAGTATTAGTGGTAGTAGTAGTAGTAGAAGTAACTTTGATTACCCTCAGATTCACAGTGTAGCTTTATCAGCTATCTGTAATTTCTCCGAGCATTTCCCAACCTTGACATCACAACAGGCAAAGACCAGACCACAACGCCGGGAACTCCATGCCCTGCTCTTTACGATGAGTGTTTGCCAACGCGCTTTTGATCATATTTGCATGGAAAGGGGTGCGTTATAAATCTTTAATGATTAATTATTATTAATGGGTTCCTTAACGTCCCCTGTTGACCGTAACAATGAAGATGCAGGAGACGGGGCCTGCGGTTTTATCATCCTTATCCAAGAAGACTAGAACATCTAACCATTTGTAGATGTCTTTGCAAAGGCAGCATGTAACTTCTCATCAGTTATTTTAAGACCCTGAGTGTTGGTCCACTCTGAGGCTTAAACCCGAGACCTCCCGCACTGTAGTCTGGCACTCTACCAACTGAGTTAACCGGCCGGCATAATTGTAGTTGTTTATTTTTTATACAGGAGTGATTCATTGCATTGCTGCTAGTGCTGATGGACAAGTCGTGTGCTCAACAGCTGAGGATAAATCGCTCAAAGTATTTGATGTCGTCAATTTTGGTAAAAACTGAATTTTATTCTTAGACTATTTTAATACTGTGAAACTTAGGAAACCATGAACACTGGCCAGAAATATTTAATATGGAATGTTACTGTGTTGCATGTACATGGAAAATGCCAATCAGGTGTGAGAAAAACTAATAAAACCACAAACAGCAACAATAATAGACCTCTTTAGTTTGGTTTCAGATCATGTGATGTTACCCTTGAGAATTACTTCTTTCAAATTCAAAAAAATCTATGTGAAAATGATTGAATAATTTACATATAAACAAAGGAAAAATTCCGTAGAGAACATCACATGATCTGAAATGGGCAATTTACATACAAAGCTAAAGAGTTCTATCAGTTTGCAGGGTTTTCCTTTTCAAATAAAGGTGAAGTCGATGAAAGCGAAGCTGGCGGAGACAGCTTGTATAAATGATATAACTTTTAAATTAAATAACAGCAAGGATTCTTTTAGTTGCCTGCGACGGAACTGTTCACATGCGGCGAAAATCACTGGTCGCCGGCCGAAAAGGAAAACCCTGAGTTTGCAGTTATGAGGTTTTTTGCGACTGCCCTGAACTTTGCTGTGATTGGTCACTACATAATCAACATTCCTGAAAATTTTCAGACGTTTTCTTAGTTTGACAGTGAGGTAGCTGTCAGCAACTGGAAGAGTAGGCGGCTGTGATAAGTACAACGTAGCTTGTTTGTCGCAAGCTGATTACTATGATCAGAGAAACCGGCGATGTGTAATCATAAAGTAACTGGTGGAACTCCGGCAGCAACCGGCTTGTTTTGAATTCACTGAGTTGGGGTTGAGGATAACCCAATGTATATGCATTGTGCTGACAGTCGAGAAGAAATCAATTCCAGCTATCAGCATTCACCTGAGAAAGCCCCGGAGGCTTATGAAAGCTAAAATTGTCTCTGTTTCAATACCTCATATTTACATGTAGTATACTTAATATAATTGTAATAATGGTTAATTTTCTAGACATGATCAACATGTTAAGATTAGATTACGCACCAGGACAATGTGAATGGATTTTTCCTCCTGGAGCAGCTGTGGCTGCTGTGGCGTGGTAAGTAAGATTGCTAAAAATGTTTTATTAACAATGTATACTTGCATGTGTCATTTCAGAAAAATCTGTATTGTTACTCCCCTCATACAGTCCTAGTCCTAGAGGGGGCTTCGATAATGTTTTAAATAAAAATTTCACGTACCAGTAATATCTTCAACTATCTCTCTCAGTACCTCTCTAAGTCTATTTAAATAAAGTAGGCCTGTTCTTGAAATCGTAGGTGTGATGGGGGATCATTACGAATAATTGCATAAGAGAAGCATCCTTAGGTCCTTGATTCATACCACGTCAATACATGTGATACATGTGTCTGAGAGTCTTGATACGCACAAAATTAATCAATTTTTCATTTTGTTTAGCTCAGAGAAAGAAACAGGGGTGATCCATGTTTATGACGGACGTGGGACAAGCACACCCCTTCACACCCTGAATCTTCATACCAAACCTATAATGTTTATTAAGGTAATCATAGACAAATCTGTCAATTATTATTTTAAAGGGGAAAAAAGAAAAAGGTTATTGTATCCAAACGGCAAGCATGAACATGACCAGGGGTCCCATTCTGTTCACTAGACACACAAACTAACACCAGCTTTCCACACCACACAGGTATAACTCCCAATGGCTAGATCTGATCAAAACCTTCATGTACCTGAGTGTACAACCAGTACACAAATCAAGAATGTTTGATATACTATGACAATTCAAAACACTCTCTTGGGCTTTCTGGTTCGTAAGATAATTTGGTTTTATCAACTGGGTTGACGAAGAGGGCTGACGCTCGAAACGTCAGCTTTCGAATCTCTTTACGGTGGCCAATTTACATTATAAACCCAGTTGATAAAACCAAATTATCTTACTATACTCCCCACTGACGCAGCACCACAGTTTCTTTAGAAATTTACCCCCCCCCCCCCCACCCTATTCATTTCTGGTTCGCAATGAATCCGTATTTGTCTTTTGTTTGCGCTGTTAAAATCCTGTTGTCAAAATAACAAAAAAGGAATATTTACAAAGAATGATCCATTTAGATGAATGATCATAGCTGGGGGGGTAACTGCACTGTGCTGGGATCTCGTTATGGACAATTAAACTCACAACTGGTGTAGAAATGAGTCGCTTTAATCAGCGAAGGCCGGCCATAGATGCACTGTAAGGCTTACAAAACCCTCCACACTCGCAACACCCGAGCACATGGAATTATACAATTCCCATTGGCTCTCAAAATCATGTGTAGAAGCGATTGTGTTATGCATAACATTATACAGTTCACTCTCATACTTCCGTATACAGCTCAGCTGTAGTAATGTTGATCTCAGCAGCAAAATACTATTGGGAGATTAGGAGAGGGTGGGCAAGCCTCAATGGACTAGCATGCTTTCCAAATAGCTAGCCTAGCAATTGGTGGTTTTCACTGTCACGCTATCAAAAACTAAATTCGAAACAATTCAACTACAGAAGCTTAGAATTTCAGTGAGTGTAGCTGATAAATAAATTAAAAAATTCTCCAAGTCCCAGGTCTGTGCGGTGTCCCGTTTGTGAGTCATTTGCCGAAACGTTCCACGCAAATTTACAAAGCTTAGTATGGAGACGCCATATTTGTGTCCTTCGTAAGGACACAAATATTGAATTGAATTGAATTGAAAGACTTTATATACGTGTAAAGCGAGTCTAGCCAAGGTTAGAAACCCTGTCTTTCCGAGGGACACAAATAATGCTGCCGTGATGCAGGCTAGACCATCTGCGATTCAATTGTGCTATAATAGCGACTACTTTTGGCTTATGAGCTATTATACTTACACATAAACACCTCTTATTATATCTGAAATGTTCAAACATCTGAAAATCGAAAGGATAGGCTTTTTCTAAACAAAACAGTTTTGTCACGGTTCAAGATGCTCTGTTTTCAAAACGAAGGGTACTATACAGCTGGAAATTTGCGAAAAGATATATGTTTAGTTTGCCTTACACCTTGTGACAACGAAAATTTAGCAGGCCTAGTGAATTTGATTTCAGAATTTTATGACGTCACATGAAAGCCAAGAATATTCCTAGCTTCTTATACATGTGGCTACAGAAACGAAGCTCAAATCTGGTGGTGTGGGCCATTTTGGTTGAGGTGTAAACGTGCAGATAGTCACCTAAGTTGTGGTTGTGTTTTTATACAGTACAATGCCGTGTATGATGTCGCTGTGTCAGCAGATGAGGCAGGAATGATGGATTACTGGTCTGGTATTAAACATGATCTACAGTTTCCAAAGAATGTTGGCTTTGAGTACAAGACGGATACAGATCTCTTTGAATTTATTATGGTAGGAAACATTAGTTTTAAAACAAGCTGCCTTTGATCCAGTTCAGTTGAATTGTGCAAGGTTTGCGGGGCAATTAGTAAGCATAGTAATTGCCCAGTATCATAGTCCTGAAATTTACACCAAGGACTGCAAAAATAGAATTCTGTTCACATTGCATGCCTGTATTGCTAGTATAATAGGCCTGCAGTGTGTACAGTTACATAGGTGTGCATATGGTTCATAACTCCATGCACACATTGCATGCCTATAATACTTATTTAATAGGTCTGCAATGTGTACAATGGTCTATGTCACGCATTGCATGCGAAAAACACTTATATGGTACGTCTGCAATGTGTACAAAGGTCTACGGTTCATAACTCTCTGCACACATTGCATACCTATAATACGTATATGATAGGTCTGCAATATGTACAAAGGTCTATGGTAAATAACTATGCACAATTGCATGCGTATAATACTTATATGATAGGTCTGCAATGTGTACAAAGGTCTATGGTAAATAACTCTCTGCAGACATTGCATGCCTATAATACTTATATGATAGGTATGCAATGTGTACAAATGTCTATGGTATATAACTCTCTGCAGACATTGCACGCCTATAATACTTATATGATAGGTCTGCAATGTGTACAAAGGTCTATGGTAAATAACTCTCTGCACACATTGCATGCGTACAATACTTATATGATAGGTCTGTAATGTGTACAAAGGTCTATGGTAAATAACTTTCTGCACACATTGCATGCCTATAATACTTGTGCAATAGGCCTGCAATGTGTACAAATGGTTACAGGTATATATCTCTCTTCAGACATTGCATGCCTATAATACTTGTATGATAGGTCTGCAATGTGTACAAAGGTCTACAGTTCATAACTTTCTGCACACATTGCATGCCTATAATACTGGTATACAGATAATTATCAGCATCACAGCTTAAAATTCAGTTCTTTGTTTTGTTCTCCTTTCAGTGCAAGACGGTTCCTGTATCTCTGACATTTTCACCAGATGGTAAATTATTCGCTACCTTGGCAATGGACAGAAAGGTACCAGGGATATTTAAAATAAGGTTTGCAGGCGATCAATTTGGGGCCTTTGACTCGAGCTTTTCAGAGCTTGAAGTTGAGACAATGCAACATGCAGACCACTGCCTGGAACACCACAATGTGTGGGTTGTTCCTAGACAGTCGTTTTCAGACATTTTGGGTGAAGCGCTGTAAGCATGATCCTCATGTGTTAAGTGCACTAGCCTCCCTCGCTGTTTTTTACACTTGCTCCAGACCTTTCATTCGAATATTCACCGTCACTCGCATTCGCAAAAAAATATGACTGTTTTGACTGTTTTGCAGTCTAGGTTGTTCCCTTAATCTACAACCCTTTAATATAAGCACTACACTTTTTACTTTTTATGTGTGCAGGTTACATAAATTTTAAATTTATTATGCATTGTTTTCAACTACTGTGTTCCAAAAAGTAAAGACATCTACCTTGATTTGTCCCATCTAGGTCAGAGTGTTCAGATTTTTGACTGGTAAGAAAACAAGAGTCTTTGATGAGTCTCTACAGGTCTTTACAGAAATGCAACAGGTACTAGGTAATTGAAAAACAACCAGTACAGTTTCATCACTTTGTTACATGTGCTGTTATAGTTTTTTTGTGATAGATATATTGTCTAGACTAGGCGTGGTGACCTACTGGTTACTGTGCTGGACTCTGGATCGGATGGTCGGGGTTCGAGCCCTGGCTTAGGCACTGCATTGTGTTTTTGGTTGCCAGGTGAATAAATGGGTACTGGTGAATTTACTGCTGGGGGTAACCCTGTGATGGTCTAGCATCCCATCCAGGGGGAGTAGAAATACTCTCTGTCACTTCCTGGTAAGGAAACTGGGATAAGCTATGGCCTGGCCACGAGGCTCGCATCCAGACTATCTTAACTTTGCCTTAAAGGCTAGTGCATATGACTTCAGATTGGAAGGTTTGGGCTTGAGTATGGTCAGGATCTTGGGCAAGCTACTTAGCACTCTAGAAGTACAGTGCCTCTCTACATCAAGGATTACAAAAATAATAATGTTAATGAGCGCTGGCAAATTGTTAGGGTAACCTAACCTCAATGCTGCGGCATTAGCATAGCAATACATGTAGATGTAAATGTAGTTGCTGGAATGTTGCGGAAAGCAGAGTTAACCCTTTAACTCCCAACAACTGATCGGTAATTCTCCTTGATAGCTTTTATGCATTTCCTTGCACATAAACTAAGAAAATTTGAGGCTATATCAAGATACATGTAACACCCTCTGGCTGATAGGTTTGTATATTCTCATGACTTGTCTCCTGTACAATGTCTTGATATTATAACGAGAAGTTACATGGTAATCACTTCTGGCAGTTAACAGGTTAAGCAACAGAACTGCTATATTGAAAGTCTTCTGTCTTCTCCAATCTCTCCAAGATCACAATAGATGTTCTTCTCATCCCTCTCTTTATAAATTCTTTCAGCAAAAACAGCAGCTACCTGATATGGAATTTGGTAGAAGAATGGCGACAGAAAGAGATTTAGAGAAGACAGATACCTTGCGGTTCTCCAATGTAGGTAATGAGCCATACTGAAGAAATATATCTATATTAATCATTTGAAAGATAATCACACACTGACCAATTTGTGGACACACACATTTTCTGTTGTAATGTATTGTTTCATAAAATATTCATACCTCCCCCACGGAAGGGATTTCCTTTCAAATCCCCCACCGTTCTGGAAATTCCAGTCAAGCTTCATACATTTCTTCAAAGTTTTTGGTCTTTGAGAACTCCTACTCCCAGGAATTTCCAATCCCTTCCGTCGGGGTGGTATGAAGACTTTCTGGAACTACCGGCAGCATGACACAACTGTTTGAAAAAAAAAACTGTTTGAATTATGTCTCGGACACTGTTTGAAATATGTCTCGCTCTGCATCTTACCAAATAGCTGTTATTATTTTTTTATATGAAGTGTTTGACGAAAGTGGATTTTTCCTGCTTTATGCCACAATGCTGGGAATTAAAGGTAAGTGATTCTAGGCCTCCAAGATGGCAGAATGAAATTTAGTATTAATGCAGTTGAACTCGATCCATGCAATCAAGTTTGGCAATCAACAATATCTAATGTACAAAGGAGTCAAATATTGATTGTTATTACTTTTCCATCAACTAACTAAGAACGGACAATAAACTAGTTTTATGTGAAGTATTAAAAGTCAAATCATCATTAGCATACATCTCATCCAGGTAGACACACTTCTTCAAAATTTCCAGGCCACATACAAACACTTTATTTTTAACCCCCCATAAGCAGACAAGTTCCACGTGGTTTGTTCTTGCGAGGTTCAACTGTACTATTTCCTTGTACGCAAACTAGTTTTACACACTCTTTGCTTTCTTGTCTGCAGTTATAAACCTTCACACCAACAGATGTGTAAGAACAATAGGCAAGGTGAGTACAAATAAATGGTTGTAAGTCAGAACTGGAATGATCTGGAATTTCAAAAAATTTCATGTTCAAACTTTCTTTCTAGATGGAAAATGTACGATTTGTTCAACTCGCTCTACACCAAGGCAAGGCTAAGAAAACTAAAGCTGCAGTGACAATGGTAAATACAGACTTTGTTGCCTATCTTAGACTCAGATCCTGAATTTTAATGCTTTGAAGAATAAGGCATACAACACAAAAGCACAATAAGTGTCGTTCGTAGAGCGAGTTTCAATTGAGTGTCGTAAAACCATAACCAAAGTAATTACTTTGGCCAATTACAAAGGACGGAGACAGTCCAGTGAACCAATCAAATCTTGAAGTAATTACACGTGGCCGACACAAAGCGCGGGAAAACGTGCACGCGTGAGTCACGATTGGCTTTGGTTTTACTCCTGATTGGTTGAAAAAGTGGCGTGAGACTCGTTGCAATGCAAAACCAATTAAAACAATTCGGTAATTACTTTCCACACTCAATTGAAAACTGCTCTATTTAGTAAGCCTAAGATGCAAATAAGTGGTCCAGTATCCTGCCGTTTAGCCAAAATCCCTTGACGCACACTAAACCTGATATGCTCAAGACTATCTGTGTCTTGATTGCAACTGCTGTGTGCTATAATAACAGTTTTCGCACACTGTCCTTTAAAAGGTATAATTGTCAACTGGATCAGTGTTGCTGCAAACTGACAGTTTCTTTGTTGATCACGAAGTTTCTTTGCTTCTTGCATTCTAAAACCTATCAATTTCCAACTTCTCCTAAGCATTTAATTAATTGCCAGGCGCGCAGACAGGAAATAAGAATGAAGAAAATTATCAACAGGGAATACGGCCTTGTATTTAGCGCATTTTGGGCACGTGTGTATTAAGTTCGCGACAATTTTATTTGAAGGTCTCTGCTCGTAGTAATTGGCTGGCTGTTTTGGTAACGCACTTGTCTAACCCGTTGACGACAAACTAACGACACTATTTTTAGAATGTGTATACTTTATCTGATTGGACAAAAAATCTCGGAAAAGTCATCACGGGTAACTTTCGTACTTTTCCGAGGATTTGTCAACAATGCTAACTTTTCCACTTACTTCTACCTGAATATTTATCATGTACAAATAAATGATTTTAAATTTGTGCATTATCGTTCACAGGAAATGGAAGCTTCAGAAAATCCTTCACTTCAAACCGGAGGCCCTGATCCCATGTTATTCTGCACAGCATCAAAGAAAAACAGGTTTTATATATTTTCCACCAGGCAGCCGGATCTGAGGTGAGTGTTCCAGGTAGGGAGGGGTCGGTAAGGAGGCATTAAGGCAAGGGCATACCTAAAAGCCGTTTTTTCATCTTTTAAAGTGGGTTTAATGCAAATATCTCGCTTGCGTTTCAAGGAATGCCAAAACCCTATGCCCAACAAGAAACAACAGAAATAGTGAAGAAATAGTGAAGATTTAATGTAGTTTAAAAATTAGAATTTGAAGTTTAAAATTAGAATACGCACAACCAAACAGTCCCCCTACCAAGCTGGGGTGCTCTTGAGTGAGGGTAAACTGTCTGCCAGTGTTTCGAAACTAGTTTTCTTCCTTTTATACCTTCTCCGGCTAAACCTCTCAAAATTTTATACAAATGCGGGGATACCCCCGCCTTAAGAGGCCATCAAACTTGCATCCCTTCCTCCCTTGATCAGTTTTAAATACTTTGTTCTGCTTCAGCATCAAGACGTCTGGTCGTTTTGTACTCAGCCAACTCGTTATTTAGAGTAAATTCAAGTTAAAGTATAGTTTTCTCGTGATAGACATCTTTAATTTGTGACAGTCCAACAAATAAAATCTTCAACAGGAAATATGTCCTTGCATTTAAAATTGATGGAACAGAAACTGCTTTGTCGGTAATTTGCTTTGAACGCATCCATGAACTGAAGGTCATTGTTTTGTCCATCACCCGCTCATGTTTCACAACAACAAAAGAAAAATCAGCACATAGCGAGGAACCCTTTATTATTAAAAGAAAGTTACATGAAAGACATACTGTATGCCTAAACCTATTCCCCTCATCACTACAAACAGTTAAAATGACAATATTATGAAGCTTAAAATATAATTGAAAGGAATGAAAACAAAACTAAATCCTAACCAGTAACGTCATTTTATTATATCAGAATAAAACACGCAATCAGCTGTTACTTTCTAAATATAAAATTCTTTCTATAGTACATAAACTATGCCGAACACACTTATTCTAATAAATTTTACTTCATAAATTAAGCAACCACACTGTTATAATAAAATCACACAAACTATTTCTTTTGACTTGAACAGCTTATTAATTCCTTGAGAATCCGGGACATGCTGTTCACTACGAAACATCGTGAAGTCACTCTATTTTTCGGATTCGCGCACCTGTTCGAAAACCAACAAAACACGAAGAGAAGAGATTCTTCATTTCCACACAATCTTGAAACACAATTTGTTGTTCTTCAGAAGCATTATAAAAAAGTTCAAATGAGGCCTAAACTACTAGCCAAGCCAAGCCAAGCCAAGCCTAAAAGCGGAGCTCCATTGTTTTTGCTGATTCTTAACAATTTGAGAAATGATCTAAATCGATCAAGGAAACTTCTAGCGTACGCAACTCCCCGATAAAAATTTCGTTACCGAAAAAAATCAGAATTATCAACTCCAATCACATAAATTCCGCCGAGGATGACCATGAAAAACGTAACTACAAAATCAACCAAAAAGCAAGGAGATACTTAACATCAATTAAATATTTCTTTTGCCAAATACTTGATTACGTGAAAATCAACGTAGATTTGGCCGGTCAGTTTCAATTTTTTTTCATAATGGTCAAGCACTGCGACGTCAAGTATATGAAATGATTCAAGCACTTTGTCACTCAGAAAACTCTTTCAGATCTGGCGGCATGTAAAGAACAGGGCGCGAGTCCTCAGGTGCCGATTCCAATGCTAAAGCCTTCAATGCTTCTGTAAGTTGTTCTTCTGAGGCAATCTTTTGGACGCTGAATAATTCGTAAAGCTGTTTAAGGTAATCTTCCTCTGTCGGATCTTTTCCCTTGTTGATCTTGTTGATCTCTGTATTGATGTTCTTGATCCCATTTGCCCGTGTATCCGGATCTCTTCCTGTGAAGCAGTGAAATTTACCTTCCGGATGAAACACGTCGTCAAAACTGCATATTTTTGGATCACCAAGCTCTAGCAATTGTATCATCCCGGCAATTGCACTTCCAATGGGAAGACTGTCTAAGTTCTTTTTCCTCGCGGTTGGTTTTTCTGACTTCACCAAGCGTCGCGCTATCTCAAACACCAAGATCAGGTAGACTTCTCTGGTGGCTTGCGGAACCTCGTCGTGTTTGTTGTTCTTCAAGAGCAGCTTAATATCCCTTGCGAAGGATTTTGTGTCGTCCTTGTAGTGCTTTTTCAAAGCACCATTCAGCTGTCGGTATGTCTTAGCGCTCTGAAACGCATTGAATCCTTTGGGTAGCAGAAACACAATAGCATTACCGGGCTGATCTTTTGTAGGGTTTGCGTCTAGCTTGAAGACTTCTTCGTAGCCGTCTTTGGGATCGCCCAGCTGGATATACAGATAGAATGTTTTACCCTTCGTAAACTGGTCTTGGTCGTTCACAATATCATAGAGGACTGAAACTACAGTGTGAGCATCAAGTCCTGTCATATCGTGGACTGGGCTTTCGCGTGCTTCTAGTTTGTATCTTGTAATAAAGTCCAGCTTTTCCCTCTCAAGTAAGTGGGATCCTTTACTACTAGGCATTTCTCTCCCATAGAATATTTCACAAGCGTTTCTTTGTTTAGGGATCCTATCCCCAAGCGAGATGCTACACCTAAACATCAATTTTGCAAGGCTTCTATACATGTTGAAGTTTTTAACGACCAAGGGTTGTTTGACTTCGATTCAATCTTTTGTGAAGCTTGAGTTGGCCTTTGGCTTCTCGGAGTACGTACTGAGAGAGACACACACAGCTGGTAGACAATCAACTACGTCTACTTGATTGCTTGAATTAACGTCCTTATATACGTCACGGATTGAAAATACAGAGGATAAATTGAGTTTCCTTTGTGGGATAAACAGGAAACCACTATTTCTTCCTGTTTTTACATGGAACCACTATTTCTTCCTATTTTAACAGGAAACCGGTATTAACAAGCCTAAAGTCGTTTTAAGAAGCGATGAAAACCAAACGTTTTCGACTTGGCTGTCTTCAGGGCAAAAATTTAGGGCAAGTTTGTCTAAAATTACTTTGTCACGAGACTTAAAAAATAACGGAACAAGCCCAGGCAAGTAAGCGGAGACATGCTGTTGTGAAGGGACAGACCAATTCGGCTAACGTGTTTACATCCTTGTTGCTACCCAATTAAGATAATGTGTCACACGTGACTGACTGCATGTGAATATCTACGAAAAGAACAATTGTAACCTCGCAAATGAATCATCGCATGATCTGAATTATCAGATGATCTGAATTGGGTAGGGACAAAGATGTAAACACGTTAGCCGAATAGGTCTGTTCGTTGTAAGTAGATGACTTCAAGCAGAATTACTAGAACACGACTACACGTAGTCTAGAACGATCACATCGGTTTTGAAGCACAAAATTCCTGTTTTCAGAGTTTTGTCTCAAAAATGTTTTGCTAATGATCACGTCATTTGTGGGATAAACAAAAAACTTAATTACCGGAAAAGGCGAATACTTATGTATATCCTGCTTAAATGACGGAATCCTGTTAATACAGGAAACCACTATTTCTTCCTGTTTTCGTTTAAAAAGCGATGAAAACCAAACGTTTTCGAGTTGGCTGTCTTCAGGTCAAAAATTTAGGTCAAGGTTGTCAAAAAATTACTTTGTCACGAGACAACGGAACAAGTCTCGGCATGTAAGCTGAAGGGATTCATTGCAAGTAGATTACTTCAACAGAATTACTTTAACACGGCTACACATAGTCTAGAACAATTCCGGTTTTCAGAGTTCATCTCAGAAATGCTTTGCAAATGATTCCTGCATTAGAAAACCCCTCACATTTTAAAACGGGACTGGAAGTCTTGACTCTAATTACGGACCCGTGACGTAACGTTGAGCGTTTAGAATTAGAAAGGTTCGAGAACACGTAAAAAAAATTGAACCCTGCTGTGATGTGGCGACCATTAGTCACCAAATCCTGGTCATAATAGTTAGATTTTCACGTTCTAGAATATATCTAATTGCGGTTTTGCACGAACCGAGGTTCTGGAAAATACATGTGTAACCCACCGCTGAAATATTCAAAACCCTTTTAGTAAAACAGACAGTCGGGCTGAGATATTGATCTGCAGAGCATCAAAGATCGAGTTGTATAGACAATTTAACAACAATAACGTTGTGATTAAATAGCACACACACACTAGACAAACGAACTGTAGTCAAAGTTTAAACTAAAATGCATTAGTTGAGCTTGTGGTTTTGCTCAACGGTTTATTAAGTTTAGACAAGAAAGCTGCAACATGCATCGTGCATTAGCGTGACCTTTTGTTTTGAAAACGGAAGTGCTTTGTAAATGTAAGATTCCTTAAAATTACAGAACGAGTACTCTGCGCATGCTCACAATTTGGGGGCGGCCACATTCTTGTCCCCAGAGGCTATTGATCCACATAGTCAGAAAGAGCACACCGAGATTTACAAAATCCCCAAGTTTGGTGTTAATAGACCCAATATTAAGCGAGATACAGCCAGTTAAAACGTCAAAATTTACAAAGAAATGTATGGCCATCTGGACGCTGCGTCCGGATTACCAAACATTTGTTTGTAATTTTGACGCATTTAAATGGCTGTATCTCAGTCAAAACTAGCCCGATTAACACCAAACTTGGGGATTTAGTAAATCTCGGTGTGCTCTTTCCGACTTTGTGGGTCAATACTTTCTAATCCCATAATGAACAGACTAGTTCCCTTTCGGTTTGAAACCAGGCAATGTTGCATTCTGTGCGCCAAGCCGTATGCTAATGAGCAAAAAGGTAAACAATGACGTCAGCATGAATCCCCCTACATGAATATCCTGTTGAGGTATTAGGCTATGTAAAGATAAATTAAAAAGTGGACTGATCCCTTACGGCAGCGAAATGACCAGTTTAAGGTGAACAGAAACTGTTGATAAAAACATAACTGTGCCCAATATTTTGGTTTGAAACACAAACTTTCAACGGAGGCAAGAACCTGTTTTTGCAGTGTATTAGCATATTGCTGGAGTTTCTGTTGCATTTTGAAACACGAAGTGCGTTGCAAGTAGATTTGTTTGAAAGGATTCATGGACTGGAGGTCAGTGTTTTGTCCATCACTCGCTCATGTTTCACAACAACCAAAGAAAAATCAGCGCTTTTCAAGTTTCAAGTTTCACGTTTATTGCACACTGTTTTTTGAAAAGTGAACATAAAACACTTTACAATTATTACCGAAAAATAAAAGTACACTCACAGAAATTAACTAGTCGAAACCAGGGCTCGACACTAACGGTAGCCAACTAGCCACAGACTAGTAGAAATTTAGTTTTGACTAGTAGGTTTTCGATTTCCACTAGCCGCTTTGGCAAGCTAGCAAACAATAAAATTGGCCGAAGAAGTTTCTGTCTTTCCTTAAGCAAGACAGACAGTGTTTTCCGAAACAAGGTCAGAATTTCATTTCATTCACCGGGCCATGTGCCACAAAATTTATTGTTTTATTATTGGAACTGGAATATAACTTTAAGTTATGAACTCAAGAGAATTGCCTGCGTTGTGATTTCAAGTCTTGCTAGTAATTCTGCTGTAAATGGACCTAGCCAACTTCAACGCTGGGCTAGTAATTTTTTTTTTTTTTTTTTGGGGGGGGGGGGGGGGGGGCTAGCAACATCTAAGTTGTCACTAGCCACTAGGCTAGTAAGTTGAAAAGTTAGTGTCGAGCCCTGGAAACAATAAGAAAAGTCTCAAAATTATAGCTTATATTGTACTAACAACCCTGTTCCTTTCATTGCTACAAACACTGAATCAAAAAGGCAATGCAGCTAAAAAATACAATTTTAAAAAAGGCAGTAACCTAAAATCTATATAGAAGATATAAAAATTACAAATATAAAAGCCATGTATAGAGGATATTACCCGGTGGCGAGAAAATATGAATATTATGTTCGAGTGGCAAGAACCATATCTCACGAGTGAGCGCAGCGAACGAGTGAGATATTGTTCTTGCCACTCGAACGTGTAATTTTCTTTTCATTATATAGGCAAAAACACATTATCGACGTTCGTTTGGCAGCTTTGTACACAAACCGAATCGTGCAAGGCGGGAAATGACGTCATCAATATCCTCACTAGTGAAGATATGGAAAATACGCCACTACGGTCCCGGGTGGTGTAATTAATTTGGATGAGTTTGTTTTCTCGTTATTTGAACTGAGCGAAAGCCAGTCTAAGCAAAAAGATATATACTGAGAGAAATTTGTGTAAAAAGTTGTTTTTTCAAGTACTTTGTTACTTAAATCAACGTACAGAATTGTGAGATTTGGCCGGCATTTGCAAAGCTTCAATATTTGTCACCGTCTGTATCATTCTCGTTAACTCCCCTTATCTGGCCTTCATATTTTTCCATACCTGGCGGCACATTTTTAGGTGTTACTTCCAAAGCCTTGAATTTTTCTTTCAGTTGGTCTGCCGGGGACATCTCAACAAATAGCTTTCCGGCGCTGAATAAGGTTAGCTCTTGAATGTAGTCTTCGGTTGTCGAGGCTCTTCCCCCGTTGATCTTAGAGGTGACTTCTTCATTAATATTGATGATCCGTTGTGCCCGTTCGCTCGGTGTGTCTGTGAAGCAGTGAAATTTACCACCCGGTAGAAACACATCATCAAAACTGCATATTTCTGGATTTCCAAGCAGTAGCAATTTTATTATCCTTGGAATTGCAATTCCAATCGGAAGAGCATCCAACTCCTCTTTCCTTTTGCTTGGGCTATCTGAATTTGCCAAGCGTCGGGCTACCTCGTACGCAAACAACAGGGAAACCTCTGTTGTGACTTGGGGAATACCGTCACATGCGATGTCATTGCAGAGTTTCAAAAAATCCTCTGCGAAGGATTTTGTGTCGGCCCCGTAGTACGCTATCAAAGCCTCATGCAGGTCTTTGTATGTTTTGCCTTCAAAGCGAAAACTCTCGGGACTTCCTAAGAGCCAAGCCAACATCCCATTACCTGGCTGATCTTTTGTAGGGAATGCGGTTAGTCTGACGAGACCATCGCCCGGCTGGATAATCAGATAGAAATTTTCTTCCCTCTTGAACTTGGTTTTGTCGTTCAGAATGGATTTGAAGCCATAAACACGGTCGTTAAAACCAAGCTTTGATATATCTAAGACTGGGCCTTTCAGTTTGTATCTTTTCATAAAGTCCTCCCCGTCTTTCTCAGGAAATTTGTATCCTGGTATTTGTTTTCCGTCGTGGAATTGTTGCCAAATACCCTTTTGTGCGGCGAGCTTAGAAACAATCGAGGTGCTGAATTTAGACAAGGACTTAAAAATGCTTTCCATGTTGAACTTTTCCACGGCCAAGGGTTGTTTGGAATCGATTCAATCTGTTGTGAAGCTTGGCTTGGCTTCTCGGAGTGCTCACTGAGAGAGACACACAGCTGGTAGACAATCAACTAAGTCTACTTTATTGCTTGAATTAACGGCCTTATATACGTAACAGAGCTAGCTAGGACGTGACTGAAGGTACAAAGTATGAATTGAGGAAGTAATTACGACATATCACAATTCTACAGGTGCAGGCGAGTACTTACGTATATCCTGATCAAAAATCTGCTTAATTCTAAATACTATTAATAAACAGGAAACTGGTCTTTCATCCTTGCTGTTTAACGGAAAGCACGAACTTGTTTTGAGGTTACTATAGTTTTTATGGTAACCACCATCATGTCTTCGGATTGTCAATGTTTTTGAAGCTCCAAGTAAGAAAAACAGCGTACTATTTATAGAAAGATGCATGTCTTTTCACAATGAATTGTTAACATTTCGAGAAATTTCAGCATTTCGAGTGAAATATAGTCACCGTTTCACAATCATTATGGCGTCTACAAACTGTCCAAGATCACGAATCGACTGCTTTGGCTTTATAGTGGTAATAACCCACTCGAAAAATTTGAAAATCGCTCGCCTGTAGCTCGTGATTTACAAACTATCCTCGTGTTCTCCCAAACATCCCGCGTGGGTTATTACCCCTATAAACCCATAGAAAGTGTGGTCTATTGCTTAATAAATTAGAACGTGTCAAATGTAAACAACTGCATAAGTAACAATGCCATGTTTATCGACTCATTCCTTGCTATTTTTCTACAGTACATTGCTATTCTTGAAAGAGAAATTTGGAGTTTTATTATGCGGTACAGTTTCTTTAAATGAGATAATCCACTTGAGACTGTTAACACAGGGAACCAGTATTTCTTCCTGTTTCAAAACGGAAAGCACGCCCGAAGTAGCTGGCGACATCAGCCTGTGCACAACCACCCCATCCTGTCAAGACACGGGCTAAGGTGACACGTACGTAAAGGATTTTCACTCTTTCTTTACGTTTATACCAAGATTTTGATTGTCAAATAATATCTTTATAACCTCAATACTTTTGTAGTTGTTGAGGTAATTATATGAGCAATAATAAACCATTTACAAGCCTGAAAACGTGAGCGTTTCATCAGGGCTATAGCTCAGGGCAAGGTTGTCTAAAGTTACTTTGTCACGAAACAATTCAGAACAAGTCTCGGCAAGTAAGCTGAAACATGCTGTTATGAAAGGATTTTCCCTTTTGTTTTAAAATAGAGTTCAAAGCTCATTGTAAGTAGATTACTTCAAACAGAATTACTATGATAACAGGTATTGATTTCAAAAATTGCAAGTTTTCATCTCCCTTGGCAATAGCAAATAGCAAACAGGGACGACCTTAGTTTCGTGCGTGATTTCCCTCGGAATTCTTCAAAATAATGGCGTTAGAAACGATCACATCGATTTTGAAGCACAAAATTCCGGTTTTCCGAGTTTCATCTCAAAAATGCTACACAAATACACACTTTCCACTTTTTTTATTTCTCAAGAAAAAAAAATAAGCTGATGTTGACCCGCAGATAGCAAATTTGCTTTTCGAGGCGGGTCAATCATAAGCAAACTTTAGTTTCAATATTATACTTATTAAAGTAATTGGACCAATTTGTTTTAATTGTGCCGTCTTTGCATTTAGTTTGGAGGTAATATTTTCTATATCAAGATACGAATCTTCGTTATCCAGGATCTGAAATAAGGACTTTTTCATTTGTTTTTAAAATAATTTTTTGATAATGTTTTAAATTCATTCGTGAGAAAACCTTTTTTGTAAGTTAAATCTGGGTAGCCTGCTTGCAGGCGGACAAGACCGCCGGATTATACCGAGGATTATGTGACACGTCCGGCTGCAACGCAGGCTAAGTCTGGCTAGAGTACTTTGTACAAAAGAGGTGAGACTTGGATGATGGAGTATAGTGATGTTTTAATGTAGTAAATAGTTTCACGATGTTGATTGGGGCACTCTGGTTGTGCACGTCAAGAATTAGTTTACAAATGATGGCGTCATCAGAATACTCCTCACTTTTTGAAACAGGAAGTCTTCACTCTGATTTCGGGCTCGCGTGACGTATAAAGTCGAGAACGCGGACAAGAGTAGAACGGTAGAACCCTGCTGTGGTGTGACGATTGTCGGCCACCAAACGTGATAATTGGGCTTTTGCGGTCAAGAAAATACCTAATTGAGGTTTTGTGCGAACCGAAGTACTGGAAAATAGATATATAAACTACCGCTGAAATGAAAACCATTTTCGTAAAACAGGAAGTGGGACTGGCCTATTAAAATTTGCAAAGCATCAAAGAGTTTTAAAGTCAATTCAACAACAGTAACTTTGAAATAAGACACACACTTGGAAAACGCGCTGCAGTCACCGTGCTTTGAAAGTGGAAAATTCCTTTCAACGCACTTGAGTTCTCCATATCTACACAAAAATCAATGCTTAGAAATAATGTTTTATTGAAGAGTGGTTCACATTACACACAATAGCTATAAAATTAGCCATCAACCTGTGAGCCTCCACTAACAATAACCTAAAATCTAACTGGAAATATAAAAGGTACATTACAGCATTTCATTATGTAATAAAATAGTCGATGAACTGAAAATACGAAACTAATACAAAATTCGTTTTGGTATATCTTCTATGACAAGCGTACTCATTCTAAAAAGGGTCTGAAGCGATCTATATTATATCATCACACACTATTTATTTTCCTAGAACAACTACAAGGGTCTACAAGTCCTTGATAATCTGGGGACGTGGCGGATTTTAGCGCGTGTTCGAATGCGAAGTATTCACTTAAGATTTCAGATTCAAAATCTTCGTTGACGCGATCAAACATTGACACCCTGCAGTCACGCATATGATAAACCCGCATTTCATTAAGTCTGGCAATTAAGATGAAACTCGTTTCCTCGTCAAGGAATTTTGAAACGGAAATTGCTTCATAATGACAGATTCTTCAAACATATTCTAGTCTCGCAGTAAGTTTCACACTGTTAGTTTCGCAATTAATTGTTTTATGACCTACCGCTACCTCGCGCGTATTTATTTAAATGACCAGTTTAGCGAAAAGTTTCTTTTGCCAAGAAATTAATTAAAAATGAGTTACCCACTGCTTCTCAGAACGAGACAAGTCATTGGTTCCTAAAATAATAACTGACAAATCACAACAATGCTTTAGAAAACAATACAGGAAGTGATTAGAACGGAGCAATGGAAATATTGGTTACAGAGAGGTTGTCGCTACCCGGAAAAATCAACGCATAGAATTGAGTCATTTTGTCGGATAAACCTTATTCCGCGCGATAGTTAAACGCTGAAAAACTTTCTGCATTGGAGTCGTAAAGTACAGGGAGAATATTTGGTGCCAATATTAAATCCTTGAACTTTTCTTCGAGTTCCTTTTCCAGTGGTGGCTTTTCGGAGCAATAAAATTCTTGAAGCTCTTTGAGGTAATCTTCCTTGGTCACCTTATCTTCATCTTGATTGTTGAGTTTAGAAATGGCCTCATTGACGTTTCCAATTGCCCTTGCTCTTTGCTCGGGTGACCCTGTGAAGCAGTGAAATTTACCTCCCGGTAGAAACACGTCCTCAAAAAGACAGTTTGCTTTTTCACCATGCTCTAGCAATTGAGTAAACCTTGCGATTGCACTTCCGATTGGAAGAACGTCGAACTCTTCTTTCCTGTCGCTTGGGTTTTCTGACATCACTAAGCGCCGGCCTATCTCAAACAGCAAAATCGCGTAGGCTTCAATGGTGGCTTGAGGAAGGTCGTCAATCAGTGCGTTGTTCTTGAAGAGTTTCTTAATATCCTCTGCGAAGGATTTTGTATCAAACTTGTAGTGCGATTTCAAAGCACCATTCACTTCTTCGTATGACTTAGCTGAATCACGTTTAAACGTCTTCTTTCCTCTGGGGCGCATAAACACGATTCCATTACCGGGCTGATGTGTTGTGGGCCTTGCTTGAATACGGAAGAGTTCTTCCAGTTCATCTTTTGGATCGCCCTGGATCAGCAGATAAAATGTCTTATTCATCTTGAACTGATCTACGTCGTTCACGATGTTAGAAATAACCGCGGTGACCTCTTGACCGTCGAACTGGCTTATATCATAGATCGGTCCCTTGAATCGCTTCTTATCACCAAGCAGTGTCTCCTTTGGTAACGGATAACCGTTAAAGCTAGGCGTTTGGGCCGCAAAGAATGTTTTTGAAGCATGCACCTGTCTTTCGAACGAAGGCGCTACTTTGAAGCTTTTAAAAAGGAACTTTTGGATACCGCCATACATGTTGAACCTTCCCGACGTTGGTTTTTTCTGTGTGTCTTGCTTGTGTTTCTTCCTTTCTTTTTGTAAATTTTCCTGTTTTGACGAAGCTTCAGCAGTGCATGGATACAGACAGTTTGATTGGTCGCGTGATGTTACCCTCCCAGGAAGTACGTGGTTCGATGTTTCCTTTTAGAACTCACAAATTAGCATTTAATCCGCATTCTAAGCTTAACGCGAGTGTTAATTGAACATGTTTAATCAGGCGAAACCGGTGGGAGATAGTAAATAAAGTTGTCAAAATCTGTTGCAGTGTGATGCTCTTTAGCTCTTAGACATTTAAGAAACAGACCACAAGTTTCCATGGTTTATAAGCTGATAAACCACGCGGGATGTTGACAGAACACGAGAAGAATTTGTAAATCACGAGCCGCAGGCGAGTGAATTACGAATTCTTCGAGTGTTCTTCCAACATCTCACAAGTGGTTTATCAGCCTATAAACCATAGAAACTTGTGGTCTATTGCTTTTATATAATAATTCAGAAGACGCGCGATTTATCCATGAGTTTACTGGCACAATAAACCATAGCTGATTGACCAATCAGAGCACGCGCATTGATTTGGTTATTATATATATAAAAAAAAAAATAATGTACGTTGTTATTCTTGGTCACGCACAAGGATGGTCACGAAATCTTTCCTCTCTCGTGAGCGCGCGCGGGTTGCATGGGGAATGGTGACAGAATTCAAACCGAACACTGTCGAAAGCGATTATGCTCGGCAATCAAAGGGACACTGTCACGCCTGATATATCATATTTTAATAATTATGGCCTGTGGCTTGCTGTAATCGTGCTTTATTGTCTTGCAATAGAAGGAGGAAAATGCCAAAGTGGTGATAGCAAAGAAATATCAACTAAGAAGAAAAAATAAGAATTAAAATATTCAAAATTTCACAAGAATTTCTGCTTTGATTTCTGGACATCCTGTCCAGAAATCAGTTTTGATGAATTGCAATCCACTTCCATCCTTGTAATCCTGAACTACTTCCCCGAAATACCTGTTCTATCTTGTTCTGTGGAATCTTTTTATCAAATTTATTCGTGTATTTGGTGACATTTTCATAATAATATGGAAATTAAAACATAAAATTTTTATAACCAGGCGTGACAGTGTCCCTTGAAACTTTTCGTGTTGTTTAAATAGATTGTTTCATATGCGCTTCATGAAACAAGTGAAAGGGAAGATATCAGTGACGTCACCCATTGTTATTAATGTGCCAACCAGAAAACTATTGGCTGGTGAAACAAAGAGCTCTTTTGCTAAACTTGTTGGCAATTTAAATAACAAAAACAATTTTGTACTCTTTTTGTACACGGTCTGTTTCCGAACAGAATCGAATGAAACAAACTGATTTAGTTCGATTATGTTCCATCAGTTTGCAAATCGAACTCGCCAAAATAATTTTTAGAGGGGGTGAGTTTCTAAAGAAACTGTGGTGCTGCGTCGGTGGGAAGTATAACAATATAATTTGGTTTTATCAACTGGGTTGATAATGTGAATTGGCCACCGTAAAGAGATTCAAGAGCTGACGTTTCGAGCGTTAGCCCTTCGTCGGAGCGAATCAAGGAATTGTGGGTCGTGTGTTTTTTATATACAGAAAGATGGAGCTTCGCTATTGACTGGTGCCTGGTAACGTGAAAACTTCGGAATAAATTAGTTGAATGAAAAGCGTTCGTCGATACCGTGAGGATTAAGAGTACCGATTAGAAAAATAAATTTTTGTTCTAGAGTTTTGCGGCTTTCCGAGTTACCTTGGTGAAGGCCGCAGACTGCCATGTGTTGCTTAGAATGATTTGGGAGATTGAAGTGTCTCGCGACCGGTTTCGATGCGTTTTTGTCGTCTTTCTCTACGTCACGAAGGTGTTCTCGGAATCGGTTCGATTATATACGATTCAAGGTTTGAAAGGAATTTAGTGTGCGAATGTTTCTGCTTAAGCAAAGTTGGGGACAGATTCTGTGAAAAGCCCAGCATTCTCGCATCGTGACGTTTAAAGCCGAAATATTTGCAAGTATTTTTAGCAAAATGGCCAGCGACATCTCAGTCATTTTAGGGAGCTTTTGGGTTAGTTTACTGCATAATCTACTTTCCAAGAACCATTAGTTAGGAAATGGCCAATTTGGCTAATTTCCCGAGTGCGAAATGACCGAGCTTGACGTTTCGGTTAAAATACTATTTAAACCTTCTTCAGCAATTAATGCATAAAAAGCCCGGGGGGCTGGGTGGGGACTCGCATATGAAAGGGCGGGGATGTTCGTCGTCTCGCTTGGGGGTGTAAATTTCGGATTTTGGTCTCACTTAGGGTGTTAGCCTTTAAATGTGATTTTGTATTTTATTCTTGCTTTGTAATGTAGTTTTTAAAATTCTGGCAGTATTTTTATATGTATTTTAATAGTTCTAAGTGTAAACTATTTTTAAGATACAGGGCCCCTATGGAGACCAGCCTTAGAGCTGAATGGGCTACCCTGTTTAAATAAAGTTTACTTTACTTTACTTTACTTTACTTCTGGGCAAAACGCCATTATATTTAGCCGTGTTGGTCTCGTTTAGGGTTGTACGCGAAGAAATATAAAAAGGCGCCCACATGTAAATGAGACGTCTTTAAGAAGTCGACAATCACACTACAACTTGTTGTTTTTGTCAAGTGATTGGAAAATATTGTAGATGCCTGAAATGTCGACATGTTCTTTGATAGATTCCGTTCGCGGATAGTTGTCTAGAACTAGACAAAAGGCTATTTTTGTGTTTATGAGGATTTTTCGTTTTGACATTTCAGCGGTGAAAGCGATCGTGATGTGTTCAACGAGAAGCCTTCCAGAGAAGAAATTCTTGCAGCTACTCAGGTTCGTGGTTAGACCCTGGTTATTTTTCAGTATTTTCTAGGATTTTGCCTAATCTGCACAAATCGTAGTGCAGTTTAGTTACATATTGAATAAGAGAGAATAAAGAACAAAATCTAATAGAATTTGTGATACACCTTATCTTGCGTCGAGTTTCCTTTTATTTAGAATCCGAACTACCTTTTGACCGTTATTGATAACTCGTTCGATTCACGAGGGTTAGAATCATTAAACGCTTAAGGAACAGGTTGCCAAATGTTTCAGAGGGAATCTAAATCGCGTTTTAAGGAAAACGGTCATTTCACATTTAATCTTTCATTCAATTACAGGTGACGGGCACAAAGTTCTCGCTCGCGGCAAACTAAAAGCTGTTTCGCGAGCAATTGTAACCGGTCAATCGCGCCTCGTAGTTATATCTCATTTGTCGCGTTTACAAATCACGCCAGAAAATTAAATTTGGGGAGCGATTCAGCTCGCCTCTCACCAAATGAATATATCCGGGCTCGATTCACGCCTGGTGCCATATTTGTGACCGAGTTTGTTGCTGGTTTTCACCTCCGAGGGTTTTTCGGTTTTCCTCCCTCCACAAAATTCAAATAGACCTTGGGTACTGGATGTGTATGTCTTTCCAGAGCTGTGGCCTTTCTCCATTACAAGGTGCCCAATCCCCGCGCGGATGCAAAAGCTTTTTTTGTTTTGACCTGTAAAGAGGACCCGCGTGAAAACCAGCTGAGACTGATGTTAACTTTCTCTCAAGAAATTATCGTAAAGACCATCACTAATCTGAAGATGATGACCAATTTGATCTTTTTCCCTTTGTACTAGGGCTCTGAAGGTATAAAGAAGCTTCCTGAGGAGGCCACTCTCCACACCACAATGGGTGACATTACGTTAAAACTGTTCACCAAAGAGTAAGTCAACTTAGTTTATGTTACACAACAGCAAAGTGAGAGCTGTCGTGAATGGCGCAAAATTTTCAAAGTTTGCCTCTTGTTTTCAGGTGTCCAAAGACTGTGGAAAACTTCGCAACTCACAGCGAAAATGGTTACTACAACACAAACATATTTCATCGTGTTATCCATCAGTTTATGATACAGACGGGAGATCCAGAAGGTAAGATATAGTTTTTAAGTTCCTTCATGCGTTACGGCTGATAATTATGTAGTAACGTCCTCGAGCAATCCATTCCACAGTCCTTTTCTAGTGATTCCGTAGTCCAGGTTCCTGTGACAATTTTCGTCATTCTGTTGTCATTTTACATTCATTCTGTCCACATTCCGGAGTCATTTTGTAGCAATACCACGGTCCATTCGTCGAATTCCGTTGTCCATTCCTCGATTCCACTGTTCAATTCCACATTCCATTTTCTCTATTCCTCCTTTCATTCTTCCATTCCGCTGTTATTCAGCAGTCCCATTCCATTTTTATTTTTTTTGTTTCAGGGGATGGTACTGGGGGAGAATCTATCTGGGGTGGCGAGTTTGAGGACGAGTTTCACCGGAATCTAAGACACGATCGACCGTACACAGTTAGCATGGCTAATGCTGGACCAAACACTAACGGATCGCAGTTCTTTATCACAGTGGTGCCAACGGTAGTTGAAACTTTCTCTATATTACACTTGCTAGGAGTATTCTACCCCCTCCCCCCCCTCCCCTGGATGGGATGGTAGTCCCTCGGCCGGGTTACCCCCAGTATTAAATTCGCCGGTGCTCGTTTATACACCAGGGTGGTAGTGTCTTGCTTTTGGTTGAATATTCAGACGAATTTGGTGCAGTCTTTTTAACGGTGTGGTATAAATACCTACAATAACAAGCTACTCGAAAAACAAAACAAAAATAGCATAAGTTGGAACAATGACTTGTTGAACCTTGTTCGAACGAGGAGCTACAGAGAGACTCGTGAAGAATGTGGTACGCCCAAATCCTGAAGGGTAAATCAGGGACAGCGGAGCCGGGGGGGCTGAAGCCCCCCACTTTTTACGACAATGACAATTTTTTGTTTTAGTACAAGGTTCGTATTTACAAAACTTCCAAAATATTGCTGTATTACAAAAAGTACCTGTCATTTTACACTTATCCAGGTTCTCTTTTTTTAAGAAATATATCATGGAGAACGTTGAAAATACCATTTCCGAGCCTCTAGATTTCAAAATTTTCTGGGGGAGGATGCCCCCCGACCCCCCTAGAAAGTTGCGCCACTGGCGCTCATTTTCAAGCCCCCCCCCCCCCCCCCCCCACTTTCAAATACGCTCCGCCGTCCCTGTAAATCAAGATTTCTTTGGGGTAATTTGTGTTAATGACTGGTCAATGTCATTGTCACGTTTCCAATTAGCGTTTTTTTCTTTTTTGATAGCCCTGGTTGGATAGCAAACACACGGTATTCGGCCGTGTTGTGAAGGGAATGGATGTCGCACAAGCCATAAGCAACGTGAAGACGAATCCTAAAGATGACAAACCGTACGAGGAGATCAAGATTATAAATGTGTCATTGAAAGGTTGAAACAGTCATCAATTACTGGGACGAAAAGCGTACAAGAACTTGGCTTCATTCCTTGAAGGACTGAAAAAAAAGCCGATAAATCTCACTCTTCATTTGAAAACAAGAACAATAAACATTATCTGCAACGCTGTTCAAATTGAACGCCGCAAAAACCTGTTATTGAACTTGTATTGTCTGGAAGCAACTGCTTTCTTCGGTCAGAATGTCCTCTGAGCCCGCGGATATTCGCCAGAGGTTGTTGCACGATGGGCGATAGCACGGGACACCCCTATGAACCGACAAAGATTGATCGCAACAGAACGCGCACTCTTATCACTTTCTTTGTACATAGATCATCACAACAACAGAAAAGGTTATTTCTTTTATTAAAAGAGCCTTCTTTGAAGAAACATTTTTATAAAATAAATAAATCATACATTCTGACTTTTTACAAAGGTGATTTTTTTCTTTGAAATGTGGAACGGTTCACGCGATTCCTGCAAATAACGCAGGGAGGAATATAAAGAATACTTTGCTTTGGAGTTTTTTTCCTTCGCGGTACAACGCAGTTCGAACCTGGCCCATATTGTGAACAATTTACCGACATCTGGCATCGTGTCGTTAAGGAATGGGGTAGTTTTAACAACGGTTTACGTGTGGCTTGTGAAGAAACACTGTCATTTCATAAAGCGACACCATGATAGCAACGTTTTTGTTCAGTCTGTTCCTGCCTTCTTTTTTCCTGGCGATCCCGAGTTGTTATCAACTGATCTGATTAACTTGGTCAAAATCTGTGCCTGTGGAAAGAAGAACAAACAAAGAAAGGGTAAATAATCAAATCAGGTAAGGTAGAGTAGCTTCATTTGAGTATTGTAAAACCAAAACCAAGTTTTCACTCCCCCGATCACATAGCAAACAGTCAAGCCAGTTAACAATTCAAATAGACGTAGCGCCACCCACCCCACCCCCCAACAATGAAAATTGCGCCCCAGCATCAAGTTACGTTGAAACCTCATTCTCAAACTCATTAATAATTCATCGAGTTAAAACAAAGAAAATCATAACCGTGACCGTGGTTTGGATACCAGATCTTAATTAGCATAGATTTTGACGATTTTATTTCTCCGTTTACTCCTCAGTTTTTTTTTTTCGATCGAGAAGATATATCAAACACTTGAGACAGTGTTTCATCGGCTATCCAAACACCTCCAAGTTCGTCAAAAAATACTCCGCTGCGCGTCATATTTTCAACAACTATCTTCTCGGTGTTTGGATATCCTGATGAAACACTGTCTCTCGTGTTTGATATATTACTTAAAATATCCCATTTGCAACACATATCTAACATTTATGCCATTTGTTCATTCAACTTTTCTTTTGAACTTTATTTCAAACGCAATCTCTTTGGGTAAGCTACTTTTAAACTTTCGACCCGTTTTTATGAAATGATGAAAGTAGGTTTCCTTTACAACGTTACCATAAACTCGAATAACCCAGACAATATTAGGACGTTAATCAATAAAAAAAACGACTTATTTACAAAACTTATTTACTGCTAAATTTCAATTATCATAAAAACAACGTTTAGAAAGTGCCTCGTTTCGACGTATGACAACTTCTTGCGAACTCGATATTTTTGGAGTTTTAAAGGGAACCTCGGCTCTTGAAACAAGTTCTCTTTAGGCAGTCTAAAATAGTGTCTAAATTAAAAATTTTACCAGACAAGGGAGACAACTTTTGATAATGATAAAAAACGGAAAAGGTTATCGGTCATTGTCGCTTTTAAAATTCCTGTGGGCCGCCATATTGGTTTTTATGACGTCACTGCGTTGTCTTTATTGTTATTAATAAGAGCACGAGAGAAGGTCGGCTTTGGGAAACCAAGGAAATTTTATGTCCATAAAAACAAACTGATAAAGTAAATACAATACGCCAAAACAAAGCTTTTTTCACAGTGGCTGAGGATTTCCATTTTGGAGGGTACGCGTTTCTAGGAAACCGAACGCTACTCAAAACAATCTCATTGCCACAGACTTGTTTCTTGAACTGTTAATGTTTTCAACTGATTCACCTTAAGGCGAAGAGCAAATGGCGAGGAATCGGAAAAGAAAATTTGTTGTTTTCAGCATTTTCTTGGGAAGTTCAATCATAATTCTACAGTACTGGTTTCTTCAAAACAAACTTCCGGAGAAAACCACGTCACGTCACGCAACGGCCACGAATTTAGTGTTACACATGGAGCCGCGAAAGGTTGAAGCTAAGGACGACTTGAAGCTCGTTTTATTTTACACGCCATTATTTGGGAAATCGCCGTGGCGTGGTCTCGCACATGACTATAATTTTACGCACTGGAACCACATCCCGTGCGGCGTCCAAACGTGTAGGATTTCTTACAACAAGAGCGATCTCGCGCTAAGTGATGCAGTCATCTTTCATGGTAGAGATGTACCAAGCGTTGCTCACATGAAACGCATTGTAAAGCAGAAAACTCCACAACAGAGATGGGTCTATTTTATACACGAAAGCCCAAAATTCACTTACTACGATCTCTGGCCATACAACGGGTATTTTAATTGGACAATGTCCTATCGGAGAGATTCGGACTTCTTCGTGCCTTACCGAACTTACACCCGACTTAGCCCCGAAGAGACTGCATACGAGCAGGCACAGAACCGAAATTATGCGGAAGGAAAAGACAGATTGCTGGTATGGATTGTGAGTCATTGTGAAGGACTCAGGGAAGACTACACTAGAAAACTGATGAAGTACATCAAGGTGGATGTCTTCGGAGCGTGTTCTAAACGTTTTAATCAAACCGAAACTTGCCCTAGATCATCCACGGCGTGCGACAGCATGTTAAAACGCTATAAATTCATCTTTGCACTAGAAAATTCCTTCTGCGCCGACTACATCACAGAAAAATATTGGTACAAGCCGCTTGACCACGATATTGTGCCAATTGTTTTAGGGGGAGCTAATTACGATGGCAAAATCGCTATACCAGGTTCTTTTATTAACGTTTTGGATTTTTCGTCGGCCGAATCTCTCGCGAATTATCTGCTGTACCTTGACAAAAACGACACAGCTTATAACGAGTATTTTTCATGGCGAAGACGCTTCACACCGGTGCTTCCAGAATCATGGACTTGTCAAATGTGCGCCGCGCTAAACAACGATTCGCTACCGTCAAAGACTTATAACGATTTAGATGAGTATTGGGGAGAGAGAAGCAACTGCGGAAATCAGGAGAAGAGAATACGGGAATTTATTGAACAGCTTGAATAAATACTTGTAAAATTCTAGGCTTTTTTTACCTTAAATTGGGTTCTGCACGAAACACGGCCTTGCGGTGCGTTCGTGACAAGCGTGCGAGGCAAGCGTGTAATGTGACTTGTGCGCAGCGTCGAGCCCACGAAACAAACATCCGTTGCACAATACGGAATAGGCCATTTCCGAGTTTTCTTTTGCCTCAGCGTCAAAACGAGTCTAAGCGAAAATGCGCTTTACCTGCATTTTCAATCTAACGCAAAACAAGCTTATTACCACATGAATAGTTTCGAACTTAGACTCGTTTTGAAACTGAGGGAAAAGGGAAGTCGGAAATGGACTATTAAGAATACTGTGCATATTAATTTACGGACGAAAAAGTGTTTTTTATCGGCCCAAATTGCAGTTCTCATTATTATATTTTTTAAAAATAATATAATATTATATTTTTTAAAAATAATTAGAATAAGCTGTTTGTGCTTTATTTCTAATTATAATATAGATAGGACTCTGTGCGCGCTCTGATTGGTCAAAAACCCATTTATCAGAGTTTATATAATAACCAAATCAATGCGCGCGCTCTGATTGGTCAATCAGCTATGGTTTATTGTGCCAGTAAACTCATGGAAAAATCGCGCGTCTTCTGAATTATTATATAAAAGCAATAGACCACAAGTTTCTATGGTTAAAAGACTGATAAACCACTTGGGATGTTGGAAGAACACTCGAAGAATTCGTAAATCACTCGCCTGCGGCTCGTGATTTACAAATTCTTCTCGTGTTCTGCCAACATCCCGCGTGGTTTATCAGCTTATAAACCATAGAAACTTGTGGTCTATTGCTTAAATAAAACATAGAAAAAGCGTGTTTAATTGTTTTTCGTCAGCTTTACTCTAGTGAAAATTCGCAAGGGATGGCGGCGAACATTTTCTATAAAGAAATTCCGGACAAAAAATGCCCGTTGTGTTTTATGACAGTATAATACATGGCTTAGGCTTCTTTATTTGTTAAATAATTTTCAATGGCCTAAAATGAGTTGATATGCTGTCAAGCTTTCACTGTCAAATGGTGCACTTCAACAACCCACGCTCTGGGATATAGATCTCAATCCCCCCTCCCCTCTTGTTTCCTAGTCGGCCGTCATCACCCCACACCCCTAAAAGTCAAGCTTTTCATACCTGGTTATCGCTTTGACCGCTGAGACCTCTCAACTGATAAACTGTAACCTGGCCTTCTGAGTCGCCCACTAATATAGTCTGAATCTGATGGAAAAAAGGGGAAATAATATCAAGCAAATAAATACTAAACTAAGCAATTTTACCGGGGGTTACTCCCTAATATTCCCCCACCCTTACCCCCCCCCCTCCCCAACCTCTCCCCGGGTATGGCACACTCGGTCTATTTTAATAAATTTATAAGCGAAGAACCAACGGACCGACGAGCGACCGACCGACAACAGACCGAGCGATCAGCGAAACGAGCGAACGGGCGGACGGACAAACGAATAAACAAAAGAAAGAATGGAGACCTTATTTCAGAGTCAAGATACTTAATGACAAGTTCTATCCTTTCCAATTAAAAGAAGAATTACCTGCGAATTGACAGCAAATCTAACAGCTGATAGCTTCAGTTCTTGTACGGGTAGATGTGATATGATTGGATCCAACCTGATAAACAAACAAACAAACACCGTGCGGTTCAAATGAATGAAGAAGCGGTCTTAAGTCAAATTACTAAGAAAAGAATTTTCTTAGCCTCCAACGGGAGTCAAATACACGACCTTCCAGATTCTGCTTGGACGCTCTAACCACTGAGTTATGGGAAACTGGTAGTAAACTTGGTTCCATTGATCATTTTAAGTTCCTTGTCATAGAAATAGTCCATTTCAGAGTTACTTTTTGCCTCATAATCAGAACTAGTATTCCTGCGAAACTATTGATATGAAATTTGTTTTACCCGCGCGTTCATTATGATGAAAAAAAAAAACCGGGAAGTTTGCACGGGAACTCGTTTGAATCCTAGGCACAAGGCAACTCGAAAATAACCGCGAAGAGGAACCCGAGCGCCAGACTGTGCGCGTATAACACGGGTTCTATTACTTCCCATGATAGGGCGTGACTTAAATTCACGTTGTAAGGTTGTTTCTTACGTGTTAAGGCTTAGATCCCAGATCTCCACGGCCTTGTCATTAACACAAGCGAAAAGCGTGGCCGAAGAAGGAGACCAACAGATATCATTTACAGATTTCTGAAACAAAAAAAATATGTAAATAAATCACAATTATGAACACAATGGGAAGCGTTAACAGAAGGGAAGAGTTGATGTGTTCGAGCTCGACCCTCTGACTCCCTCGACACCAGTTTTCCATGCGTTGTGTTAACCCGTGAGGCGTGGATCCCACCTCACGCATTCACACTCTCCCCAGGCTACCGCCTGCAGCATATTCCCCAGGTAAAGTCTGCAGAGCTTATACTGGTTTCTGTAGAAAAATTCGAGTAGGAGTATTTCTACTCCCCCATGGAAGGGATGCTAGTCTATCGTAGGGTTACCCCCTGTATTAAATCCGCCGGTACCCATTTATAAACCTGGGTGAAGAGAGGCACTGTGAGAGTAAAGTGGCTTGCCCAAGAACACAACGCAGTGACCTCGAGTAGGACTCGAACCCCGACCGTTTAATCCGGAGTCCGGCGCACTAATCACTGATGCGCCACTAAATAAATGCGGGAATCGCACAATACTTACAGTTGAGGAGAGGAATGTCATAACAGGCTGTGGTTTTTCCTGATGCCAAAGCCGAATGCTCCAATCAGCGCTGCAGCTTAGAAAAGCATCCGACAAGAATGGGGACCATTGCAAGCGATACACCGGACCCTGAGTGAAACAAAACATCGCGATGGACTCTAAACAATGTATAGAGCGTTTACACCCAGTTAAAATTCAGTTCCCGTAGGATTAACTTCGTACACTAATATGGCTGCCGTTTCTTTACCTTCGAACACCAAAATGGCTGCCCAATTAACAGTCGAACCTCTGGATTAAACTCAATCAGATAAAGTGCTAAAGAACTCTGCAATAACGACGTTTTCCACAACAGTCCCTTCAATCCACTGCAGCTGCCGAGTTTTGGTATCTAGGCTGTTTGCATTGTTATGCTCACCATAAAAAATATGGTTTAAAGGGCTCTTTAATTTAGCAACTGTGGATTTGATGACACATTTTTCTAAACGATTAAATAAAACCGGATTCGAATTATACCCAGTTGTATAATCCACCAATCAACCGACCAAACTATTATGGTAGATTAACTTTTTTCCTTCAATCGACCAAGGTAAATGAATGGAAAGGAAATCGAATTGCCCAAAGAAAGACTTCCTGGTTACACAGTAGTCATCCAGTAGGGGAGGGGTGGGCGGCTCCAGTAGTGACGAAACCTCCGAATACAAAGTATCGCCCTTTACAGATGCATAGTAAAACTGTCATAGCGTACAGAAAACATCTTCCTTACAGTGTGGCCGTGGTAACTTTCTAAGTACTGCTCATTGTATGAACAGGAACACTTGTGAATATGGCCTTCCTCCGTACCGGCAAGGTACCTGAAAACCAATAACAGAAGCAAGTTAACATGAAGTATGAGCACATCTTGGCACGCGACCGCTGAATTCCCTTGTGTGTTCAGAAGATTCTTAAAGGAACGAAGGGAGCTGGTGCGAGTCAAGTATGACGGAGAGTGGCCTGTGTACAAGCGACTTTAACAGTGCCCACGAAGGTTTTTGTTACTTGACCCTCCATTTATCTCAAAGTGTAATGATTATGAGATGTTTGATTAAAATGTACGAATGAAATGTATACGCGGGCATCGGCCCTGTGCACCCGTATAAAAACAGGTCAGCGTTCTTTTGTCTTTAGAGGAACCAATATATGGAATAACTTGGATGACGACCTTAAGCAATGCACGTCTCTCACATCGTTTAAACGTGCACTTAGAGACTCGCTATTAAGGCAGACTTTCCCTAAGCCTTAGATTTTTAAATTTTTCTATATTTTTATTGTTTCTAGGTATGTGTATATTGTTGTAAATAGTTTATGAAAAACCTTTAGAGGATTTGACTATTAAAGTTCATTCATTCATTCATAAATACTTTTGATTTAAAATCACTACAAACAGATCACTTTTTTTTCAGAGTGGGCAACTCGCCCATAATGCGTGCAGTCGGTTTTTGTTCCCGAAATCCGACGCGTGACAGGAAAAATTAAAATTAGGCAAGTCAGGAGAGAACCCGAGGACAGGCGGTGTTTATTGCTGTTTGTGGGGCAACCCCCGACTCCCTCGACGAGACTTGCGCGCAGGGAATCATGGCAGTTGTATTCATCACGCGCGCGACATCTTTGAGTCTTGGCGCGCGAAGAGGAATACAGAGCTACCATGATTCCCTGCGCGCAGGCCTCATAGAGGGAACTGGTCATTCTCCCACAACCATTGTTTTGCCTGTTATCATGAACAAAATGCTTCTGGAGAATTATCAATAATAATTGGAATGAAATGTTAGCATGGAGAGCGAACCGTAATATGTTTGGGCGATTTTTTTTTCCATTGGCTAATTTTCTCAAGTTTCAACCATTTCCATACTCGTCACCCGTACAAGAGTTAATGGTTGCAATGTACTGCTATAGTCTTTGACCACAAAACTAGACCAGTGTTGTTGGGTTTACACTGATGCATAGAGAGTGAGTACCTTATGTTCAGGTATCTCCCAAAATCGTCCAAACTTTTACAACCACGAAACGACATGAGACAAAGGTGCCATTGTGAAAGTTAAGTGAACAACGATCTTCTTACATGTTAGAGTCGTTTGGATGAACATCAAAACAGAATCCAGCAGCAAATCGTGATATCAAAGCATCGCTCTTCTTCCCTCCGCCATCCTTAGACTGTTTGGCTACATTAACGCGCTTCAGTTTCATCAGGTCTGAGGAAAAGAAGACAGAAAACTCCATAACCGTGTGAGGTGTAAAACTAACCCCAACAGGGAGGGATAGGGGTGGGAGAAATATCCCACCAAGATCTTGGGCGCTTACCATTTTACTAAGAATCCTGAGAAAAAAATCGGTTGGAAAGCAAACGGAACAGTCATTTTCTGGGAGATCCGTTCGGATCCACCCTTTTCCGTTCGGAACAGAACGTCGGACATTTCCTTGCCATTTGACAAATCTTCCGTTTGCGGAACGCACCGCCTGGTAGTTAAAAGTTAAGCGCAATCTCATCCGGCTGGTCGCTAAATTCCGAAAAATCGCTTACCGTCATGTAACGGTTACACCACCAGGATTTTCGACAAAAGGTAAAGGATCCCTTATATTACTTAGAAGGGAATAGCTGGTCAAACCAGTTTTGATTGCCAATCTGATTGCATCTGAGGGAGAGCGGAGAGACCCTGATAACGAGGTTGGCTCAGAACCAATCACAATCACGAAAGCCTGTCGGTTTGAATTCTTACCTGTACATTCAAATCCTTTCCTAATGGACCACTTGGTAACCCGGCCGTCCGCTGAAATAGATATGAGGATTTCATCTCGCTCCTCCCCAGACCCCTGATCTCTGTCCACCCAGCGGACCTGCCACACTGGGGAAGCGTGTTTGCCTTGACTCTCACTACCCGAACAGGAAAACAGGTAACGTGTTAATACTAACTGAAAAATTTTGAGCAAACTAAAAAGCCCACGGGGATGCGAGCGTCGCCAAGCAAAAGGTTTAAAGGATGTATCAAACTTGGTGAAAGTTTTAGAGCATTGACGTTACGAGTTGGCGAAAGTTGGCGACTCTTGTCGAGGGTTGACGAAGGTTGGCGAGCGTTCATGGAGTTGACGAAAATTGAGGATGGTTGACGGGAGTTGACAGGGGTTAACGAGTTTTGGCGAGGGTCAACGAGAGCTGACGAGAGCTTACGAGGAGTAACGATAGTTGACGAGAACTAACGAGGACTGGCCAGACGTCAAACTGTCGTTCTCGTTCGAGCGCCAACTACCATGCACTCTTGTTGATTCTTAAACTATTTTATTTTATGGTGCAGTTATTGGATCTGCTAAAAGCAACATTAATCCAGATGCGATAGCTTTCAATTTTCGCGTGTCAAACTTCACCTATGTGTACTTACAAGCTGTCTAACGCAGGTGTATCGCTTCGACTTCGCACGTTGTAGATTGCAATCGTACCATCGTACATACCGACCTAGAGGAACGAACAAATCGCTAATCAGTTAACTAACTGCCGTTCAAAATGTACAACAAGGTAAAGAAAGGAAAGTTTGTAGATAAAATACTTGAAAATATAAAACTCACAGCTAAAAGATTTGGATGAGCAGCTGAGAAATCAACAGCAGTTACTCCACTGTCGAGATGAAAGAAACGCTCAGGAAACTATGAAAACAAAAATCATAATTAATCTGATTAATTAGCAATTTTCATGAAATGCAAGAATGGTGATAGCGACAATTTTAGGTAATAAACCTTGCAAATAGAATTCTATATATCTGCTATATTTTCACATGTGAGAAAAGCGATACGTCCAATCAGCTTCGCGTATAGCTTTCTTCACATGTGAAAAATATAACCAATCAGCATCAAGAGTAGAACGACCTAACCAATCAGAGCGCGGGAATTCAAATGGTTTCCAACGAGGTTGTGAAAACACGCGCTGCAAGTTTGCAAGCTCTCGACGACAGTTTATGTTTTGACTACAAATTTTGTACTGTTGAGAACTTTATGGAAAGGAAAGACATCAGAAACACGCAAAGCAAAACCTTAAGAACACAGTTATGATATGGAAATGCAAAAAATCATTCTCCAGGCGGAGCGAAGACAAACTAAACGTCGATAAGGGAAAGCCAAGAAATGAAAGACTTTCATTGTAGCTTTGATACAACGCAGCCGTGGACGTTCTATAAAGAAAATTCAAGCACTCTTGGGAACACCAGGGTAAAGTAAATATTTCACTTTTGAATATGGATTTACGTCGTAATTATTGTTTAATGACTCCTTGTGTTATCATAACTTTTGCTCAAAAATTCGCCAGTTGATTTGCGCTCAGTAGTTGATTCACTTATGGCGACGTTTCTCGATGCGATAGCAAAAGCTTTTCTTTTAAAAAGTATTAACACAGTGTGTTTTATACCGCTATTTAAATAAAATTCTTGCTTACGATAGCTTGTCGTCGCCGTAATTTTTCTTTTCTATTTAAAAGAGATCTCGCTTGGAAAGCCATCAGAATGCATTTGCAGCTTTGTTTTCCTCGCGCTGCGTTTAACTCTTTAATTATAGACTAGAAAAATCGCTTTAAGTTTACAATGGTTGAGTACTCGTTATATATAATAAACAAATTACAGCATAGAAAGTACTTTGTACGGATTATTATTCACTCGTCGCAAAACTTCGGAAACTCACTCGTTCGCTGCGCTCACTCGTTCGTTTTCCAAGTTTTGCAACTCGTGAATAAAAATCCGTACGTCGCACTTTCTACGAAGTAATCTATATGTATGTAATAAAAACATCGTCTATTTTTCGGGAAATCTAAGGAGGTCGCTTATTAGAGTTAAGGATACTAAATAAGGAACGGGACGTTCATTTCTTTTTTGAGATAAACATCTAACATGCGAGACGAAAAAGTGGCTTTTCGTTTGAAAGGATTGAGCCGTCACATGAAAATAGCAGTGGCGACCCTTGTTAGACCATGTGATATACATCTGGGTGAAGAGATGCACTGTGAAAGTAAAGTGTCTTGCCCAAGAACACAACGCAGTGACCCGGCCAGGGCTCAAACACGGACCGTCCGAGTCCAGCGCATCTTCTGCAAAACAATAATAGAATAATGCATAACGTTCACGTACTGTAATTGCTGTTGAGTTTAATTACCTCAGGGTTTTTAATTGACCAACAGCACGCCAAGCCGCCTTTCTGCTCTGAAAACACGAACTCTCCGTAACCCACGGCAAGGATGTCCTGTTCAAAAAAAAAGAGAGATCAGCAAATAGTTTTTCCTTACAATGTTAATACATTTAGAAGCAGAGAGGTGACGAGAATAAGGATAACAATCAACTGGGAATTTTGCTACAAACAAGCGTCTTGAAACAAACGCTTTGCATTGCACTGCTACAAAACAACAGTTTGTTAATATAGTATGTTAACGTTATTGATTGCTTGGGATGATTCATCCAGGTGATGAATAAAATTCATTTTGGGTTTTGCGTTTTCGGTGTTCGATGTTACTGGTTCATAAACCCGACCAGAACTAAACATCGTTTTCATCCAACCAGAGAAACATTATCCCTTCAGCTAATCAAATTCAAGACAATTTCACCAATCACGGTTTGGTACACGTTCCCGCGCTTTCATATGGTTGCAAAACTCATTCGTTTAGGGTTCTAATTGGCTTTCTTCATTCTTTATCAATAGGTTCTTTGATCACTACTTACAGGATTCAGTTTGTTCCACGCTAAACAGCTGACATTCTGCCCCTTCGTCAAATTACACGAATAACTCCATAACTTGTGTAAATTTGGACCCAGCTGGGCCAAAGTAGCCACAGCAGAACTCGTCTCTTCCCCTTCTGATTTCTCCGCATCGATGTCTAATTAAGATAAACAATGGTCAATAACGTAACGAGTTTTTCTACTATTTCCGTCGGGAGTGCCTGTTTTGGCAAATCTTCGTTGAAGCAATCGAGGAGTTACCGACTTATTTCATCCAATCAAAAACTAGCGCGACAGTACGCGAATAGATCGAAAGTGATCGCGCGAGCAAAAACGTCATGTTGCTTAGCAACTTCAGGGATCAATACCGCAGGCTCATTTCCGTCTCGGAGGTGGGATTTCCTCATCAAATGGCACATGTTCCCCGACTGATTTGTCTTTCACGCTGCTTTGAGAGCAAGATCGAAAAAACAAGTAGCTAAACATAACTTGGCACAGCACGGCGCAAAACTATTAACATACTTGTCAGACATTTATCATTTGGAACAGATCTTGCTAGAAGATAATCCTATTCAATGCTATTAAAAAACGATGACGTATTTTAGCAAGCCAGTTCTCATTCTCGTCCCCATAGCCCTTTTCGTTTCTCTTAGCTGGCAGAGCCCTGGCACGAAAAACGAAGGACTCTGGTGACATACGATTTTCATTTTTTTATTGGCTGTTGAAGTCCGGAAGTCCTAGAATCTCGGACTAGAAATAGTCTTCAGAGCCCTTCGTTTCTCGTGCCAAGGCCTCGCCAGCTAAGAGGGAACGAGAATGGCCAGCTCTTCAAAGCGAGTCACGTGATTTACCTGGTACTATTCCCAGTCCTCTGTACCTTGCCTGTCGTTGTTGGTAGATATTCAGTGCTATTGCTCTCTCCATTGTGAACAGGTCCTTTTGCATGCTTTCGGACTAAACAAAACAACAAAATCAAATAAACAAATCACACTGGAATTCAGTTGCGAGAGAGAAACTACCAGTTATGTTGAGTAAGAGATTCCAATGAGCCCACAGTTTTTGTTACCAATGTTGCTTAGGAACATGACGCTACTTCATTGCGTCATGCTCACGTGACAATTTTAAGAGTACTCGCGAGTGTTCGTGCTACAATACCACTCAAATATAAGTTACCCCATCTCGTCTCGTTTCTCGAGAGACGCGTCTCGTTTCTCGCGAGAAGCTTCTCGTTTCTCTCAAGGTAATGATCGGAACGGGATTTACCGAAGTCAAACCAATAATTGCTCTGCCAGCCGGAAATTCTGTCAGTGTTAAATGAGTAAACTCAACAATGCCACAACAGAATATCAGAGCTGCCAAATTGAATGAAATTTCAGCCGGTAATAAGCTCTCAGGCTCTCATCTGTATCCCTTAAACTTTTGTACCTGAAGTATTCTCTCGGCCATAATTGCAGCCATGTCCTCCATTTCTTTCTCAGTAGCTCCATCTTCAGGCCTCTCGGGGCCTTCTTCTTCAATTGAACTGCTTTTGAAGGTGAACATGCTTGCTCGACTCCCTAGGAGAAGAAAAACAGAAACAGTTATTACTTCAACATAAATTGTAAATCGTCCCATGTCCGTCAAAAGAGGTCGGAATGTAAGTTTTGTGGTTCAATTACATCCTTGATACAATTTGGTATTTTCCTTTGTTTAATTCATTATCATTAACTACCTCACACCAGAACAAAGTAAAATACCAAAATATTACAAACAGTAAAATTGAACCGCAACATAACTTTGGAGCTATTTGGTGGAATACCCCAACAGCTCCACACAGTCCACATCAAAATTTGCAAGAAGCGCTCCCCACCCCGCCCACCGTTAGCAAGGCGAAAGCGTCATTTTCAAATTTATCTGCCTTAGTGTGGACGTAGTCTCGATTTACCTGTTACGCTTGATGCCGCACTTCCTGGTCTTACTGAGCCAACGCTTTCATTATCATCATGGCTGCTTCTCTCTCCACTGACAGGGCGGCTGAGGCTCTCCAGATGATCCTGATCTCCTTCGTCTTTATCACCTGCTGATGAAGATAGTCATTGTAAACCAACATCACCTTAGATCAAAATTGTGGCTCTAAATTTTAAGTCTGTGGATTAAACCCTTGCGTGTGACCATTCAAATGAAAGCTATTGAGCAGTACTTTCATGTGGTACTGTTTATTATGTTGTACAATGTGGTTCTAACTTTCAATTCTGTGGATGAACCCCTAGCGTGTGACCATTCAAGTGAAAGCTATTGAGCAGTACTTTCATGTGGTACTGTTTGTTATGCTGTACAAGGTGGTTCTAACTTTTAAGTCTGTGGATGAAACCCTAGTGTGTAACCATTCAAATGAAAGCTATTGAGCAGTACTTTCATGTGGTACTGTTGATTATGCTGTGCAAGGTGGTTCTAACTTTTAAGTCTGTGGATGAAACCCTAGTGTGTGACCATTCAAATGAAAGCTATTGAGCAGTACTTTCATGTGGTACTGTTTATTATGCTGTACAAGGTGGTTCTAACTTTTAAGTCTGTGGATGAAACCCTAGTGTGTGACCATTCAAATGAAAGCTATTGAGCAGTACTTTCATGTGGTACTGTTTGTTATGCTGTACAAAGTGGTTCTAACTTTTAAGTCTGTGGATGAAACCCTAGTGTGTAACCATTCAAATGAAAGCTATTGAGCAGTACTTTCACGTGGTACTGTTTGTTATGCTGTACAAGGTGGTTCTAACTTTTAAGTCTGTGGATGAAACCCTAGTGTGTGACCATTCAAATGAAAGCTATTGAGCAGTACTTTCATGTGGTAATGTTTATTATGCTGTATAGGGTGGTTCTAACTTTTAAGTCTGTGGATGAAACCCTAGTGTGTAACCATTCAAATGAAAGCTATTGAGCAGTACTTTCATGTGGTACTGTTTATTATGCTGTGCAAGGTGCTTCTAACTTTTGAATAATTCTACAAGTAAATCTACCTTCTTGACTATTTTCTTGAGCATTGTAAGTGTCGTACATGTCCCAAGTTGTGGCCAGACAGCCAACCTCCTGAAACACACCAATATTTGAAATCAAATGAGACGCAATCAACAACAAGGGCATCACAACGACAAGAAATCAACTTCAAAATATGAACACATGGTGGAAATTCTAATTCACTAGAATCACTGTAAGATATTTTATGTCAGTAACAATACTCACATGTAGTTCAACTATACTGGACTGTATTTCTTTACTTTTCCGACCATTATTGAAGGTTTGCATTCCTCTTTCCACATAGCTATCATTCCCAACACGATTCTTCAAAAGCTGAGATAAGTAAAAATATCATTCACAGAAAACTAAGTAAACAAATGAATATGGTTTAACTTATAATTTTTAAGTCGCTTTTTGTGGACTTGTGTAGACTATCATTTAGAGTGCATGCTACTGCCACTCTAGTTCAGGCTGTGCATATTAGAACTGAAAGGACGATCGTGAATGAGCAAGGAAAGCGACGATGTGTTTCACCAATGCCGCAAAAACAACTGCACTTCAAGGAACAAAGCACAACGACTGAAACAACAAAATACAGGTCTCAGGCGTCACATGCAAATTCCTGATAAGTAATTAATTCAAACCTTTCTTTTTTCATTCGATGCATTTTGCATCTTTCGAAGTTGTCTCCATAAAAGATCTTCAACTGTACAGAGGACATCTTTCCTTCCTCTGAACTTTGACAAAGGCAGGAAAAAGATGAGACAGGCAGTCCATTTTTAGCGGCCGTGCTGCGGCCGTGGGAACAACCAAAATGGCTTCACGTGATCAGTGTTTTGCAAGCTGCAGTGCCGTAAAAATGTTATCATGTGACCAGAAATTTTGAACCGCAGACTAAAACCAATGGTCCGTGAAGCGAGCCGAAAAAAGCCCTTGGCCACGGATGTCTGAGATGGATGTTAGAGGGGAAACAACGATGTGTGGGTAGTCCCTGAGGATTGGTCAAGATGACAGAGCAGGTCAAGATGAGTGGGTAAGTGGGTTCACTGAGTCAGGCACAGTCAGATGCATACCTCGTCGTATCTTTGGTTACTCTCCTTTACACTCTCTGCAATTTCATTGTCCTCTGCAACACAAGTGCCTGCAAAATCCAGCAACCAAATCGTTTCTGTTTCTGCGAGTGTGAGGTGAACCTGGTTTGGGTACAACAGAATCCAACAGTTAACCATAGTTACTATGATCTTGGCCTATATGATATGCACTCCAACAGAAGCCTTTCATTTTAACACTTAACCACAGTTACCATTTTATCCAGATCTGCCTCAGTAAGTTCCTCTCGAACAAAAGTGGGTCGTGTTTGAATGTCTATAAATTTAAGATAATCAAAATAAAGACATGTTAGGGAAGATCCCGGCAACTGGGATGAAAATTTTTCAGCATATATATGAACATCCCAGCCAGGTTACCGGTATACAACTTTTTTGATCAAATTAATAACTTTGTTTCTGCAACAGGGTAGCTAAGAATAAATGGCAATAATATAATTTATTATGGGCACCTTGTATGTATTTCCACTTAAGAAAATAATAATTTTAGAATGCGCTATTTTATTTCTGGAGTTCTTACAACAGGCCAGTTACTCCTGGAGACGGGGGGGGGGGGGGGGGGGGGGACAAAAATACAAGACTTAATAACAGCGATCGCAACAAAAATTTCGCTTGGAGATGTGACCCAAAATAATAGGCATATTTTTATAAGGCCTACAGAGTGTGTAACCTTTAAACCCAAAAAAAATACATCAGAGCCCCCCCTCCATCATGTATACTGTGAGTACCCCCCTGGGCAGTAACTAGGCCAGCCCAGAGTAACTGAGTTCAGATCCTTAGTAACATCTTGCACAAACAATGTTAAATTTCAAAAATTCTGAACTCTTTTAAATTTAGTCTTGATATTATTACCTCCAAGTGATGTTGCAAATTTATCATGGTAGCCAGAGCTTGGTTCAGCTAAATCCTCGCTGACAGATTCAGGAGATGATCGGCCAGAAATAGAACCAAATACTGACCGCGAGAATCCGCCATACATGCTGGCACTGCTTGCTGCATAGAATGACTGCCCAGTCATTTCAGAGGCTACAGATGGCTGTGGGCAAAAGAAAACAAAAGGTTCAAGTTATCGAACATAGCCAGAAGACAAAATGGGTTAAATAGTAACTTACACAGGGTTCGTACTTGTTTGAGCTTTTGAAATTCCATGACTTTCCATGACCTTTTCCATGACTTTCCAAGTTTTCCATGACCTAAATTTGAGCATTTTCTACGAGATCATCTGTCATTTTGGGCACATTTTTACAATTTTCTTCACAAAAAACCTAATTGATTTTGTACTTTTTTAATAAACATAATTTTCCATGACTTTCCATGACCCACACTTAAATTCCATGACTTTTCAGGCCTGGGAAATGAAATTATAAAATTTCATGACTTTCCAGGTTTTCCATGACCTGTACGAACCCTGTTACAATAACGCAAGAAATTGAGGTGAAATTAGATATAAAAATTTAATAATAAAATGTTGCAGGAGAGCACTTTACCGTAGCAATGGATTCCCCTCCAGTAAAGAATGTGTTACTTTGATTTCTCCTTTAATAGGAAATACGTAAAAGAAAAAAATTAAATGTGCATTCATTTGATCATTTCTTAAGAACTTTCCACCTGAAATGCCGGTATTAATACTCACAAAATTGCTCAAAGTTGCCAAAAATTGCTCACAAAATGCCCAAGAAATTATTAATTAAAATTAATTGCATATTACCAAGGTTAGTGTGGACCACTAATTAAAATTAACTTAAGTTTGTATCAGCATACTGTAAAAAATGATAATTCTGTTTAGAAGAACATAAAAGTCGTCTTGAATATAAAATATGTGAAAAAGATATAGATTGAAATGAACAACTTACTTGACAGTGGGATCAAGTTGGAGAAGACTTTTCGGAGTGACATCTTGTCCCATGTCATCAAAAACCTATGATATGTGATATTAATAATTAAGGCCTATGTACTGATTAATTTTACTGATTTTACTGATTAATTTCAAATTAATAAGTACTCAAATCAATTTTTATGTTGCTACATATTTATGTACTATGAACTCATTATGCCTATTGTAAATTTAAACAAAAAAATAAATAACGATATTTATAGAGGAATGACTTATTAAGCATATGATATAATTCATATATGAACTGTAGATGATATGTACATGTATGGAGGAAGCCACATTAGCCCATCCTCTCTTCAGCCAGGTATATACCCCAGTAAATGGGCAGGGCTTGAAATGATGAATTAATGAACAGCTCTTGTTGAAAAGATACTTTTACCGGTAATACTATACTACATATACATTGCTTAGACACTTTTGTTGGACTTATGGCAATTCAGTGATGAATAAATGCTGTATAGTGAAGAACAAACCAATTTTATTATTTTTTTCTGGTAATCAACAGCTTTGTCTTCCCATATAAATTAAGAACCTGATTAAGAACCTACTCAGCCTAAATTGTCAATTATAACAACCCCAAAATACAAGCACCTATTTTGTCATACTGTAAAAAAATGTAGGTTCTTACATGCGGATTTTTACTGTACTCCCAGCCACCTAGGCTTGAACGCAGACTTAAATACACCTGTATCTCAAAGTTTTTAATACCCCTAGGCAAACTTTGCCTCCATGTACCTTACCTGCACTGGAGGTTTAGTCTGTGCTTTTTCACCCCTGCTCGAGTCAATTGCTACACTTTTACGACTTGAAGAGTTAAAGAGATTACTCCTGGAACCTCCACCAATGGTTCTCATGCTCCTGCTTCCAAAGCTGTGGCTGCTTTTCCGGCTTGCATTCATGTTTATGTTTGCAGCCCCTGTTCCAGGTTTCCTAAAAATAAAAATAATTACAATGTTATCCAAGGATCAAATGGGCACAGATCTAAATTTATGCAGCTGATATTTAAAGCCTGGTTTACAATTGGAGTAAGTTTATTTATTTATGTAATTGCATTAATTGATGGATTGCAACCAATCCTGAGGGGTTCAAATGGCAATGGTGTGGAGGCCATATGCATGTTGGTTAAGCTAATTAATTAGAAATCTGTTATTTGTCAGCCAAGCAATGCCATCTCTTGCAAATCAAGAATATAAAACATACAATTTTCCAAAGTAGTTTTACCTACCTACCCACCTCCATAGCACTTTGGCATTTTAACAGTGTATCCATTCTGATATATTTTTACAAACAATAATGACAAGAAATGATTTTCTCTCCCAATCCCAGCACACACCTTTGATCTGTCAGTTGATCTGATTACCCATAATTGGGGCCATAATTATACATTCAAATGACACTAAATTGCATGACCATAATACAAGTAAACTAAAAGGGAACCTTGAGCAAGTTATCTAATGCACCAGTCATTTGAAACCCCCGCACCCCCCCATAGGGGCATACCCGGGGCATTCACTTTTTGTGCCTGTGAAAGGCAGTGAAATCCCCGCCTAACGGGGGAAATTTTGAGAGTGAACTCCCCCGCCCATATAATTCACATGTAAAACATCCCCAAAGTAACACATATTCCACTCGATAAGATTGCCAAAAGACAAAAGAAATTCTCAAAAGATACTGCTCTTATGGCCACTTTATCAAGCCTTAAAAATTTGAACCATGAATCTCGTCGATAATTCGGCTAGGACCCAGTCCTTTCGACAAAGTGAAATCCCCGCTCTTGTCCCCGCCTCGTCCCCGCCATGTATGGCGGGGGAGTGAAAAAACATGCAATCCCCGCCTACCGGGGCACCAAAAGTAAGTGATAAACAGGTGAAACCCCCGCTATGTCCCCGGGTATGCCCCTATGGGGGGGTGCGGGGGTTTCAAATGACTGGTGCATAACTTCTAAGAACCAATTAAACCAGATAAACCTATAAAAATTAAACGCTTTAATTGCGTGGTACATTTCGTAACTAGTCTCGGCCGTACCTTAACTTGCATTAAACAACACTTTTTGCATATTCTCGCATAAAACGAAATTAATCAATGACGATCAATAAAATTCTTCATTGTATGTCGATTTCACATCAAATCGAAGAAGACAACGTGAAAAAACAAAGAGTAAAACTCACATGGAGGCTTTTTTTCTCACTTCGCTCCTGTTCATGGTTGCAGCACGAGTGGATCTAACGAGGTAACACCTTTATTCTTCTTAAACGGTGCTTATTGAAAAGTTATAGGCTAAATTGTCTTGATATTTACAAAAAATGCCTCCTTGAACATAATTTCCCTTGTAAACGTTGCTAGGCTTTTTGGCGGGGAAAGACTGGATACGAACGTTAATGTTTAACAGTGAGCATGCCCACACTTGAACACCGCGTTCACGTTTTATCGCGTTGACAAAAATAAGCGAAGTGCAAAAACATGTATGTACACAAGAAAAATGAGGATTAACAATAGCCGTTTTGCGGTTCGATCGTAGTTAAGAACACATCAAACAGTTTAGTAACGTCACTAAGAACTATGGCTGCTCGAATGAAAGAAGTTCTTCCCACATTGGTAAGCTATATTAGTAATTACGCTGAAGTTGTTTGTTTGTAACTGTGCCTCTTGTCTCTTGGTCCATGGAAATATTTTTTCCTTTGCCCACTGAACCCATGAGACAGGATTTCTGTTCACCTCACAGCATGCGTCTGTTCATTTACTGTACTGTATGCATGTATTTGCAATACGTAATTTATGACTCAGTGTCCTGTAAAATTGTTTGCAGGTAATTTTGTTTCAAACTAGGTAATTTTTTTAACCAATGTCATGTTTTACTTTTATCTATTAAAAAAGTCATCCATCCCTCCCCTACTACCTCTCATCCCTCTACCCCCTACTCAACCTTCCTCTCCCCCCCGCCCCCCCCCCCCCCCACCACCTCTTTAGTCCTGCCCTTTTTGGGGGATCAGAGGAACAGTGACCTAATAGTTAGTACACTGGACTCCAGATTGGGGGAGGGGGTAACCCTGCAATGGACTAGCATCCCATCCAGGGGGGGGGGGGGGGGGGTAGGATACTCCCAGTCATTTCATGCTACGAATACCAGGATAAGCTCCAGGGGTATAGGCCACTAGGCTGAACACAGACTTCACCTTGTTACCTATCTTGGGGAGTATATCTATCTCTTTCCAGTTTCCCCTGCTGTGCAAAAGTGATCTCTCTGTTATGTTAATGTGTTAATTTTGTTTTGTTCCATAGTTTGTGGCAAGCCTTGTGATGTTAGCTTGGATTTTTGTGCTTGTCGCTAGCTATCATGTTGCAGTCAAGATGGTTGATGCAATGGAATGATGTCTTTTGTGTGCAACATGGAATATAGTGTTGTCATCCATGCACATTCCTTTGCATGGACATAGATTAAAGAAGTTACGTATTATCTTTGGTAACAAGCCCCATTCTCAAGATATGCGTGAAAATACCGGTTTCTGTAACAAAGATTGGACTACAGATGTCAATCAAATCTTGAAAATGAAGAGAGAACATTTTCATCTCCAAATAATTGTGCATTAAGGAACATTATGATATCAATTTTCAACTTGTAATGCTTGGCATTTCAATTTGATGAAATGTCACCTGTAACTTACAGAACCTTGAACCCAGCGTGCAACTTGCTGGGAAGATCCTTGCTTAGTGTAAACTGCCTGTATGAAGGATTTACATTCATCTATGCATATGAAGTAATAAACTTCCCAGATTTCCAAATTCCTGTTGCTCTGCCCATATGAAAATCCTATGCAGTGGAAACCCGTCATAATAGTTGAATAGTTCATACGGCTCAACAGAAGGTCCGATCCATCGCTCAAACCATTGGTCCGCCGGGGCCTGCCCCATTTAGAGTCCGAAAATAAGTGCTAAATCACTTACGAACCTCATTATCGTATTCAGGTGGGTGGGCGTGGTCGGGTTTCCAAGGCAGACGGTAACTCCAAAGGCTTGCGACCAAATTGACCAATTAACGAAGTTGGGCGGAAAATGGCTTCAAATCTGAAACCCGAACTGCTGGGTTAATGAACCTGGAAATTGTTGAACTTTCACTCAGCGTTAGAGCAAGGAATCACAGAGCCGACAAGGTTGAAATGGACATGACGCTCGCCGGAAATCGCGAGCTCGTACTAGCTTGGTCCGTGTTTCGGCACGGAATCGCGCGGAAATTAGCTTCAAAAGAGAATTAACTTTCACTCAACGTTAGACTGAGAAGGGACTCACAAAGCCAACTAAGTTGAAACGGACATGTCGACACGCCCAGAAATCGGCAGCTTGTACAAGTTTGGCATGTCCGAGGTTTGGCACGAAATAGGTCGAAAAATAGCGTCAAAACAGCAACCCGAACTCCTGGGTTAATGTACATAAAAATTGATGAACTTCCAGTCAACGTTAGAACAAGGAATCACCAATCCAACAAACTTGAAATGGTTTCGTAAGTCTGGGTTTATCGACGAAACTGAGAATATTAAAATACGCTCTAGTCTAGTCCGTCGCAGAGTTACCCCCCAGCAGTAAATTCGCCGGTACCCAATTATACACCTGGGCGAAGAGAGGCACTGTGAGAGTAATGTGTGTTGCCCAAGAACACAACGCAGTGCCCCGGCTAGAGACTCGAACCAGGTTGCAGTGCGATATTTCTTTGCTCATCAAACATGTTCTTTTGTGGCGTCCTCGTTGCCGTTGCCGTCCTAGTTGCTAAAACTCCCTAAGGTGCTCACAACGTGGGATACGCCGAAACAGTTGTACCAAGCTACACTGTTTCGAATTTTGCGAAGTAATTTTCATCTGCTGACGGACACCTTTGAACTGCTTAATATTTTGCGTTTTTAGTAAAGGCTCTTTTATATTCTAATTCGCTACCCTGCTCAAACGAATATAAAACATTTATCATGTAACAAGCAACCTCAATTGGGGTGTGTCAACACGAGCCGTGTGCGACCCTCTTTATTATGCCTTCATCAACAGAATGGATGGAAATAATACAACAAACAGAATGAAAACTCGGAAATGCACAAAATTACAGCAAGAAACCCGACAAAATGATCTAAACTATGCTCGTATAACAATCATTCAGTAGACATACAAAACGTGCTAAACCTTTCGTGTAGCAGCATGCAAAAAAATACGTCTAAAAGAAACCCCTGATCACTGGGTATTTAATTTTGAGGGCGTAGGGACGGTCGTAAGACGCGAATGAATATAAATGAGAACAACTCAAATATTTATAGCCTACCGCTAATGAAGCAAGAGAACAGCATACCATGTAACACCCCAAAGAAAAGGCTACGCGACCCATGATAAATACATTTTCCTTCTCCATTAAGGCTACTGCCATTTTTGTTTAAAATGACGTCATTATTCCGGTCTCTTCAGGGTATTCCGCTTCCTTGAGCAGAATACTTGGAATATAAATTAGCGACTCTATCGAATGGACATTTGGGTTATTCCAAAGCAATCTATTCTTATTCCGGGAATAGGGTTTCTCGAAGGCCACGAAACGTTTTCGCACCCGTGACTCTGAAACCATAGCAAAATCTCAAAACGTCTGATTATACAGAGCTGTTTTATTCACATGTTTTTGATATGAACAGTGGTTCCCTTCATACAAAGTTTCAGGCCTGTACACTTCTCTGTTTTTTTTTTATACAGATAGCTAAAAATGGCTTTACTTGCCTGACAAGTTTCCGGAGCTTTCGAGAAACCGGCCCTCGAATCAACACACTCAGGACAGACGCAGACTCGCGTGGGTAACGCGCGAGCTTCGTGATACCTCCCAGCATTCTTAGCAAGGGCAGTTGGTCCATGTTGTCGCGCTGTGGTGAACTGAAAAAGTGGAGCGAAAATACAAGGTTATTCCATAATAACCCAAACTTTAGCTTGTTTTCATGTTTCATTGCCTCGTTTGTTCTTAGGGTATGATTTTGTTAATTTCTCATTTGGTTTTCTGTTGATATTCAGGTCAAGTGTGTCTCTGGAGAGTGGTGTTGGCGCGAGATGCAACCCGGAGTGCTGGTTTATTAAAACAGGTAAGCGTTAATTTACATCGAAAAATCAGTGTAAAATTATTGTACGTTTCAGTTGATATTGTTATTTACGCGTTTTTATCCCTGTTAGTTCCCGGGCAAAGCGTATCCTGCTTTGCAGTTGGTTGTGGGGGTTGTTGCCCTGGAGGGGGAGGGGGGAGGGAGTGGGGCATGATCTCCCCTTTAAAAATGACGATGGTTTTCGTAATGACAGGAACTGCGTGACTCCGGTGATTTTTTCTGAAGTTTCCATTTGGATGAAACCAAAGCCAGTGGACATAAGTGCATTCGGTTGCAAACTCTGTAGTATGGATTTGTGGAGATTCCCATTAGTTAAAAAGCTGTGACATCATAAAATTTTTGTGATGTCATAACTTAATTTATAGTATTGCAAATTTCAACAAATCCACATTGACAGATTTTGCATTTGAATGCACTCTAAGACTAATAACTAAGGATTACAGCTAAGACTAAATTAAACAAGACGTTCGTATGGAACGTGAAGCCGTGCTATTAAAATTGAACTGAATTGTTTCTTAAAAAGTTAATTATTATCGGCTTTTACTCGTAAAAACACTCAGCATGAAGACATTGCGTGACTGAAACATAGTTTTTCTCTTTGGTCTTTGTGTCATACCGCTTGACACAAAATGTATATTTCACACCAAACAGATAGCAAACTAGTCTAAACGAGAACTTAAAATTCAAAATAAATGACAGCTGACGAGAAACGGCTACAGCTGTAGATCAATCAGCCAATTTAAAAGGAATAACACGGAGACGTGGGAATGTTTTTACAAGGTAAGCAAATTCTGTGAATGACGTGGTGCTCTTCATTTATGAACGTCACATGTCCAAACATGTTGGCCTGGCCGGCTACATGGCTCGCTGACATAATGCCCTTTTTAGGGTATTCAATATTCCCTTCGAATCCAACGCTTTGATGAAACCAAAAGAAAATAATATTTTATACACAATAAAGAAAACAATATCCGTAACATTTTCCGTACATTAATGTTTCAACTGCTTTTGGCGAATAAACATCACAGGTTGTGCGATTCAAAGTTTGGCCGACGACGAAAAAAAATAAATTCTCCCGAGCAAGAGCCGCCCAGGCCTATGGCCATTTGGCTAAATACAGTGCTTTCAATAAGATCCGGCACCTGCCAAAGCTCCGGTGGGTACTATCTCCCAAATCGCCAGCTATTTGACCTGCATTAACATGCAATGAACAAATAAATAGGAACAAGCAATTCACCTTGATTTAATGGTTAGTTTGTATTAGAAAACTAATAAAAAGGTTAAAAACAGAACAACTGTTTGAGCAGCGATGACGAGCGGCCACACAATGTATGGATACAGAAATAGCAATGGCAGTAATACTATTTACACTTCCTGAGAGTGATTCAGAGAGTAGCGTAGACTCTGACTTCAAATATGATTATGAGCAACAGAGCTCTCAAGTCTCATGCATTACAGTCTTTCCCGTAAAACCGTGAACATTAGAAATGTATATGGAATGTTATTGTGTTACAAGAAAAAGCCAATCAGGTGTGAGAAAACTAAACCGCAAACACCAACGGTAATTACATGTAGTTTGTGGTTTTGAGGTTTGTTAGCGTGTCCTGAACTTTGCTGTGATTGGTCAGCACATAATCAACATTCCTGAAATATGTAAGCGTGAGAGTCACGCAAATAAATTCAATCTTACGCTCTCACACAATCTATTCTCTCGCATTTAAGGTTCCTTGCTGCTTTAGTTAAGTACCGACAGAATTAGACATATTTTTGGATATAATTACTTTGTACATGCTTCAAACTCTTTATTCTTGTCCAGAGCCAACGTTTCTCCGTTCAGTGGGATCTAAACAGTTGCTTTTAAAGCATCACTTGACTTGTTCAGAATGAAGGAAAACACGTCTTAGTTACTTCAATTTTGTCAAATTTTTCTGGGGTAGCGTCCCCCTAACCCTCCCTAGGAAAGTTAAGCCTGCGGCATCACAAACGATGGCTATGCTGTCAAAAATCTCACTCTTTGCCAGCAAATCAACTTTGTGAAGAAACTGTCAGTGGGCACTACAGAAAAATAAACCAACCAAAACTCAGTTGTGGAAATGTTCACTTTATTAATTCAATAATATACAAATGCAAACTTGTTTTGTTAAAAAGGCTGAAGACGCTTATTTCTTTTGTATGTATGCATGTACCAAATGTAGGCAACCACAAACCGGTTTGTATTCTTTTCGTTCATATAATAAACAGACAGCGTGATTAATAAATATTTTAGTAATTTTCATTATGACATGCCTGGTAATTTGCTGTATATGCACAACTGATGATAAAGTTTATGATAAACACATTTTTTCATTTACTGTGCATTCAACCATGCACAAAATTTTCCTCACAAAAATAATGATTGCTTGGGTGTTTTTAATATTTTGCGTCAAGTCAATGGAAATCGCATTTCTGAGCTTTCTCATTTCAAATTGTTTCTTTTTTTGTATAGTACGCGTGCAAGGAGCATTGTTTTAAAACGGATCCAAATTCCTTGTCATTGATTGGCTGCTAAGTTTGCCATTGTGAACAGAGGATCAAAAACCCGGTTGTTCACTGGATGTGTAATATTCAAATTTACTCATTGTTTACTGTGGATCGCAAAATCCTTATCATTCATTGGTTGTTTTTATTTTACTGTTGTCTTACTGAATTGTTCGGCTTATGCAACTCTGGTTTATTGCCGTTTACTGTTGTAAGAGCAATTTAACATCATGGGTCGCTTAACAAATGAGCAAAAAGCAAAAATCGTAAAGCTTAGAGATCAAAATACTAACATCAGCCAAATTGTAAGAATCCTTGCCCAAAACGGTTGCCCCATAAGTCGTCTTAGTGTAAGACTATTTTTAAGGAAAAGAAAAAAAAGACGAATGAAGAATGACGAACTCACATCACCGAAACTTTCGACAAAAGATCCGGAATGAATTCGGCGTCGACTTTTCCGAAAGCAAAATCAAGAGGCTGAGAAAGAAGCTTTTGTGGGTGCAGACTGGTACAAAGTACTGTCAGCTGATAAAGGAGGTGAACTGCGTCAAACGACTGATGTTCTGCCTGAGGTGCATGGAAAACAATGAGCAGTTCGACGACATGATATTCACCGATGAATGTTCTGTTCACATGGAAAATCACGCCAAGATCTGCTTTCCTAGAAAGTGGGAGCAGCCGAAGCTTAAAGGAAGACCCAAGCATCCCTACAAAGTTCACATCTGGGCTGGTATCTCCAAACGAGGAGCGTCCAGGGTTCTTCTGTTCACCGGGAACATGAATGCGCGGTTTTTCGTCGATGAAATCTTGGAAAAGACATTGATGCCTTTTATCCAGTTACACTTTCCTGATGGTTACCGCTTTCAGCAGGACAACGATCCTAAGCACACTAGCAAGCTTGCCCAAAACTTGATAGCGGAGAATGGTATCAACTGGTTTCAGACCCCCGCAGAAAGCCCTGATCTGAATCCGATCAAGTTACTTTGGCACGAACTAAAGCACTTTCTCGCACCATCGTAAAACCCACAACCAAAGATGAGCTGATCGGCGGGATAACACAGTTTTGGCAGACAAGGATGACGGCTGAGAAGTGCACGACGTACATCAACCACTTGCAGAAGGTTGTGCCGATCGTGATTGAGTGACAAGGCAGTGCGTCTGGACACTGATCTCAAAACCAGCTCTTTACAGAACTATGCTAAAATGGCTCTTTTAGGAGCCACCACTTCTGTAAAAGTCATGACCAACATTGTGTTTCTTATCATAAACTTTACGATAACCATTTCCCTCCCAGCTCCCGTGTGCGAATGTTCGGTTAATTTGTAAAATACATGTAGAAAGATCTATATTTCTGAGAGATTAATTTACGATAAAAAGGTAATGAAACGAAAGAGTAACAATGTTGTGCTGGTTCCTTAGCAACACGAGTAACCACGTGGTATCCGGTCATTTCTCTACCAAGTCGATTCGCTTCAAGTCATTTCAATACGACTCGAAGTTGATTCCTTACATATATTAAGTCGATTCGCTACACATTTGCTCCAAACTCCAGCAACATAAGGAAATTACTACATTTATTCATTTTCATATGAACAATTGTAAGGTTACTTATAGACTACAGTGATGGCTCAATCGCATATACTCACGAAAACAAAGGTAGCAAAAACCCAACGAATTGTGTCGTCTATTGGAACTGCCATATGAGAAAACAATCCATTTTACAAGTGCAACGGACCTATGCGTGTGGTTGGGTGGGCTTAATTTACTCTATTGTTAATAGTAAACCAATCGGAGTGCTTTAAATTCACAAACATGATATTCTGATCCTCTTGCTTGTATAAAAGACACAAGAAGCCAAAGATCACGACCATAGATCACGACCTTTGCGACTACAGTAGTTATCACCAGTTTATTCCTAGCCTGCGAATAAAGCCGTCGTCTTAAACAAAAAACAAGAAGCCAAACAATGATCATTCGATAAATACATGTAGATCACGACCTTTGCGACTACAATTATCACCAGTTTATTCCTAGCCTGCGAATACAGCCGTTGTCTTCGCTCATCTTTCTTCAGAGTATGAATTATATAGTTTACAAATCAGTAAAATGTGAATAACTTTTTCGTCTTCTAAAGCTTAGAAACATTATAAGTTTTTGCATTTGTGTGTTTTGTTTTTAAGAGTCGATTGGCCACGCTGTCGATCGGAGAAGTGGCGTCATTATTATATTACCAATGTATGTCTAAGATCATCCAGAAATTATCCTTTGAATAAAAAGTTAATTTTAGTTAGATTACGTGTTCGATGCGTGGCTTCGCGTGTCAACACAAAAACCAAAATAGAAAGTCAATCAAGGCTCCGTGTTCAAAAGCGTTGCGGCTTCACTTTGTGAGTAAAAAGTTAACTTTGATTACGCATTCGAAGCGTGGCTTCGCATGTGAATACAAAATCAGTGGAGGCTTCATGCTCAAAAGTGTTGCGGCTTTACTTTCTGAATGAAGAGTTAACTTGGACTGAATGTTCGAAGCGTGACCTCACATTTGAAAACGAGAACAAAAATAAAAAGTCGATGGAGGACTGACGCTTCATGCTCAAAAGCGTTGCGGCTTCACATTGTGAATAAATAGTTTACTTAGATTACATGTTCGATGCCTTGCTTCGCATGTGAATGCTATGAACCAAGTAATTATAAAGTCAATCGAGGTTTCAAACTATACAAGCTAGAGCGTGGCGCTACCGATGTAGATATCCAGCACGAACAGACAAAACAAAACAAATTCCGATCAAGTCGATCACCGAAAAAATCAACGATACGATACGTGTCCACTCGATGATATTCTCTACCCAAGAACGTAAAGTTGGTACTTGCAGTGCACTCGCGTAAAGCAAGAAATTTCTCGCGAGACAATTTCTCGTTTCTCGCGAGACAGTTCTCGTTTCTCGCGATACGAGTCTCGTTTCTCGCGATACGAGTCTCGTTTCTCGCGATGCGAGTCTCGTTTCTCGCGATACGAGTCTCGTTTCTCGCGAGACGGTGGTAACTTACATTTGAGCGGTACTGTACTATTTACTTTTTGACCTGAGTAACCTGCAATCAGGTGTTCTAATTTTTTTGGAGCGAAAATAAGAACGCCTGATCACAGTTTACACCTAAGTACAATACATGTAAATGTGTTTTAGCAGTTAGAATTAAGAAACATATGGTTTCCAAGGAGTCCTTAGCCTAGTAATTAAGGGGGAGGGGGGATCAATCCATTGGCAGGCCATGTGGAGGTAATTTTTGTTGATTAAAACAACTTCCTAAAACATGGAAGCATTTTGCTGACGTCAAGGGAAATAGAGTTTTCCGTTCCAGAGCCAATGTCCAAATAACTTTTGTGGAATCGACATATCCCAGCCAATGCCCTCAGTTTCCTTCTCTATCTCCTCATTTTTGTTTTGACATATCTTTGTCAGTACCAACTAAAGCCTTCTCTGTAAGAGATGTCTGCAATTTTATTAACTTGACCATTATTCTGATTGTGTTTAAATAAAGGATGTTACTATTACTTGCTATTACAATTTGTCCTCTGCAAAATAAATAACTTGTAAACTTCACTATTCCAACAGTTTTCCAGACGATTTGCCTGACCATGCAACAAGTTCACAAGTGATAACAGAGAGGTAAGTACATAATATTACATATATACACGTACACAGTTTACTTTAGTTTTTTTCTTGGAAATTATAAGACGTATTCCCCGAATTGGGGTTGCAAAAATCCTTAGCAGCAAATCACTTTGGGTAAGCTACATAAAAATTATGATCTCCAAGAGGATTTTGGCTGGAAGAAATGTACAGTAGCTTTATGGTTAGTAAGTTATATTCGAATAGAGTGGGGTATGAGGTCCAAGCTTCTGTTAGGTCAAACACAGTGCTACAGGCAGACAGAGAATTTATTCATTTTTCCTGTTACGACAGCTTCTGCAACTTATGCATGGAAACATCTCAAAACGGATCATTGGAAAATACATTCTCTGCTCCAAGCCAATATGTACACTATAAGGACAGTTTTCCTGCTAGCAAAATATATTAAACCTATATTAGCAAAATAGAATATGTTTTTCACATGTTGGTCGATGGATAATGTTTAACCAATGCACTGGATAAGTGTCTGTGAAAAATTATGCTGTTGAGTGGTTAGCAATATTTGCATTTGTACCCAGTGGATAGCGTTATCCAATCAGCACCAGGAGTTTGAGTGGAGGAAAGGAAATTGTACATACGTGAATATGACAAAACATTGATGCAGAGGGGTGAGGCTGGGAAGGTAATGAACTTGCGACAGAATATCATTTCATCCTATGGGAGTACCCAGGGGAGTACACCTGCGGCAATAGACAGCCAAGTGGTCTTGTGGTTAGACATGCACAAATAATATTATGATACCGCAATCCACGATAAGAAAAAAGATGGCGCCACGTGTAGCATTTTGGGTAGATCGACATGTTGGCCCCAGAGTTACTGTGTTTGTATGGGAATCAGATTAAATTCTGAACAATATATGAATAGCAAAGTGAAGGTACAGTACTAGGCAAAAGATTATATGTATCAAATTTGAGGGATGTAGCCATACTAGAAAGGGTGCACTCGCATTCTCAATTTTCCTTACATTTGTCTGTATTTTCCCCCACAAACTTGCAGGAAAATGTTTGAGAAATTAGAAACGCGATTACATGCTTTCTATCGCAGTTACATCCTTCAGATTTGGTACTTATAATCGTTAGCCTAGTACCCTCAGTTTGCTATCAATAAATTTCCTGTAATTTACTTGTCAATAAAATTACCTGCCATCAGATTCCCATACAAACACAGTAACTTTAAAGCCGACATGTCGATTTCTCCAGAATGCAATGCGTGGCGCCATCTTTTTCCGTATCGCTGATTGTGATGGCTTCACTGGTGTGGGCAATTTTGGTCTGAGCAGCACTTGTATTTATTTGGAACACTATTTCTTTGATTGTGCTCTGCCGAAAAGAGCAATTATTCATTTTCCCTTTTTCAACAGCTTCTGTGACTTACATGTAAGCTTGGGAAAACTCAAAACAGATCACTGGAAAAGACATTCTATGCTCCATGGCTAAACGTAAGTTCAATTTTCGTGCTAGCATTATTTGCATTATTTGCTAACATTATTTGCATAAGAGATGACTTACTATTAGCAAGATTGTTTAGCTAATTATTACGTAAGATACATGTAGTAGTTTTGCATCTCACATACAGTACTTACAAACAAATTATCAAGCAATCAAAGAGATCAACAAGCTTTTTTCAATTTTTTATGGAACGATAAATAGGTTAAAATTAATCACTCAAAGCTATCTGGATCAAAAAATATCTAGATTCAGAAAACAGTAGCAAATGGAAAGTCATCTTTAATTTAGAGGTCGGAAGATATGGGAGCAAAGCTGTTTTTAAAGGGAATCTCGACAAAAAGATATCGAGAACTTTAGAATAGAAAATCCATTTGTCAAAGAAATCATAGAAATAATTATGGTCAGATACTTTCTTTGAGAAAACAATAGTGTCAAAAGATCATTTTATGTCTCTACCTCTTTGGCAAAATTCATTAATAAGAATAAACAATACACCAGTATTATGCAAAGAATGGCTTTCTAAGGATATAATGCATGTAAAACATTTTAATGGATAATTGTGACCTCTCACGCGAAAACGTTCTGAACGGTTAGCCGTTCCAATGGCTAGCAAACGGCAAGTGAACGGATGATGAACGCCTAACAAGCCGTGTGAAACGGATTCGGTGAACGTATGAACGGCTAATGAAAATTTTTGCACCGATAAGGTCGAATGTATGAACGGCTAATTAAAATTTTTGCACGGATAAGGTCGAACGTGTGATCGGCTATTTAAAATTTTCGCACGGATGAGGTTGAACGGAAACACGGATAAGCGGCTGAACAATTGTTGAAATTCTTTGAATGGTGGATAAAATTAACAACAACAACTTTATTAACAACAACAACAACTTTATTAAAACCAAATATAATAGTTAGTGGATGGCCTACCCCGCAAATAGCTAGAAAAAGCTAATCGAGGCGGGATAAGCCAAATACAAGAACACACCTATTGAAAGACAAATTTACACAACAACAATTAGTTTAACAAATTAAAGGTACAAATTACAAAAGGACTGATTATTTACAAATATCTATTAGCTAATAATTAAAGACCAACAAATCTACTCGCAACTATATTTTACTTACTAATTAGAAAAACACAGTTTACAAGGAGCTTGACTATTTACAACAAATTATTCAACTTCTCCAGCTTTTTTAATTATCGCAGGGATCTGAATATAGTCATCTTCGTTTTGCAAAATATTTAATAGCGACGTTCGAAGAACCGTTTTAAATGTTTTTTTTGGCAAAACTCTCATACGGCATGGTATCTCATTCCATAGTCTTACCCCAAGTCAAGAGAAAGAACGCCTTTGCATTTCCAATCTAGAGTTTTGAACATAAAGGTTCCCAGAGGTAGATGATCGTGTATTATAAGAATGAATGCTGGATGTTTCCTTAAATAAATGCAACATGTTGATTGGTGCATTGTTACTATTGATATCGTACATTAAACTGGCTACACATTCATGATATAGAAATGTTATGGGAAGAACGTTAGCTTCAAGAAATAATGGAATTGCATGATCACGAACATCTGCGAAAAACAGCAGACGAAGTGCCCTTTTCTGGAGAATTAGAATTTTATTAAGATACATCTTACCTGCCTGACCCCAGGCTGGAAGACCATATGTTAAATAGGGATGGATTAATGATTTGTAAAAATTCAATAGTATTTTCCGAGGTACATAATGACGTAGTTTTGCAATAAGCCCAACATTTTTACTAATCTTTGTGGCAATAGCATCAATATGGTGCTTCCAGGAAAGATTTTTATCAATAAGTACACCAAGGTACTTAACGTAGATTTTAGACTCAAGATCAACATATTTATTTTGCTCATTGTTAAACATGCAGATTTTTGGCTGATTAGCAAGCTGTTTTTGATAAGGATGAAAAACTATGAAATTTGATTTTTTTATATTAAGCGTTAATTTGTTGGCTGTTAACCAGACATAAAACTTTTGTAATTCAATATTAATTGTTGTTTCAAGAGCCTTCACATTTTTATCAGCATAGAGGATATTAGTGTCATCAGCAAAAACATAAAACCGAAGTTTATTTGAGCATTTGTGAATATCGTTGACATATAGCAAGAAAAGCAATGGACCGAGAATGGACCCTTGGGGGACACCACAGGTAATGATGGCTTTATCTGAGATATGTTGACCTACTTGAGTTGTTTGCGTGCGATTCTTTAGGTATGATGAGAACCAATCGTTAATAATCCCACGGAAGCCATAATGGTTGAGCTTATCAAGTAAAATTTTGTGATCAACTGTGTCGAAGGCTTTTTTAAGATCTATAAATACTCCACAAGAAAGCAATCGCTGATTCATGTTAGCTTGAATGTCATTAATGATGTCCAATATTGCATGTTGAGTGGAATGTCCTTTACAGAAACCGTATTGGGACGGATATAATAAATTATGTTGCTCAATATAGCTTGTCATTCTTTTATACATAATTTTCTCAAAAATTCTGTTGAAATTTGACAATAATGAGATAGGTCTGTAATTATTGGCATCACTTTCATCATCACTTTTAAATATCGGCGTAATTTTGGCAATTTTAAGCTTTGATGGGTAAGACCCCGATTTGATAGATATATTAAGTAACTCTGATAAGACAGGGGCTATAATAGAGCTTGAGAGTTTAAGTAATTTAGTGGGGGAGGAATATAAACCATAAGATTTGTCATTTGGTATGGATAATATTTCAGAGCGAATTTCGTCAGGAAAAACGTGTTCAAAAAGGAAGGATGAGAGTGGAGATATACATTTGCTAACATAATCAAGGTGATGCTTAGGGGGAGAGGGCAATTTACTCGCAAGTCTGGTACCTACTGAGGCAAAGTGCTTATTAAGGGTGTTAGGTATCTGTGAGGCTTCTTTCATGATTTCCCTCTTGTCCTTGAGTTTAGTTATGTTTTTAAAATTCCTCTTTCTACGATATAGCAGCTCACTTATTCCTTCCCAAGTTTTTTTCATGTTAGCAACATTATGTTCGAAATACTCGTAATAATATCTCTTTTTGCTTAGCCGAATTAAGCTACAAATTTTGTTTCTATAATATTTGTACCTAGAGTCATCACCTGACGCAAACAATTTACTTTTAACTGCAATCGATGCTTTAATTCCGGTGGTGATCCAAGGTTTATACAGCTGTTTTGCTTTCCGATTTGACATTCTTTTAAAGGGTGCATGTTTGTTGACAATTTTATTATACTTATTGTAAAACGTGGAAAACAACATATCCGGACAGTTCGCTCCATTTGCTATCATCCTATCCCAATCAACTTCTAAGAGATCTTTAGCAAAACTATCAGCGGAAAATTTGGAATAGTCACGCATTTTAACAGATTTGATCTGTTGCTTTTTGATTACATCAATCAATCGATCGACTGAATAAACTGTCTAACGAAATAATTAATATTATTATCAAATGGTTCACTTGTAATGGGAAAGAAACACCCAAGCCTTGAATAAAACAAATACGGCGTAGAAAATTGAAGTCTTTTGAGGGTAAAGCAAAATAATTTTTCTTCTAGAAAAAAAAACCAGACCCGAAGCGTCTTCTTCACTCACTTGCTCCAAAAAGCACTTTGTCACGCAACCATTTCGACAATGAAAAACATCTTGCTGGTCAGAGTACTGCCGTTGAGTGGGTGATGCTTTTCCTTAACAATTTATAGTCAAGACAATTCCCACAACGTGCTGACTGCTTTTCGCCACGCACAGAATAATGTGTAGACAAGCGGTGCCAATTTGTCGGCCCCGTTGAATTTGCATATATTTGCCACGTGGGTCTGTAAAAAGATCACTTGAAACTTGTCGAAACTTGAGCCGACTCAACTTTTGATGCATTCAAAAGGAGTATCCCCCACATCGGTTGAAACGTGTCTGGAAAAAAATGTTCTAATTGGGTATCAAACGTTGCGTGTTTGTTTGTCAAATTTCAAAGTGTGAAGCAACGTCAGGCGACATTTCGCACGAGCAATCACAGATTGAGTGTATTGGCGACAAATAAATGGCTATGCCTGATAAATTTGGTCAAATTTAACTTTATATCGCTTATATAGCAAACTTTAGTTTCAAGCCTTCTGCATTTTTCAAGAGGATAAAATCGAATGATTTTCAGAAAATTGATTTTCATTCACAGCCAAGTCAGCCCCAGTGTTGGCGGCTCGCTGAGCATAAAATATCCTAACATCATTTTGTTTGTGTTTTATTCCAATGGTTTAGCAAAGCAAAGCCATTTTTGACAACTTAACTGCACAAGGGTTTAATCTGCACCAGTTAAAAATACTGTGAAGAGTATCTTAACCGTAAAACTACATTTCATATCTCAGGATACACATTTGTAGTCTGTCAAGATTTATATTTTCAGTTCAGTTCAGTTCAGTCATAAAGCGTTTTATGTTGTGTAATGTAAACATGGCCGCAAGTTCGAACGGTTGACAAATAATTTATTTTTTCAACGGATAGCTTGAGCCATGCAAACAGCTGTTGAATTTTTTCCAATGGATGGCTCGAGCTGTGCGAACGAACGGCTGATGAATTTTTTCCAACGAATAGCTGAAGCCATGTGATTGGTTGATGAATTTTTTCGCATGGATAGCTCGAGCCTTGGGAACGGTTGATGAATTTTTTGCACGGATAGCTCGCCGTGCGAACGGTTGATGAATTTTTTTGTACCAATGTGTAGCTCGAGCCGTGCGAACAGCTGGTGAATTTTTTCGAACTAATGCTCTAGCCATTCGGCACAAAACCACCATTTGGGAGGATGGATGTCTCTTCAATTTCTTCCTTTACTTACAGGACTGATTGGTAAACGCATGCACATCCAAAATACTGCTTCTAATGGTTAGTTGTTAGCAAGAGCAATCTTCTGGAGTAGTGTACAAAATCATTTGCACCCAGTGTGATTTTGTATACTACAGCCAGAAAAAAAGATCACTGAAGAGTCAATAGAGTTCTGATCACAAAAAGCTGTCTGATGTTCAACCACAACTTGAACGTTGCGAGTCCACGGATCTCATCAATTCATCAGATGGATTGTTGATAAAGTTTAAGTCATTGGACGTGAGCAAAATTACTGCCAGTGGCTGTTTCTAGTGGCTTGGTTGTCTGTGAAATACCCAAACACTGGGAATGACCACATACAATGTAGCATAGTCATCCCAGATGTCTACAAGTGCTTCAAATTAAATTTTAACCTTCCTTTCTGGTCACGCACCTACAGTGTAAAGCAACAACATCAAGCGACTTAACTGACAAAACATCTTCCAACATCATCTTAAAGTGGAATTTGTATGGCTTTATTCGTTTCCACATTTCTAAGTGCTGTAAACGATTTCACAAGGTACATGTATTTTATGGGCGTTTTGCTCAATTCACGTCAATGCTTTTTGTTACATAAACTGCAGTGCTTCAAAGATTTCCACACCTGAGAAAAATGGCAACTGAGCACATAAATAAAATAAAATAAAGGGAATGAAATCAAATAAAATAAACTAAATAAGTAAAATGAAATATAATATAAAAGAAAAAGATGAAAAAACACCAAAAATCCTTATGGCAGCTCTCGGCATCCATGTCTGACCCTTTTACTGTACGTCAGTTTATTTGTGTGCGGTCAAAACATCTTCAGATCTTTCTTGCAAGTCTCAAATATTTGGAAACCTTTGGCAATCTTCTTAAATTTTTGGGCAATGTTCGGAAACATGTGTGTGACCTTCACACAACATTTGGAGAATCTGCTTAAATTTTTGTAAAATGGTCAGAAATCTTCAGAAAATTGTCAAAACCTCCATTGTTAACAAGTAATTATAAAATTTAAACAACATAATACATGGTTGCTTGAAGATATGAAATTTCTCTTCAAGTGTTCAATTTGATATCTCTCGTATCGAGCTGAACACTCAAAGAGAGATTTCATATTTCCAAGCAACCATGAATTATTCAATCTACATTATTTTATTGAATTTATGTTATAAAGCCTATTTTCTGTTGAAATATCTTTGTAAAATTAGTGGAGCTCTGATCAAGTAAGGGTAACAGAGAGTTTTACTTACGGCAGAAGATTTCCTTGACTCGTGATTACCCAGCGTTAAATATAAAAGAGCTTAAAGAATGCTGTGTTTCTTGATTTCAGCCATCAGCTACAACGTCATTCTTGTTGATTTCAAAAGAATTATTTAGGTTTGTCCTTTAACTTGCCCTATGGGCATCATACTTCTATAATTATTTGCCATTATTTTTTTTTATTTGAAAGAAAAAGTCGTTTTGGTCTGGCTGAAATACAAAATCCCATGATTTACTCAAGTTAAAAATCAAGAAAAACTTTTCTGCAAAAATGTTAGTGCAAGGGTTTGGGCCTTGGAACAGCTTCTCAATGTTTTTTTATTCAATGACAAATTACAAAGTACTTTTAGTGCAATACTGTTTTTAAGTCATTGCCTTCCAAGCAGCCTTTCCTCGTAATCAAATATCTGCTAGAAATAGGCAGTTACAGCTTTAGTGTATGTTCCACAACCTTCACATGTATCCATTTAACCCCAACAAACAAACAAACACAAAAGTGATCGATCTGAATGTGGGAACTATCGTGGGATCTCCCTGTTGGCAACAGCCATTAAAGTGCCTATGAAATGAAAACCAAGTTAACCTTATTTGAAAGGCATTGTCCCAGACAACTTCATCCAAATCCTGGAGTTAATCTGCGATGACCTTCCACCTGGCATCAAGATCTCCTACCATATGGACAGCAAACTCTTCAACCTCAAATGGAAGACCAAGACAACCGTGTGCAGCATCTTCTGTAACTCCAATATGCTGAAGATAACACAACACAACACAACACCATTGGAGAACGTAAACCACTTCTTTTACCTTGGAAGACACCCTGTCAGCAAAAATAATGTCGACTTTCAGGTTGAAATCTAACATTGCCTGAAGTTCGCTGGGAATACTTTCAGCAAACTCCGAATACGAGTATCCTGGGACCATGATATTCTCACAGAAACATCAAGATCTCCTACTGTATGGATGGCAAACTCTTCAACCTCAAAAGAAAGACCAAGACAACCGTGTGCAGCATCTTGGAGCTCCAATATGCTGATGATAACACTATATTTAGTAGCACTCAATGAAGACTATCTGCAGTGTATCTTGACTGCCTACCATCAGGCATACACAAGGCTTGGAAGAAAAACCAGGTCCTCTACCAACCACCTCCCCACACTTGTAACAGTGATATGTCAGTGGCACAACACCATTGAAGAACGTAATCAACTTCTGTCAGCAAATGTTGTCATTCAGGTTGAAATCCAGCAGCTCCTGAAGTTTACCGGGAATGCTTTCAGCAAACTCCAAATATGAGTTTCTGAGGACCGTGATATTCTAACAGAAACAAAGGGCCTGATGTACAAGACAGTCATTATCTCAATGCTCCTCTATGCATCTGAGAGCTGTACCCCTTATCGGCACAATCTAAAATCTCTCGAGAAGTTCAATCAACGCTGTCTCCGAAAGATCCTCCACATCAGTTGGGAAGACAGAAGAGCGAGAAAGAATTGGCAAAATAAGCGTTCATACAAGAAGAAAAGCATAGTGAAAGTAAGGTAAGGCAATTTATTTCAGATTTGACAGTATTTCGGTTTCCTAAAAGGTGTTGTAAAATATTCCCATACAAACTCTTATATTTTTGCCATGACAGCTATTATGCAATATGATCCTGATCACAACGTGAGCTTGGGCTGCCTGTGAATCAAGTTCAAGGAATCACACCAGAGTTAACTTGACACTAGAAGAATCTAAACGCAATGCAATAGCCTATTTTCATCTGTTCTGAAAGCAAACAATTAATGCGAAGGAAAATCGGTGTCACTTACTAGAGCAAACCAGAACATTTATTTGGGTACGTCTTCTTTGTTCCTCCACCGATCCTGGACAGATTTTTTGAAGTATTTCTTGAAAAGAGCCTTTCTTCCTTCCACAGAATTCTTTGCTTCCACCATGGACAAAATCACAGCTTCTCAAATACGTACGAGATGAACAATGTACGGCCAAATAATCTCCTCAATGTTAAGAACGATATATCCAGATATTAAGATATCCAGATATTAAGAGCAGCGAAATTTTCCCAGATAACTACAACATCTATCGGAAAGATCGCATTGCTGACAACCATGATGGCGTTTTCCAAGCAGTGAAGAAAGATATTATCGTTAGTCATCGTGATGATATGAACACGGATTGTGAGATTATTTGGACTCAATGTCAGATTCAAGATAAGAGATCAAGATCTCTATTCTTCGCCTCCTATCGCCCGAACAAGACCGATATAAACAGTCTACAAGAACTTGACTCATCTTTATTCAAATTAGGAGATAGATTAAATACAAGCAATGTAATCGTGGCGGGAGATTTCAATGCCCCTGACCTGAAATGGAATTACCTTGAACCAACAAATTGCCCTTTAAATTCTGAATGGCTGCTTGAAATCATCGATGAACATAGACTTACCCAACTAGTAAAAGCACCTACTAGAGATGACAACATTCTCGATCTTGCATTGACAAATAATGTCAATATCATCAACAATGTTAGGGTAGTCCCGGGAATAAGTGATCACAATATGGTTCTTTTTGAAGTGAACTTGGCATGCAGAAGGAAAAAGCCGGTCAGACGCAAGATTTACATGAGGAAAAGGGCAGACACCACCCATATAAAGAAAGAACTGCAAGACTTTGTGAATGATTTTGAAGAAATGAAGAACGAATCCGTAGACGCAAAGTGGAACATGTTTCAACAAAGAACCACTGGAATAATGGACTCCTGTATACCGCACAAGTTCACTACCTCACGCCATAACCTGCCGTGGTTTAACCGTAGCTTGAGAAGACAGACCAGGACAAAGCAAAGGCTATACAACAGGGCTAAGAAATCTGGAAGGCAATCCGACTGGATAAAATTTAATCTAGTCAGGAAACAAGTACACAAGAACTTGAATAGATCCAGGCACGATTATCTTTCTGATTTTTTCGGTGACTCTTTAAAACAAAACCCGAAGGCTTTCTGGTCACACATCAAAAAGCTAGGGAAGGAGGGCACTGATACCCAAGATCTCAAATTTGGAAATGAAGTGTAAAACGAACTGAGAGCTAAGGCCGAAGTGCTAAATAGCCAGTTCTCCAGTGTTTTTAACAATGAAGAAACAGAGAATATCCCAGACCTTGGCGAAAGCCCTATTCCGACTATTAGAACACTAAACATCACAACTATTGGAGTCGAAAAGCAACTCAGCGGGTTGAAGGCAGACAAAGCGTATGGTCCGGATGGAAATCCTCCCTGGTTTTTAAAGGAGAATGCCCAGGAAATATCAAAGGTCCTTACTGATATATATCAAGATTGTATTGATGCCAGAACTGTGCCTATCCAATGGAAACATGCCAACGTATGTGCTCTTCACAAGAAAGGAAAGAAATTGGATCCTTCAAACTATAGGCCCGTGTCACTTACCTTGCATCAAAGGTACTTGAGCATATCGTACACATCTTTCACAATAATTATGGAGTGCTCACTGATTACCAACATGGCTTTAGGGCGAAACGATCAACAGAAACACAACTCATTATGTACCATTCACGAGATAGCAAGTGCTATCCAGTCCAACAAAACAATTCATGCCGCAATCCTTGACTTTTCAAAAGCATTCAACGAAGTTCCCCACCGCCGACTCCTGAAGAAACATGATTATTACGGAATTCATGGCCCACTACATAACTGGTTCGAATCATTTCTAACAAAGCGTACCCAATCAGTGGTAATTGAGGGGGAATCATCTGCACCTGTAGTTAAGACATCCGGTGTTCCCCAAGGAACAGTCTTAGGACCGCTATTGTTGTTAATGTATATAAATGATTTACCTGATGGTCTAAAATCTACCGTTAGACTTTTTGCTGATGATGCGCTGTTATATGGGACAGTTTATTGTGATAAAGACACAGCCGATCTCCAAGATGATTTGTATAGATTAGAAGATTGGCAACAAAAGTGGCAGATGGAATTTAATCCTTCAGAGTGCAAGATCATGTGTTTTTCAACCAGGAGAGATCGACCAAAGCGGGAATACGTATTCTGTGGAGAAATCCTAGAAGAAGTGGAATGTCACCCTTATCTGGGGTGACAACAATCACATCTAAGGCAAATAAGGTCTTGGGACTTATCAAGTGAAACCTGTGGAACTGTCCAAAGTCAGTGAAAGAAACCACATACAAGACTCTTGTGAGACCAAAACTTCAGTATGCCTGTAGTGCATGGGACCCACACTACCAGAAAGATAAAGCTGCTCTAGAAAGGGTACAGCAGAAAGCAGCCCGCTTTGTCACTGGAAATTACGATCGGACAACGAGCGTGATGGAAATGCTGCAAGACCTATAGTGGGACACGCTTTAAACGATGAGAAGACACGCAAGGCTCTCCACTATATATAAGATGTGCCACGGCCTCCTGGATGGGGACTGGGGGGATTGTTTGATAACAAGCAGAGAAGGGAGGACTTGGTGAAGCCAGGATTTTAAGTTTATTGTACCAAAAGGACATAAAGATATTTTTAGATTTTCTTTCTTCCCCAGGACAATAACTGAATGGAACAAACTTCCAGAAGAAACTGTTTCTAGCCAATCTCTCTGCATTTTTAAAAGTAAATTAATTTAGTTAAATTTTTATCAGTAGTTTAGCTTTTACTGTTATTTTGTGTATTTTAGTACAGTTTTATTTCTTATTATTTTAGAGTTGGCGTGATGTCCCATACAACTTTGCCGACATAACGATATTTAGATTTAGTTTTAGATATCAAATCTTTTCATTAAAGCAATAGCTGCCGAAAACTTCAGATAGATGACTTGGATTCTAAAGCATTGAAGAGCGAAATGATCTTCGACGCAAGAAGTAGAGGTTTTGTATCATACAAAACCTTAGGCAAGGCGCGCAAAGCATCCTGTTAGACGAGTCTTTAAATGTCACTTTTCCTTAATATTTATTTAATATGGGGGCTACTAAAAACAAAACAGCATGCAAAACAGCATGTGATGGATCGGACAAGAGTATAGGTTAGCAGGCTATATCCAAAGGCAATGAGGTCAACAAGCTTGGGGGAATTCGCTCTGCAGACTTGACCAAAATATGTAGGAGTGACCCTTGTTTAATAGATCGCAATAATATGACCAACCCCGTCTCCAAAGAGAGGTAGGGAAAAATTTACGATAGTTTACAACAAGTAAGTACTAACTGTGCTGTACAACAGAACACTAAAGTGAACTCTGAACAGTTTGTTTGAGCTTTTATAGCTAGACAAACATCCACAAAATAGCGAGTAGAAAGAGCTGTACTACGGACCAGCTTATCATTACACGTGTAAAAACATCACAATCAATAGTGCTTTAATATTTTAGACCAATGCTGTGAATATGCTAAAGGCAGCAAAGTCATAATGTTTAAACCCAATATACAAAGAGTCTCAGAGTTTGACGACATTTGGCGCTTGACTGCACAATAATTTTATTGAGAGTTGTGCTGCCATGAAAGAGCCAAAGATATGGGTGTCATGTTCCATTAACTATATTTTTACTGGCTGTGGCATTACAGTGAAATGTCATTTAAAAGATCAAAACATTGGACAATGTAAGTGTTTATATATTTTTTCAAAGTTCTGTAATTAAGGTGCATCTGGATTTAACTGCAGATTTTTCTGAATGTTTTGCATGATTTTTTAAATGTAAGAGAATTTATGTGATTAGGATCTGACGACTTTGAGATAATTATCATGCAGTAGAATTTAGTATTTAGATTTTTTAAAGTGAGAATTATAGTCCAACTTAATAACCTATGCCAAATACAAATAGAATAATAAATGGATGCACAGAGATGTGAAATTTCTGTTTCAGTTTTCAAATTGTTGTTTAACAAATGGGATACTGAGTGGAACATGAGAACAAAGTTTTAGATGATTTTCTGAAGATTTGCGACCATTTTTCAGATTTCTGAAATTTTCAAACTGTAGTCTGAAGGTCATATGAACGTTTCAGACTATTTTTTCTGTGCATTTTTGCCCAGAGGAATATGTAAAGATGTTTTGACTTTGCACTAACAAAGTTAAGGTTACTTCCCACCTTTGTGGGTGTCCTTCAGGAAAAATTCATACATGGGCTAGTTTCAATAAAATCCTTAAACTATACATCAGAAGAAAGCTTAATAATAAAATTAATGGAGTTTATAATAAAGTGTAGTTAAACGATTTTTCCTTTTAGTGAAGTGACCAAGGTTTCTATTGAATTTATCGGGTATCGGATGCCACAGCTGAACAAAATGAGTGCACAGTGTTATTCACTTGGCATCAGTCAACAGTAGGATCAGGAAATTCTGATATTTAAAATAATTTTCCCGTGGCATCCATTTATGGAACATGTCTCGCTTATTTTTAGCGGAGACACATTTTTAGCAGAGCTCCACCACAGAGCGGAGCCCCATAGCTATATAAATAAGAGAACCAAGCACCTATACAAAGTACAAACAGGAGAACCATGCTTTTCATTTCTCATGGTCAAAATGGCAAGCGGCATGACTCGGGCGTGTACGATGTGGCCCCAAATATCAATATGCCATAGTCCAGAGAGTTACACCCGGTTAACATTTTAAAAGGCTACCATAAACTTACATCTTTGTTATCTTGTGGTCAATTGACAGCTGTAAAAAGAAGGTATCTGTTGACCAGTATCACATGACCAGATCGCAGGCTCATATTTAGAACTTATCGAGGTGACATGTTTTCTTAATTTGACTGCTGACCAGGTATTATTTTTCATTGATCGTGGGCTCGGGTCTGATTATTTGGCTTCTGACAGGATTTTTTTATTTTTTCACGGTCATTCTCAGTTGAAATTCTGCAATACGACCTGATGTTTTTAATTATTATTTATTTCCGCTGTGGAATCTTTCTTGACTAGTTGAACATGCTAGTACTTTCGATGAATGCAATTTTAGAAATTATTAAGAACCAGCCAAAATTCGGAGCTCCACTTTTAGGCTTGGCTAAATCTATATATTATTGGAAACTCCATTTATTAAGCTTCCTTTTGATGTGTACTTTGTAAGTATTTTTTTTGAAACTAGTGTGCTTTCGAATTTTTCCCATAAATACAGTAAAAGGGTCAAGCATACATGATACCAAAAATAAAATCATCAATAAAATCAGTGAAGTGATCATAGTTTTACGCAAGCTCAATCGCAGTTTTTCTGAGGGTTGGAAATCCCTGTAAAATGTACTGCTGTTTGTATAATAAAGTGAGATAAAATGGAATTTAAGTTCACGTGTGCACCATCTCATATCTAGGTTGAAGTTTATTAAGTGGTTTTTATCAGCTTTTACCAAAAATTGTAAAATTTAAACTTTCAATATTACAAAAAATATTCTTTCTCATTCAAATTTGGATGTTGATTAAAGTGCACCAAACCACAAAATATTTTTCGCTGAAATAAACCTTTGTATCAGCAGCGTCTGACTACCTATTTACAGCATTCAAAAGTTATGGAAAACTGAGCATCATCTGTTCTACAACCAAGTCAGAAAGGACCTGGGTCTATTACCAAATTGACATCACAAACTGATTTGCATATATATTTACAAAGTCTAGAGGCAATGCAAATCAGTTTGTGATGTCAATTTGGGAGTAGACCTACGCCCCTTCTTACTTTGTTGCAGTTTGATGCAGTTTATCGTAACATTTGAATGCTATAAACAGTCATAATTAGGTAAACAGGAGAAACGAAAGGTGCAATGCATTTCGAACTGATGCAAAGGGTTATTTCAGCCCAAAAATATTTTTGGGGTTAGATGCACTTTAAGCACTCTGTTTAGTATTTTTAAATTTGTGAGATCTCTTATGAAAATGTTTCTGCTAAAAATGGATCTAGTATTTTCAAACCAGTCACCGTTTTAGAAGTGATACCTTAATTAGGGTGGCTCAGAATATTTTCCAACACATTCCAGCTTTTATACTTTGATGGATCAGTACTACTGCTCTTTATCAGTTGATGTTAAAATAATGGTATCAAACAAATGCTCAATCATTGGTGAACAAGTTGTGATATTTTCGTGACATTTCTGGTTACCATAGCGACAGTATAACTGGTTAAAAACATCCTTAAGTTTAGCTTTGAGTGTTTGTTACTCTTGTTTATTACTGGATTGTGATCAACCAAGTTAAAAGAGCGGTTTCCGAGGCACAATAAATTTTGAAACAGTCGAGGTGGCTCTGAAATCATTCCTGGAGATTTTGTTAAGTTTGAAAAAAGATGTATCTTGACAAGCTAATCAGTATTTAATAATAAAAAATGGAGAACAACAAGCTAGATTTTGAGTTGTAAGTTATTAAACCTAAAATTAAGGATGTTTTAAACCGGCTATATTGTTTCTATGGTAACTAGTAATGCCAATGCCAAAAAAATCACAACTTGTTCGCCAATGATTGGGTATTTGTTTTGCACCATTATTGTAACATCAACTGATAAAGAGCGGTTGTACTGACCCAGCAAAGTACAAGAGCTGGAATGTGCTGGAAACTGTTGTGAGCCACCTTTTACACCTTATTCCAAAATGGCTACCATCTTACTATTCTTTCCTTGGTATTCAAATTAGCCCTTATTGCCTCGATTTTAAGCTCCATAATCAAAAGAATATTTTATCTTGAACAAAGCAACAAGGGTCCATTTGTATGTGCATCAATCAGTGGCCATTTTGGAATAAGGTGTATGAGCTACAAGCGAATGATGTCGATAGTAGAATTGTCGTAATTCTGTGTACAGTTTTATGGTACCCCAAAGAAGGCCAAAATGCCGTTGAACAGTAAATACTACAATTTTCCCCAGACTGCTCTATAAAGTATAAGATATTTGATGCTGTTCAAACAAGCAGAAAGGTTTTTCAACTTTGATGAAAACAAATCATTCTTTGGGTCTCGGTTCTTTCTTTAACTGCTACCACTAGATTGTTTCACAGAAGTTAATCGAATTTTAGTATTTGAGCAAGCTATTTACCTCACTATAATATTTTGAGTCGTTTTCTTTCTTTGCGTGGAACAAAATTACCCTTGCAATGTTGGAAACTACAAAACATTAGTCTACTAAGGAAGAAAAACAACAAAGAGGTGATACTAAACCAAACAAATTTAGGCTAAATGTTTAGGATGTACAAACCTTAAATAGCTATAGATTCGTTAATGGGGCTCTGTCTTGTTGTCCTGAGAAATTTTGCAACTGGTTGGAATTTTCAAATCGAGCTGTGGTACATCAAAATGATAGTTTTTGTAAATCAGCTTTAGTTACCAAGAGTGAAGTTAGTCTAATCAGGCCTCAAATCAAAAACCTTGAAATAATTGTTTACAAAGGTAGAAAAACATCAAAGAAGTACACTGATAAGAAACAAGAATGGCTTTGAATGAGAAGGATTGAATATGGTATACTTGAAAATTTAGGGTTAACTTTTCAAGATGAGATAACATTGACACTGATTGTGTTGTATTCAATGTACATAAGCAAGGTAACAAAAGTCAGTATGGAAAGGAATTACAATAATTCTATGGGAAATTGTTATGTAACAATTTCTCAGAGTGAAGGTTAAAGGAAATGTAAGGCATTCAGTAAAGAGAATCTACAGTTTGATCAAATTGGTGTAGCAATAAGGACAAGCATGAGTTTAGGGATGGCTTGATGCACCGTCAAATTCTCATAACTTACATTGACGAAAATGCATTGTAACAAGTTTTTATACCTTCTATTTTAATCTTGGAACCAAAGGGTGCAAATAGGACCAAAATGAAAAGCAGACAGACGAAACATAGACGTGTTTATAGCAAAGTTTTACCCATGATCAGGCTGTAGAAGATTAAGAAACTAATATAGAGATTTAACATGCCAGGACCAGTAACTTATCATTTATTTTCCATCTCCTGCAAAGTTATTATTGTCATATTAAGTAAGTTAAGCCTTTCCAGCCATCTCTACAGATATGAACTTCTATGCAGTTATTTTTAAATCAGTCACACTACATGAATAGTTTTAGTAATAGTTAGAGGTGAATGATGCAAGTACAAACTTTGGAAAGTGTGGTCCAACCATTAACTGGAATTTTCCTTTTTTCAGGTTAAAAGACAGCCAGAAGATTCAAGAAATTCATTGTCTTTGACTTGTGATACGTGTAGTTTAAGATGTAACAGCAAAACTCATAGGCAGGACAATCTTGCACATTTCAAAATTAAAGAAGAAATGTGGCCATGGAAAAAAAAGTCTGCGCTTTTGAATGGTGTCTGGTTTTGAGTCAAAAATATACTAAGTCTTTTGGCGGGAAAAATCTTGCACTGTGCAATGATTTGTCTCATCAAAAGTCTAAGTATAGGTTTGATTTCAGGCTAGACTCTGTTCAAACTTGCAGAAATTTTTTTCCGTTCGGCAACCCTACATAGTCAAAATATAGTACTAGTTTCCAGGCCCCTTTTTTATTTATGTACACTTGGTAAAAGATAATAAAAGAAAGAAACAGAGCTATTGCAAGAGTCTTTATTTGTTAAAGCATCAAACTAATTTTAATTGTTCTCATTAAACAATATTAGTTAAAATTTTTTCTAAGTCTTTTGACATGCGCGTTGATGAGTTCTCTCTTGTAGATTTCAGATGCCTTTGAAATGACCAGTTTGAGAAAGCAATATTAGTTACATTTTTCAATGTCTAAACCAGAAATTACTAAATGTGGAAATCACGACTCAATATACAATACCTGTTTTACTCTTATTGTACAGTGTATATCGAGTCGTAATTTCCACACTTAGTAATTTCTGGTTTAGACATTGAAAAATGTAACTAATATTGCTTTCTCAAACTGGTCATTTCAAAGGCATCTGAAATCTACAAGAGAGAACTCATCAACGCGCATGTCAAAAGACTTAGAAAAATTTTTACTCATATCTGAAGCGTTTTAAAAGCTTGAAACAGAAAAATTCTATTTACAATTTTGCTCCCCATAAATACAAAGACTTAAAGCGGCAGTACTCAATATCTCATCTGAAATGCAGTGAAAACAGGCTTTCTTGCCGGGAGAAGTCTTGATTTCTATCACTTTCAGGGACAGCAATAATTCGCTCGGAGATTTGATAATGACGTCGAGAAAGTACCGTAAATTGTACGAATTTGATCAATAAAAGTTTTCGCAACAGCCATTGACAAATTGCTAGAAAACGCTTGACTTAAATATGTCGATGCGAATTTCATAGCATTTTGTTAATGGCTGTCGCGAAATCTTTTATTGCTCAAACTGTGCAATTAACGGAACTTTTTCAACGTCATTACCAAAACTTCAGAGCAAATTATTACTGTCTCCGAATAGAGTGATAGATGACACAATCAAGCCATATGAATCAAACTCTTGTCAAAAAATGTTTTCAGCTAGACTCCGGTTATTAAAATTTGTTCACTAATTTTCTGAAAACTGATTATTCAATTTTGTTTTGTGAATTAATATCTTTATTCCGACTTGTAACCAAGTCTGATTGAATATTCAGAAAGATTATTTCCGGCGGCTAAATCAAACTTATTACGTCTAAAATTATTGTCCTGAGTTCTTAACAGTTAATTCTTGTCTTCTCTGTACTTGACTTTGATCTTCATCGCCAACTTAGCAAGAAGTCCAAGAAACACTGAAAGAAAAAAGCAAACATGCGGGTTAGAGTCAAGAATGTTTACAATAAGAAATGCAATCACAATATCAGGATTATTTAGTTTGAGAAACTGCAAGAAATTAGCTATCGGCAATTCAAAATTTACCATTACTACTACACGCGACTACTTTCTTTTAGCTTGAACAAAATAAAAAATTTATTTGGAAAACATGAAATAAACGTTATATGGTAATTCTGTTTGCACGCCTTTCTCGTCCCTGTGGATTAATGCGTCATCTACATTGTATTCTTTATACTGTATTTTATGCATAATTTATGCATAATTTCGTTAAACAATAGCTCCGAACCTATATCTATCAAAAATTGGCCATATTTTTCTCAACGCCACCGTGGCCTAGCGGTTTAACGCGCGCCCTCTGGCGTCGACGGCCTCTCTCTCTCGCCGTCGAGTTCTTTAAGTTGTTTCTTAACAACTTCCACGCAAGGGGCTCGAGGCCCCACCGATCAAGTTCTTTTCTTTTTTTTTTGAATTTCGAAGAAGCAAAATCCTCAAAGTTTTAGTTTCCAAGAGACGTATTTTTTTTTTCTAGCAAAAGAAAAATAGGAAATGCATGTCTGACAACTAAAATTTCTCTAAAAAGAAAAATGGATAGGCAGAACTCAAGCCCCTCGTTGGAAGTTGCAATGAAAAACTTCAAGATATCGATGGCAAAAGAGAAACCGTAAACGACAAAAAGCACGGTCACATCGCGAGGACATGGTGTCAATAGAAAAAAGTGGGGTCGAAAACTCTAAACAACGCATTTGAGATCTGAAGATGCCTCCAAAGTTCTACCGTTATTTTTTCAAAAGTCACGCCAAACGTTCTCAATGGATTTAGCTATGTTTTCGGTAGTTTTTGCAGTGTTTTACAATACTATTTAAAATTTCACCGTTACTCGTGGCTTTTGATTTCTGATCCCTGTATAACAAAATGTCTCCATTATCTAAAAGACCTAAAACAGAGTTTATAACAGTTATCCGGCAACCCTCTGATTTTGCAACCAAACAAAATTTAGCGAATAGGCAAAACGCAAACCACGTCAATCCCTCCCCCTCCCTCCACTCCCGACCCCCCCCCCCCAAAAAAAAAAAAGGCTCAGACAATTGCATAGTAAAACTCTTCAAGCTAACAATTTCCAAAACGTCCCCATTTCAAAGCACACGGAAGATTGTTTTGGGATCTTCAAGGTTTGGGTACATTTTTATTATAATTTGTTTTAAACAACCACACATTTTTTGGCACTGACGAAATGCTACTGGCGTGCTCTCTTCACTAATGATTTTAATATGGGCTTTTAGACAATTTCAACATGCCAACTCGCCATTATGTCTGAAGGTGGCTCTATCGGATTTTTGAGTGACGATACCTTTCAACTTTGAGCAGCTAGTGTGCCGCCAAACAGTATCTGACAGAAAATCGATTGCTCCAAGTGCACTAGAGAAAGATCAAAGTTTCAGATCACAGCAACGCAGTGACGTCATGCCCCACTTTACTCAAGACCGAATAACTTGTCACCAAGAGATAATTTTGGAAAACCCTTCCTGGATCTTTGACCTGACATACTTTTCTCGAGGTTTGCAAAATTTGAAGAATTTTTGATAAGAGCGATTTCGAGAAAATTTATGGCGAAGTTTTAAGGTGTTAAAATACAACAAAATCGTATTAGTTCCCGAATCCTATTAAAATGTTTGTTCACCAGGCCTCATGTCAGATGACTTTGGTCTGAAATAAATTAAATAGCATCCAATTACATTTGGGGAAAATCTTAGCAAAATCGTTCTATTCGATTTCTGAAAACACTGGCTTGAATATCAACAGGAGAGAAGTGTTATTTTGAGTTTTCGTCAAAATTGACCCTATATTTATTAAAATGGCCACTATTTAAAAAGCGGTAGATAAATTTTTCTAAAAATTATTCTTCAGGTAGATTAATCAATATTTGATATAATCCCTGAGTTTAAACTTCATTGAAACATTCTAAGGCTGTCAATTTGTAACCTCAACTTTGGTAAACATTGTGCTTATTTTCCATAGAGTCGCTTGTGGTTCTAATTATACTTGTCCATTGTTTCTAATCTCCGTGCAATTGTAAATTTCAATGCCTTATTAATTCATGTAACGATATATGAATTCACGACGCATTTAAATGCACCTGGAGCAATCGATTTTCTGTCAGATACTCTATGGTGGTACACTAGCTGCTCAAATTTGAAAGGTATCGTCACTCAAAAATCAGATCGAGCCACCTTAATATAAGCAGTACGATTTTGTTAAAAATGAAGACAATTTCATTATCCTTTGACCATCATGTTTGGCTTATATTGATAATTAAAGGAGAAATCATAATCCGACAACAGCTTGTAAGCAATCTTAAAGCTGGAACGTTTGTTGTTGTACTCTCTGTGTAGAAATTCAAACTTGCTAGATGTCCTTAGGCGTTGAAAAGGAGCGAATTTTCACTTTAAAAAGATCCCTTTTTCGGTTTCTTAAATAACAGCTAGTTTGAGTTACAAATACCAGTTTTAGCTGAGAACATTTCCTTTTCAGTCAACAAGTTTCAATGTCGATTGAAAAAATTCAATTTGAGTTCTAAAGGCGAGAAATCAAATGTAGCAAGTAGCATTTTGAATTAAAAAGTTTCTTTTGTGTTACAAATTTCTTATCTTTTTCAAGTTACATCTATTTCTTTCAAAACGAAATAAAACTAGAAATCTTTTGTCTTATTTTGTTTGTTCTAGAATCATTAGAGCAATTCTCTACTTGCACAATCCCATAATACACCGCTTCTACCCCCAAAAACTTTGCATAGGCATTGTTTTAGATTTCCCTTGAGACATCTTCATGTCCCAGGAGAAATTGCAAACAATGATTATGCAAAATTTTGGGGGGTAAAAGAGGTGTATTATGGGATTTGTGCAGGTGGAGAATAACCGCTTTTTATGCTAAATGGAAATCCACTTTGTTTACATTCCGATCATTCCATTAATGAAACCAGACTCCAGTAACATGCCATTTTCCATTTTTGACAGCGAAATTATTTTTATTGTTTACTTCGACTGAAAAGCAAATGTCCAATTTTGCTGCGACTTAAAATCTATCGATCCTTGAAGTAAAAGCTCCACTATTGCTATAATTGGATTGCGCCTACATAAATCACACCTTTGGAGTGCAAACTCTTTCAGCTTCACAAAGCGACATGACCACCACAGGCGTACGGGCCGGAAAGGAGCTGCGGCTCCACCCCCAATACTTCACATATCCTGGAATTTTAACCCTCGGACGTACCAGGGGAGGGGTGAGGATTGAATGCCACCCCCCCCCCTTCCCCCCTCATTACACCACCTTGGGTTTAAACAATTGTGAAAAGAGGATTTTCTCCCTGATGCTGTAATTTTTAGTAGCTTTTCATTCATTCGTTGCGAAAGTTTTGATGTCACCTATGTCCATGATTTTCGGTATTGCCATGGTAGCTGCATAATAACATGCAGGGGAGACAAAATATCGACATTGTTGACATACCGTATATCTTTATTTTTCAGTCCTCTTCAGCAAAACACTAAAAGTCATATTTTACATTCCATTGACATTTTGGCCTGATCTCGTATTGATTTCCTTTATTTTCTGGCTATTTAAGAAAATGGTAAAATCCAAGCTGGCGGCCTTAATGACTTCAGATAACGTCATAATCAGAAAAAAGTATGTCACCTTAGAGAGTAAGTTCAGTGCTTTATAGCCAGAACGAAAACCAGTGCCAAAATGAGCCTGTTTGGGGGACCCATCACATCACCCCTCCTCCCCTCCTCTCCTCTCCCCTCCCCTCCCCTACACCACGCACGTCCGAGGGTAAAACAACTTCATTCGCAATGGTCATGAAAAACGGTTGGATGCTAACTTTATGTCCTAGCCGCTCACTAACAGCTGGAAAACCAAGTCAAGATATCTCTTGTAATGACAGATTTAACTTATTTACAAAGTGTGAAATCTCGAAGAATTTGTAAATGTCGGAAAATATTCCTCAGAAATTGATGATTGTTTTAGCAAGAGTTACATGTGAAAGAAAACCAAATTTGAATTTATCCTTTTTGGGGCTATAAGTGTTTTATTTTGCACTAACTGTTTCAGTACAAAAAAGAAAATGGACATTCTTGCTTTCGATTTGAAAGAACCATAATTTGAGGTTTAGGTTATCACAGAAATCGAGTTCTGTTTTCACTCGACAATTTAATTGTTTCCACCACCTTCATCAAATGCATACATTCAAATAAAGCAATATATGAGCATAAAAAATGAATAAAAAAAATAGATATTTAGAACACAAAAATGCATTTGCACAACTGAATCAACAAATTGAGACCTTCGATCAAAACTACAGTGGAGGAGATCAAAATGTCTTACAAAGTGACAGATTTTTAGTTTTCAATGACAACATACAATTAAAATGAAATCTGCCATTGATTTAGAAGTGCCCACGCGCCCCACAGACTAATGAAATTTAAAATATGACGCAAGGCCACCCTGATGTAGATCAGTCAAAATGAATATACGATGTCACGAGTTTTCTTTAAGTTTCTTGCACGAAACATCAGTGCATATAATAAAACTGGTTCATGACAATCAATAACATTGATATGGGGATGGGGGTCTAATTAATGCTTGGCGCCCCGGGTGCTAAATTAAAACTAAATTAAAAACGTTATCTTGGAGACTTACCATTATGAAATTGTTTTGACGAAAATGGATTGGTCCTGATACTGGCTTGTACCATGTAACTACAGAAAGAATAAAAGTGGTCAGTACGGTAGTTTCTGAGTGACTTGTCACTTTAGTGAAGAAACCTGGGTTTGCTTAAGAGCAATGGTTAATTCACAAGACCTGTTGTTTGCAAAATAACCAGACCCACATGCATATAAGAGCCTCTATCAGAAGGGAAATTGCGCTTGGTCTGGCCTTAACAAGACTAACAGCTCTGCCACCCACAAACTCCCACAATCAGTACCTCCATCGCCCTGTCGCGATGGAGGTACTGATCGCGATGTTATTTTGGGAAAAGTTCACTAATTTGGGGTAGTCAGTATGGAGGGGATCCTCTTGCAAGGGACAAATCTTTTCTTCATTTCGAAAATTTGATAGTTTGGCCCCCTCTTGTTTACACATGCAAGCATCCATTCTTATAGAACTAGACATACACGTCTAAAGCTACAAACAAAATTAAACACTTCTTACCATGAAAAAGATATAATTGTCCTTGTACTGCAGACTGTGCAGACTTTGCTTGCCTTCAATATCCTAATGAAAAAATAAAACACCATGTTTTATTGAGGTAAGTGAATATAACTTAGCGTTATAGTTTTTATAGCGATCTTTCTTGTTTACAAACACTGATGCCACATTTCTATGGATATTAAAATTTTCCAACCACGGAACAAAAGAAGTCATTGTTTCAAGAGCCAAGTAGGTTCTGGTTGGTATATTAATAACAATGGGTGACGTCACGAGAGACATCGCCATATCAGACAAGAAAACCATAACCACAACAAACAAACAAACAAACAAACATAAATAAACAACGACAACAAAAATGTTCAATAATGTTTACCTTTTCCGTGAAAGGCCTCTAGGTTGTTACCAAGGAAGAGCTCCATTCTCTTTGTCCCTCAGCTTACCAAGTCCCTTCGATCAGAAGGCTTGAAGAATGCAAAAACAAGAAATACGAACTTTACATTTAATCACAAAGCACAAACGCTGCAGTTCTCCCGAACAATGGATCCTGGCCATGCACTGACCCCGATTAGAAATGTCCACTATTTTAGATATACTGGTTTGTAGACCATAAATTTCACTGTAAATCTAGAGTAAGTCTTTGAAGATTAGAGGGGGTAAGTTTCTAAAGAAACTGTGGTGCTGCGTAGGTGGGAAGTATAACAATATAATTTGGTTTTATCAACTGGGTTGATAATGTCAATTGGCCACCGTAAAGAGATTCAAGTGCTGACGTTTCGAGCGTTAGCCCTTCGTCGGAGCGAATCAAGGAATTGTGCGTCGTGTGTCTTTATATAAAGAAAGATGGAGCTTCGCTATTGGCTGGTGCCCGGTAACGTGAAAACTTCGGAATAAATTAGTTGAATGAAAAGCGTTCGTTGATACCGTGAGGATTAAGAGTGCCGATTTGAAAAATAAATTTTTGTTGTAGAGTTTTACGGCTTTCCGTGTTTCCTTGGTGAAGGGAAAGGCCGCAGACTGCCATATGTTGCTTAGAATGATTTGGGAGATTGAAGTGTCTCGCGACCGGTTTCGATGCATTTTTGTCGTCTTTCTCTACGTCACGAAGGTGTTCTCGGAATCGGTCGCCAAGTCGTCTCCCTGTTTCGCCGATGTATAACTTTTTGCAAAGAGTGCAAGTTATACAGTAGATGGTATTGGCTGAGGTACAGGTGAAATGATCAGTGATTTTGATAGATCGCTTGGGTCCCGATATTTTGTCAACGTTGTGAATGGAAGGGCATGTTTTGCATCGTGCGCGAGCGCATTTAAAAGTTCCGGGTTGATCACTAGTTTGGAATGCACTTCTCACTAAAAAGTTACCTATGTTTTTGTCGCGTTTAAATGAAATTAATGGAGGTTGCGAAAAGATTCTACCAGTGTCGGGACCATTTTGAAGTAATTTAAAGTTTTTGAGAATGATGGATTTAACTGCGTGGTTGTGAGGGTGAAATGTGAGGGTGAATGGAATTCTATCGTTGTTTTCTCTCTGTGACGTTTGTAGTGCTGACTGTCGATCAATTTGCTGGGCGCGATGATGGCCCGCTTGAACAACAGAAGCAGGATAGCCGCGTTTGTCGAAGAAATTGCACATTTCCTCTGATTTTAAGGAAAATTTGAAGATTAATCCAATGTAAATTGTTGTTTTTTCCATTCAAACGCTTCAGTTAATGCGCGCATACAGCTCTTTCACAAAGCAACGAATATTTTAACTAAACGCTGTACTGTATGCTAGCACAAGATGCAAAATCTTATTAAGAATAAATACTAGCCGCTTTAACATTGGCTTCTATAATTCTACCAACCCGTCAGTCGAAATAAGTTCCACCAAAATTCTTGGACCTGCCACGTGCATTTTGCGTTTGTGCAAAACCATCAGTTTAAGTTGGAAATAACGCTGTTTCGGTCCAGTCTTCAGTTCCTAGCTTTCCTTCTTGTCTCAGCATTACAATCGTCTGTTCTACAAGCTTATTGTAGCAAGGAGTGCTCTTATTTTGTAGCGACATAAACTGAACAAGAACCAACGAAGGTGATGGCGAACTTAACTTGTGATGAATAATTATCAGAATGTGCTCGCACTTTTGAAATCATTTGCAATGTAAATTTGCAACATAGATCAGCTTCCCGCCAAATACAATCGCATCTTAAAACTTCCTCACAGTTATTGACTCTTTTCTAAAATTCCTTTCAACAAAAAAATAAAAATTTGCCCGAATATGTGACGTAGAGTTCAGTTAATTGAAATATAACTGAACCTACACTCTAAGCTTCTCTTGAACTGCGTTTTAATTTTCGCCCAGACAACGGATAAATTGCAAGCTTACGAGAATTGGTGCATTACTGAGTAGTTCTCAAAGCCAATAATCTTTATTAAGAAGTAGCAGAAAATATTCTAGTTTAGCCAAAATGTAAGACACTGTTAATTTTTTCTCTAACATCACATCATGCTGGCAAGTAAACATAAATAAACCTAAGTGTCGTCTTTTTGTCGTGATTCATTTACGTGGCTACGTAGGAGAACAGGAAGAGAAACTTTCACACGACAAGTATAGAGAAAGAGGATAGAGGCTGGGAATGGGGTGAGTTGGTACAACAAGCAGCCGACCGAAATCAGTCACAAGGGGCGGATCAAGGGAGAGGATGCTGGGGTTGCGCACCGCCCCCCCCCCCCCCTCCCTGAGATGGCCTGCGACTTTCTAAAATACCTAGTATTCTTCTTACGTCACTCATCAAAATCTGGGATAATGCCGAGTCCATCGATACCAATTAGGCTAAAATCGGACAAGTAGTTTCAATTTTACAGCCTTGCAAAGTCGAGCTAAAAGATCGGCCGTTTTTGAAAATTTTCCTGTGGTCCCCCCTATAAAATCAGTCATTTTAGCCAGATTTGAAAATCGTGCAATTTCTCAGCCAATTGAGCTTTTTACAAGCGGTTTTTGCTGAAATGAAAAGTAGGATAGCTACTGAATAAATCCATACAAATTAGGCTGAAATCGGAGAGGTCGAAAAAATTTTCAAATTTTGCCCTGAAAAAGGGTAAAAAATTGGCCATTTTGGGCATAATTTAAAATTGTGTTATTTCTCAGCCAATTGAGGATTTTACAAGCGGTTTTTGGCCCAGATGAAAACTAGGATGGCTGCTGAGTTCATCTATACCAATTAGACCGAAATCGGAGAGGTCGAAAAAAGTTGAAAATTTTCCTATGGTTCCCCTAGGAGAAAAGTCCAAAATTGACCATTTTGGACACTTTTGAAAATCAATCAAATTCATTGACAACATACAATTAAAATGAAATCTACCATTGATTTATAAGTGCCCACGCGACCCCACAGACTAATGAAATTTAAAAAATGACGCAAGGGCACCCATATGTAGATCAGTCAAAATGAATGTACGATGTGACGAGATTTCTTTAAGTTTCTTGCACGAAACATCAGTGCATATAATAAAACTGGTTCATGACAATCAATGACATTGATATGGGGATGGGGGTCTAATTAATGCTTGGCGCCCCGGGTGCTTAATCGACGAGATAAGGTTTACTAAATTAAGAACGTTATCTTGGAGACTTACCATTATAAAATTGTTTTGACGAAAATGGATTGGTCCTGATACTGGCTTGTACCATGTAACTACAGAAAGAATTAAAGAGGTCAGTACGGTAGTTTCTGAGTGACTTGTGACTTTAGTGCAGAAACTTGGGTTTTCTTGAGAGCAATGGTTAAGGCACATGACCTGTTGTTTGCAAAATAACCAGACCCACATGCATATAAGAGCCTCTATCAGAAGGGAAATTGCGCTTGGTATGACCTTAACAAGACTAACAGCTCTGATACCCACAAACTCCCACAATCAGTACCTCCATCGCCCTGTCGCGAACAGATCGATGTTATTTTGGGAAAAGTTCACTAATTTGGGGTAGTCAGTATGGAGGGGATCCTCTTGCAAGGGACAAATCTTCTCTTCATTTCCAAAATTTGATAGTTTGGCCACCCCCTTGTTTACACATGCAAGCACCCATTCTTATAGAACTAGACATGCACGTCTAAAGCTAAAAACAAAATTAAACACTTCTTACCATGAAGAAGTTATAATTGTCCTTGTACTGCAGACTGTGCAGACTTTGCTTGCCTTCAATATCCTAATGAAAAAATGTGTTATTGAGGTAAGTGAATATAATTTAGCATTATAGTTTTTATAGCGATCTTTCTTGTTTACAAACATTGATGCCACATTTCTATGGATATTAAAATGTTCCAACCACGGAACAAAAGAAGTCATTGTTTCAAGAGCCAAGTACTAGGTTCTGGTTGGTATATTAATAACAATGGGTGACGTCAGGAGAGACATCGCCATATCAGAACATGGCGTTAAATGCAGAAACGGCTCCGGGACACTTAGATTTTTTTAGACTTTGATGTTTTCGTCTAATAAAGAGAAGAAAACAAAGTCAATTATAAAAGCACAGAGGTGGAATCGATCCCTGGTCACCCAGAACACAAGCTATTCCTACTAACCACCACACTACCAAGGCCCGGCTGCCGAACATCGAAAATGTTAAGATTTTATCGTGTTGCCCTTACTATGCTTGAGAGCTAACCGCATAACCGCAGTACTTAGTAGGCTAACCGGAATGCAAAAGTAGGCTAACCGGATTGCTTAATAGGCTAACCGCAGTGGTCAGTAGGCTAACCGGATTGCTTAGTAGGCTAACCGCAGTGTTATAATAGGCTAACCAGGGTGATTTTGTAGTCTAATTTATCTAACCAAACTCGTTCCCAGTGAATTCCGAGCCCGGAGCCATTCCTGCAATTAAGCGCTACACATATCAGACAAGAAAACCATAACCACAACAAACAAACAAACAAACATAAATAAACAACGACAACAAAAATATTCAATAATGTTTACCTTTTCCGTGAAAGGCCTCTAGGTTGTTACCAAGGAAGAGCTCCATTCTCTTTGTCCCTCTGTTTACCAAGTCCCTTCGATCAAAAGGCTTGAAGAATGCAAAAACAAGAAATACGAACCTTACATTTAATCACAAAGCACGAACGCTACAGTCCTCCAGAACAATGGATCCTGGCCATGCACTGACCCCGATTAGAAATGTCCACTATTCTAGATATACTGGTTTGTAGATCATAAATTTCACTGTAAATCTAGAGTACGTCTTTGAAGATTAATCCAATGTAAAATGTTGTTTTTTCCATTCAAACGCTTCAGTTAATGCGCGCATACAGCACTTTCACAAAGCAACGAACATTTTAACTAAACGCTGTACTGTATGTTAGCACAAGATGCAAAATCTTATTAAGAATAAATACTAGCCGCTTTAACATTGGCTTCTATAATTCTACCCACCCGTCAGTCGAATTAAGTTCAACCAAAATTCTTGGACCTACCAATGCATTTTGCATTTGTGCAAAACCATCAGTTTAAGTTGGAAATAACGCTGTTTCGGTCCAGTCTTCAGTTCCTAGCTTTCCTTCTTGTCTCACCAGTACAATCTTCTGTTCTACAAGCTTATTGTAGCAAGGAGTGCTCTTATTTTGTAGCGGCATAAACTGAACAAGAACCAACGAAGGTGATGGCGAACTTAACTTGTGATGAATAATTATCAGTATGTGGTCGCACTTTTGAAATCATTTGCAATGTAAATTTGCAACATAGATCAGCTTCCCGCCAAATACAATCGCATCTTAAAACTTCCTCACAGTTATTGACTATTTTCTAAAATTCCTTTCAACAAAAATTAAAAATTGCCCGGATATGTGACTTTAAAAAGTAGAGAAGTAAGACACTGTTAATTTTTTCTCTAACATCACATCATGCTGGCAAGTAAACATAAATAAACGTGATTCATTTACGTGGCTACGTAGGAGAACAGGAAGAGAAACTTTCACACGACAAGTATAGAGAAAGAGGATAGAAACTGGGAATGGGGTGAGTTGGTACAACAAACAGCCGACCGAAATCAGTCACAAGGGGCGATCAAGGGAGAGGATGCTGGGATTGCGCACCGCCCCCCCCCTCCCTGAGATGGTCTGCGACTTTCTAAAATACCTAGTATTCTCCTTACGTCACTCATCAAAATCTAGGATAGTTGCCGAGTCCATCGATACCAATTAGGCTAAAATCGGACAAGTAGTTTCAATTTTACAGCCTTGCAAAGTCGAGCTAAAAGATCGGCCGTTTTTGAAAATTTTCCTGTGCCCCCCCCCCCCCCCCCCCCCCCTATGAAATCAGTCATTTTACCCAGATTTGAAAATCTTGCAATTTCTTAGCTTTTTACAAGCGGTTTTTTGCTGAAATGAAAAGTAGGATAGCTATTGAATAAATCCATACAAATTAGGCTGAAATCAGAGAGGTCGAAAAAAATTCCAAATTTTGCCCTGAAAAAGGGTAAAAAATTGGCCATTTTGGGCATAATTGAAAATCGTGTTATTTCTCAGCCGATTGAGGTTTTTACAAACGGTTTTTGGCCCAGGTTAAAACTAGGGTGGCGTACTGAGTCCATCTATACCAATTATACCGAAATCGGAGAGGTCGAAAAAATTGGAAAATTTCCCTATTGTCCCCCCAAGGAAAAAAGTCCAAAATTGACCATTTTGGGCACTTTTGAAAATCATATTATTTCTCAGCTAATTGAGCTTTTTTCGAGCGGGTTCTTGCACAATTAAAAGCTAGGATAGCTGCCGAGTCCAGAAACAAGACGGGAGGAAAAAAGAAACAAGACGGGAGGAAAACAGAAAAAAGACGGGAGGAAAACAGAAACAAGACAGGAGGAAAACAGAAAAAAGACGGCATTAAAAAAGAAAAAGACCCGAGGAAAAGAGAAACAAGACAGGAAAACAAAAACAAGACAGCAGGAAAACAGAAACAAGACAGCAGGAAAACAGAAACAAGTCGAGAGGAAAAGAGAAAGAAGACGAAAGGAAAATGGAAACAAGACGGCAGGAAAACAGAACAATCAAGACAGGAGGAAAACAGAAACAAGACGGTAGGAAAACAGAAACAAGAGAGGAGGAAAACTTAAAAGGGACGGGAGTAAAACAGAAAAAGGACAGGAGGAAAACTGAAAAAAGACAGGAGGAAAACTGTAACAAGACGGGAGGAAAACTGAAACAAGACGGGGGGAAAACAGAAGGAAGACAGGAGGAAAACTGAAAAAAGACTGGAGGAAAACTGAAAAAAGACAGCAGGAAAAAAGGAACAAAACGGGAGGAAAACAGAAACAAGACAGAAGGATAACAGAAACAAGACTGCAGGGAAAAAGAAACAAGACAACAGGAAAAGGGAAACAAGACAGGAGGAAAACAGAAACAAGACGGCAGGGAAAATGAAATAAGACAGGAGGAAAATTGAAACAAGACGGGGGGAAAAAATAAACAAGACAGGAGGAAAACAGAAACAAGACAGCAGGAAAACGGAAACAAAACGGGAGGAAAACAGAAACAAGAAAGCAGGAAAACGGAAACAAGACAGGAGGAAAACAGAAACAAGACAGCAGGGAAACAGAAATAAGACAGGAGGAAAATTGAAACAAGATGGGAGGAAAAAATAAACAAGACAGGAGGAAAACAGAAACAAGACAGCAGGAAAACGGAAACAAAACGGGAGGAAAAGAGAAACAAGAAAGCAGGAAAACGGAAACAAGACAGCAGGAAAACAGAAACAAAACGAGAGGAACACAGAAACAAGAAAGCAGGAAAACGGAAACAAGACAGGATGAAAACAGAAACAAGACAGAAGGATAACAGAAACAAGACAGCAGGAAAAGAGAAACAAGACAGGAGGAAAACAGAAAAAGGACAGCAGGGAAACAGAAATAAGACAGGAGGAAAATTGAAACAAGACAGGAGGAAAACAGAAACAAGACGGTAGGAAAACAGAAACAAGAGAGGTCGTTTCCTTTTAAGAGATACTTAGAGAAATAAAGAAAATAACATATACTTAGATGTTCATAGCCCCGTTAAATCCATAAAATCCACCATTCCCGTCCTTATAGTAGGTTGTTTGGATGATAATGTGTTACACTTCATAAGCACTGGAAGTTAAAGGCAATGTTAATTTCAAATTCAAAACGGGAATGACGGATTTTACGGATTTTCTGGAACATGAATATTATCATCTTCATTCTTTTAATCTTTAAGACTGGCCAGCTTTTAATTTGTCCTTGGACTAAAGATGCAATGCCAAACACAACAATAATGATGGTGCGAGTGGAAAAAATTCTTCAAGAAAAAGCATCTTGATTGTTTGCAGTCATTCGGAAGTCAAAGTAACACTAGTTTATGATGGTTTCCATTTAATTGTAACGTTTTCGAATACACGCAAAATAAAGCTGTGAATAAGTAAGAACAACGAGCCCGAAATTATCACGATTCATGTTTGAGGCTTGTTTACCATTGTGTTTGAAACTGTTGTATTTTCGAAGCTAGAAATACGAATGAGAACGTGAATGGGAGCAATTCTTTGTAAGTCATCGTATACTTTAAATGATTTTGTACAACAGTGAAGGGATGAAAACTGTAAATAATCATCGTGTGTTCCATACAGTTCTGTAGTTTATCAGAGTATCCTAATTGCTGCTTTTATTAGTCTTCTCTTGTCTTGTTAAGTATGGAGTAGTTTGAGTCCAGCCCTTTTCTTTAGGGAGTCTGCCATTCTTCCTTCTTGAAACTTGAAATCGGGGTCTCTCAAAATAGCAGTCCACTGCCCAAACCCGTGCTTAGTTATGCCTTCTTTCAGAAAATCGTCTTCTTCTGTTGTGAATTTCAAAGCAGGACGAATTTTCCTTTGAGTACGCGCGTTTTGTTTCGGCTGTGAATCCATTTTGGGGGTTGGAGTGTTATTCTGTACTGTTTCAACTGAAGGCGCGGAGCTGATGGTTGAACGGCCAAGTCTTGCGTGGACGTCCTCATCTACTTCTGAACCCTTGGTACCTTGAAGTTTTTGCAGACACTCGTGACCCTTCATTGCAAGTTCTCGCGATCATTGCTTTTGATAGTGAACTTTAGCAACAGCAGAGCTGTGTTTTTGGTCTTCAGATAAAATCCTTTGCTCTTCGATCGTGAGCTGATTGAGGCTTTGCGTTTCAACAATTTGTCGATAACGTGTGGGGTGAATGTATTTTCCGATTGCATCAAAAACCAGTTTGCTCATAATCTCGCCCAATTTGCCGTGCTGACCTTCATTTCTGGTGACAAGAACGAAATCGCACCGGGGTTTAAGCAGAGGTCTAACGTACGTGATGTAGCCATTAAGCACTTGCATGTTTGCATCGGTCAGAATCAATGAATCAAATCCATACTTTCCAGCAGTTTTGAACGTTTTCTGATCGATGAAACCACCGTTCTCCTTGGCTGTAGCAATCATGTCCACCGTCAAATACTGATAAGTCATGGGGCGCGATCCCTTCACTTTGATGAACAGATACATGGCTACAAATTTTGTGGCAAATGTTAAGTCTGAGGGGTTAACTTGAGCTGGGCTAGTTTTGCATCCCTTCATGGTATTTTCGTAGCGCGGGAGATGAAATTTCACCACCTCCAATAACTCCTCCATTGTTGCCCAGTGGCCTCTTGCTTCCAGAGTGTCGATGTCTAAATCTTGTGTCCATTGCAATCTCATCATCTCCGCCAGTGTCTTTCGGGCTCTCTTGATATACAACTCCGTAGAAGAGAACTTTCGAAGAACTGCCTGTAATGCGCCATGAAGTTTTCTGAAGTCGATCAATTCGGAAATGGCATCTATTTAGCCCAAACGTCCACCATGTCCGAGTTTGCATTCGTCTTGCAAGTAGTCGATAAACTTGAACAACAGATTTGGAGAACACAGACTAAAGTCCACCACGTCAAACGTCAACTCTTCCTCATCTTCACAACAAAACATGTTAACATGTTTTCTGCACCCTCTCTGACTTTGAAATCCATCATGGTCACACTCTTGTATTGGGCAATGATAAAAATTGTCGGTTTCATCCTTTTCCAAGTGAAGCCGTTTCGGTTTTGGCGATGCTCCAGTGATGTCTGACCAATCGACTTTGAACTTCTTGCTCATTTTGGCCTTTGAAAACCATTTGTCCAAGACGATCGCCTTTATATCTTAGCCAAAAGCAAGGAACCAATGACAGCTAAAGGAACTCTATGTATGCTTAAACTTGCCTAAAGCATGCCCTCACTGGCCTGCCCTTATTACCATTGTGCAAAATTCATGACAGGATATGCCAACAATATTCTATTCAACTTGCCCAAACAGGTCTGTGAGCGCTCTAATGTTTGCCTTCATTCAAAAGGACAACTTCATTTAGGAACGTAGAGGTCCATAAACAAATAGAATTTCGGAACAAACCAGGCCTTAATAAAAGCGGACCCAAACAGTCCTAAATTATCAATTTGGGATCAAAGCGTTCCATGCACAAATAGAAAATCGGAACAAAAAATTCCTAAATTTGTTCCTAATGGACAATTTGGGAACAATGTACAGATAGCAACTCGGAACAAAAGAGCCCTTAATGATCAATTTGGGAACGATATGTTCCATGCACAGACAGGAACTCGGAACAAAAATAACCTAAATGATCAATTTGGGAACAATGTGTTCCATGCACAGATAGGAACTCGGAACAAAACAGTCCTAAATAATCGATTTGGGAGCAGCGTGCTTCGTGCACAGATAGGAACTCGGAACAAAAGGGTCCTAAATGATCAATTTGGGAACAATGTGTTCCATGCACAGATAGGAACTCGGAACAAAACAGTCCTAAATAATCGATTTGGGAACAGCGTGCTTCGTGCACAAATAGGAACTCGGAACAAAAGGGTCCTAAATGATCAATTTGGGAACAATGTGTTCCATGCACAGATAGGAACTCGGAACAAAACAGTGCTAAATTGTGAATTTGGAAACAATATGTTCCATTGAAAATAGGAACTCCGAACGAAATGTTCTTGTTTACCTTGGAGTGAACGTTTTGTTCCTACCTTGGAAAAAAGCTGGTCCTCTTAAGATCAATAAGAACGCAAATATAGGAACAATCGATATTATAGAACCAGACAAAGATTTAAAGAAAAATTCAGAAAGAGCGTTAGATAATAGCTATGGCTAAAAGAGATCAATCTTCAAAACCTGGTAAACTCTATTGCATTCAAAGGCTGTAAAACATGCAATGAAAGAATTTTGGGATATCTAGGAGGAGACAAGACAAGAGACAAGACAACAGACAAGACAAGAGATAAGACAAAAGACAAGACAAGACAAGACAAGGGACAAGAGACAAGACAGGAGACAAGACAAGAGACAAGAGAAGAGACAAGACCAGAGACAAGACAAGAGACAAGGCAAGAGACAAGGCAAGAGACAAGGCAAGAGACAAGACAAGAGACAAGACAAGAGACAAGACAAGAGACAAGACAAGAGACAAGACAAGTCCTTTCCCAAATGTCTTTGTTCCTAGAAATAAGACAAGAAACACGAGAAGAAACAAGACAAGAAACAAGACAAGAAACAAGATAAGAAACAAGACAAGGAACAAGACAAGAAACAAGAGAAGAAACAAGACAAGAAACAAGGCAAGAAACAAGATAAGAAACAAGACAAGAAACAAGACAAGAAACAAGACAAGAAACAAGATAAGAAACAAGACAATAAACAAGACAAGAAACAAGACAAGAAACAAGACAAGAAACAAGACAAGACAGAAGACAAGAAACAAGACAAGAAACAAGACAATAAACAAGACAAGAAACAAGACAAGACAAGACAAGAAACAAGACAAGACAAGACAAGACCAGACAAGAAACAAGACAAGCAACAACACAAGACAAGACAAGAAACAAGACAAGACCAGACAAGAAACAAGACAAGAAACAAGACAATAAACAAGACAAGAAACAAGACCAGAAACAGGACAAGATCAAGACAAGACAAGAAACAAGACAAGACAAGACAAGACAAGACAAGACAAGAAACAACACAAGACAAGACAAGAAACAAGACAAGACAAGACAAGACAAGACAAGACCAGACAAGAAACAAGAAAAGAAACAAGGCAAGAAACAAGACAAGAAACAAGACAAGAAAGAAGACAAGAAACAAGACAAGAAAAGACAAGAAAAAAGACAAGAAAAGACAAGAAACAAGACAAGAAGCAAAACAAGAAACAAGACAACAAAAAAGACAAGAAACAAGACAAGACAAGACAAGAGAAGAAACACGACAAGAAACAAGACAAGAAACAAGACAAGACAAGACAAGAGAAGAAACAAGACAAGAAACAAGACAAGAAACAAGACAAGAAACAAGACAAGAAACAAGACAAGACAAGACAAGACAAGACAAGACAAGACAAGAAACAAGACAGGAAAAGACAAGACAAGACAAGACCAGACAAGAAACAAGACAAGAAACAAGACAAGAAACAGGACAAGAAACAAGACAAGAAACAAGACAAGAAACAAGACAAGATACATAACAAGAAACAAGACAAGAAACAAGACAAGAAACAAGACAAGACAGGACAAGACAAGAAACAAGACAAGAAACAAGACAAGAAACAAAACAAGAAACAAGAAAATGTTTTTATTATTTATAGCTGATGAATTGTCCGTGGGTAAATAAAGATTATCTATTTATCTATCTATCTATCAAGACAAGAAACAAGACAAGAAACAAGACAAGAAACAAGACAAGAAACAAGACAAGAGACAAGACAAGAAACAAGACAAGAAATAAGACAAGACAAGACAAGACAAGACAAGAAACAAGACAGGAGAAGACAAGACAAGACAAGACAAGACAAGAAACAAGACCAGAAACAAGACAAGAAACCAGACAAGAAATCAGACAAGAAACAAGACAAGAAACAAGACAAGAAACAAGACAAGAAAAGAGAAAAGAAAAAGGACAAGACAAGACAAGACAAGAAACAAGACAGGAGAAGACAAGACAAGACAAGACCAGACAAGAAACAAGACAAGAAACAAGACAACAAACAAGACAACAAACAAGACAACAGACAAGACAAGAAACAGGAAAAGAAACAGGACAAGACAAGACAAGACAAGAAACAAGACAGGAAAGACAAGACAAGACAAGACCAGACAAGAAACAAGACAAGAAACAAGACAAGAAACAGGACAAGTAACAAGACAAGAAACAAGACAACAAACAAGACAAGAAACAAGACAAGAAACAAGACAAGAAACAAGACAAGAAACAAGACAAGAAACAAGACAAGAAACAAGACAAGAAACAAGACAAGAAAAAGACAAGACAAGACAAGAGAAGAAACAAGACAAGAAACAAGACAAGAAACCAGAGAAGAAACAAGACAAGAAACAAGACAAGAAACAAGACAAGACAAGACAAGACAAGAAACAACACAGGAGAAGACAAGAGAAGACAAGACCAGACAAGAAACAAGACAAGAAACAAGACAAGAAACAGGACAAGAAACAAGACAAGAAACAAGACAAGAAACAAGCCAAGAAACAAGACAAGATACATCACAAGAAACAAGACAAGAAACAAGACAAGAAACAAGACAAGAAACAAGACAAGACAGGACAAGACAAGACAAGATAAGAAACACGACAAGAAACAAGACAAGAAACAAGACAAGACAAGACAAGACAAGACAAGAAACAAGACAGGAGAAGACAAGAAGAGACAAGACCAGACAAGAAAAAAGACAAGAAACAAGACAAGACACAAGACAAGAAACAAGACAACAAACAAGACAATAAACAAGACAAGAAACAAGACAAGAAACAAGACAAGACAAGACAAGAAACAAGACAAGACAAGACAAGACCAGAAAAGAAACAAGACAAGCAACAACACAAGACAACACAAGAAACAAGACAAGACAAGACAAGACAAGACCAGACAAGAAACAAGACAATAAACAAGACAATAAACAAGACAAGAAACAAGACAAGAAACAGGACAAGACAAGACAAGAAACAAGACAAGACAAGACAAAAAAAGACCACACAAGAAACAACACAAGACAAGACAAGAAACAACACAAGACAAGACAAGACAAGACAAGACAAGACCAGACAAGAAACAAAACAAGAAACAAGGCAAGAAACAAGACAAGAAACAAGACAAGAAAGAAGACAAGAAACAAGACAAGAAAAGACAAGAAACAAGACAAGAAAAGACAAGAAACAAGACAAGAAACAAAACAAGAAACAAGACAACAAACAAGACAAGAAACAAGACAAGACAAGACAAGAGAAGAAACACGACAAGACACAAGACAAGAAACAAGACAAGACAAGACAATACAAGAAACAAGAGAAGAAACAAGACAAGAAACCAGACAAGAAACAAGACAAGAAAAAAGACAAGAAACAAGACAAGACAAGACAAGACAAGACAAGAAACAAGACAAGAAACAAGACAAGAAACAGGACAAGAATCAAGACAAGAAACAAGACAAGATACATAACAAGAAACAAGACAAGAAACAAGACAAGAAACAAGACAAGAAACAAGACAAGAAACAAGACAAGACAGGACAAGACAAGAAACAAGACAACAAACAAGACAAGAAACAAGACAAGAAGCAAGACAAGAAACAAGACAAGAAACAAGAAAATGTTTTTATTATTTATAGCTGATGAATTGTCCGTGGGTAAATGAAGATTATCTATCTATCTATCTATCTATCTATCTATCTATCTATCTATCTATCTATCTATCTATCTATCTATCTATCTATCTATCTATCTATCTATCTATCTATCTATCTATCTATCTATCTATCTATCAAGACAAGAAACAAGACAAGAAACAAGACAAGAAACAAGACAAGAAAAGAGACAAGAAACAAGACAAGAGACAAGACAAGAAACAAGACAAGAAACAAGACAAGACAAGACAAGACAAGAAACAAGATAGGAGAAGACAAGACAAGACAAGACAATACAAGAAACAAGACAACAAACAAGACAACAAACAAGACAACAAACAAGACAAGAAACAGAAAAAGAAACAGGACAAGAGAAGACAAGACAAGAAACAAGACAGGAGAAGACAAGACAAGACAAGACCAGACAAGAAACAAGACAAGAAACAAGACAAGAAACAGGACAAGAAACAAGACAAGAAACAAGACAAGAAACAAGACAAGAAACAAGACAAGAAACAAGACAAGAAACAATACAAGAAACAAGACAAGAAACAAGACAAGAAACAAGACAAGAAACAAGACAAGAAACAAGACAAGAAACAAAACAAGAAACAAGACAAGAAACAAGACAAGAAATCAGACAAGAAACAAGAAACAAGACAAGAAAAAAGACAAGAAACAAGACAAGAAACAAGAAAAGAAACAAGACAAGACAAGACAAGACAATACAAGAAACAAGACAGGAGAAGACAAGACAAGACAAGACAAGACAAGAAACAAGACAAAAAACAAGACAAGAAACCAGATCGTTTACCAAATGTCCTTGTTTTGGACTTGCCTGTAACCATTTACTTGTTTTGTCAATCGAACATTGATGTAGAGAAACGAGGCAACAAACATTTGGCACTGAACGCATTAATTTGAAAAAAAAAACTTTTAAAAATAAACTGCAAACAGATCATGAGGCCTCAAGAGTTTCTAATACATGATGAGGCGGAAGCTAAGTTCCAGGTCTAAAGAGAAACTGTTTCGTAAAATCCTTAGAATCCATTCTTTCCGCCTGCAAATATATACTTCTCCTGGCTATAAACTCTGTTTCACACACCAGTCATAGATTTTGATTTCATTACTTAGAATGGATAAGATTTCTCTAAAACAAGAGTACCAGAGGCCTCAAGAGTTCCTCCTTCGCGCTGAGTCATGGCCCTTAACAAACGACTGCCTACTAGTAGTTCAAGGCCAAACGAAACCATAAAAGCCGTAAAATCCGTTCTTTCCGTCTCCAGATATATACTTGTCTCTGCTATATCACGGGGAAATGAATAAATAATTAAGATACATGGGTTTTCTTTCTCATTGAAAGGTGGTTTTTACGGTTGTTGCGGACTTATTGGAAAACTGAATATATAATGAGGATGCGTCTCTTTTTTTTCTAACCAAAGGGCGGACTTGACGGATTTTACGGATATTGTGGAAAATAAAATAAAATAAAATAAAATAAAATAAAAATAAAATAAAATAAAATAAAATAAAATAAAATAAATAAATAAAAGAAGAAGAAGAAGAAGAAGAAATAAAGAAATAAAAATGTATTATTTATTTCTTCTTCTTCTTCTTTTTCTTTTAATTTAATTTAATTTTTATTTTTTTCATTTTCCACAATATCCGTTAAATCCGTCAAGTCCACACTTTGGTAGAGAAGAAAATAGATTTGTCCTCATTATATATTCAATTTTCCAAGAAATCCATGATATCCGTTAAACCCGCCATTCAGTGAGAAAGAAAATGGGTGCTCCTTCATTATAAATTCATTTTCCGTGAGCTTACTATTCTACCCCAAGTATTTGCTGGGAGTTGTGTGGATTTTGCGGATCCATCGGATTTCACGGAATCGTCACTGGCTCATTGGTATGTTCATCTTTACTTTCCAAGCGCGTCGAGTGCTTACATTTTTTCTCAACCGTCACGCACAATAACTTCATGAAACGCAAAGGATACATTTTTTCTTGTAGCAACAAAAAGCACAAAACAGTGCCATAGCCTTCTACACATACACGTGCACATGCTCACTGTGATATCCATTCAAATCATTCGCTTTCAAAAAGCCATTACCTATAAAAGTAGAACATTAGGGTGGTCCAAGATAGTCTAAAAATGATGCAGAGGGCAAATCATCCATGCCGGCAACTAAACAGTGAAAAAATCAAAGGTGCAACCTTATGTTATTTAAGTCCAATAATTGTAAACAAATGCAGCGTGGTAAGCGCAAGATGTGTAAGCAACGTCGACGAAGGTTTACAAAACGCTTGGGATGACGTGTGCAAAACAAGAGACGCTTGCGACAGAGCATTGCAAGGTTGGTATAAGCCATCTGCTTTGAGATAGTGTTTACCAAAAGGTGTGAAGGCGCCAAGTACACCTTTTCCTACAAGTGTGATGCGAAGGCTTTCGTCAACAGCTTGGCCGCTAATGAGTCTTTCAAGACAAGATTAATCAGAGACATGAAGAAGGTCATTGACCTTCTAAGTGATGCCGACTGTGAACTGATTCGCCCCATTTCCGTGGATTACAATCTCATCGAAGTCAACCATGGGTACTGCTGGTCCGTCGAGGAACGGAAGTTCTTAAAAGACCCCATTGCCGCTGAAAAAGTGAGCTTAATCACTCCAAGAGCGTTCTCCCGCTACGACCCATTCAAGGAGCCACATCCAAAGTATTTTATCGAAATTCTCGAAAACAGCTTATCAGAGAGCCAAATTTCACTATTCTGCGAAGATTTCCTCCGGCTTCTCAGCTTCAATCTCAAGAAACACAAGGAAAAGGTGGCGTGTGTAGTGGGTGATGCAGACAGTGGAAAAACAAGCCTGTTTTATCCGATACTGGGCATCATTCACCACAACAACGTAGCAACAATCACAAAGCAGAAAGTCTTCAATAAGTCTATGATCAGCAAAGAGACGGAAGTTATTTTCATAGACGAGGCATCTCCTTCAACTCTTGACGTTGACGATTGGAAAATATTGACACAGGGTGGATTCACGGCCTGCGATGTAAAGTACAAGACGGCGAGGTCTTTCATGAACCGATGCCCCATGTTCATGACTGCGCAGCAGAAACTCCAATTCAAACCAGAAGACCAAGAAGCAATGGACCGAAGGCTAAGGTATTATTATTTCAAGAGCCTCCCAAGTCCCAAAAAGAAGGCCGCGCAGTGGCTAAGAAAACATCCAATGGAGTGTATCGTGTGGGCGGCGTCGAAAGCCAGAGTGGACAGCAATGAAGAAGAGAGCAGTTCTGATGAAGATGAAGAAGCGGAGCGAGACACGCAAAACGAGGAAGGCACGCTGCTCGAAACAGAAAAGGAGACTTTAAGAAATGTGCAACTCACCGATCTTTTAGCTCGTTCAGGTGAAAGGCCAACTGACGAAGAGGAACATGCACGAGGAAAGAATCAAAACGACCTTACTGACGTTTCTGACGACGACGACCATAACGACCTTGATGAAGATGATGACGATGACGATGACGATGATGATGAGATCACAGCTGTGTTAAAGACGTCCCTGGCCAATTCTTCAACGGGGTCTCTGCGCTATCGGTATATCAATTTCTTGCTGGAATCCCGCGCGCAGCAAAACAAAGAGAGGACACGACATGATAAAGTGCGGCGCCAGGGTTACCAACAACACCTAGTGTCAAGGGGCGTCACTGAGGAAAATGTGATGTTGCTACCGCACGATGTCAACGAGCCGCTTCCTACACCGATAAGAAAGGACCTCGAAGCGTATCAAGCCAAACAGGCCGAAGAAGAACAGAAAGCTAGACAAGAAATGGTCCAGAAAGTGTATTCAAATCCATGGCTTCTTGAGATGGAAAGGGAAATGTCCGAGCATGCTAAGCGCGTTGAACTTACGAACGATGTTGAAGAGAGAGCGGTGTTGCATAGTCTTCTAGAAATTAATAGCAACAAAATGCGCTTATTCCACGAAAAGCAAGGAACTCTCAAACTACAAGAGGCCGTTAAAGAAAGAAAGAAGATGTGTTCAGAGAGGGGGCTAGTAGAACGGGCCTGCGTTGACTCTATCCGAGACGTGTTTTCGCCTCTACCGGTAATACTCGAGATGGCAAGCAGTAGTACTCGGCAACAGCCCAGTGTGTCTCCGACGATTACCCCGCCACGACATGGGAAAAGCGCTCACGAAGAAGAAGAAGACGAAGAAGCAGAAAAGGAGCTGTACATCACGCCTAAACCAAAAACACCAACCTACACTCCCTCGTTGGACACCTCGGACGACATTCTGTGGCCACCGTCACCCTTCCCGTTGCCTAAAAGCCCAAGGGGTACACCGTTAGGCGAATACATTGACGACTGCGCAATTTCCGAGCAGTTGCTGCGGGCACATAGCACAAAAAGGCGCAGAGATTATCCTGGCAGTCAAAAGAAAGACAGCAAGAGAGCCAAGAACACGATATTGAATTACTTCAGCTCAAGTCAATAGCGAACGGGAGTGAAACTGTAAAACGAAAGTGTCCGATTTCTATTCGAAAATGATACAGTAGCACGCAATTTGACGAAGTAAAAGTAAAGCTTAACGCGATAGTAGATTTACCTCATGGAATAATATAATGTCATTGTAAGCTTACAGTGCGTGCGAAATGCAAACATGAACCTTTAATTATCTGGTCCCTTATTGAAAGACTATAATTATTCATTAAACTGTTCAAGTGATTAACGATTTAATGTCTGTTTCCTGTCTAATTTTATATGCGCATTTTGAGTCCCGCCCTTTTTTTTAGAGAATCTGCCGTTCTTCCCTCTTGAAATTTGAAATCAGAATCTCTCAAAATTGCCGTCCACTGCCCAAACCCGTGTCTTTCTATGCCTTTCTTGAGAGAATCATCCTCGTGTTCCGTGAATTTCATCACCCGATGGGACTTTCTCTGAATTCGCAAGCGGTTTGTGGGCGGGGAATCCTCTTCACGAGGCACACTCTCCGATTCTGTAGTTGTTTCGACCGTTACTTCGGGACTCGAAGTTGAACCGCTAAACCGCGTGTTCACCTCTTTATCCACCTCCGAGCCTTTGGGTCATTGTAGCTTTTTTAGACACTCGTGGGCCTTCATAGCAACTTCTCGGGATCGTTGCTTTTGATAGTGAACTTTAGCCACAGCAGAGCTGTGTTTTTGGTCTTCCGACAAAATCTTTTGCTCTTCGCTGGTGAGCTGACTGACGCTTTGCGTTTCAACAATTTGGCGATAACGCGTGGGATGAATGTACTTTCCGATTGCATCAAAAACCAATTTGCTCATAATCTCACCCAATTTGCCGTGTTGGCCTCCATTTCTGTTGACAAGAACGAAATCACACTGAGGCTTAAGCAATGGTCTGACGTACGAGATGTAGCCATTAAGCACGTGCATGTTTGCATCGGTCAGAATCAGAGAATCAAAACCATACTTTCCAGCAGTCTTGAACGTTTTCTGATCAATAAATCCACCGTTGTTTTTAGCGGTAGCGATCATGTCCACCGTCAAATATTGATAAGTCATGGGGCGCGACCCCTTGACTTTGATGAACAGATACATGGCTACAAACTTCGTGGCAAACGTTAAGTCTGTGGGGTTAACTTGAGTCGGGCTAGCTGTGCACATCTTGACGGTCTTTTCGTACCGCGGCAGATGAAATTTCACCACCTCCAATAACTCCTCCATTGTTGCCCAGTGACCTCTCGCTTCCAGCGTGTCAATGTCTAAGTCTTGCGTCCACTGCAATCTCATCATTTTTGCCACTGTCTTTCGTGCTCTCTTGAGGTACAATTCCACTGAAGAGAACTTCCGAGGAACTGCTTCTGATGCGCCATGCAGTTTTCTGAAGTCTATCAATTCGGAAATGGCATCTATGTAGCCCAAACGTCCACCATGTCCGAGCTTGCATTCGTCTTGTAAGTAGTCAATATACTTGAACAACAGATTTGGAGAACACAGACTAAAGTCCACCACGTCAAAAGTCAACTCCTCCTCGTCTTCACAACAAAATCTAAGAAACTTAAAGCATCTTGTCACTATTTGTTGGGCTGTGCGATCTTTCTTACAGCCGCCACCACTTCCAGTCAACCATTTCGTGAATACTTCGCCAATGTCACAAGACAATGGAAATGAAGGAAGTAGCTTTACGGCATGTTTTGTGGCTTCACGTCTTCTATCGTCATTTGTGTCCCCCACTGGAACATTTCTTGCTGCTTTTAGCGAATCCGTGCTTTCTTGCGGATTGGGCTTTTCGTCAAAATAAAGGAACCAACTGTGTTTGGTATTAACGTGTTTTCTGCACCCTCTCTGACTTTGAAATCCATCATGGTCACACTCTTGTATTGGGCAATGATACAAATCGTCGGTATCATCCTTTTCCAAGTGAAGCCGTTTCGGTTTTGGCGATGCTCCATCGATGTCCGACCAATTGACTTTGCACTTCTTGCTCATTTTGCCCTTTGATAAACGTTTGTCCAAGACAATCGAATTGACATCTTAGCCAAAACGTGGAACCAATGACAGCCAAACGAACTCCATGGAAGCTTAAACTTGTCTAAAACATGCCCTAACCTGCCTGCCCTTATTGCCATTGTACAAAATTCATGACAGGATATGTGTACAAAATTCTATTCAACTTGCTCAAACAGGTCTGTGCGCGCCCCATTGTTTGCCGGCATTCAAAATGAAAATCTAAGTTAGGAACAAAATAGGAATTCGGAACAAAACAGAACTTTCCTATATGTCCTAATTGGAAACAATACGTTCCATACGCAGATGGGAACTCGGAACAAAACAGTCCTAAATGATCAATTTGCGAACATGCACAGATAGGAACTCGGAACAAAACAGTCCTAAATGATCAATTTGCGAACATGCACAGATAGGAACTCGGAACAAAACAGTCCTAAATGATCAATATGGGAACAATGCGTTCCAGTTATAGATAGGAATTCGGAACAAAACAGTCATAAGTGATCAAATTGGGAACAATGTGTTTCATGTCCGGATAGGAATTCGGAACAAAACAGTCCTAAATGATCAATTTGGGAACAATGTGTTCCATTCATAGATAGGAGTTCGGAACAAAGCAGTCCTAAATGATCAATTTGGGAACAATGTGTTCCATGCACAGATAGGAACTCGGAACAAAGCAGTTCTAAATGATCAATTTGGGAACAATGTGTTCCATGTCCGGATAGGAATTCGGAACAAAACAGTCCTAAATGGTCAATTTGAGAACAATGTGTTCCATGTACAGATAGGAACTCGGAACAAAACAGTCCTAAATGATCAATTTGGGAACAATGTGTTGCATTCATAGATAGGAGTTCGGAACAAAACAGTCCTAAATGATCAATTTGGGAACAATGTGTTCCATGCACAAATAGGAATTCGTAACAAAACAGTCCTAAATGGTCAATTTGAGAACAATGTGTTCCATGTACAGATAGGAACTCGGAACAAAACAGTCCTAAATGATCAATTTGGGAACAATGTGTTGCATTCATAGATAGGAGTTCGGAACAAAGCAGTCCTAAATGATCAATTTGGGAACAATGTGTTCCATGCACAAATAGGAATTCGGAACAAAACAGTCCTAAATGGTCAATTTGAGAACAATGTGTTCCATGTACAGATAGGAACTCGGAACAAAACAGTCCTAAATGATCAATTTGGGAACAATGTGTTCCATTCACAAATAGGAACTCGGAACAAAACAGTCCTAAATGGTCAATTTGAGAACAATGTGTTCCATGTACAGATAGGAACTCGGAACAAAACAGTCCTAAATGATCAATTTGGGAACAATGTGTTCCATGCACAAATAGGAATTCGGAACAAAACAGTCCTAAATGGTCAATTTGAGAACAATGTGTTCCATGTACAGATAGGAACTCGGAACAAAACAGTCCTAAATGATCAATTTGGGAACAATGTGTTCCATGTCCGGATAGGAACTCGGAACAAAACAGTCCTATTTTTTCAATTTAGGAACAATATGTTCCATTCAAAAATATGAACTCGGAACGAAATGTTCTTGTTTTGCTTGAGAGTGAACGTTTTGTTCCTACTTTGCCAAAAAGCTGTTCCTCTTAAATCAATAGGAACATAAATACGAGGAACAATCGATATTAGAGGAACGTTCCGTAAGAAGTATCGGAACAGTCAACAAAACTAAAAATCAGTTAAAAACATGGCAACGAATTAAAGAAAAATGAGAAAAAAGCGTTAGACAAGAGCTAAGGCGAACTGGAAATAATTTTCAAAACCTGGTGAACTCAATTGCCCTCAAAGGCAGTAAAACATGCAATGAAATAATTTTGGGAAATGTATAGGACAATAAACCAGACAAGAAACAAGACAAGAAACAAGACAACAAACAAGACAAGAAACAAGACAAGAAACAAGACAAGAAACAAGAAAAGAAACAAGACAAGACAAGACAAGACAAGACAAGAAACAAGACAGAAGAAGACAAGACAAGACAGGACAAGACCAGACAAGAAACAAGACAAGAAACAAGACAGGAAACAGGACAAGAAACAAGACAAGAAACAAGACAAGAAACAAGACAAGAAACAAGACAAGAAACAAGACAAGAAACAAGACAAGAAAAGGGACAGGAGAAGACAAGACAAGACAAGACAAGAAACAAGACAAAAAACAAGACAACAAACCACACAAGAAACCAGACAAGAAACAAGACAAGAAACAAGACAAGAAACAAGACAAGAAACAAGACAAGAGACAAGACAAGAAACAAGACAAGAAACAAGACAAGACAAGAAACAAGACAGGAGAAGACAAGATGAGACAAGACAAGACAAGAAACAAGACAAGAAACAAGACAAGAAACAGGACAAGAAACAAGACAAGAAACAAGACAAGAAACAAGACAAGAAACAAGACAAGAAACAAGACAAGAAACAAGACAAGAAACAAGACAAAAAACAAGACAAGAAACAAGACAAGAAACAAGACAAGGAACAAGGCAAGAAACAAGACAAGAAACAAGACAAGAAACAAGACAAGAAACTAGACAAGAAACAAGACAATAAACAAGACAAGAAACAAGACAATAAACAAGACAAGAAACAAGACAAGAAACAAGACAGGAGAAGACAAGACAAGACAAGACAAGACAAGAAAAAGGACAAAAAACAAGACAAGAAACCAGACAAGAAACAAGACAAGAAACAAGACAAGAAACAAGACAAGGAACAAGGCAAGAAACAAGACAAGAAACAAGACAAGAAACAAGACAAGAAACTAGACAAGAAACAAGACAATAAACAAGACAAGAAACAAGACAATAAACAAGACAAGAAACAAGACAAGAAACAAGACAAGAAAAAAGACAAGAAACAAGACAAGAAACAAAACAAGAAACAAGACAAGAAACAAGACAAGAAACAAGACAAGAAACAAGACAAGAAACAAGACAAGAATCAAGACAAGAAACAAGACAAGAAACAAGACAAGAAACAAGACAAGAAACAAAACAAGAAAAAAAAAACAAGAAACAAGACAAGAAACAAGACAAGAAATCAGACAAGAAACAAGAAACAAGACAAGAAAAAAGACAAGAAACAAGACAAGAAACAAGAAAAGAAACAAGACAAGGCAAGACAAGACAATACAAGAAACAAGACAGGAGAAGACAAGACAAGACAAGACAAGACAAGACAAGAAACAAGACAAGAAACCAGACAAGAAACAAGACAACAAACAAGACAAGAAACAAGACAAGAAACAAGACAAGAAACAAGACAAGAAACAAGAAAAGAAACAAAACAAGACAAGACAAGACAAGACAAGAAACAAGACAGGAGAAGACAAGACAAGAAAAGACCAGACAAGAAACAAGACAAGAAACAAGACAAGAAACAGGACAAGAAACAAGACAAGAAACAAGACAAGAAACAAGACAAGAAACAAGACAAGAAACAAGACAAGAAACAAGACAAGAAACAAGAATGGAGAAGACAAAACAAGACAAGACAAGACAACAAACAAGACAAAAAACAAGACAAGAAACCAGACAAGAAACCAGACAAGACACAAAACAAGAAACAAGACAAGAAACAAGACAAGAACCAAGACAAGAAACAAGACAAGAAACAAGACAGGAAAAAAGACAAGAAACAAGACAAGAAACAAGACAAGAAACAAGACAAGAAACAAGAATGGAGAAGACAAAACAAGACAAGACAAGACAACAAACAAGACAAAAAACAAGACAAGAAACCAGACAAGAAACCAGACAAGACACAAAACAAGAAACAAGACAAGAAACAAGACAAGAACCAAGACAAGAAACAAGACAAGAAACAAGACAGGAAAAAAGACAAGACAAGACAAGACAAGAAACAAGACAGGAGAAGACAAGACAAGACAAGACAAGACAAGAAACAAGACAAGAAACAAGACAAGAAACAAGACAAGAAACAAGACAAGAAACAAGACAATAAACAAGACAAGAAACAAGACAACAAACAAGACAAGAAACAAGACAGGAAAGAGACAAGACAAGAAACAAGACAAGAAACAAGACAAGAAACAAGACAAGAAACAAGACAAGAAACAAGAAAAGAAACAAGACAAGAAACAAGACAGGAAAAAAGACAAGACAAGACAAGACAAGAAACAAGACAGGAGAAGACAAGACAAGAGAAGACAAAACAAGAAACAAGACAAAAAACAAGACAAGACAAGACAAGAGAAGAAACAAGACAAGAAACAAGACAAGAAACCAGACAAGAAAAAAGACAAGAAACAAGACAAGAAACAAGACAAGAAACAAGACAGGAGAAGACAAGACAAGACAAGACCAGACAAGAAAAAAGACAAGGAACAAGACAAGAAACAGGACAAGAAACAAGACAAGCAACAAGACAAGAAACAAGACAAGAAACAAGACAATAAACAAGACAAGAAACAAGACAAGAAACAAGACAAGAAACAAGACAAGAAACAAGACAAGAAACAAGACAAGAAACAAAACAAGAAACAAGACAAGAAACAAGACAAGAAACAAAACAAGAAACAAGACAAGAAACAAGACAAGAAACAAGACAAGAAACAGGACAAGAAACAAGACAAGAAACAGGACAAGAAACAAGACAAGAAACAAGACAAGATACATAACAAGAAACAAGACAAGAAACAAGACAAGAAACAAGACAAGAAACAAGACAAGAAACAAGACAAGAAACAAAACAAGAAACAAGACAAGAAACAAGACAAGAAACAAGACAAGAAACCAGACAAGAAACAAGAAACAAGACAAAAAACAAGAAAAGAAAAAAGACAAGACAAGACAAGACAAGACAAGAAAAAAGACAGGAGAAGACAAGAAAAGACAAGACAAGACAAGAAACAAGACAAAAAACAAGACAAGAAACCAGACAAGAAACCAGACAAGAAACAAGACAACAAACAAGACAACAAACAAGACAAGAAACAAGACAAGAAACAAGACAAGAAACAAGAAAAGAAACAAGACAAGACAAGACAAGACAAGACAAGAAACAAGACAGGAGAAGACAAGACAAGACAAGACCAGACAAGAAACAAGACAAGAAAAAAGACAAGAAACAGGACAAGAAACAAGACAAGAAACAAGACAAGAAACAAGACAAGAAACAAGACAAGAAACAAGACAAGAAACAAGAATGGAGAAGACAAGACAAGACAAGACAAGAAACATGACAAAAAAGAAGACAAGAAACCAGACAAGAAACCAGACAAGAAAGAAGACAAGAAACAAGACAAGAAACAAGACAACAAACAAGACAAGAAACAAGACAAGACAAGACAAGAAACAAGACAAGAAACAAGACAAGAAACAAGACAAGAAACAAGACAAGAAACAAGAAAATGTTTGTATTATTTATAGCTGAAGAATTGTCCGTTGGTAAATAAAGATTATCTATCTATCTATCTATCTATCAAGACAAGTAACAAGACAAGAAACAAGACAACAAACAAGACAAGAAACAAGACAAGAGACAAGACAAGAAACAAGACAAGACAAGACAAGACAAGACAAGAAACAAGACAGGAGAAGACAAGACAAGACAAGACCAGACAAGAAACAAGACAAGAAACAAGACAAGAAACAAGACAAGAAACAGGACAAGAAACAAGACAAGAAACAAGACAAGAAACAAGACAAGAAACAAGACAAGAAACAAGACAAGATAGATAACAAGAAACAAGACAAGAAAAAAGACAAGAAACAAGACAAGAAACAAGACAAGAAACAAGACAAGAAACATGACAAGACAAGACAAGACAAGACAAGACCAGACAAGAAACAAGACAATAAACAAGACAAGAAACAGGACAAGAAAAAAGACAAGAAACAAGACAAGAAACAAGACAAGAAACAAGACAAGATACATAACAAGAAACAAGACAAGAAACAAGACAAGAAATAAAACAAGAAACAAGACAAGAAACAAGACAAGAAACCAGACAAGAAACCAGACAAGAAACAAGAAACAAGACAAGAAACAAGACAAGAAACAAGACAAGAAACAAGAAAAGAAACAAGACAAGACAAGACAAGACAAGACAAGAAAAAAGAAAGGAGAAGACAAGACAAGACAGGAGAAGACAAGAAACAAGACAAAAAACAAGACAAGAAACCAGACAAGAAACCAGACAAGAAACAAGACAACAAACGAGACAACAAAAAAGACAAGAAACAAGACAAGAAACAAGACAAGAAAGAAGACAAAACAAGACAAAACAAGACAAGACAAGAAACAAGACAGGAGAAGACAAGACAAGACAAGACCACACAAGAAACAAGACAAGAAACAAGACAAGAAACAGGACAACAAACGAGACAACAAAAAAGACAAGAAACAAGACAAGAAACAAGACAGGAAAAAAGACAAGACAAGACAAGAGAAGAAACAAGACAGGAGAAGACAAGACAAGACAAGACAAGACAAGAAACAGGACAAGAAACAAGACAAGAACCAAGACAAGAAACAAGACAAGAAACAAGACAAGAAACAAGACAAGAAACAAGACAGGAGAAGACAAGAGAAGACAAGACAAGACAAGAAACAAGACAAAAAACAAGACAAGAAACCAGACAATAAACCAGACAAGAAACAAGACAAGAAACAAGACAAGAAACAGGACAACAAACGAGACAACAAAAAAGACAAGAAACAAGACAAGAAACAAGACAGGAAAAAAGACAAGACAAGACAAGAGAAGAAACAAGACAGGAGAAGACAAGACAAGACAAGACAAGACAAGAAACAGGACAAGAAACAAGACAAGAACCAAGACAAGAAACAAGACAAGAAACAAGACAAGAAACAAGACAAGAAACAAGACAGGAGAAGACAAGAGAAGACAAAAAAAGACAAGAAACAAGACAAAAAACAAGACAAGAAACCAGACAATAAACCAGACAAGAAACAAGACAAGAACCAAGACAAGAAACAAGACAAGAAACAAGACAGGAAAAAAGACAAGACAAGACAAGAGAAGAAACAAGACAGGAGAAGACAAGACAAGACAAGACAAGACAAGAAACAGGACAAGAAACAAGACAAGAACCAAGACAAGAAACAAGACAAGAAACAAGACAAGAAACAAGACAAGAAACAAGACAGGAGAAGACAAGAGAAGACAAGACAAGAAACAAGACAAAAAACAAGACAAGAAACCAGACAATAAACCAGACAAGAAACAAGACAAGAAACAAGACAAGAAACAAGACAAGAAACAAGACAAGAAACAAGACAAGAAACAAGACAAGAAACAAAACAAGAAACAAGACAAGAAACAAGACAAGAAACAAGACAAGAAACAAGACAAGAAACAAGACAGGAAAGAGACAAGACAAGAAACAAGACAAGAAACAAGACAAGAAACAGGACAAGAAACAAGACAAGAAACAAGACAAGAAACAAGACAAGAAACAAGACAAGAAACAAGACAAGAAACAAGACAAGAAACAAGACAAGAAACAAGACAAGAAACAAGACAAGAAACAAGACAAGAAACAAGACAAGAAACAAGACAAGAAACAAGACAAGAAACAAGACAAAAAACAAGACAGGAAAAAAGACAAGAGAAGACAAGACAAGACAAGAAACAACACAGGAGAAGACAAGACAAGACAAGACAAGACAAGAAACAAGACAAAAAAAAGACAAGAAACCAGACAAGAAACCAGACAAGAAACAAGACAAGAAACAAGACAAGAAACAAGACAAGAAACAAGACAAGAAACAAGACAAGAAACAAGACAAGAAACAAGAAAATGTTTTTATTATTTATAGCTGATGAATTGTCCGTGGGAAAATAAAGATTATCTATCTATCTATCTATCTATCAAGACAAGAAACAAGACAAGAAACAAGACAAGAAACAAGACAAAAGACAAGACAAGAAACAAGACAAGAAACAAGACAAGAAACAAGACAAGAAACAAGACAAGACAAGACAAGACAAGACAAGAAACAAGACAGGAGAAGACAAGACAAGACAAGACAAGGCAAGAAACAAGACAAGAAACAAGACAAGAAACAAGACAAGAAACAAGACAAGAAGCAAGACAAGAAACAAGACAAGAAACAAGACAGGAAAAAAGACAAGACAAGACAAGACAAGACAAGAAACAGGACAGGAGAAGACAAGACAAGACAAGACAAGACAGGAAACAAGACAAAAAACAAGACAATAAACCAGACAAGAAACAAGACAAGAAACAAGACAAGAAACAAGACAAGAAACAAGACAAGAAACAAGAAAAGAAACAAGAAAATGTTTTTATTATTTATAGCTGATGAATTGTCCGTGGGTAAATAAAGATTTTCTATCTATCTATCTATCTATAAAGACAAGAAACAAGACAAGAAACAAGACAAGGAACAAGACAAGAAACAAGACAAGAGACAAGACAAGAAACAAGACAAGACAAGACAAGACAAGACAAGAAACAAGACAGGAGAAGACAAGACAAGACAAGACCAGACAAGAAACAAGACAAGGAACAAGACAAGAAACAGGACAAGATACAAGACAAGAAACAAGACAAGAAACAAGACAAGAAACAAGACAAGATACATAACAAGAAACAAGACAAGAAGCAAGACAAGAAACAGGACAAGAAACAAGACAAGAAACAAGACAAGAAACAAGACAAGACAAGACAAGACAAGACCAGACAAGAAACAAGACAATAAACAAGACAAGAAACAAGACAAGAAATAAAACAAGAAACAAGACAAGAAACCAGACAAGAAACCAGACAAGAAACGAGACAAGAAACAAGAAACAAGACAAGAAACAAGACAAGAAACAAGAAAAGAAACATGACAAGACAAGACAAGACAAGACAAGAAAAAAGAGAGGCGAAGACAAGACAAGACAAGACAAGACAAGAAACAAGACAAAAAACAAGACAAGAAACCAGACAAGAAACCAGACAAGAAACAAGACAACAAACGAGACAACAAAAAAGACAAGAAACAAGACAAGAAACAAGACAAGAAAGAAGACAAGACAAGACAAAACAAGACAAGACAAGAAACAAGACAGGAGAAGACAAGACAAGACAAGACCACACAAGAAACAAGACAAGAAACAAGACAAGAAACAGGACAACAAACGAGACAACAAAAAAGACAAGAAACAAGACAAGAAACAAGACAAGAAAGAAGACGAGACAAGACAAAACAAGACAAGACAAGAAACAAGACAGGAGAAGACAAGACAAGACAAGACCAGACAAGAAACAAGACAAGAAACAAGACAAGAAACAGGACAAGAAACAAGACAAGAAACAAGACAAGAAACAAGACAAGAAAGAAGACAAGACAAGACAAAACAAGACAAGACAAGAAACAAGACAGGAGAAGACAAGACAAGACAAGACCAGACAAGAAACAAGACAAGAAACAAGACAAGAAACAGGACAAGAAACAAGACAAGAAACAAGACAAGAAACAAGACAAGAAACAAGACAGGAGAAGACAAGACAAGACAAGAAACAAGACAAAAAACAAGACAAGAAACCAGACAAGAAACCAGACAAGAAACAAGACAACAAACAAGACAACAAACAAGACAACAGACAAGACAAGAAACAGGAAAAGAAACAGGACAAGACAAGACAAGACAAGAAACAAGACAGGAAAGACAAGACAAGACAAGACCAGACAAGAAACAAGACAAGAAACAAGACAAGAAACAGGACAAGTAACAAGACAAGAAACAAGACAACAAACAAGACAAGAAAAAAGACAAGAAACAAGACAAGAAACAAGACAAGAAACAAGACAAGAAACAAGACAAGAAAAAGACAAGACAAAACAAGAGAAGAAACAAGACAAGAAACAAGACAAGAAACCAGACAAGAAACAAGACAAGAAACAAGACAAGAAACAAGACAAGACAAGACAAGACAAGAAACAACACAGGAGAAGACAAAAGAAGACAAGACCAGACAAGAAACAAGACAAGAAACAAGACAAGAAACAGGACAAGAAACAAGACAAGAAACAAGACAAGAAACAAGCCAAGAAACAAGACAAGATACATAACAAGAAACAAGACAAGAAACAAGACAAGAAACAAGAGAAGAAACAAGACAAGAAACAAGACAAGACAGGACAAGACAAGACAAGATAAGAAACACGACAATAAACAAGACAAGAAACAAGACAAGACAAGACAAGACAAGACAAGAAACAAGACAGGAGAAGACAAGAAGAGACAAGACCAGACAAGAAAAAAGAGAAGAAACAAGACAAGACACAAGACAAGAAACAAGACAACAAACAAGACAATAAACAAGACAAGAAACAAGACAAGAAACAAGAAAAGACAAGACAAGAAACAAGACAAGACAAGACAAGACCAGACAAGAAACAAGACAAGCAACAACACAAAACAACACAAGAAACAAGACAAGACAAGACAACACAAGACCAGACAAGAAACAAGACAAGAAACAAGACAATAAACAAGACAAGAAACAAGACAAGAAAAAGGACAAGACAAGACAAGAAACAAGACAAGACAAGACAAAAAAAGACCACACAAGAAACAACACAAGACAAGACAAGAAACAAGACAAGACAAGACAAAAAAAGACAAGACAAGACAAGACCAGACAAGAAACAAAACAAGAAACAAGGCAAGAAACAAGACAAGAAACAAGACAAGAAAGAAGACAAGAAACAAGACAAGAAAAGACAAGAAACAAGACAAGAAAAGACAAGAAACGAGACAAGAAACAAAACAAGAAACAAGACAACAAACAAGACAACAAACAAGACAACAAACAAGACAACAGACAAGGCAAGAAACAGGAAAAGAAACAGGACAAGACAAGACAAGACAAGAAACAAGACAGGAAAGACAAGACAAGACAAGACCAGACAAGAAACAAGACAAGAAACAAGACAAGAAACAGGACAAGTAACAAGACAAGAAACAAGACAAGAAACAAGACAAGAAACAAGACAAGAAACAAGACAAGAAACAAGACAAGAAACAAGACAAGAAACAAGACAAGAAACAAGACAAGAAACAAGACAAGAAAAAGACAAGACAAGACAAGAGAAGAAACAAGACAAGAAACAAGACAAGAAACCAGACAAGAAACAAGACAAGAAACAAGACAAGAAACAAGACAAGAAACAAGACAGAAAAAAAAACAAGACAAGACAAGACAAGACAAGAAACAAGACAGGAGAAGACAAGACAAGACAAGACAAGACAAGAAACAAGACAAGAAACAAGACAAGAAACAAGACAAGAAACAAGACAGGAAAGAGACAAGACAAGAAACAAGACAAGAAACAAGACAAGAAACAGGACAAGAAACAAGACAAGAAACAAGACAAGAAACAAGACAAGAAACAAGACAAGAAACAAGACAAGAAACAAGACAAGAAACAAGACAAGAAACAAGACAAGAAACAAGACAAGAAACAAGACAAGAAACAAGACAAGAAACAAGACAAGAAACAAGACAAGAAACAAGACAAGAAACAAGACAGGAAAAAAGACAAGACAAGACAAGACAAGACAAGAAACAACACAGGAGAAGACAAGACAAGACAAGACAAGACAAGAAACAAGACAAAAAAAAGAAAAGAAACCAGACAAGAAACCAGACAAGAAACAAGACAAGAAACAAGACAAGAAACAAGACAAGAAACAAGACAAGAAACAAGACAAGAAACAAGACAAGAAACAAGAAAATGTTTTTATTATTTATAGCTGATGAATTGTCCGTGGGAAAATAAAGATTATCTATCTATCTATCTATCTATCAAGACAAGAAACAAGACAAGAAACAAGACAAGAAACAAGACAAAAGACAAGACAAGAAACAAGACAAGAAACAAGACAAGAAACAAGACAAGAAACAAGACAAGACAAGACAAGACAAGACAAGAAACAAGACAGGAGAAGACAAGACAAGACAAGACAAGGCAAGAAACAAGACAAGAAACAAGACAAGAAACAAGACAAGAAACAAGACAAGAAGCAAGACAAGAAACAAGACAAGAAACAAGACAGGAAAAAAGACAAGACAAGACAAGACAAGACAAGAAACAGGACAGGAGAAGACAAGACAAGACAAGACAAGACAGGAAACAAGACAAAAAACAAGACAATAAACCAGACAAGAAACAAGACAAGAAACAAGACAAGAAACAAGACAAGAAACAAGACAAGAAACAAGAAAAGAAACAAGAAAATGTTTTTATTATTTATAGCTGATGAATTGTCCGTGGGTAAATAAAGATTTTCTATCTATCTATCTATCTATAAAGACAAGAAACAAGACAAGAAACAAGACAAGGAACAAGACAAGAAACAAGACAAGAGACAAGACAAGAAACAAGACAAGACAAGACAAGACAAGACAAGAAACAAGACAGGAGAAGACAAGACAAGACAAGACCAGACAAGAAACAAGACAAGGAACAAGACAAGAAACAGGACAAGATACAAGACAAGAAACAAGACAAGAAACAAGACAAGAAACAAGACAAGATACATAACAAGAAACAAGACAAGAAGCAAGACAAGAAACAGGACAAGAAACAAGACAAGAAACAAGACAAGAAACAAGACAAGACAAGACAAGACAAGACCAGACAAGAAACAAGACAATAAACAAGACAAGAAACAGGACAAGAAACAAGACAAGAAACAAGACAAGAAACAAGACAAGAAACAAGACAAGAAATAAAACAAGAAACAAGACAAGAAACCAGACAAGAAACCAGACAAGAAACCAGACAAGAAACAAGAAACAAGACAAGAAACAAGACAAGAAACAAGAAAAGAAACATGACAAGACAAGACAAGACAAGACAAGAAAAAAGAGAGGCGAAGACAAGACAAGACAAGACAAGACAAGAAACAAGACAAAAAACAAGACAAGAAACCAGACAAGAAACCAGACAAGAAACAAGACAACAAACGAGACAACAAAAAAGACAAGAAACAAGACAAGAAACAAGACAAGAAAGAAGACAAGACAAGACAAAACAAGACAAGACAAGAAACAAGACAGGAGAAGACAAGAGAAGACAAGACCACACAAGAAACAAGACAAGAAACAAGACAAGAAACAGGACAACAAACGAGACAACAAAAAAGACAAGAAACAAGACAAGAAACAAGACAAGAAAGAAGACAAGACAAGACAAAACAAGACAAGACAAGAAACAAGACAGGAGAAGACAAGACAAGACAAGACCAGACAAGAAACAAGACAAGAAACAAGACAAGAAACAGGACAAGAAACAAGACAAGAAACAAGACAAGAAACAAGACAGGAAAGACAAGACAAGACAAGACAAGACAAGAAACAAGACAGGAGAAGACAAGACAAGACAAGACAAGACAAGAAACAAGACAAGAAACAAGACAAGAAACAAGACAAGAAACAAGACAGGAAAGAGACAAGACAAGAAACAAGACAAGAAACAAGACAAGAAACAGGACAAGAAACAAGACAAGAAACAAGACAAGAAACAAGACAAGAAACAAGACAAGAAACAAGACAAGAAACAAGACAAGAAACAAGACAAGAAACAAGACAAGAAACAAGACAAGAAACAAGACAAGAAACAAGACAAGAAACAAGACAAGAAACAAGACAAGAAACAAGACAAGAAACAAGACAGGAAAAAAGACAAGACAAGACAAGACAAGACAAGAAACAACACAGGAGAAGACAAGACAAGACAAGACAAGACAAGAAACAAGACAAAAAAAAGACAAGAAACCAGACAAGAAACCAGACAAGAAACAAGACAAGAAACAAGACAAGAAACAAGACAAGAAACAAGACAAGAAACAAGACAAGAAACAAGACAAGAAACAAGAAAATGTTTTTATTATTTATAGCTGATGAATTGTCCGTGGGAAAATAAAGATTATCTATCTATCTATCTATCTATCAAGACAAGAAACAAGACAAGAAACAAGACAAGAAACAAGACAAAAGACAAGACAAGAAACAAGACAAGAAACAAGACAAGAAACAAGACAAGAAACAAGACAAGACAAGACAAGACAAGACAAGAAACAAGACAGGAGAAGACAAGACAAGACAAGACAAGGCAAGAAACAAGACAAGAAACAAGACAAGAAACAAGACAAGAAACAAGACAAGAAGCAAGACAAGAAACAAGACAAGAAACAAGACAGGAAAAAAGACAAGACAAGACAAGACAAGACAAGAAACAGGACAGGAGAAGACAAGACAAGACAAGACAAGACAGGAAACAAGACAAAAAACAAGACAATAAACCAGACAAGAAACAAGACAAGAAACAAGACAAGAAACAAGACAAGAAACAAGACAAGAAACAAGAAAAGAAACAAGAAAATGTTTTTATTATTTATAGCTGATGAATTGTCCGTGGGTAAATAAAGATTTTCTATCTATCTATCTATCTATAAAGACAAGAAACAAGACAAGAAACAAGACAAGGAACAAGACAAGAAACAAGACAAGAGACAAGACAAGAAACAAGACAACACAAGACAAGACAAGACAAGAAACAAGACAGGAGAAGACAAGACAAGACAAGACCAGACAAGAAACAAGACAAGGAACAAGACAAGAAACAGGACAAGATACAAGACAAGAAACAAGACAAGAAACAAGACAAGAAACAAGACAAGATACATAACAAGAAACAAGACAAGAAGCAAGACAAGAAACAGGACAAGAAACAAGACAAGAAACAAGACAAGAAACAAGACAAGACAAGACAAGACAAGACCAGACAAGAAACAAGACAATAAACAAGACAAGAAACAGGACAAGAAACAAGACAAGAAACAAGACAAGAAACAAGACAAGAAACAAGACAAGAAATAAAACAAGAAACAAGACAAGAAACCAGACAAGAAACCAGACAAGAAACCAGACAAGAAACAAGAAACAAGACAAGAAACAAGACAAGAAACAAGAAAAGAAACATGACAAGACAAGACAAGACAAGACAAGAAAAAAGAGAGGCGAAGACAAGACAAGACAAGACAAGACAAGAAACAAGACAAAAAACAAGACAAGAAACCAGACAAGAAACCAGACAAGAAACAAGACAACAAACGAGACAACAAAAAAGACAAGAAACAAGACAAGAAACAAGACAAGAAAGAAGACAAGACAAGACAAAACAAGACAAGACAAGAAACAAGACAGGAGAAGACAAGACAAGACAAGACCACACAAGAAACAAGACAAGAAACAAGACAAGAAACAGGACAACAAACGAGACAACAAAAAAGACAAGAAACAAGACAAGAAACAAGACAAGAAAGAAGACAAGACAAGACAAAACAAGACAAGACAAGAAACAAGACAGGAGAAGACAAGACAAGACAAGACCAGACAAGAAACAAGACAAGAAACAAGACAAGAAACAGGACAAGAAACAAGACAAGAAACAAGACAAGAAACAAGACAAGAAAGAAGACAAGACAAGACAAAACAAGACAAGACAAGAAACAAGACAGGAGAAGACAAGACAAGACAAGAAACAAGACAAAAAACAAGACAAGAAACCAGACAAGAAACCAGACAAGAAACAAGACAACAAACAAGACAACAAACAAGACAACAGACAAGACAAGAAACAGGAAAAGAAACAGGACAAGACAAGACAAGACAAGAAACAAGACAGGAAAGACAAGACAAGACAAGACCAGACAAGAAACAAGACAAGAAACAAGACAAGAAACAGGAAGAGTAACAAGACAAGAAACAAGACAACAAACAAGACAAGAAAAAAGACAAGAAACAAGACAAGAAACAAGACAAGAAACAAGACAAGAAACAAGACAAGAAAAAGACAAGACAAAACAAGAGAAGAAACAAGACAAGAAACAAGACAAGAAACCAGACAAGAAACAAGACAAGAAACAAGACAAGAAACAAGACAAGACAAGACAAGACAAGAAACAACACAGGAGAAGACAAAAGAAGACAAGACCAGACAAGAAACAAGACAAGAAACAAGACAAGAAACAGGACAAGAAACAAGACAAGAAACAAGACAAGAAACAAGCCAAGAAACAAGACAAGATACATAACAAGAAACAAGACAAGAAACAAGACAAGAAACAAGAGAAGAAACAAGACAAGAAACAAGACAAGACAGGACAAGACAAGACAAGATAAGAAACACGACAATAAACAAGACAAGAAACAAGACAAGACAAGACAAGACAAGACAAGAAACAAGACAGGAGAAGACAAGAAGAGACAAGACCAGACAAGAAAAAAGAGAAGAAACAAGACAAGACACAAGACAAGAAACAAGACAACAAACAAGACAATAAACAAGACAAGAAACAAGACAAGAAACAAGAAAAGACAAGACAAGAAACAAGACAAGACAAGACAAGACCAGACAAGAAACAAGACAAGCAACAACACAAGACAACACAAGAAACAAGACAAGACAAGACAAGACAAGACCAGACAAGAAACAAGACAAGAAACAAGACAATAAACAAGACAAGAAACAAGACAAGAAAAAGGACAAGACAAGACAAGAAACAAGACAAGACAAGACAAAAAAAGACCACACAAGAAACAACACAAGACAAGACAAGAAACAAGACAAGACAAGACAAAAAAAGACAAGACAAGACAAGACCAGACAAGAAACAAAACAAGAAACAAGGCAAGAAACAAGACAAGAAACAAGACAAGAAAGAAGACAAGAAACAAGACAAGAAAAGACAAGAAACAAGACAAGAAAAGACAAGAAACGAGACAAGAAACAAAACAAGAAACAAGACAACAAACAAGACAACAAACAAGACAACAAACAAGACAACAGACAAGGCAAGAAACAGGAAAAGAAACAGGACAAGACAAGACAAGACAAGAAACAAGACAGGAAAGACAAGACAAGACAAGACCAGACAAGAAACAAGACAAGAAACAAGACAAGAAACAGGACAAGTAACAAGACAAGAAACAAGACAAGAAACAAGACAAGAAACAAGACAAGAAACAAGACAAGAAACAAGACAAGAAACAAGACAAGAAACAAGACAAGAAACAAGACAAGAAACAAGACAAGAAAAAGACAAGACAAGACAAGAGAAGAAACAAGACAAGAAACAAGACAAGAAACCAGACAAGAAACAAGACAAGAAACAAGACAAGAAACAAGACAAGACAAGACAAGACAAGAAACAACACAGGAGAAGACAAAAGAAGACAAGACCAGACAAGAAACAAGACAAGAAACAAGACAAGAAACAGGACAAGAAACAAGACAAGAAACAAGACAAGAAACAAGCCAAGAAACAAGACAAGATACATAACAAGAAACAAGACAAGAAACAAGACAGGAAACAAGAGAAGAAACAAGACAAGAAACAAGACAAGACACGACAAGACAAGACAAGATAAGAAACACGACAATAAACAAGACAAGAAACAAGACAAGACAAGACAAGACAAGACAAGACAAGAAACAAGACAGGAGAAGACAAGAAGAGACAAGACCAGACAAGAAAAAAGAGAAGAAACAAGACAAGACACAAGACAAGAAACAAGACAACAAACAAGACAATAAACAAGACAAGAAACAAGACAAGAAACAAGAAAAGACAAGACAAGAAACAAGACAAGACAAGACAAGACCAGACAAGAAACAAGACAAGCAACAACACAAGACAACACAAGAAACAAGACAAGACAAGACAAGACAAGACCAGACAAGAAACAAGACAAGAAACAAGACAATAAACAAGACAAGAAACAAGACAAGAAACAGGACAAGACAAGACAAGAAACAAGACAAGACAAGACAAAAAAAGACCACACAAGAAACAACACAAGACAAGACAAGAAACAAAACAAGACAAGACAAAAAAAGACAAGACAAGACAAGACCAGACAAGAAACAAAACAAGAAACAAGGCAAGAAACAAGACAAGAAACAAGACAAGAAAGAAGACAAGAAACAAGACAAGATAAAACAAGAAACAAGACAAGAAAAGACAACAAACAAGACAAGAAACAAAACAAGAAACAAGACAACAAACAAGACAAGAAACAAGACAAGACAAGACAAGAGAAGAAACACGACAAGACACAAGACAAGAAACAAGACAAGACAAGACAATACAAGAAACAAGAGAAGAAACAAGACAAGAAACCAGACAAGAAACAAGACAAGAAACAAGACAAGAAACAAGACAAGACAAGACAAGACAAGACAAGAAACAAGACAAGAAACAAGACAAGAAACAGGACAAGAATCAAGACAAGAAACAAGACAAGATACATAACAAGAAACAAGACAAGAAACAAGACAAGAAACAAGACAAGAAACAAGACAAGAAACAAGACAAGACAGGACAAGACAAGAAACAAGACAACAAACAAGACAAGAAACAAGACAAGAAACAAGACAAGAAACAAGACAAGAAACAAGAAAATGTTTTTATTATTTATAGCTGATGAATTGTCCGTGGGTAAATGAAGATTATCTATCTATCTATCTATCTATCTATCTATCTATCTATCTATCTATCTATCAAGACAAGAAACAAGACAAGAAACAAGACAAGAAACAAGACAAGAAAAGAGACAAGAAACAAGACAAGAGACAAGACAAGAAACAAGACATGAAACAAGACAAGACAAGACAAGACAAGAAACAAGATAGGAGAAGACAAGACAAGACAAGACAAGACAAGAAACAAGACAACAAACAAGACAACAAACAAGACAACAAACAAGACAACAAACAAGACAACAAACAAGACAAGAAACAGAAAAAGAAACAGGACAAGACAAGACAAGACAAGAAACAAGACAGGAGAAGACAAGAGAAGACAACACCAGACAAGAAACAAGACAAGAAACAAGACAAGAAACAGGACAAGGAACAAGACAAGAAACAAGACAAGAAACAAGACAAGAAACAAGACAAGAAACAAGACAAGAAACAATACAAGAAACAAGACAAGAAACAAGACAAGAAACAAGACAAGAAACAAGACAAGAAACAAGACAAGGAACAAAACAAGAAACAAGACAAGAAACAAGACAAGAAACAAGACAAGAAATCAGACAAGAAACAAGAAACAAGACAAGAAAAAAGACAAGAAACAAGACAAGAAACAAGAAAAGAAACAAGACAAGACAAGACAAGACAATACAAGAAACAAGACAGGAGAAGACAAGACAAGACAAGACAAGACAAGAAACAAGACAAAAAACAAGACAAGAAACCAGACAAGAAACCAGACAAGAAACCAGACAAGAAACAAGAAACAAGACAAGAAACAAGACAAGAAACAAGACAAGAAACAAGAAAAGAAACATGACAAGACAAGACAAGACAAGACAAGAAAAAAGAGAGGCGAAGACAAGACAAGACAAGACAAGACAAGAAACAAGACAAAAAACAAGACAAGAAACCAGACAAGAAACCAGACAAGAAACAAGACAACAAACGAGACAACAAAAAAGACAAGAAACAAGACAAGAAACAAGACAAGAAAGAAGACAAGACAAGACAAAACAAGACAAGACAAGAAACAAGACAGGAGAAGACAAGACAAGACAAGACCACACAAGAAACAAGACAAGAAACAAGACAAGAAACAGGACAACAAACGAGACAACAAAAAAGACAAGAAACAAGACAAGAAACAAGACAAGAAAGAAGACAAGACAAGACAAAACAAGACAAGACAAGAAACAAGACAGGAGAAGACAAGACAAGACAAGACCAGACAAGAAACAAGACAAGAAACAAGACAAGAAACAGGACAAGAAACAAGACAAGAAACAAGACAAGAAACAAGACAAGAAACAAGACAGGAGAAGACAAGACAAGACAAGAAACAAGACAAAAAACAAGACAAGAAACCAGACAAGAAACCAGACAAGAAACAAGACAACAAACAAGACAACAAACAAGACAACAGACAAGACAAGAAACAGGAAAAGAAACAGGACAAGACAAGACAAGACAAGAAACAAGACAGGAAAGACAAGACAAGACAAGACCAGACAAGAAACAAGACAAGAAACAAGACAAGAAACAGGACAAGTAACAAGACAAGAAACAAGACAACAAACAAGACAAGAAACAAGACAAGAAACAAGACAAGAAACAAGACAAGAAACAAGACAAGAAACAAGACAAGAAACAAGACAAGAAAAAGACAAGACAAGACAAGACAAGAAACAAGACAAGAAACAAGACAAGAAACCAGACAAGAAACAAGACAAGAAACAAGACAAGAAACAAGACAAGACAAGACAAGACAAGAAACAACACAGGAGAAGACAAAAGAAGACAAGACCAGACAAGAAACAAGACAAGAAACAAGACAAGAAACAGGACAAGAAACAAGACAAGAAACAAGACAAGAAACAAGCCAAGAAACAAGACAAGATACATAACAAGAAACAAGACAAGAAACAAGACAAGAAACAAGAGAAGAAACAAGACAAGAAACAAGACAAGACAGGACAAGACAAGACAAGATAAGAAACACGACAATAAACAAGACAAGAAACAAGACAAGACAAGACAAGACAAGACAAGAAACAAGACAGGAGAAGACAAGAAGAGACAAGACCAGACAAGAAAAAAGAGAAGAAACAAGACAAGACACAAGACAAGAAACAAGACAACAAACAAGACAATAAACAAGACAAGAAACAAGACAAGAAACATAACAAGAAACAAGACAAGAAACAAGACAAGAAACAAGACAAGAAACAAGACAAGAAACAAGACAAGACAGGACAAGACAAGAAACAAGACAACAAACAAGACAAGAAACAAGACAAGAAACAAGACAAGAAACAAGACAAGAAACAAGACAAGACAGGACAAGACAAGAAACAAGACAACAAACAAGACAAGAATCAAGACAAGAAACAAGACAAGATACATAACAAGAAACAAGACAAGAAACAAGACAAGAAACAAGACAAGAAACAAGACAAGAAACAAGACAAGACAGGACAAGACAAGAAACAAGACAACAAACAAGACAAGAAACAAGACAAGAAACAAGACAAGAAACAAGACAAGAAACAAGAAAATGTTTTTATTATTTATAGCTGATGAATTGTCCGTGGGTAAATGAAGATTATCTATCTATCTATCTATCTATCTATCTATCTATCTATCTATCTATCTATCAAGACAAGAAACAAGACAAGAAACAAGACAAGAAACAAGACAAGAAAAGAGACAAGAAACAAGACAAGAGACAAGACAAGAAACAAGACATGAAACAAGACAAGACAAGACAAGACAAGAAACAAGATAGGAGAAGACAAGACAAGACAAGACAAGACAAGAAACAAGACAAGAAACAAGACAACAAACAAGACAACAAACAAGACAACAAACAAGACAAGAAACAGAAAAAGAAACAGGACAAGACAAGACAAGACAAGAAACAAGACAGGAGAAGACAAGAGAAGACAACACCAGACAAGAAACAAGACAAGAAACAAGACAAGAAACAGGACAAGGAACAAGACAAGAAACAAGACAAGAAACAAGACAAGAAACAAGACAAGAAACAAGACAAGAAACAATACAAGAAACAAGACAAGAAAGAAGACAAGAAACAAGACAAGAAACAAGACGAGAAACAAGACAAGGAACAAAACAAGAAACAAGACAAGAAACAAGACAAGAAACAAGACAAGAAATCAGACAAGAAACAAGAAACAAGACAAGAAAAAAGACAAGAAACAAGACAAGAAACAAGAAAAGAAACAAGACAAGACAAGACAAGACAATACAAGAAACAAGACAGGAGAAGACAAGACAAGACAAGACAAGACAAGAAACAAGACAAAAAACAAGACAAGAAACCAGACAAGAAACCAGACAAGAAACAAGACAAGAAACAAGACAACAAACAAGACAAGAAACAAGACAAGAAACAAGACAAGAAACAAGAAAAGAAACAAGACAACACAAGACAAGACAAGACAAGAAACAAGACAGAAGAAGACAAGAGAAGACAGGACAAGACCAGACAAGAAACAAGACAAGAAACAAGACAGGAAACAGGACAAGAAACAAGACAAGAAACAAGACAAGAAACAAGACAAGAAACAAGACAAGAAAAAAGACAAGAAACAAGACAAGAAAAGGGACAGGAGAAGACAAGACAAGACAAGACAAGAACAAGACAAAAAACAAGACAAGAAACCACACAAGAAACCAGACAAGAAACAAGACAAGAAACAAGACAAGAAACAAGACAAGAAACAAGACAAGAGACAAGACAAGAAACAAGACAAGAAACAAGACAAGACAAGAAACAAGACAGGAGAAGACAAGATGAGACAAGACAAGACAAGAAACAAGACAAGAAACAAGACAAGAAACAGGACAAGAAACAAGACAAGAAACAAGACAAGAAACAAGACAAGAAACAAGACAAGGAACAAGACAAGAAACAAGACAAGAAACAAGACAAGAAACAAGACAAGAAACAAGACAAGAAACAAGACAAGAAACAAGACAAGGAACAAGGCAAGAAACAAGACAAGAAACAAGACAAGAAACAAGACAAGAAACTAGACAAGAAACAAGAAAAGAAACAACACAAGAAACAAGACAATAAACAAGACAAGAAACAAGACAAGAAACAAGACAAGAAACAAGACAAGAAACAAGACAAGACAAGAAACAAGACAGGAGAAGACAAGATGAGACAAGACAAGACAAGAAACAAGACAAGAAACAAGACAAGAAACAGGACAAGAAACAAGACAAGAAACAAGACAAGAAACAAGACAAGAAACAAAACAAGAAACAAGACAAGAAACAAGACAAGAAACAAGACAAGAAATCAGACAAGAAACAAGAAACAAGACAAGAAAAAAGACAAGAAACAAGACAAGAAACAAGAAAAGAAACAAGACAAGGCAAGACAAGACAATACAAGAAACAAGACAGGAGAAGACAAGACAAGACAAGACAAGACAAGAAACAAGACAAAAAACAAGACAAGACAAGACAAGAAACAAGACAGAAGAAGACAAGAGAAGACAGGACAAGACCAGACAAGAAACAAGACAAGAAACAAGACAGGAAACAGGACAAGAAACAAGACAAGAAACAAGACAAGAAACAAGACAAGAAACAAGACAAGAAAAAAGACAAGAAACAAGACAAGAAAAGGGACAGGAGAAGACAAGACAAGACAAGACAAGAAACAAGACAAAAAACAAGACAAGAAACCACACAAGAAACCAGACAAGAAACAAGACAAGAAACAAGACAAGAAACAAGACAAGAAACAAGACAAGAGACAAGACAAGAAACAAGACAAGAAACAAGACAAGACAAGAAACAAGACAGGAGAAGACAAGATGAGACAAGACAAGACAAGAAACAAGACAAGAAACAAGACAAGAAACAGGACAAGAAACAAGACAAGAAACAAGACAAGAAACAAGACAAGAAACAAGACAGGGAACAAGACAAGAAACAAGACAAGAAACAAGACAAGAAACAAGACAAGAAACAAGACAAGAAACAAGACAAGAAACAAGACAAGGAACAAGGCAAGAAACAAGACAAGAAACAAGACAAGAAACAAGACAAGAAACTAGACAAGAAACAAGACAAGAAACAACACAAGAAACAAGACAATAAACAAGACAAGAAACAAGACAAGAAACAAGACAAGAAACAAGACAAGAAACAAAACAAGAAACAAGACAAGAAACAAGACAAGAAACAAGACAAGAAACAAGACAAGAAACAAGACAAGAATCAAGACAAGAAACAAGACAAGAAACAAGACAAGAAACAAGACAAGAAACAAAACAAGAAACAAGACAAGAAACAAGACAAGAAACAAGACAAGAAATCAGACAAGAAACAAGAAACAAGACAAGAAAAAAGACAAGAAACAAGACAAGAAACAAGAAAAGAAAAAAGACAAGGCAAGACAAGACAATACAAGAAACAAGACAGGAGAAGACAAGACAAGACAAGACAAGACAAGAAACAAGACAAAAAACAAGACAAGAAACCAGACAAGAAACCAGACAAGAAACAAGACAAGAAACAAGACAAGAAACAAGACAAGAAACAAGACAAGAAACAAGACAAGAAACAAGAAAAGAAACAAGAAAAGACAAGACAAGACAAGACAAGAAACAAGACAGGACAAGACAAGACAAGAAACAAGATAGGAGAAGACAAGACAAGACAAGACAAGACAAGAAACAAGACAACAAACAAGACAACAAACAAGACAACAAACAAGACAACAAACAAGACAACCAACAAGACAAGAAACAGAAAAAGAAACAGGACAAGACAAGACAAGACAAGAAACAAGACAGGAGAAGACAAGAGAAGACAACACCAGACAAGAAACAAGACAAGAAACAAGACAAGAAACAGGACAAGGAACAAGACAAGAAACAAGACAAGAAACAAGACAAGAAACAAGACAAGAAACAAGACAAGAAACAATACAAGAAACAAGACAAGAAACAAGACAAGAAACAAGACAAGAAACAAGACAAGAAACAAGACAAGGAACAAAACAAGAAACAAGACAAGAAACAAGACAAGAAACAAGACAAGAAATCAGACAAGAAACAAGAAACAAGACAAGAAAAAAGACAAGAAACAAGACAAGAAACAAGAAAAGAAACAAGACAAGACAGGACAAGACAATACAAGAAACAAGACAGGAGAAGACAAGACAAGACAAGACAAGACAAGAAACAAGACAAAAAACAAGACAAGAAACCAGACAAGAAACCAGACAAGAAACAAGACAAGAAACAAGACAACAAACAAGACAAGAAACAAGACAAGAAACAAGACAAGAAACAAGAAAAGAAACAAGACAACACAAGACAAGACAAGACAAGAAACAAGACAGAAGAAGACAAGAGAAGACAGGACAAGACCAGACAAGAAACAAGACAAGAAACAGGACAGGAAACAGGACAAGAAACAAGACAAGAAACAAGACAAGAAACAAGACAAGAAACAAGACAAGAAACAAGACAAGAAACAAGACAAGAAAAGGGACAGGAGAAGACAAGACAAGACAAGACAAGAAACAAGACAAAAAACAAGACAAGAAACCACACAAGAAACCAGACAAGAAACAAGACAAGAAACAAGACAAGAAACAAGACAAGAAACAAGACAAGAGACAAGACAAGAAACAAGACAAGAAACAAGACAAGACAAGAAACAAGACAGGAGAAGACAAGATGAGACAAGACAAGACAAGAAACAAGACAAGAAACAAGACAAGAAACAGGACAAGAAACAAGACAAGAAACAAGACAAGAAACAAGACAAGAAACAAGACAAGGAACAAGACAAGAAACAAGACAAGAAACAAGACAAGAAACAAGACAAGAAACAAGACAAGAAACAAGACAAGAAACAAGACAAGGAACAAGGCAAGAAACAAGACAAGAAACAAGACAAGAAACAAGACAAGAAACTAGACAAGAAACAAGACAAGAAACAACACAAGAAACAAGACAATAAACAAGACAAGAAACAAGACAAGAAACAAGACAAGAAACAAGACAAGAAACAGGACAAGTAACAAGACAAGAAACAAGACAACAAACAAGACAAGAAACAAGACAAGAAACAAGACAAGAAACAAGACAAGAAACAAGACAAGAAACAAGACAAGAAACAAGACAAGAAAAAGACAAGACAAGACAAGAGAAGAAACAAGACAAGAAACAAGACAAGAAACCAGACAAGAAACAAGACAAGAAACAAGACAAGAAACAAGACAAGACAAGACAAGACAAGAAACAACACAGGAGAAGACAAAAGAAGACAAGACCAGACAAGAAACAAGACAAGAAACAAGACAAGAAACAGGACAAGAAACAAGACAAGAAACAAGACAAGAAACAAGCCAAGAAACAAGACAAGATACATAACAAGAAACAAGACAAGAAACAAGACAAGAAACAAGAGAAGAAACAAGACAAGAAACAAGACAAGACAGGACAAGACAAGACAAGATAAGAAACACGACAATAAACAAGACAAGAAACAAGACAAGACAAGACAAGACAAGACAAGAAACAAGACAGGAGAAGACAAGAAGAGACAAGACCAGACAAGAAAAAAGAGAAGAAACAAGACAAGACACAAGACAAGAAACAAGACAACAAACAAGACAATAAACAAGACAAGAAACAAGACAAGAAACATAACAAGAAACAAGACAAGAAAAAAGACAAGAAACAAGACAAGAAACAAGACAAGAAACAAGACAAGACAGGACAAGACAAGAAACAAGACAACAAACAAGACAAGAAACAAGACAAGAAACAAGACAAGAAACAAGACAAGAAACAAGACAAGACAGGACAAGACAAGAAACAAGACAACAAACAAGACAAGAATCAAGACAAGAAACAAGACAAGATACATAACAAGAAACAAGACAAGAAACAAGACAAGAAACAAGACAAGAAACAAGACAAGAAACAAGACAAGACAGGACAAGACAAGAAACAAGACAACAAACAAGACAAGAAACAAGACAAGAAACAAGACAAGAAACAAGACAAGAAACAAGAAAATGTTTTTATTATTTATAGCTGATGAATTGTCCGTGGGTAAATGAAGATTATCTATCTATCTATCTATCTATCTATCTATCTATCTATCTATCTATCTATCTATCAAGACAAGAAACAAGACAAGAAACAAGACAAGAAACAAGACAAGAAAAGAGACAAGAAACAAGACAAGAGACAAGACAAGAAACAAGACATGAAACAAGACAAGACAAGACAAGACAAGAAACAAGATAGGAGAAGACAAGACAAGACAAGACAAGACAAGAAACAAGACAAGAAACAAGACAACAAACAAGACAACAAACAAGACAACAAACAAGACAAGAAACAGAAAAAGAAACAGGACAAGACAAGACAAGACAAGAAACAAGACAGGAGAAGACAAGAGAAGACAACACCAGACAAGAAACAAGACAAGAAACAAGACAAGAAACAGGACAAGGAACAAGACAAGAAACAAGACAAGAAACAAGACAAGAAACAAGACAAGAAACAAGACAAGAAACAATACAAGAAACAAGACAAGAAACAAGACAAGAAACAAGACAAGAAACAAGACGAGAAACAAGACAAGGAACAAAACAAGAAACAAGACAAGAAACAAGACAAGAAACAAGACAAGAAATCAGACAAGAAACAAGAAACAAGACAAGAAAAAAGACAAGAAACAAGACAAGAAACAAGAAAAGAAACAAGACAAGACAAGACAAGACAATACAAGAAACAAGACAGGAGAAGACAAGACAAGACAAGACAAGACAAGAAACAAGACAAAAAACAAGACAAGAAACCAGACAAGAAACCAGACAAGAAACAAGACAAGAAACAAGACAACAAACAAGACAAGAAACAAGACAAGAAACAAGACAAGAAACAAGAAAAGAAACAAGACAACACAAGACAAGACAAGACAAGAAACAAGACAGAAGAAGACAAGAGAAGACAGGACAAGACCAGACAAGAAACAAGACAAGAAACAAGACAGGAAACAGGACAAGAAACAAGACAAGAAACAAGACAAGAAACAAGACAAGAAACAAGACAAGAAAAAAGACAAGAAACAAGACAAGAAAAGGGACAGGAGAAGACAAGACAAGACAAGACAAGAAACAAGACAAAAAACAAGACAAGAAACCACACAAGAAACCAGACAAGAAACAAGACAAGAAACAAGACAAGAAACAAGACAAGAAACAAGACAAGAGACAAGACAAGAAACAAGACAAGAAACAAGACAAGACAAGAAACAAGACAGGAGAAGACAAGATGAGACAAGACAAGACAAGAAACAAGACAAGAAACAAGACAAGAAACAGGACAAGAAACAAGACAAGAAACAAGACAAGAAACAAGACAAGAAACAAGACAAGGAACAAGACAAGAAACAAGACAAGAAACAAGACAAGAAACAAGACAAGAAACAAGACAAGAAACAAGACAAGAAACAAGACAAGAAACAAGACAAGAAACAAGACAAGAAACAAGACAAGAAACAAGAAAATGTTTTTATTATTTATAGCTGATGAATTGTCCGTGGGTAAATGAAGATTATCTATCTATCTATCTATCTATCTATCTATCTATCTATCTATCTATCTATCTATCAAGACAAGAAACAAGACAAGAAACAAGACAAGAAACAAGACAAGAAACAAGACAAGAAACAAGACAAGACAGGACAAGACAAGAAACAAGACAACAAACAAGACAAGAAACAAGACAAGAAACAAGACAAGAAACAAGACAAGAAACAAGAAAATGTTTTTATTATTTATAGCTGATGAATTGTCCGTGGGTAAATGAAGATTATCTATCTATCTATCTATCTATCTATCTATCTATCTATCTATCTATCTATCAAGACAAGAAACAAGACAAGAAACAAGACAAGAAACAAGACAAGAAAAGAGACAAGAAACAAGACAAGAGACAAGACAAGAAACAAGACATGAAACAAGACAAGACAAGACAAGACAAGAAACAAGATAGGAGAAGACAAGACAAGACAAGACAAGACAAGAAACAAGACAAGAAACAAGACAACAAACAAGACAACAAACAAGACAACAAACAAGACAAGAAACAGAAAAAGAAACAGGACAAGACAAGACAAGACAAGAAACAAGACAGGAGAAGACAAGAGAAGACAACACCAGACAAGAAACAAGACAAGAAACAAGACAAGAAACAGGACAAGGAACAAGACAAGAAACAAGACAAGAAACAAGACAAGAAACAAGACAAGAAACAAGACAAGAAACAATACAAGAAACAAGACAAGAAACAAGACAAGAAACAAGACAAGAAACAAGACGAGAAACAAGACAAGGAACAAAACAAGAAACAAGACAAGAAACAAGACAAGAAACAAGACAAGAAATCAGACAAGAAACAAGAAACAAGACAAGAAAAAAGACAAGAAACAAGACAAGAAACAAGAAAAGAAACAAGACAAGATAAGACAAGACAATACAAGAAACAAGACAGGAGAAGACAAGACAAGACAAGACAAGACAAGAAACAAGACAAAAAACAAGACAAGAAACCAGACAAGAAACCAGACAAGAAACAAGACAAGAAACAAGACAACAAACAAGACAAGAAACAAGACAAGAAACAAGACAAGAAACAAGAAAAGAAACAAGACAACACAAGACAAGACAAGACAAGAAACAAGACAGAAGAAGACAAGAGAAGACAGGACAAGACCAGACAAGAAACAAGACAAGAAACAAGACAGGAAACAGGACAAGAAACAAGACAAGAAACAAGACAAGAAACAAGACAAGAAACAAGACAAGAAAAAAGACAAGAAACAAGACAAGAAAAGGGACAGGAGAAGACAAGACAAGACAAGACAAGAAACAAGACAAAAAACAAGACAAGAAACCACACAAGAAACCAGACAAGAAACAAGACAAGAAACAAGACAAGAAACAAGACAAGAAACAAGACAAGAGACAAGACAAGAAACAAGACAAGAAACAAGACAAGACAAGAAACAAGACAGGAGAAGACAAGATGAGACAAGACAAGACAAGAAACAAGACAAGAAACAAGACAAGAAACAGGACAAGAAACAAGACAAGAAACAAGACAAGAAACAAGACAAGAAACAAGACAAGGAACAAGACAAGAAACAAGACAAGAAACAAGACAAGAAACAAGACAAGAAACAAGACAAGAAACAAGACAAGAAACAAGACAAGAAACAAGACAAGAAACAAGACAAGAAACAAGACAAGAAACAAGACAAGAAACTAGACAAGAAACAAGAAAAGAAACAACACAAGAAACAAGACAATAAACAAGACAAGAAACAAGACAAGAAACAAGACAAGAAACAAGACAAGAAACAAAACAAGAAACAAGACAAGAAACAAGACAAGAAACAAGACAAGAAACAAGACAAGAAACAAGACAAGAATCAAGACAAGAAACAAGACAAGAAACAAGACAAGAAACAAGACAAGAAACAAAACAAGAAACAAGACAAGAAACAAGACAAGAAACAAGACAAGAAATCAGACAAGAAACAAGAAACAAGACAAGAAAAAAGACAAGAAACAAGACAAGAAACAAGAAAAGAAACAAGACAAGGCAAGACAAGACAATACAAGAAACAAGACAGGAGAAGACAAGACAAGACAAGACAAGACAAGAAACAAGACAAAAAACAAGACAAGACAAGACAAGAAACAAGACAGAAGAAGACAAGAGAAGACAGGACAAGACCAGACAAGAAACAAGACAAGAAACAAGACAGGAAACAGGACAAGAAACAAGACAAGAAACAAGACAAGAAACAAGACAAGAAACAAGACAAGAAAAAAGACAAGAAACAAGACAAGAAAAGGGACAGGAGAAGACAAGACAAGACAAGACAAGAAACAAGACAAAAAACAAGACAAGAAACCACACAAGAAACCAGACAAGAAACAAGACAAGAAACAAGACAAGAAACAAGACAAGAAACAAGACAAGAGACAAGACAAGAAACAAGACAAGAAACAAGACAAGACAAGAAACAAGACAGGAGAAGACAAGATGAGACAAGACAAGACAAGAAACAAGACAAGAAACAAGACAAGAAACAGGACAAGAAACAAGACAAGAAACAAGACAAGAAACAAGACAAGAAACAAGACAGGGAACAAGACAAGAAACAAGACAAGAAACAAGACAAGAAACAAGACAAGAAACAAGACAAGAAACAAGACAAGAAACAAGACAAGGAACAAGGCAAGAAACAAGACAAGAAACAAGACAAGAAACAAGACAAGAAACTAGACAAGAAACAAGACAAGAAACAACACAAGAAACAAGACAATAAACAAGACAAGAAACAAGACAAGAAACAAGACAAGAAACAAGACAAGAAACAAAACAAGAAACAAGACAAGAAACAAGACAAGAAACAAGACAAGAAACAAGACAAGAAACAAGACAAGAATCAAGACAAGAAACAAGACAAGAAACAAGACAAGAAACAAGACAAGAAACAAAACAAGAAACAAGACAAGAAACAAGACAAGAAACAAGACAAGAAATCAGACAAGAAACAAGAAACAAGACAAGAAAAAAGACAAGAAACAAGACAAGAAACAAGAAAAGAAAAAAGACAAGGCAAGACAAGACAATACAAGAAACAAGACAGGAGAAGACAAGACAAGAAAAGACAAGACAAGAAACAAGACAAAAAACAAGACAAGAAACCAGACAAGAAACCAGACAAGAAACAAGACAAGAAACAAGACAACAAACAAGACAAGAAACAAGACAAGAAACAAGACAAGAAACAAGAAAAGAAACAAGAAAAGACAAGACAAGACAAGACAAGAAACAAGACAGGACAAGACAAGACAAGAAACAAGATAGGAGAAGACAAGACAAGACAAGACAAGACAAGAAACAAGACAACAAACAAGACAACAAACAAGACAACAAACAAGACAACAAACAAGACAACCAACAAGACAAGAAACAGAAAAAGAAACAGGACAAGACAAGACAAGACAAGAAACAAGACAGGAGAAGACAAGAGAAGACAACACCAGACAAGAAACAAGACAAGAAACAAGACAAGAAACAGGACAAGGAACAAGACAAGAAACAAGACAAGAAACAAGACAAGAAACAAGACAAGAAACAATACAAGAAACAAGACAAGAAACAAGACAAGAAACAAGACAAGAAACAAGACAAGAAACAAGACAAGGAACAAAACAAGAAACAAGACAAGAAACAAGACAAGAAACAAGACAAGAAATCAGACAAGAAACAAGAAACAAGACAAGAAAAAAGACAAGAAACAAGACAAGAAACAAGAAAAGAAACAAGACAAGACAGGACAAGACAATACAAGAAACAAGACAGGAGAAGACAAGACAAGACAAGACAAGACAAGAAACAAGACAAAAAACAAGACAAGAAACCAGACAAGAAACCAGACAAGAAACAAGACAAGAAACAAGACAACAAACAAGACAAGAAACAAGACAAGAAACAAGACAAGAAACAAGAAAAGAAACAAGACAACACAAGACAAGACAAGACAAGAAACAAGACAGAAGAAGACAAGAGAAGACAGGACAAGACCAGACAAGAAACAAGACAAGAAACAGGACAGGAAACAGGACAAGAAACAAGACAAGAAACAAGACAAGAAACAAGACAAGAAACAAGACAAGAAACAAGACAAGAAACAAGACAAGAAAAGGGACAGGAGAAGACAAGACAAGACAAGACAAGAAACAAGACAAAAAACAAGACAAGAAACCACACAAGAAACCAGACAAGAAACAAGACAAGAAACAAGACAAGAAACAAGACAAGAAACAAGACAAGAGACAAGACAAGAAACAAGACAAGAAACAAGACAAGACAAGAAACAAGACAGGAGAAGACAAGATGAGACAAGACAAGACAAGAAACAAGACAAGAAACAAGACAAGAAACAGGACAAGAAACAAGACAAGAAACAAGACAAGAAACAAGACAAGAAACAAGACAAGGAACAAGACAAGAAACAAGACAAGAAACAAGACAAGAAACAAGACAAGAAACAAGACAAGAAACAAGACAAGAAACAAGACAAGGAACAAGGCAAGAAACAAGACAAGAAACAAGACAAGAAACAAGACAAGAAACTAGACAAGAAACAAGACAAGAAACAACACAAGAAACAAGACAATAAACAAGACAAGAAACAAGACAAGAAACAAGACAAGAAACAAGACAAGAAACAAAACAAGAAACAAGACAAGAAACAAGACAAGAAACAAGACAAGAAACAAGACAAGAAACAAGACAAGAATCAAGACAAGAAACAAGACAACAAACAAGACAAGAAACAAGACAAGAAACAAAACAAGAAACAAGACAAGAAACAAGACAAGAAACAAGACAAGAAATCAGACAAGAAACAAGAAACAAGACAAGAAAAAAGACAAGAAACAAGACAAGAAACAAGAAAAGAAACAAGACAAGGCAAGACAAGACAATACAAGAAACAAGACAGGAGAAGACAAGACAAGACAAGACAAGACAAGAAACAAGACAAAAAACAAGACAAGAAACCAGACAAGAAACCAGACAAGAAACAAGACAAGAAACAAGACAACAAACAAGACAACAAACAAGACAAGAAACAAGACAAGAAACAAGAAAAGAAACAAGAAAAGACAAGACAAGACAAGACAAGAAACAAAACAGAAGAAGACAAGACAAGACAGGACAAGACCAGACAAAAAACAAGACAAGAAACAAGACAAGAAACAGGACAAGAAACAAGACAAGAAACAAGACAAGAAACAAGACAAGAAACAAGACAAGAAACAAGACAAGAAACAAGACAAGAAAAGGGACAGGAGAAGACAAGACAAGACAAGACAAGAAACAAGACAAAAAACAAGACAAGACAAGACAAGAGAAGAAACAAGACAAGAAACAAGACAAGAAACCAGACAAGAAACAAGACAAGAAACAAGACAAGAAACAAGACAAGAAACAAGACAAGAAACAAGACAAGAAACAAGACAAGAAACAAGACAGGAGAAGACAAGACAAGACAAGACAAGACAAGAAAAAGGACAAAAAACAAGACAAGAAACCAGACAAGAAACCAGACAAGAAACAAGACAAGAAACAAGACAAGAAACAAGACAAGAAACAAGACAAGAAACAAAACAAGAAACAAGACAAGAAACAAGAAAAGACAAGACAAGACAAGAAACGAGACAGGAGAAGACAAGACAAGACAAGACAAGACAAGAAACAAGACAAGAAACAAGACAAGAAACAGGACAAGAAACAAGACAAGAAACAAGACAAGACACAAGACAAGAAACAAGACAAGAAACAATACAAGAAACAAGACAATCAACAAGACAATCAACAAGACAAGAAACAAGACAAGAAACAAGACAAGAAACAAGGCAAGAAACAAGACAAGAAACAAGACAAGAAACAAGACAAGAAACAAGACAGGAAAAAAGACAAGAAATCAGACAAGAAACAAGAAACAAGACAAGAAAAAAGACAAGAAACAAGACAAGAAACAAGAAAAGAAACAAGACAAGGCAAGACAAGACAATACAAGAAACAAGACAGGAGAAGACAAGACAAGACAAGACAAGACAAGAAACAAGACAAAAAACAAGACAAGAAACCAGACAAGAAACCAGACAAGAAACAAGACAAGAAACAAGACAACAAACAAGACAACAAACAAGACAAGAAACAAGACAAGAAACAAGAAAAGAAACAAGAAAAGACAAGACAAGACAAGACAAGAAACAAGACAGAAGAAGACAAGACAAGACAGGACAAGACCAGACAAAAAACAAGACAAGAAACAAGACAAGAAACAGGACAAGAAACAAGACAAGAAACAAGACAAGAAACAAGACAAGAAACAAGACAAAAAACAAGACAAGAAACAAGACAAGAAAAGGGACAGGAGAAGACAAGACAAGACAAGACAAGAAACAAGACAAAAAACAAGACAAGACAAGACAAGAGAAGAAACAAGACAAGAAACAAGACAAGAAACCAGACAAGAAACAAGACAAGAAACAAGACAAGAAACAAGACAAGAAACAAGACAAGAAACAAGACAAGAAACAAGACAAGAAACAAGACAAGAAACAAGACAGGAGAAGACAAGACAAGACAAGACAAGACAAGAAAAAGGACAAAAAACAAGACAAGAAACCAGACAAGAAACCAGACAAGAAACAAGACAAGAAACAAGACAAGAAACAAGACAAGAAACAAGACAAGAAACAAAACAAGAAACAAGACAAGAAACAATAAAAGACAAGACAAGACAAGAAACAAGACAGGAGAAGACAAGACAAGACAAGACAAGACAAGAAACAAGACAAGAAACAAGACAAGAAACAGGACAAGAAACAAGACAAGAAACAAGACAAGACACAAGACAAGAAACAAGACAAGAAACAAGACAAGAAACAAGACAATCAACAAGACAATCAACAAGACAAGAAACAAGACAAGAAACAAGACAAGAAACAAGGCAAGAAACAAGACAAGAAACAAGACAAGAAACAAGACAAGAAACAAGACAGGAAAAAAGACAAGACAAGACAAGACAAGACAAGAAACAAGACAAAAAAAAAAAAGACAAAAAACCAGACAAGAAATCAGACAAGAAACAAGACAAGAAACAAGACAAGAAACAAGACAAGAAACAAGACTAGAAACAAGAAAAGAAACAAGAAAATGTTTTTATTATTTATGGCTGATGAATTGTCCGTGGGTAAATAAAGATTATCTATCTATCTATCTATCTATCTATCTATCTATCTATCTATCTATCTATCTATCAAGACAAGAAACAAGACAAGAAACAAGACAAGAAACAAGACAAGAAAAAAGACAAGAAACAAGACAAAAGACAAGACAAGAAACAAGACAAGAAACAAGACAAGACAAGACAAGACAAGACAAGAAACAGGACAGGAGAAGACAAGACAAGACAAGACAAGTCAAGAAACAAGACAAGAAACAAGACAAGAAACAAGACAAGAAACAAGACAAGAAACAAGACAAGAAACAAGACAAGAAACAAGACAAGAGACAAGACAAGAAACAAGACAAGAAACAAGACAAGAAACAATACAAGAAACAAGACAAGAAACAAGAAAAGGAACAAGACAAGACAAGACAAGACAAGACAAGAAACAAGACAGGAGAAGACAAGACAAGACAAGACCAGACAAGAAACAAGACAAGAAACAAGACAAGAAACAGGACAAGAAACAAGACAAGAAACAAGACAAGAAACAAGACAAGACAAGACAAGACAAAACAAGAAACAAGACAAAAAACAAGACAAGAAACAAGACAAGAAACAAGACAAGTAACAAGACAAGAAACAAGACAGGAGAAGACAAGACAAGACAAGACAAGACAAGAAAAAGGACAAAAAACAAGACAAGAAACCAGACAAGAAACCAGACAAGAAACAAGACAAGAAACAAGACAAGAAACAAGACAAGAGACAAGACAAGAAACAAGACAAGAAACAAGAAAAGAAAAGACAAGACAAGAAACAAGACAGGAGAAGACAAGACAAGACAAGACAAGACAAGAAACAAGACAAGAAACAAGACAATAAACAGGACAAGAAGCAAGACAAGAAACAAGACAAGAAACAAGACAAGAAACAAGACAAGAAACAAGACAAGAAACAAGACAAGAAACAAGACAAGAAACAAGACAGGAAAAAAGACAAGAAAAGACAAGACAAGACAAGAAACCACACAGGAGAAGACAAGACAAGACAAGACAAGACAAGAATCAAGACAAAAAAAAAAGACAATAAACCAGACAAGAAACCAGACAAGAAACAAGACAAGAAACAAGACAAGAAACAAGACAAGAAACAAGACAAGAAACAAGACAAGAAACAAGACAAAAGACAAGACAAGAAACAAGACAAGAAACAAGACAAGAAAAGACAAGACGAGACAAGAAACAAGACAGGAGAAGACAAGAAAAGACAAGACAAGGCAAGAAACAAGACAAGAAACAAGACAAGAAACAAGACAAGAAACAAGACAAGAAAAAAGACAAGAAACAAGACAAAAGACAAGACAAGAAACAAGACAAGAAACAAGAAGAGACAAGACAAGACAAGACAAGAAACAAGACAGGAGAAGACAAGACAAGACAAGACAAGGCAAGAAACAAGACAAGAAACAAGACAAGAAACAAGACAAGAAACAAGACAAGAAACAAGACAAGAAACAAGACAGGAAAAAAGACAAGACAAGACAAGACAAGACAAAAAACAAGACAGGAGAAGACAAGACAAGACAAGACAAGACAAGAAACAAGACAAGAAACAAGACAAGAAACAGGACAAGAAACCAGACAAGAAACAAGACAAGAAACAAGACAAGAAACAAGACAAGAAACAAGACAAGAAACAAGACAGGAAACAAGAAAAGAAACGAGACAAGACAAGACAAGACAAGACAAGACAAGAAACAAGACAGGAGAAGACAAGACAAGACAAGACCTTCAAGAAACAAGACAAGAAACAAGACAAGAAACAGGACAAAAAACAAGACAAGAAACAAGACAAGAAACAAGACAAGAAACAAGAGAATAAGCAAGACAAGAAACAAGAGAAGAAACAAGACAAGAAACAAGACAAGAAACAAAACAAGAAACAAGACAAGAAACAAGACAAGAAACAAGAAAAGAAACAAGACAAGAAACAAGACAGGAAAAAAGACAAGACAAGACAAGACAAGACAAGAAACAAGACAGGAGAAAACAAGACAAGACAAGACAAGAAACAGGACAAGAAGCAAGACAAGAAACAAGACAAGAAACAAGACAAGAAACAAGACAAGAAACAAGACAAGAAACAAGACAAGAAACAAGACAAGAAACAAGACAAGAAACAAGACAAGAAACAAGACAAGAAACAAGACAAGAAACAAGACAGGAGAGGACAAGACAAGACAGGACAAGACAAGTAACAAGACAAAAAACAAGACAAGAAACCAGACGAGAAACAAGACAAGAAACAAGACAAGAAACAAGACAAGAAACAAGACAAGAAACAAGACAAGAAACAAGACAAGAGACAAGACAAGAAACAAGACAAGACAAGACAATTAAGAGAAGAAACAAGACAAGAAACAAGACTAAAAACCGGACAAGAAACAAGACAAGAAACTAGACAATACAAGACAAGACAAGACAAGAAACAAGACAGGAGAAGACAAGACAAGACAAGACCAGACAAGAAACAAGACAAGTAACAAGACAAGAAACAGGACAAGAAACAAGACAAGAAACAAGACAAGAAACAAGACAAGAAACAAGACAAGATACATAACAAGAAACAAGACAAGAAAGAAGACAAGAAACAAGACAAGAAACAAGACAAGAAACAAGACAAGACAAGACAAGACAAGAAACAAGACAAGAAAGAAGACAAGAAACAAGACAAGAAACAAGACAAGAAACAAGACAAGAAACAAGACAAGAAACAAGAAAATGTTTTTATTATTTATAGCTGATGAATTGTCCCTGGGTAAATAAAGATTATGTATCTATCTATCAAGACAAGAAACAAGACAAGAAACAAGACAAGAAACAGGACAAGAAACCAGACAAGAAACAAGACAGGAAACAAGACAAGAAACAAGACAAGAAACAAGACAAGAAACAAGACAGGAAACAAGAAAAGAAACAAGACAAGACAAGACAAGACAAGACAAGACAAGAAACAAGACAGGAGAAGACAAGACAAGACAAGACCTTCAAGAAACAAGACAAGAAACAAGACAAGAAACAGGACAAAAAACAAGACAAGAAACAAGACAAGAAACAAGACAAGAAACAAGAGAATAAGCAAGACAAGAAACAAGACAAGAAACAAGACAAGAAACAAGACAAGAAACAAAACAAGAAACAAGACAAGAAACAAGACAAGAAACAAGAAAAGAAACAAGACAAGAAACAAGACAGGAAAAAAGACAAGACAACACAAGACAAGACAAGAAACAAGACAGGAGAAAACAAGACAAGACAAGACAAGAAACAGGACAAGAAGCAAGACAAGAAACAAGACAAGAAACAAGACAAGAAACAAGACAAGAAACAAGACAAGAAACAAGACAAGAAACAAGACAGGAGAGGACAAGACAAGACAAGACAAGACAAGTAACAAGACAAAAAACAAGACAAGAAACCAGACAAGAAACAAGACAAGAAACAAGACAAGAAACAAGACAAGAAACAAGACAAGAAACAAGACAAGAGACAAGACAAGAAACAAGACAAGACAAGACAATTAAGAGAAGAAACAAGACAAGAAACAAGACTAAAAACCGGACAAGAAACAAGACAAGAAACTAGACAATACAAGACAAGACAAGACAAGAAACAAGACAGGAGAAGACAAGACAAGACAAGACCAGACAAGAAACAAGACAAGTAACAAGACAAGAAACAGGACAAGAAACAAGACAAGAAACAAGAAAAGAAACAAGACAAGAAACAAGACAAGATACATAACAAGAAACAAGACAAGAAACAAGACAAGAAACAAGACAAGAAACAAGACAAGAAACAAGACAAGAAACAAGACAAGACAAGACAAGACAAGAAACAAGACAAGAAAGAAGACAAGAAACAAGACAAGAAACAAGACAAGAAACAAGACAAGAAACAAGACAAGAAACAAGAAAATGTTTTTATTATTTATAGCTGATGAATTGTCCCTGGGTAAATAAAGATTATGTATCTATCTATCAAGACAAGAAACAAGACAAGAAACAAGACAAGAAACAAGACAAGAAACAAGACAAGAGACAAGACAAGAAACAAGACAAGACAAGACAAGACAAGACAAGAAACAAGACAAGACAAGACAAGACAAGACAAGAAACAAGACAGAAGAAGACAAGACAAGACAAGAAAAGACAAGAAACAAGACAAGAAACAAGACAAGTAACCAGACAAGAAACCAGACAAGAAAAAAGACAACAAACAAGACAACAAACAAAACAACAAACAAGACAAGAAACAAGAAAAGAAACAGGAAAAGACAAGACAAGACAAGACAAGAAACAAGACAGGAGAAGACAAGAGAAGACAAGACCAGACAAGAAACAAGACAAGAAACAAGACAAGAAACAGGACAAGAAACAAGACAAGAAACAATACAAGAAACAAGACAAGAAACAAGACAAGAAACAAGACAAGAAACAAAACAAGAAACAAGACAAGAAACAAGACAAGAAACAAGACAAGAAACCAGACAAGAAACAAGAAACAAGACAAAAAACAAGAAAAGAAAAAAGACAAGACAAGACAAGACAAGACAAGAAAAAAGACAGGAGAAGACAAGAAAAGACAAGACAAGACAAGAAACAAGACAAAAAACAAGACAAGAAACCAGACAAGAAACCAGACAAGAAACAAGACAACAAACAAGACAAGAAACAAGACAAGAAACAAGACAAGAAACAAGACAAGAAACAAGAAAAGAAACAAAACAAGACAAGACAAGACAAGACAAGAAACAAGACAGGAGAAGACAAGACAAGACAAGACCAGACAAGAAACAAGACAAGAAACAAGACAAGAAACAGGACAAGAAACAAGACAAGAAACAAGACAAGAAACAAGACAAGAAACAAGACAAGAAACAAGACAAGAAACAAGACTAGAAACAAGAATGGAGAAGACAAGACAAGACAAGACAAGAAACATGACAAAAAAGAAGACAAGAAACCAGACAAGAAACCAGACAAGAAAGAAGACAAGAAACAAGACAAGAAACAAGACAACAAACAAGACAAGAAACAAGACAAGACAAGACAAGAAACAAGACAAGAAACAAGACAAGAAACAAGAGAAGAAACAAGAAAATGTTTGTATTATTTATAGCTGATGAATTGTCCGTGGGTAAATAAAGATTATCTATCTATCTATCTATCTATCAAGACAAGAAACAAGACAAGAAACAAGACAAGAAACAAGACAAGAAACAAGACAAGAAACAAGACAAGAAACAAGACAAGACAAGACAAGACAAGACAAGAAACAAGACAGGAGAAGACAAGACAAGACAAGACCAGACAAGAAACAAGACAAGAAACAAGACAAGAAACAGGACAAGAAACAAGACAAAAGACAAGACAAGAAACAAGACAAGAAACAAGACAAGACAAGACAAGACAAGACAAGAAACAAGACAGGAGAAGACAAGACAAGACAAGACAAGGCAAGAAACAAGACAAGAAACAAGACAAGAAACAAGACAAGAAACAAGACAAGAAACAAGACAAGAAACAAGACAAGACAAGACAAGACAAGACAAGAAACAAGACAGGAGAAGACAAGACAAGACAAGACAAGACAAGACAAGAAACAAGACAAGAAACAAGACAAGAAACAAGACAAGAAACAAGACAAAAACAAGACAATAAACCAGACAAGAAACCAGACAAGAAACAAGACAAGAAACAAGACAAGAAACAAGACAAGAAACAAGACAGGAAACAAGAAAAGAAACAAGACAAGACAAGACAAGACAAGACAAGACAAGAAACAAGACAGGAGAAGACAAGACAAGACAAGACCTTCAAGAAACAAGACAAGAAACAAGACAAGAAACAGGACAAAAAACAAGACAAGAAACAAGACAAGAAACAAGACAAGAAACAAGAGAATAAGCAAGACAAGAAACAAGACAAGAAACAAGACAAGAAACAAGACAAGAAACAAAACAAGAAACAAGACAAGAAACAAGACAAGAAACAAGAAAAGAAACAAGATAAGAAACAAGACAGGAAAAAAGACAAGACAAGACAAGACAAGACAAGAAACAAAACAGGAGAAAACAAGACAAGACAAGACAAGAAACAGGACAAGAAGCAAGACAAGAAACAAGACAAGAAACAAGACAAAAAACAAGACAAGAAACAAGACAAGAAACAAGACAAGAAACAAGACAGGAGAGGACAAGACAAGACAAGACAAGACAAGACAAGTAACAAGACAAAAAACAAGACAAGAAACCAGACAAGAAACCAGACAAGAAACAAGACAAGAAACAAGACAAGAAACAAGACAAGAAACAAGACAAGAGACAAGACAAGAAACAAGACAAGACAAGACAATTAAGAGAAGAAACAAGACAAGAAACAAGACTAAACACCGGACAAGAAACAAGACAAGAAACAAGACAATACAAGACAAGACAAGACAAGAAACAAGACAGGAGAAGACAAGACAAGACAAGACCAGACAAGAAACAAGACAAGTAACAAGACAAGAAACAGGACAAGAAACAAGACAAGAAACAAGACAAGAAACAAGACAAGAAACAAGACAAGATACATAACAAGAAACAAGACAAGAAACAAGACAAGAAACAAGACAAGAAACAAGACAAGAAACAAGACAAGACAAGACAAGACAAGAAACAAGACAAGAAAGAAGACAAGAAACAAGACAAGAAACAAGACAAGAAACAAGACAAGAAACAAGACAAGCAACAAGAAAATGTTTTTATTATTTATAGCTGATGAATTGTCCCTGGGTAAATAAAGATTATGTATCTATCTATCAAGACAAGAAACAAGACAAGAAACAAGACAAGAAACAAGACAAGAGACAAGACAAGAAACAAGACAAGACAAGACAAGACAAGACAAGAAACAAGACAGAAGAAGACAAGACAAGACAAGAAAAGACAAGAAACAAGACAAGAAACAAGACAAGTAACCAGACAAGAAACCAGACAAGAAAAAAGACAACAAACAAGACAACAAACAAGACAACAAACAAGACAAGAAACAAGAAAAGAAACAGGAAAAGACAAGACAAGACAAGACAAGAAACAAGACAGGAGAAGACAAGACAAGACAAGACCAGACAAGAAACAAGACAAGAAACAAGACAAGAAACAGGACAAGAAACAAGACAAGAAACAATACAAGAAACAAGACAAGAAACAAGACAAGAAACAAGACAAGAAACAAAACAAGAAACAAGACAAGAAACAAGACAAGAAACAAGACAAGAAACCAGACAAGAAACAAGAAACAAGACAAAAAACAAGAAAAGAAAAAACACAAGACAAGACAAGACAAGACAAGAAAAAAGACAGGAGAAGACAAGAAAAGACAAGACAAGACAAGAAACAAGACAAAAAACAAGACAAGAAACCAGACAAGAAAACAGACAAGAAACAAGACAACAAACAAGACAAGAAACAAGACAAGAAACAAGACAAGAAACAAGACAAGAAACAAGAAAAGAAACAAAACAAGACAAGACAAGACAAGACAAGAAACAAGACAGGAGAAGACAAGACAAGACAAGACCAGACAAGAAACAAGACAAGAAACAAGACAAGAAACAGGACAAGAAACAAGACAAGAAACAAGACAAGAAACAAGACAAGAAACAAGACAAGAAACAAGACAAGAAACAAGACAAGAAACAAGAATGGAGAAGACAAGACAAGACAAGACAAGAAACATGACAAAAAAGAAGACAAGAAACCAGACAAGAAACCAGACAAGAAAGAAGACAAGAAACAAGACAAGAAACAAGACAACAAACAAGACAAGAAACAAGACAAGACAAGACAAGAAACAAGACAAGAAACAAGAAAATGTTTGTATTATTTATAGCTGATGAATTGTCCCTGGGTAAATAAAGATTATCTATCTATCTATCTATCTATCAAGACAAGAAACATGACAAAAAAGAAGACAAGAAACCAGACAAGAAACCAGACAAGAAAGAAGACAAGAAAGAAGACAAGAAACAAGACAAGAAACAAGACAAGAAACAGGACAAGAAACAAGACAAGAAACAAGACAAGAAACAAGACAAGAAACAAGACAAGAAACAAGACAAGAAACAAGACAAGAAACAAGACAATAAACAAGACAAGAAACAAGACAAGAAACAAGACAAGAAACAAGACAGGAAAGAGACAAGACAAGAAACAAGACAAGAAACAACACAAGAAACAAGACAAGAAACAAGACAAGAAACAAGAAAAGAAACAAGACAAGAAACACGACAGGAAAAAAGACAAGACAAGACAAGACAATAAACAAGACAGGAGAAGACAAGACAAGACAAGACAAGACAAGAAACAGGACAAAAAGCAAGACAAGAAACAAGACAAGAAACAAGACAAGAAACAAGACAAGAAACAAGACAAGAAACAAGACAAGAAACAAGACTGGAGAGGACAAGACAAGACAAGACAAGACAAGAAACAAGACAAAAAAGAAGACAAGAAACCAGACAAGAAACCAGACAAGAAACAAGACAAGAAAAAAGACAAAAAACAAGACAAGAAACAAGACAAGAGACAAGACAAGAAACAAGACAAGACAAGACAATTAATAGAAGAAAAAAGACAAGAAACAAGACTAGAAACCGGACAAAAAACAAGACAAGAAATAAGACAAGAAACAAGACAATACAAGACAAGACAAGACAAGAAACAAGACAGGAGAAGACAAGACAAGACAAGACCAGACAAGAAACAAGACAAGAAACAAGACAAGAAACAGGACAAGAAACAAGACAAGAAACAAGACAAGAAACAAGACAAGATACATAACAAGAAACAAGACAAGAAACAAGACAAGAAACAAGACAAGAAACAAGACAAGAAACAAGACAAGAAACAAGACAAGAAAAAAGACAAGAAACAAGAAAAGAAAAAAGACAAGAAACAAGAAAATGTTTTTATTTTTTTATAGCTGATGAATTGTCCCTGGGTAAATAAAGATTATCTATCTATCAGTCTATTCATCATAACAACAAACAAGACAAGAAACAAGACAAGAAACAAGACAAGAAACAAGACAAGAGACAAGACAAGAAACAAGACAAGAAACAAGACAAGACAAGACAAGACAAGACAAGAAACAAGACAGGAGAAGACAAGACAAGACAAGACAAGACAAGAAACAAGACAAGAAACAAGACAAGAAACAAGACAGGAAAAAAGACAAGACAAGACAAGACAAGACAAGACAAGAAACAAGACAGGAGAAGACAAGACAAGACAAGACAAGACAAGAAACAGGACAAGAAACAAGACAGGAAACAAGACAAGAAACAAGACAAAAAACAAGAGAAGAAACAAGACAAGAAACAAGACAAGAAACAAGACAGGAGAAGACAAGACAAGACAAGACATGACAAGAAACAAGACAAAAAACAAGACAAGAAACCAGACGAGAAACCAGACAAGAAACCAGACAAGAAAAGAGACAAGAGACAAGACAAGAAACAAGACAAGAAACAAGACAAGAAACAAGAAAAGACAAGACAAGACAAGAAACAAGACAGGAGAAGAAAAGACAAGACAAGACAAGACAAGAAACAAGACAAGAAACAAGACAAGAAACAGGACAAGAAACAAGACAAGAAACAAGACAAGAAACAAGACAAGAAACAAGACAAGAAACAAGACAAGAAACAAGACTAGAAACAAGACAAGAAACAAGACAAGAAACAAGACAAGAAACAAGACAAGAAACAAGACAAGAAACAAGACAAGAAACAAGACAAGAAACAAGACAAGAAACAAGACAAGAAAAAAGACAAGAAACAAGAAAAGAAAAAAGACAAGAAACAAGAAAATGTTTTTATTTTTTATAGCTGATGAATTGTCCCTGGGTAAATAAAGATTATCTATCTATCAGTCTATTCATCATAACAACAAACAAGACAAGAAACAAGACAAGAAACAAGACAAGAAACAAGACAAGAGACAAGACAAGAAACAAGACAAGAAACAAGACAAGACAAGACAAGACAAGACAAGAAACAAGACAGGAGAAGACAAGACAAGACAAGACAAGACAAGAAACAAGACAAGAAACAAGACAAGAAACAAGACAGGAAAAAAGACAAGACAAGACAAGACAAGACAAGACAAGAAACAAGACAGGAGAAGACAAGACAAGACAAGACAAGACAAGAAACAGGACAAGAAACAAGACAGGAAACAAGACAAGAAACAAGACAAAAAACAAGACAAGAAACAAGACAAGAAACAAGACAAGAAACAAGACAGGAGAAGACAAGACAAGACAAGACATGACAAGAAACAAGACAAAAAACAAGACAAGAAACCAGACGAGAAACCAGACAAGAAACCAGACAAGAAACAAGACAAGAAACAAGACAAGAAACAAGACAAGAAACAAGACAAGAGACAAGACAAGAAACAAGACAATAAACAAGACAAGACAAGACAAGACAAGAAACAAGACAGGAGAAGACAAGACAAGACAAGACAAAACAAGAAACAAGAAAAAAAACAAGACAAGACAAGACAAGAGAAGAAACAAGACAAGAAACAAGACAAGAAACAAGACAAGAAACAAGACAAGAAACAAGACAAGAAACAAGACAAGAAACAAGACAAGAAACAAGACAAGAAACAAGACAAGAAACAAGACAAGAAACAAGACAGGAGAAGACAAGACAAGACAAGACAAGACAAGAAAAAAGAACAAAAAACAAGACAAGAAACCAGACAAAAAAACCAGACAAGAAACAAGACAAGAAACAAGACAAGAAACCAGACAAGAAACAAGACAAGAAAAAAGACAAAAAACAAGACAAGAAACAAGACAAGAGACAAGACAAGAAACAAGACAAGACAAGACAATTAATAGAAGAAAAAAGACAAGAAACAAGACTAGAAACCGGACAAGAAACAAGACAAGAAATAAGACAAGAAACAAGACAATACAAGACAAGACAAGACAAGAAACAAGACAGGAGAAGACAAGACAAGACAAGACCAGACAAGAAACAAGACAAGAAACAAGACAAGAAACAGGACAAGAAACAAGACAAGAAACAAGACAAGAAACAAGACAAGATACATAACAAGAAACAAGACAAGAAACAAGACAAGAAACAAGACAAGAAACAAGACAAGAAACAAGACAAGAAACAAGACAAGAAACAAGACAAGAAACAAGACAGGAAAAAAGACAAGAAAAGACAAGACAAGACAAGAAACAACACAGGAGAAGACAAGACAAGACAAGACAAGACAAGAAACAAGACAAAAAAAAGACAATAAACCAGACAAGAAACCAGACAAGAAACAAGACAAGAAACAAGACAAGAAACAAGACAAGAAACAAGACAAGAAACAAGACAAGAAACAAGACAAGAAACAAGACAAGAAACAAGACAAGAAACAAGACAAGAAACAAGACAAGAAACAAGACAAGAAACAAGGCAAAAGACAAGACAAGAAAAAAGACAAGAAACAAGACAAGACAAGACAAGACAAGACAAGAAACAAGACAAGAAACAAGACAAGAAACAAGACAAGAAACAAGACAAGAAACAAGACAAGAAACAAGACAAGAAACAAGACAAGAAACAAGACAAGAAGCAAGACAAGAAACAAGACAAGAAACAAAACAAGAAACAAGACAAGAAACAAGACAAGAAACAAGACAAGAAACCAGACAAGAAACAAGAAACAAGACAAAAAACAAGAAAAGAAAAAAGACAAGACAAGACAAGACAAGACAAGAAAAAAGACAGGAGAAGACAAGAAAAGACAAGACAAGACAAGAAACAAGACAAAAAACAAGACAAGAAACCAGACAAGAAACCAGACAAGAAACAAGACAACAAACAAGACAAGAAACAAGACAAGAAACAAGACAAGAAACAAGACAAGAAACAAGAAAAGAAACAAAACAAGACAAGACAAGACAAGACAAGAAACAAGACAGGAGAAGACAAGACAAGAAAAGACCAGACAAGAAACAAGACAAGAAACAAGACAAGAAACAGGACAAGAAACAAGACAAGAAACAAGACAAGAAACAAGACAAGAAACAAGACAAGAAACAAGACAAGAAACAAGACAAGAAACAAGAATGGAGAAGACAAAACAAGACAAGACAAGACAACAAACTAGACAAAAAACAAGACAAGAAACCAGACAAGAAACCAGACAAGACACAAAACAAGAAACAAGACAAGAAACAAGACAAGAACCAAGACAAGAAACAAAACAAGAAACAAGACAGGAAAAAAGACAAGAAACAAGACAAGAAACAAGACAAGAAACAAGACAAGAAACAAGAATGGAGAAGACAAAACAAGACAAGACAAGACAACAAACAAGACAAAAAACAAGACAAGAAACCAGACAAGAAACCAGACAAGACACAAAACAAGAAACAAGACAAGAAACAAGACAAGAACCAAGACAAGAAACAAGACAAGAAACAAGACAGGAAAAAAGACAAGACAAGACAAGACAAGAAACAAGACAGGAGAAGACAAGACAAGACAAGACAAGACAAGAAACAAGACAAGAAACAAGACAAGAAACAAGACAAGAAACAAGACAAGAAACAAGACAATAAACAAGACAAGAAACAAGACAAGAAACAAGACAAGAAACAAGACAGGAAAGAGACAAGACAAGAAACAAGACAAGAAACAACACAAGAAACAAGACAAGAAACAAGACAAGAAACAAGAAAAGAAACAAGACAAGAAACAAGACAGGAAAAAAGACAAGACAAGACAAGACAAGAAACAAGACAGGAGAAGACAAGACAAGACAAGACAAGACAAGAAACAGGACAAAAAGCAAGACAAGAAACAAGACAAGAAACAAGACAAGAAACAAGACAAGAAACAAGACAAGAAACAAGACAAGAAACAAGACTGGAGAGGACAAGACAAGACAAGACAAGACAAGAAACAAGACAAAAAAGAAGACAAGAAACCAGACAAGAAACCAGACAAGAAACAAGACAAGGAAAAAGACAAAAAACAAGACAAGAAACAAGACAAGAGACAAGACAAGAAACAAGACAAGACAAGACAATTAATAGAAGAAACAAGACAAGAAACAAGACTAGAAACCGGACAAGAAACAAGACAAGAAATAAGACAAGAAACAAGACAATACAAGACAAGACAAGACAAGAAACAAGACAGGAGAAGACAAGACAAGACAAGACCAGACAAGAAACAAGACAAGAAACAAGACAAGAAACAGGACAAGAAACAAGACAAGAAACAGGACAAGAAACAAGACAAGAAACAAGACAAGATACATAACAAGAAACAAGACAAGAAACAAGACAAGAAACAAGACAAGAAACAAGACAAGAAACAAGACAAGACAAGACAAGACAAGAAACAAGACAAGAAACAAGACAAGAAACAAGACAAGAAAAAAGACAAGAAAGAAGAAAAGAAAAAAGACAAGAAACAAGAAAATGTTTTTATTTTTTATAGCTGATGAATTGTCCCTGGGTAAATAAAGATTATCTATCTATCAGTCTATTCATCATAACAAGAAACAAGACAAGAAACAAGACAAGAAACAAGACAAGAAACAAGACAAGAGACAAGACAAGAAACAAGACAAGAAACAAGACAAGACAAGACAAGACAAGACAAGAAACAAGACAGGAGAAGACAAGACAAGACAAGACAAGACAAGAAACAAGACAAGAAACAAGACAAGAAACAAGACAGGAAAAAAGACAAGACAAGACAAGACAAGACAAGACAAGAAACAAGACAGGAGAAGACAAGACAAGACAAGACAAGAGAAGAAACAGGACAAGAAACAAGACAGGAAACAAGACAAGAAACAAGACAAAAAACAAGACAAGAAACAAGACAAGAAACAAGACAAGAAACAAGACAGGAGAAGACAAGACAAGACAAGACATGACAAGAAACAAGACAAAAAACAAGACAAGAAACCAGACGAGAAACCAGACAAGAAACCAGACAAGAAACAAGACAAGAAACAAGACAAGAAACAAGACAAGAAACAAGACAAGAGACAAGACAAGAAACAAGACAATAAACAAGACAAGACAAGACAAGACAAGAAACAAGACAGGAGAAGACAAGACAAGACAAGACAAAACAAGAAACAAGACAAAAAACAAGACAAGACAAGACAAGAGAAGAAACAAGACAAGAAACAAGACAAGAAACCAGACAAGAAAAAAGACAAGAAACAAGACAAGAAACAAGACAAGAAACAAGACAAGAAACAAGACAAGAAACAAGACAAGAAACAAGACAGGAGAAGACAAGACAAGACAAGACAAGACAAGAAAAAGGACAAAAAACAAGACAAGAAACCAGACAAAAAAACCAGACAAGAAACAAGACAAGAAACAAGACAAGAAACAAGACAAGAAAAGAGACAAGAGACAAGACAAGAAACAAGACAAGAAACAAGACCAGAAACAAGAAAAGACAAGACAAGACAAGAAACAAGACAGGAGAAGAAAAGACAAGACAAGACAAGACAAGAAACAAGACAAGAAACAAGACAAGAAAAAGGACAAGAAACAAGACAAGAAACAAGACAAGAAACAAGACAAGAAACAAGACAAGAAACAAGACAAGAAACAAGACTAGAAACAAGACAAGAAACAAGACAAGAAACAAGACAAGAAACAAGACAAGAAACAAGACAAGAAACAAGACAAGAAACAAGACAAGAAACAAGACAAGAAACAAGACAAGAAACAAGACAAGAAACAAGACAAGAAACAAGACAGGAAAAAAGACAAGAAAAGACAAGACAAGACAAGAAACAACACAGGAGAAGACAAGACAAGACAAGACAAGACAAGAAACAAGACAAAAAAAAGACAATAAACCAGACAAGAAACCAGACAAGAAACAAGACAAGAAACAAGACAAGAAACAAGACAAGAAACAAGACAAGAAACAAGACAAGAAACAAGACAAGAAACAAGACAAGAAACAAGACAAGAAACAAGACAAGAAACAAGACAAGAAACAAGACAAGAAACAAGGCAAAAGACAAGACAAGAAAAAAGACAAGAAACAAGACAAGACAAGACAAGACAAGACAAGAAACAAGACAAGAAACAAGACAAGAAACAAGACAAGAAACAAGACAAGAAACAAAACAAGAAACAAGACAAGAAACAAGACAAGAAACAAGACAAGAAACAAGACAAGAAACAAGACAAGAAACAAAACAAGAAACAAGACAAGAAACAAGGCAAGAAACAAGACAAGAAACCAGACAAGAAACAAGAAACAAGACAAAAAACAAGAAAAGAAAAAAGACAAGACAAGACAAGACAAGACAAGAAAAAAGACAGGAGAAGACAAGAAAAGACAAGACAAGACAAGAAACAAGACAAAAAACAAGACAAGAAAGCAGACAAGAAACCAGACAAGAAACAAGACAACAAACAAGACAACAAACAAGACAAGAAACAAGACAAGAAACAAGACAAGAAACAAGACAAGAAACAAGACAAGAAACAAGACAAGAAACAAGACAAGACAAGACAAGACAAGACAAGAAACAAGACAGGAGAAGACAAGACAAGACAAGACCAGACAAGAAACAAGACAAGAAACAAGACAAGAAACAGGACAAGAAACAAAACAAAAGACAAGACAAGAAACAAGACAAGAAACAAGACAAGACAAGACAAGACAAGACAAGAAACAAGACAGGAGAAGACAAGACAAGACAAGACAAGGCAAGAAACAAGACAAGAAACAAGACAAGAAACAAGACAAGAAACAAGACAAGAAACAAGACAAGAAACATGACAAGAAACAAGACAGGAAAAAAGACAAGACAAGACAAGACAAGACAAAAAACAAGACAGGAGAAGACAAGACAAGACAAGACAAGACAAAAAACAAGACAAAAAACAAGACAATAAACCAGACAAGAAACCAGACAAGAAACAAGACAAGAAACAAGACAAGAAACAAGACAAGAAACAAGACAGGAAACAAGAAAAGAAACAAGACAAGACAAGACAAGACAAGACAAGACAAGACAAGAAACAAAACAGGAGAAGACAAGACAAGACAAGACCTTCAAGAAACAAGACAAGAAACAAGACAAGAAACAGGACAAAAAACAAGACAAGAAACAAGACAAGAAACAAGACAAGAAACAAGAGAATAAGCAAGACAAGAAACAAGACAAGAAACAGGACAAGAAACAAGACAAGAAACAAAACAAGAAACAAGACAAGAAACAAGACAAGAAACAAGAAAAGAAACAAGACAAGAAACAAGACAGGAAAAAAGACAAGACAAGACAAGACAAGACAAGTAACAAGACAAAAAACAAGACAAGAAACCAGACAAGAAACCAGACAAGAAACAAGACAAGAAACAAGACAAGAAACAAGACAAGAAACAAGACAAGAGACAAGACAAGAAACAAGACAAGACAAGACAATTAAGAGAAGAAACAAGACAAGAAACAAGACTAAACACCGGACAAGAAACAAGACAAGAAACAAGACAATACAAGACAAGACAAGACAAGAAACAAGACAGGAGAAGACAAGACAAGACAAGACCAGACAAGAAACAAGACAAGTAACAAGACAAGAAACAGGACAAGAAAAAGACAAGAAACAAGACAAGAAACAAGACAAGAAACAAGACAAGATACATAACAAGAAACAAGACAAGAAACAAGACAAGAAACAAGACAAGAAACAAGACAAGAAACAAGACAAGACAAGACAAGACAAGAAACAAGACAAGAAACAAGACAAGAAACAAGACAAGAAACAAGACAAGAAACAAGACAAGAAACAAGAAAATGTTTTTATTATTTATAGCTGATGAATTGTCCCTGGGTAAATAAAGATTATGTATCTATCTATCAAGACAAGAAACAAGACAAGAAACAAGACAAGAAACAAGACAAGAAACAAGACAAGAGACAAGACAAGAAACAAGACAAGACAAGACAAGACAAGACAAGAAACAAAACAGAAGAAGACAAGACAAGACAAGAAAAGACAAGAAACAAGACAAGAAACAAGACGAGTAACCAGACAAGAAACCAGACTAGAAAAAAGACAACAAACAAGACAACAAACAAGACAACAAACAAGACAACAAACAAGAAAAGAAACAGGAAAAGACAAGACAAGACAAGACAAGAAACAAGACAGGAGAAGACAAGACAAGACAAGACCAGACAAGAAACAAGACAAGAAACAAGACAAGAAACAGGACAAGAAACAAGACAAGAAACAATACAAGAAACAAGACAAGAAACAAGACAAGAAACAAGACAAGAAACAAGACAAGAAACAAGACAAGAAACAAGAATGGAGAAGACAAGACAAGACAAGACAAGAAACATGACAAAAAAGAAGACAAGAAACCAGACAAGAAACCAGACAAGAAAGAAGACAAGAAACAAGACAAGAAACAAGACAACAAACAAGACAAGAAACAAGACAAGACAAGACAAGAAACAAGACAAGAAACAAGAAAATGTCTGTATTATTTATAGCTGATGAATTGTCCGTGGGTAAATAAAGATTATCTATCTATCTATCTATCTATCTATCAAGACAAGAAACAAGACAAGAAACAAGACAAGAAACAAGACAAGAAACAAGACAAGAGACAAGACAAGAAACAAGACCAGACAAGACAAGACAAGACAAGAAACAAGACAGGAGAAGACAAGACAAGACAAGAGCAGACAAGAAACAAGACAAGAAACAAGACAAGAAACAGGACAAGAAACAAGACAAGAAACAAGACAAGAAACAAGACAAGAAACAAGACAAGATACATAACAAGAAACAAGACAAGAAAAAAGACAATAAACAAGACAAGAAACAAGACAAGAAACAAGACAAGAAACAAGACAAGACAAGAGAAGACAAGACAAGACAAGAAACAAGACAGGAGAAGACAAGACAAGACAAGAGCAGACAAGAAACAAGACAAGAAACAAGACAAGAAACAGGACAAGAAACAAGACAAGAAACAAGACAAGAAACAAGACAAGAAACAAGACAAGATACATAACAGGAAACAAGACAAGAAACAAGACAAGAAATAAAACAAGAAACAAGACAAGAAACAAGACAAGAAACCAGACAAGAAACCAGACAAGAAACAAGAAACAAGACAAGAAACAAGACAAGAAACAAGACAAGAAACAAGAAAAGAAACAAGACAAGACAAGACAAGACAAGACAAGAAAAAAGAAAGGAGAAGACAAGACAAGACAAGACAAGACAAGAAACAAGACAAAAAACAAGACAAGAAACCAGACAAGAAACCAGACAAGAAACAAGACAACAAACGAGACAACAAAAAAGACAAGAAAAAAGACAAGAAACACGACAAGAAACAAGACAAGAAACAAGACAAGACAAGACAAGACAAGACAAGAAACAAGACAGGAGAAGACAAGACAAGACAAGACCAGACAAGAAACAAGACAAGAAACACGACAAGAAACAGGACAAGAAACAAGACAAGAAACAAGACAAGAAACAAGACAAGAAACAAGACAAGAAACAAGACAAGAAACAAGACAAGAAACAAGACAAGAAACAAGAATGGAGAAGACAAAACAAGACAAGACAAGACAACAAACAAGACAAAAAACAAGACAAGAAACCAGACAAGAAACCAGACAAGACACAAAACAAGAAACAAGACAAGAAACAAGACAAGAACCAAGACAAGAAACAAGACAAGAAACAAGACAGGAAAAAAGACAAGAAACAAGACAAGAAACAAGACAAGAAACAAGACAAGAAACAAGAATGGAGAAGACAAAACAAGACAAGACAAGACAACAAACAAGACAAAAAACAAGACAAGAAACCAGACAAGAAACCAGACAAGACACAAAACAAGAAACAAGACAAGAAACAAGACAAGAACCAAGACAAGAAACAAGACAAGAAACAAGACAGGAAAAAAGACAATTTAAGACAAGACAAGAAACAAGACAGGAGAAGACAAGACAAGACAAGACAAGACAAGAAACAAGACAAGAAACAAGACAAGAAACAAGACAAGAAACAAGACAAGAAACAAGACAAGAAACAAGACAATAAACAAGACAAGAAACAAGACAAGAAACAAGACAAGAAACAAGACAGGAAAGAGACAAGACAAGAAACAAGACAAGAAACAACACAAGAAACAAGACAAGAAACAAGACAAGAAACAAGAAAAGAAACAAGACAAGAAACAAGACAGGAGAAGACAAGACAAGACAAGACAAGACAAGAAACAGGACAAAAAGCAAGACAAGAAACAAGACAAGAAACAAGACAAGAAACAAGACAAGAAACAAGACAAGAAACAAGACAAGAAACAAGACAAGAAACAAAACTGGAGAGGACAAGACAAGACAAGACAAGACAAGAAACAAGACGAAAAAGAAGACAAGAAACCAGACAAGAAACCAGACAAGAAACAAGACGAGAAAAAAGACAAAAAACAAGACAAGAAACAAGACAAGAGACAAGACAAGAAACAAGACAAGACAAGACAATTAATAGAAGAAACAAGACAAGAAACAAGACTAGAAACCGGACAAGAAACAAGACAAGAAATAAGACAAGAAACAAGACAATACAAGACAAGACAAGACAAGAAACAAGACAGGAGAAGACAAGACAAGACAAGACCAGACAAGAAACAAGACAAGAAACAAGACAAGAAACAGGACAAGAGACAAGACAAGAAACAAGACAAGAAACAAGACAAGAAACAAGACAAGATACATAACAAGAAACAAGACAAGAAACAAGACAAGAAACAAGACAAGAAACAAGACAAGAAACAAGACAAGAAACAAGACAAGACAAGAAACAAGACAAGAAACAAGACAAGAAACAAGACAAGAAAAAAGACAAGAAACAAGAAAAGAAAAAAGACAAGAAACAAGAAAATGTTTTTATTTTTTATAGCTGATGAATTGTCCCTGGGTAAATAAAGATTATCTATCTATCAGTCTATTCATCATAACAAGAAACAAGACAAGAAACAAGACAAGAAACAAGACAAGAAACAAGACAAGAGACAAGACAAGAAACAAGACAAGAAACAAGACAAGACAAGACAAGACAAGACAAGAAACAAGACAGGAGAAGACAAGACAAGACAAGACAAGACAAGAAACAAGACAAAAAAAAGACAATAAACCAGACAAGAAACCAGACAAGAAACAAGACAAGAAACAAGACAAGAAACAAGACAAGAAACAAGACAAGAAACAAGACAAGAAACAAGACAAGAAACAAGACAAGAAACAAGACAAGAAACAAGACAAGAAACAAGACAAGAAACAAGACAAGAAACAAGGCAAAAGACAAGACAAGAAAAAAGACAAGAAACAAGACAAGACAAGACAAGACAAGACAAGAAACAAGACAAGAAACAAGACAAGAAACAAGACAAGAAACAAGACAAGAAACAAGACAAGAAACAAGACAAGAAACAAGACAAGAAACAAGACAAGAAGCAAGACAAGAAACAAGACAAGAAACAAAACAAGAAACAAGACAAGAAACAAGACAAGAAACAAGACAAGAAACCAGACAAGAAACAAGAAACAAGACAAAAAACAAGAAAAGAAAAAAGACAAGACAAGACAAGACAAGACAAGAAAAAAGACAGGAGAAGACAAGAAAAGACAAGACAAGACAAGAAACAAGACAAAAAACAAGACAAGAAACCAGACAAGAAACCAGACAAGAAACAAGACAACAAACAAGACAAGAAACAAGACAAGAAACAAGACAAGAAACAAGACAAGAAACAAGAAAAGAAACAAAACAAGACAAGACAAGACAAGACAAGAAACAAGACAGGAGAAGACAAGACAAGAAAAGACCAGACAAGAAACAAGACAAGAAACAAGACAAGAAACAGGACAAGAAACAAGACAAGAAACAAGACAAGAAACAAGACAAGAAACAAGACAAGAAACAAGACAAGAAACAAGACAAGAAACAAGAATGGAGAAGACAAAACAAGACAAGACAAGACAACAAACTAGACAAAAAACAAGACAAGAAACCAGACAAGAAACCAGACAAGACACAAAACAAGAAACAAGACAAGAAACAAGACAAGAACCAAGACAAGAAACAAAACAAGAAACAAGACAGGAAAAAAGACAAGAAACAAGACAAGAAACAAGACAAGAAACAAGACAAGAAACAAGAATGGAGAAGACAAAACAAGACAAGACAAGACAACAAACAAGACAAAAAACAAGACAAGAAACCAGACAAGAAACCAGACAAGACACAAAACAAGAAACAAGACAAGAAACAAGACAAGAACCAAGACAAGAAACAAGACAAGAAACAAGACAGGAAAAAAGACAAGACAAGACAAGACAAGAAACAAGACAGGAGAAGACAAGACAAGACAAGACAAGACAAGAAACAAGACAAGAAACAAGACAAGAAACAAGACAAGAAACAAGACAAGAAACAAGACAATAAACAAGACAAGAAACAAGACAAGAAACAAGACAAGAAACAAGACAGGAAAGAGACAAGACAAGAAACAAGACAAGAAACAACACAAGAAACAAGACAAGAAACAAGACAAGAAACAAGAAAAGAAACAAGACAAGAAACAAGACAGGAAAAAAGACAAGACAAGACAAGACAAGAAACAAGACAGGAGAAGACAAGACAAGACAAGACAAGACAAGAAACAGGACAAAAAGCAAGACAAGAAACAAGACAAGAAACAAGACAAGAAACAAGACAAGAAACAAGACAAGAAACAAGACAAGAAACAAGACTGGAGAGGACAAGACAAGACAAGACAAGACAAGAAACAAGACAAAAAAGAAGACAAGAAACCAGACAAGAAACCAGACAAGAAACAAGACAAGGAAAAAGACAAAAAACAAGACAAGAAACAAGACAAGAGACAAGACAAGAAACAAGACAAGACAAGACAATTAATAGAAGAAACAAGACAAGAAACAAGACTAGAAACCGGACAAGAAACAAGACAAGAAATAAGACAAGAAACAAGACAATACAAGACAAGACAAGACAAGAAACAAGACAGGAGAAGACAAGACAAGACAAGACCAGACAAGAAACAAGACAAGAAACAAGACAAGAAACAGGACAAGAAACAAGACAAGAAACAGGACAAGAAACAAGACAAGAAACAAGACAAGATACATAACAAGAAACAAGACAAGAAACAAGACAAGAAACAAGACAAGAAACAAGACAAGAAACAAGACAAGACAAGACAAGACAAGAAACAAGACAAGAAACAAGACAAGAAACAAGACAAGAAAAAAGACAAGAAAGAAGAAAAGAAAAAAGACAAGAAACAAGAAAATGTTTTTATTTTTTATAGCTGATGAATTGTCCCTGGGTAAATAAAGATTATCTATCTATCAGTCTATTCATCATAACAAGAAACAAGACAAGAAACAAGACAAGAAACAAGACAAGAAACAAGACAAGAGACAAGACAAGAAACAAGACAAGAAACAAGACAAGACAAGACAAGACAAGACAAGAAACAAGACAGGAGAAGACAAGACAAGACAAGACAAGACAAGAAACAAGACAAGAAACAAGACAAGAAACAAGACAGGAAAAAAGACAAGACAAGACAAGACAAGACAAGACAAGAAACAAGACAGGAGAAGACAAGACAAGACAAGACAAGAGAAGAAACAGGACAAGAAACAAGACAGGAAACAAGACAAGAAACAAGACAAAAAACAAGACAAGAAACAAGACAAGAAACAAGACAAGAAACAAGACAGGAGAAGACAAGACAAGACAAGACATGACAAGAAACAAGACAAAAAACAAGACAAGAAACCAGACGAGAAACCAGACAAGAAACCAGACAAGAAACAAGACAAGAAACAAGACAAGAAACAAGACAAGAAACAAGACAAGAGACAAGACAAGAAACAAGACAATAAACAAGACAAGACAAGACAAGACAAGAAACAAGACAGGAGAAGACAAGACAAGACAAGACAAAACAAGAAACAAGACAAAAAACAAGACAAGACAAGACAAGAGAAGAAACAAGACAAGAAACAAGACAAGAAACCAGACAAGAAAAAAGACAAGAAACAAGACAAGAAACAAGACAAGAAACAAGACAAGAAACAAGACAAGAAACAAGACAAGAAACAAGACAGGAGAAGACAAGACAAGACAAGACAAGACAAGAAAAAGGACAAAAAACAAGACAAGAAACCAGACAAAAAAACCAGACAAGAAACAAGACAAGAAACAAGACAAGAAACAAGACAAGAAAAGAGACAAGAGACAAGACAAGAAACAAGACAAGAAACAAGACCAGAAACAAGAAAAGACAAGACAAGACAAGAAACAAGACAGGAGAAGAAAAGACAAGACAAGACAAGACAAGAAACAAGACAAGAAACAAGACAAGAAAAAGGACAAGAAACAAGACAAGAAACAAGACAAGAAACAAGACAAGAAACAAGACAAGAAACAAGACAAGAAACAAGACTAGAAACAAGACAAGAAACAAGACAAGAAACAAGACAAGAAACAAGACAAGAAACAAGACAAGAAACAAGACAAGAAACAAGACAAGAAACAAGACAAGAAACAAGACAAGAAACAAGACAAGAAACAAGACAAGAAACAAGACAGGAAAAAAGACAAGAAAAGACAAGACAAGACAAGAAACAACACAGGAGAAGACAAGACAAGACAAGACAAGACAAGAAACAAGACAAAAAAAAGACAATAAACCAGACAAGAAACCAGACAAGAAACAAGACAAGAAACAAGACAAGAAACAAGACAAGAAACAAGACAAGAAACAAGACAAGAAACAAGACAAGAAACAAGACAAGAAACAAGACAAGAAACAAGACAAGAAACAAGACAAGAAACAAGACAAGAAACAAGGCAAAAGACAAGACAAGAAAAAAGACAAGAAACAAGACAAGACAAGACAAGACAAGACAAGAAACAAGACAAGAAACAAGACAAGAAACAAGACAAGAAACAAGACAAGAAACAAAACAAGAAACAAGACAAGAAACAAGACAAGAAACAAGACAAGAAACAAGACAAGAAACAAGACAAGAAACAAAACAAGAAACAAGACAAGAAACAAGGCAAGAAACAAGACAAGAAACCAGACAAGAAACAAGAAACAAGACAAAAAACAAGAAAAGAAAAAAGACAAGACAAGACAAGACAAGACAAGAAAAAAGACAGGAGAAGACAAGAAAAGACAAGACAAGACAAGAAACAAGACAAAAAACAAGACAAGAAAGCAGACAAGAAACCAGACAAGAAACAAGACAACAAACAAGACAACAAACAAGACAAGAAACAAGACAAGAAACAAGACAAGAAACAAGACAAGAAACAAGACAAGAAACAAGACAAGAAACAAGACAAGACAAGACAAGACAAGACAAGAAACAAGACAGGAGAAGACAAGACAAGACAAGACCAGACAAGAAACAAGACAAGAAACAAGACAAGAAACAGGACAAGAAACAAAACAAAAGACAAGACAAGAAACAAGACAAGAAACAAGACAAGACAAGACAAGACAAGACAAGAAACAAGACAGGAGAAGACAAGACAAGACAAGACAAGGCAAGAAACAAGACAAGAAACAAGACAAGAAACAAGACAAGAAACAAGACAAGAAACAAGACAAGAAACATGACAAGAAACAAGACAGGAAAAAAGACAAGACAAGACAAGACAAGACAAAAAACAAGACAGGAGAAGACAAGACAAGACAAGACAAGACAAAAAACAAGACAAAAAACAAGACAATAAACCAGACAAGAAACCAGACAAGAAACAAGACAAGAAACAAGACAAGAAACAAGACAAGAAACAAGACAGGAAACAAGAAAAGAAACAAGACAAGACAAGACAAGACAAGACAAGACAAGACAAGAAACAAAACAGGAGAAGACAAGACAAGACAAGACCTTCAAGAAACAAGACAAGAAACAAGACAAGAAACAGGACAAAAAACAAGACAAGAAACAAGACAAGAAACAAGACAAGAAACAAGAGAATAAGCAAGACAAGAAACAAGACAAGAAACAGGACAAGAAACAAGACAAGAAACAAAACAAGAAACAAGACAAGAAACAAGACAAGAAACAAGAAAAGAAACAAGACAAGAAACAAGACAGGAAAAAAGACAAGACAAGACAAGACAAGACAAGTAACAAGACAAAAAACAAGACAAGAAACCAGACAAGAAACCAGACAAGAAACAAGACAAGAAACAAGACAAGAAACAAGACAAGAAACAAGACAAGAGACAAGACAAGAAACAAGACAAGACAAGACAATTAAGAGAAGAAACAAGACAAGAAACAAGACTAAACACCGGACAAGAAACAAGACAAGAAACAAGACAATACAAGACAAGACAAGACAAGAAACAAGACAGGAGAAGACAAGACAAGACAAGACCAGACAAGAAACAAGACAAGTAACAAGACAAGAAACAGGACAAGAAAAAGACAAGAAACAAGACAAGAAACAAGACAAGAAACAAGACAAGATACATAACAAGAAACAAGACAAGAAACAAGACAAGAAACAAGACAAGAAACAAGACAAGAAACAAGACAAGACAAGACAAGACAAGAAACAAGACAAGAAACAAGACAAGAAACAAGACAAGAAACAAGACAAGAAACAAGACAAGAAACAAGAAAATGTTTTTATTATTTATAGCTGATGAATTGTCCCTGGGTAAATAAAGATTATGTATCTATCTATCAAGACAAGAAACAAGACAAGAAACAAGACAAGAAACAAGACAAGAAACAAGACAAGAGACAAGACAAGAAACAAGACAAGACAAGACAAGACAAGACAAGAAACAAAACAGAAGAAGACAAGACAAGACAAGAAAAGACAAGAAACAAGACAAGAAACAAGACGAGTAACCAGACAAGAAACCAGACTAGAAAAAAGACAACAAACAAGACAACAAACAAGACAACAAACAAGACAACAAACAAGAAAAGAAACAGGAAAAGACAAGACAAGACAAGACAAGAAACAAGACAGGAGAAGACAAGACAAGACAAGACCAGACAAGAAACAAGACAAGAAACAAGACAAGAAACAGGACAAGAAACAAGACAAGAAACAATACAAGAAACAAGACAAGAAACAAGACAAGAAACAAGACAAGAAACAAGACAAGAAACAAGACAAGAAACAAGAATGGAGAAGACAAGACAAGACAAGACAAGAAACATGACAAAAAAGAAGACAAGAAACCAGACAAGAAACCAGACAAGAAAGAAGACAAGAAACAAGACAAGAAACAAGACAACAAACAAGACAAGAAACAAGACAAGACAAGACAAGAAACAAGACAAGAAACAAGAAAATGTCTGTATTATTTATAGCTGATGAATTGTCCGTGGGTAAATAAAGATTATCTATCTATCTATCTATCTATCTATCAAGACAAGAAACAAGACAAGAAACAAGACAAGAAACAAGACAAGAAACAAGACAAGAGACAAGACAAGAAACAAGACCAGACAAGACAAGACAAGACAAGAAACAAGACAGGAGAAGACAAGACAAGACAAGAGCAGACAAGAAACAAGACAAGAAACAAGACAAGAAACAGGACAAGAAACAAGACAAGAAACAAGACAAGAAACAAGACAAGAAACAAGACAAGATACATAACAAGAAACAAGACAAGAAAAAAGACAATAAACAAGACAAGAAACAAGACAAGAAACAAGACAAGAAACAAGACAAGACAAGAGAAGACAAGACAAGACAAGAAACAAGACAGGAGAAGACAAGACAAGACAAGAGCAGACAAGAAACAAGACAAGAAACAAGACAAGAAACAGGACAAGAAACAAGACAAGAAACAAGACAAGAAACAAGACAAGAAACAAGACAAGATACATAACAGGAAACAAGACAAGAAACAAGACAAGAAATAAAACAAGAAACAAGACAAGAAACAAGACAAGAAACCAGACAAGAAACCAGACAAGAAACAAGAAACAAGACAAGAAACAAGACAAGAAACAAGACAAGAAACAAGAAAAGAAACAAGACAAGACAAGACAAGACAAGACAAGAAAAAAGAAAGGAGAAGACAAGACAAGACAAGACAAGACAAGAAACAAGACAAAAAACAAGACAAGAAACCAGACAAGAAACCAGACAAGAAACAAGACAACAAACGAGACAACAAAAAAGACAAGAAAAAAGACAAGAAACACGACAAGAAACAAGACAAGAAACAAGACAAGACAAGACAAGACAAGACAAGAAACAAGACAGGAGAAGACAAGACAAGACAAGACCAGACAAGAAACAAGACAAGAAACACGACAAGAAACAGGACAAGAAACAAGACAAGAAACAAGACAAGAAACAAGACAAGAAACAAGACAAGAAACAAGACAAGAAACAAGACAAGAAACAAGACAAGAAACAAGAATGGAGAAGACAAAACAAGACAAGACAAGACAACAAACAAGACAAAAAACAAGACAAGAAACCAGACAAGAAACCAGACAAGACACAAAACAAGAAACAAGACAAGAAACAAGACAAGAACCAAGACAAGAAACAAGACAAGAAACAAGACAGGAAAAAAGACAAGAAACAAGACAAGAAACAAGACAAGAAACAAGACAAGAAACAAGAATGGAGAAGACAAAACAAGACAAGACAAGACAACAAACAAGACAAAAAACAAGACAAGAAACCAGACAAGAAACCAGACAAGACACAAAACAAGAAACAAGACAAGAAACAAGACAAGAACCAAGACAAGAAACAAGACAAGAAACAAGACAGGAAAAAAGACAATTTAAGACAAGACAAGAAACAAGACAGGAGAAGACAAGACAAGACAAGACAAGACAAGAAACAAGACAAGAAACAAGACAAGAAACAAGACAAGAAACAAGACAAGAAACAAGACAAGAAACAAGACAATAAACAAGACAAGAAACAAGACAAGAAACAAGACAAGAAACAAGACAGGAAAGAGACAAGACAAGAAACAAGACAAGAAACAACACAAGAAACAAGACAAGAAACAAGACAAGAAACAAGAAAAGAAACAAGACAAGAAACAAGACAGGAGAAGACAAGACAAGACAAGACAAGACAAGAAACAGGACAAAAAGCAAGACAAGAAACAAGACAAGAAACAAGACAAGAAACAAGACAAGAAACAAGACAAGAAACAAGACAAGAAACAAGACAAGAAACAAAACTGGAGAGGACAAGACAAGACAAGACAAGACAAGAAACAAGACGAAAAAGAAGACAAGAAACCAGACAAGAAACCAGACAAGAAACAAGACGAGAAAAAAGACAAAAAACAAGACAAGAAACAAGACAAGAGACAAGACAAGAAACAAGACAAGACAAGACAATTAATAGAAGAAACAAGACAAGAAACAAGACTAGAAACCGGACAAGAAACAAGACAAGAAATAAGACAAGAAACAAGACAATACAAGACAAGACAAGACAAGAAACAAGACAGGAGAAGACAAGACAAGACAAGACCAGACAAGAAACAAGACAAGAAACAAGACAAGAAACAGGACAAGAGACAAGACAAGAAACAAGACAAGAAACAAGACAAGAAACAAGACAAGATACATAACAAGAAACAAGACAAGAAACAAGACAAGAAACAAGACAAGAAACAAGACAAGAAACAAGACAAGAAACAAGACAAGACAAGAAACAAGACAAGAAACAAGACAAGAAACAAGACAAGAAAAAAGACAAGAAACAAGAAAAGAAAAAAGACAAGAAACAAGAAAATGTTTTTATTTTTTATAGCTGATGAATTGTCCCTGGGTAAATAAAGATTATCTATCTATCAGTCTATTCATCATAACAAGAAACAAGACAAGAAACAAGACAAGAAACAAGACAAGAAACAAGACAAGAGACAAGACAAGAAACAAGACAAGAAACAAGACAAGACAAGACAAGACAAGACAAGAAACAAGACAGGAGAAGACAAGACAAGACAAGACAAGACAAGAAACAAGACAAGAAACAAGACAAGAAACAAGACAGGAAAAAAGACAAGACAAGACAAGACAAGACAAGACAAGAAACAAGACAGGAGAAGACAAGACAAGACAAGACAAGACAAGAAACAGGACAAGAAACAAGACAGGAAACAAGACAAGAAACAAGACAAAAAACAAGACAAGAAACAAGACAAGAAACAAGACAAGAAACAAGACAGGAGAAGACAAGACAAGACAAGACATGACAAGAAACAAGACAAAAAACAAGACAAGAAACTAGACGAGAAACCAGACAAGAAACCAGACAAGAAACAAGACAAGAAACAAGACAAGAAACAAGACAAGAAACAAGACAAGAGACAAGACAAGAAACAAGACAATAAACAAGACAAGACAAGACAAGACAAGAAACAAGACAGGAGAAGACAAGACAAGACAAGACAAAACAAGAAACAAGACAAAAAACAAGACAAGACAAGACAAGAGAAGAAACAAGACAAGAAACAAGACAAGAAACCAGACAAGAAAAAAGACAAGAAACAAGACAAGAAACAAGACAAGAAACAAGACAGGAGAAGACAAGACAAGACAAGACAAGACAAGAAAAAGGACAAAAAACAAGACAAGAAACCAGACAAAAAAACCAGACAAGAAATAAGACAAGAAACAAGACAACAAACAAGACAAGAAAAGAGACAAGAGACAAGAGAAGAAACAAGACAAGAAACAAGAAAAGAAACAAGAAAAGACAAGACAAGACAAGAAACAAGACAGGAGAAGAAAAGACAAGACAAGACAAGACAAGAAACAAGACAAGAAACAAGACAAGAAACAGGACAAGAAACAAGACAAGAAACAAGACAAGAAACAAGACAAGAAACAAGACAAGAAACAAGACTAGAAACAAGACAAGAAACAAGACAAGAAACAAGACAAGAAACAAGACAAGAAACAAGACAAGAAACAAGACAAGAAACAAGACAAGAAACAAGACAAGAAACAAGACAAGAAACCAGACAAGAAACAAGACAAGAAACAAGACAAGAAACAAGACAAGAAACAAGACAGGAAAAAAGACAAGAAAAGACAAGACAAGACAAGAAACAACACAGGAGAAGACAAGACAAGACAAGACAAGACAAGAAACAAGACAAAAAAAAGACAATAAACCAGACAAGAAACAAGACAAGAAACAAGACAAGAAACAAGACAAGAAACAAGACAAGAAACAAGACAAGAAACAAGACAAGAAACAAGACAAGAAACAAGACAAGAAACAAGACAAGAAAAAAGACAAGAAACAAGACAAGAAACAAGGCAAAAGACAAGACAAGAAAAAAGACAAGAAACAAGACAAGACAAGACAAGACAAGACAAGAAACAAGAGAGGAGAAGACAACACAACACAAGACAAGGCAAGAAACAAGACAAGAAACAAGACAAGAAACAAGACAAGAAACAAGACAAAAGACAAGACAAGAAACAAGACAAGAAACAAGACAAGACAAGACAAGACAAGACAAGAAACAAGACAGGAGAAGACAAGACAAGACAAGACAAAGCAAGAAACAAGACAAGAAACAAAACAAGAAACAAGACAAGAAACAAGACAAGAAACAAGACAAGAAACGAAGAAAAACAAGACAGGAAACTAGACAAGACAAGACAAGACAAGACAAGAAACAAGACAGGAGAAGACAAGACAAGACAAGACAAGACAAGACAAGACAAGAAACAAGACAAAAAAGAAGACAATAAACCAGACAAGAAACCAGACAAGAAACAAGACAAGAAACAAGACAAGAAACAAGACAAGAATCAAGACAAGAAAAGAGAAAAGAAACAAGGCAAGACAAGACAAAACAAGACAAGACAAGAAACAAGACAGGAGAAGACAAGACAAGACAAGACCAGACAAGAAAAAAGACAAGGAACAAGACAAGAAACAGGACAAGAAACAAGAGAAGCAACAAGACAAGAAACAAGACAAGAAACAAGACAATAAACAAGACAAGAAACAAGACAAGAAACAAGACAAGAAACAAGACAAGAAACAAGACAAGAAAAAAGACAAGAAACAAAACAAGAAACAAGACAAGAAACAAGACAAGAAACAAAACAAGAAACAAGACAAGAAACAAGACAAGAAACAAGAAAAGAAACAAGACAAGAAACAAGACAGGAAACAAGACAAGAAACAAGACAAGAAACAAGACAAGAAACAAGACAAGAATCAAGACAAGAAACAAGACAAGAAACAAGACAAGAAACAAGACAAGAAACAAGACAAGAAACAAGACAAGACAAGAAACAAGACAAGAAACAAGACAAGAAACAAGACAAGAAAAAAGACAAGAAACAAGAAAAGAAAAAAGACAAGAAACAAGAAAATGTTTTTATTTTTTATAGCTGATGAATTGTCCCTGGGTAAATAAAGATTATCTATCTATCAGTCTATTCATCATAACAAGAAACAAGACAAGAAACAAGACAAGAAACAAGACAAGAAACAAGACAAGAGACAAGACAAGAAACAAGACAAGAAACAAGACAAGAAACAAGACAAGACAAGACAAGACAAGACAAGAAACAAGACAGGAGAAGACAAGACAAGACAAGACAAGACAAGAAACAAGACAAAAAACAAGACAAGAAACAAGACAGGAAAAAAGACAAGACAAGACAAGACAAGACAAGACAAGAAACAAGACAGGAGAAGACAAGACAAGACAAGACAAGACAATAAACAGGACAAGAAACAAGACAGGAAACAAGACAAGAAACAAGACAAAAAACAAGACAAGAAACAAGACAAGAAACAAGACAAGAAACAAGACAGGAGAAGACAAGACAAGACAAGACATGACAAGAAACAAGACAAAAAACAAGACAAGAAACCAGACGAGAAACCAGACAAGAAAACAGACAAGAAACAAGACAAGAAACAAGACAAGAAACAAGACAAGAAACAAGACAAGAGACAAGACAAGAAACAAGACAATAAACAAGACAAGACAAGACAAGACAAGAAACAAGACAGGAGAAGACAAGACAAGACAAGACAAAACAAGAAACAAGACAAAAAACAAGACAAGACAAGACAAGAGAAGAAACAAGACAAGAAACAAGACAAGAAACCAGACAAGAAAAGAGACAAGAAACAAGACAAGAAACAAGACAAGAAACAAGACAGGAGAAGACAAGACAAGACAAGACCAGACAAGAAAAAAGACAAGGAACAAGACAAGAAACAGGACAAGAAACAAGACAAGCAACAAGACAAGAAACAAGACAAGAAACAAGACAATAAACAAGACAAGAAACAAGACAAGAAACAAGACAAGAAACAAGACAAGAAACAAGACAAGAAACAAGACAAGAAACAAAACAAGAAACAAGACAAGAAACAACAAGAAACAAAACAAGAAACAAGACAAGAAACAAGACAAGAAACAAGAAAAGAAACAAGACAAGAAACAAGACAGGAAACAAGACAAGAAACAAGACAAGAAACAAGACAAGAAACAAGACAAGAATCAAGACAAGAAACAAGACAAGAAACAAGACAAGAAACAAGACAAGAAACAAGACAAGAAACAAGACAAGACAAGAAACAAGACAAGAAACAAGACAAGAAACAAGACAAGAAAAAAGACAAGAAACAAGAAAAGAAAAAAGACAAGAAACAAGAAAATGTTTTTATTTTTTATAGCTGATGAATTGTCCCTGGGTAAATAAAGATTATCTATCTATCAGTCTATTCATCATAACAAGAAACAAGACAAGAAACAAGACAAGAAACAAGACAAGAAACAAGACAAGAGACAAGACAAGAAACAAGACAAGAAACAAGACAAGACAAGACAAGACAAGACAAGAAACAAGACAGGAGAAGACAAGACAAGACAAGACAAGACAAGAAACAAGACAAGAAACAAGACAAGAAACAAGACAGGAAAAAAGACAAGACAAGACAAGACAAGACAAGACAAGAAACAAGACAGGAGAAGACAAGACAAGACAAGACAAGACAAGAAACAGGACAAGAAACAAGACAGGAAACAAGACAAGAAACAAGACAAAAAACAAGACAAGAAACAAGACAAGAAACAAGACAAGAAACAAGACAGGAGAAGACAAGACAAGACAAGACATGACAAGAAACAAGACAAAAAACAAGACAAGAAACCAGACGAGAAACCAGACAAGAAACCAGACAAGAAACAAGACAAGAAACAAGACAAGAAACAAGACAAGAAACAAGACAAGAGACAAGACAAGAAACAAGACAATAAACAAGACAAGACAAGACAAGACAAGAAACAAGACAGGAGAAGACAAGACAAGACAAGACAAAACAAGAAACAAGACAAAAAACAAGACAAGACAAGACAAGAGAAGAAACAAGACAAGAAACAAGACAAGAAACCAGACAAGAAAAAAGACAAGAAACAAGACAAGAAACAAGACAAGAAACAAGACAGGAGAAGACAAGACAAGACAAGACAAGACAAGAAAAAGGACAAAAAACAAGACAAGAAACCAGACAAAAAAACCAGACAAGAAATAAGACAAGAAACAAGACAACAAACAAGACAAGAAAAGAGACAAGAGACAAGACAAGAAACAAGACAAGAAACAAGACAAGAAACAAGAAAAGACAAGACAAGACAAGAAACAAGACAGGAGAAGAAAAGACAAGACAAGACAAGACAAGAAACAAGACAAGAAACAAGACAAGAAACAGGACAAGAAACAAGACAAGAAACAAGACAAGAAACAAGACAAGAAACAAGACAAGAAACAAGACTAGAAACAAGACAAGAAACAAGACAAGAAACAAGACAAGAAACAAGACAAGAAACAAGACAAGAAACAAGACAAGAAACAAGACAAGAAACAAGACAAGAAACAAGACAAGAAACGAGACAAGAAACAAGACAAGAAACAAGACAAGAAACAAGACAAGAAACAAGACAAGAAACAAGACAGGAAAAAAGACAAGAAAAGACAAGACAAGACAAGAAACAACACAGGAGAAGACAAGACAAGACAAGACAAGACAAGAAACAAGACAAAAAAAAGACAATAAACCAGACAAGAAACAAGACAAGAAACAAGACAAGAAACAAGACAAGAAACAAGACAAGAAACAAGACAAGAAACAAGACAAGAAACAAGACAAGAAACAAGACAAGAAACAAGACAAGAAACAAGGCAAAAGACAAGACAAGAAAAAAGACAAGAAACAAGACAAGACAAGACAAGACAAGACAAGAAACAAGAGAGGAGAAGACAACACAACACAAGACAAGGCAAGAAACAAGACAAGAAACAAGACAAGAAACAAGACAAGAAACAAGACAAAAGACAAGACAAGAAACAAGACAAGAAACAAGACAAGACAAGACAAGACAAGACAAGACAAGAAACAAGACAGGAGAAGACAAGACAAGACAAGACAAAGCAAGAAACAAGACAAGAAACAAAACAAGAAACAAGACAAGAAACAAGACAAGAAACAAGACAAGAAACGAAGAAAAACAAGACAGGAAACTAGACAAGACAAGACAAGACAAGACAAGAAACAAGACAGGAGAAGACAAGACAAGACAAGACAAGACAAGACAAGACAAGAAACAAGACAAAAAAGAAGACAATAAACCAGACAAGAAACCAGACAAGAAACAAGACAAGAAACAAGACAAGAAACAAGACAAGAATCAAGACAAGAAAAGAGAAAAGAAACAAGGCAAGACAAGACAAAACAAGACAAGACAAGAAACAAGACAGGAGAAGACAAGACAAGACAAGACCAGACAAGAAAAAAGACAAGGAACAAGACAAGAAACAGGACAAGAAACAAGACAAGGAACAAGACAAGAAACAAGACAAGAAACAAGACAATAAACAAGACAAGAAACAAGACAAGAAACAAGACAAGAAACAAGACAAGAAACAAGACAAGAAACAAGACAAGAAACAAAACAAGAAACAAGACAAGAAACAAGACAAGAAACAAAACAAGAAACAAGACAAGAAACAAGACAAGAAACAAGAAAAGAAACAAGACAAGAAACAAGACAGGAAAAAAGACAAGACAAGACAAGACAAGACAAGAAACAAGACAGCAGAAGACAAGACAAGACAAGACAAGACAAGACAAGACAAGAAACAGGACAAGAAGCAAGACAAGAAACAAGAAAATAAGCAAGACAAGAAACAAGACAAGAAACAAGACAAGAAACAAGACAAGAAACAAGACAAGAAACAAGACAGGAGACGACAAGACAAGACAATACAAGAAACAAGACAAAAAACAAGACAAGAAACCAGACAAGAAACAAGACAAGAAACAAGACTAGAAACAAGACAAGAAACAAGACAAGAGACAAGACAAGAAAGAAGACAAGACAAGACAATTAAGAGAAGAAACAAGACAAGAAACAAGACTAGAAACCGGACAAGAAACAAGACAAGAAACCAGACAAGAAACCAGACAAGAAACCAGACAAGAAACAAGACACGAGAAGACAAGACAAGACAAGACCAGACAAGAAACAAGACAAGAAACAAGACAAGAAACAGGACAAGAAACAAGACAAGAAACAAGACAAGAAACAAGACAAGATACATAACAAGAAACAAGACAAGAAACAATACAAGAAACAAGACAAGAAACAAGACAAGAAACAAGACAAGGCAAGACAAGACAAGAAACAAGACAAGAAACAAGACAAGAAACAAGACAACAAACAAGACAAGAAACAAGACAAGAATCAAGACAAGAAACAAGACAAGAAACAAGACAAGAAACAAGAATGGAGAAGACAAGACAAGACAAGACAGGAAACAGGACAAAAAACAAGACAAGAAACAAGACAAGAAACAAGAATGGAGAAGACAAGACAAGACAAGACAACAAACAAGACAAGAAAAAAGACAAGAAACAAGACAAGAAACAAGACAAGAAACAAGACAAGAGAGAAGACAAGAAACAAGACAAGAAAAAAGACAAGACAAGACAAGACAAGAAACAAGACAGGAGAAGACAAGACAAGACAAGACAAGACAAGACAAGAAACAAGACAAGAAACAAGACAAGAAACAGGACAAAAAACAGTACAAGAAACAAGACAAGAAAAAAGACAAGAAACAAGACAAGAAACAAGACAAGAAACAAGACAAGAAACAAGACAAGAAACAAGACAAGAAAAAAGACAAGAAACAAAACAAGAAACAAGACAAGAAACAAGACAAGAAACAAGACAAGAAACAAGACAAGAAACAAGACAGGAAAAAAGACAAGACAAGACAAGACAAGACAAGAAACAAGACAAGAAACAAGACAAGACAAGACAAGACAAGAGAAGAAACGAGACGAAAAACAAGAAAATAAACCAGACAAGAAACCAGACAAGAAACAAGACAAGAAACAAGACAATAAACAAGACAAGAAACATGACAAGAAACAAGAAAAGAAACAAGACAAGACAAGACAAGACAAGAAACAAGACAGGAGGATACAAGACAAGACAAAACCAGACAAGAAACAAGACAAGAAACAGGACAAGAAACAAGACAAGAAACAAGAAAACAAACAAGACAAGAAAAGAGACAATAAACAAGACAATAATCAAGACAATAAACAAGAAAAGAAACAAGACAAGAAACAAGACAAGAAACAAGACAAGAAACAAGACAAGAAACAAAACAAGAAACAAGACAAGAAAAGAGACAAGAAACAAGACAGGAAAAAAGACAAGACAAGACAAGACAAGAAACAAGAAAGGAGAAGACAAGACAAGACAAGACAAGACAAGAAACAGGACAAGAAACAAGACAAGGAACAAGACAAGAAACAAGACAAGAAACAAGACAATAAACAAGACAAGAAACAAGACAAGAAACAAGACAAGAAACAAGACAAGAAACAAGACAAGAAACAAGACAAGAAACAAAACAAGAAACAAGACAAGAAACAAGACAAGAAACAAGACAAGAAAAGAGACAAGAAACAAGACAGGAAAAAAGACAAGACAAGACAAGACAAGAAACAAGAAAGGAGAAGACAAGACAAGACAAGACAAGACAAGAAACAGGACAAGAAACAAGACAAGAAACAAGACAAGAAACAAGACAAGAAACAAGACAAGAAACAAGACAGGAGAAGACAAGACAAGACAAGACAAGACAAGACAAGAAACAAGACAAAAAACAAGACAAGAAACAAGACAAGAAACCAGACAAGAAACAAGACAAGCAACAAGACAAGAAACAAGACAAGAAACAAGACAAGAGACAAGACAAGAAACAAGACAAGAAACAAGACAAGACAAGACAAGACAAGAAACAAGACAGGAGAAGACAGGACAAGACAAGACAAGACAAGAAACAAGACAAGAAACAGGACAAGAAACAAGAGAAGAAACAAGACAAAAAACAAGACAAGAAACAAGACAAGAAACAAGACAAGAAACAAGACAAGAAGAAAGACAAGAAACAAGACAAGAAACAAGACAAGAAACAAGACAAGAAACAAGACAAGAAACAAGACAAGAAACAAAACAAGAAACAAGACAAGAAACAAGACAAGAAACAAGACAAGAAACAAGACAAGAAACAAGACAAGACACAAGACAAGAAACAAGACAAGAAACAAGAATGGAGAAGACAAGACAAGACAAGAAACAAGACAAAAAACAAGACAAGAAACATAACAAGAAACAAGAATGGAGAAGACAAGACAAGACAAGACAAGAAACAAGCCAAGAAACAAGACAAGAAACAAGACAAGAAACAAGACAAGAGACAAGACAAGAAACAAGACAAAAACAAGACAAGAAACAAGAATGGAGAAGACAAGACAAGACAAGACAGGAAACAAGACAAAAAAAAAAGACAAGAAACAAGACAAGAAACAAGAATGGAGAAGACAAGACAAGACAAGACAAGAAACAAGACAAGAAAAAAGACAAGAAACAAGACAAGAAACAAGACAAGAAACAAGACAAGAAAAAAGACAAGACAAGACAAGACAAGAAACAAGACAGGAGAAGACAAGACAAGACAAGACAAAACAAGAAACAAGACAAGAAACAAGACAAGAAACAGGACAAAAAACAAGACAAGAAACAAGACAAGAAAAAAGACAAGAAACAAGACAAGAAACAAGACAAGAAACAAGACAAGAAACAAGACAAGAGACAAGACAAGAAACAAGACAAGAAACAAGACAAGACAAGACAAGACAAGAAACAAGACAGGAGAAGACAGGACAAGACAAGACAAGACAAGAAACAAGACAAGAAACAGGACAAGAAACAAGACAAGAAACAAGACAAAAAACAAGACAAGAAACAAGACAAGAAACAAGACAAGAAACAAGACAAGAAACAAGACAAGAAACAAGACAAGAAACAAGACAAGAAACAAAACAAGAAACAAGACAAGAAACAAGACAAGAAACAAGACAAGAAACAAGACAAGAAACAAGACAAGACACAAGACAAGAAACAAGACAAGAAAGAAGAATGGAGAAGACAAGACAAGACAAGAAACAAGACAAAAAACAAGACAAGAAACATAACAAGAAACAAGAATGGAGAAGACAAGACAAGACAAGACAAGAAACAAGCCAAGAAACAAGACAAGAAACAAGACAAGAAACAAGACAAGAGACAAGACAAGAAACAAGACAAGAAACAAGACAAGAAACAAGAATGGAGAAGACAAGACAAGACAAGACAGGAAACAAGACAAAAAAAAAAGACAAGAAACAAGACAAGAAACAAGAATGGAGAAGACAAGACAAGACAAGACAAGAAACAAGACAAGAAAAAAGACAAGACAAGACAAGACAAGAAACAAGACAGGAGAAGACAAGACAAGACAAGACAAGAAACAAGACAAGAAACAAGACAAGAAACAGGACAAAAAACAAGACAAGAAACAAGACAAGAAAAAAGACAAGAAACAAGACAAGAAACAAGACAAGAAACAAGAGAAGAAACAAGACAAGAAACAAGACAAGAAAAAAGACAAGAAACAAAACAAGAAACAAGACAAGAAACAAGACAAGAAACAAGACAAGAAACAAGACAAGAAACAAGACGGGAAAAAAGACAAGACAAGACAAGACAAGACAAGAAACAAGACAAGAAACAAGACAAGACAAGACAAGACAAGACAAGAAACAAGACAAAAAACAAGACAATAATCCAGACAAGAAACCAGACAAGAAACAAGACAAGAAACAAGACAAGAAACAAGACAAGAAACAAGACAAGAAACAAGACAAGAAACAAGAAGAGAAACAAGACAAGACAAGACAAGACAAGACAAGCAACAAGACAGGAGGAGAGAAGACAAGACAAGACCAGACAAGAAACAAGACAAGAAACAGGACAAGAAACAAGACAAGAAACAAGACAAGAAACAAGACAAGAAACAAGACAAGAAACAAGACACTAAACAAGAAAATAAACAAAACAATAAACAAGACAAGAAACAATGCAAGAAACAAGACAAGAAACAAGACAAGGAACAAAACAAGAAACAAGAGAAGAAACAAGACAAGAGGCAAGACAAGAAACAAGAAGAGAAACAAGAGAGGAAAAAAGACAAGACAAGACAAGACAAGAAACAAGAAAGGAGAAGACAAGACAAGAAACAGGACAAGAAAAAAGACAAGAAACAAGACAAGAAACAAGACAAGAAACAAGACAAAAAAAAAGACAAGAAATAAAACAAGAAACAAGACAAGAAACAAGACAAGAAACCAGACAAGAAACAAGACAAGAAACAAGACAAGAAACAAGACAAGAAACAAGACAAGAGACAAGACAAGAAACAAGACAAGAAACAAGACAAGACAAGACAAGACAAGAAACAAGACAGGAGAAGACAGGACAAGACAAGACAAGACAAGAAACAAGACAAGAAACAGGACAAGAAACAAGAGAAGAAACAAGACAAAAAACAAGACAAGAAACAAGACAAGAAACAAGACAAGAAACAAGACAAGAAGAAAGACAAGAAACAAGACAAGAAACAAGACAAGAAACAAGACAAGAAACAAGACAAGAAACAAGACAAGAAACAAAACAAGAAACAAGACAAGAAACAAGACAAGAAACAAGACAAGAAACAAGACAAGAAACAAGACAAGACACAAGACAAGAAACAAGACAAGAAACAAGAATGGAGAAGACAAGACAAGACAAGAAACAAGACAAAAAACAAGACAAGAAACATAACAAGAAACAAGAATGGAGAAGACAAGACAAGACAAGACAAGAAACAAGCCAAGAAACAAGACAAGAAACAAGACAAGAAACAAGACAAGAGACAAGACAAGAAACAAGACAAGAAACAAGACAAGAAACAAGAATGGAGAAGACAAGACAAGACAAGACAGGAAACAAGAGAAAAAAAAAAGACAAGAAACAAGACAAGAAACAAGAATGGAGAAGACAAGACAAGACAAGACAAGAAACAAGACAAGAAAAAAGACAAGAAACAAGACAAGAAACAAGACAAGAAACAAGACAAGAGACAAGACAAGAAACAAGACAAGAAAAAAGACAAGACAAGACAAGACAAGAAACAAGACAGGAGAAGACAAGACAAGACAAGACAAGACAAGAAACAAGACAAGAAACAAGACAAGAAACAGGACAAAAAACAAGACAAGAAACAAGACAAGAAAAAAGACAAGAAACAAGACAAGAAACAAGACAAGAAACAAGACAAGAAACAAGACAAGAGACAAGACAAGAAACAAGACAAGAAACAAGACAAAAGACAAGACAAGACAAGAAACAAGACAGGAGAAGACAGGACAAGACAAGACAAGACAAGAAACAAGACAAGAAACAGGACAAGAAACAAGACAAGAAACAAGACAAAAAACAAGACAAGAAACAAGACAAGAAACAAGACAAGAAACAAGACAAGAAACAAGACAAGAAACAAGACAAGAAACAAGACAAGAAACAAAACAAGAAACAAGACAAGAAACAAGACAAGAAACAAGACAAGAAACAAGACAAGAAACAAGACAAGACACAAGACAAGAAACAAGACAAGAAAGAAGAATGGAGAAGACAAGACAAGACAAGAAACAAGACAAAAAACAAGACAAGAAACATAACAAGAAACAAGAATGGAGAAGACAAGACAAGACAAGACAAGAAACAAGCCAAGAAACAAGACAAGAAACAAGACAAGAAACAAGACAAGAGACAAGACAAGAAACAAGACAAGAAACAAGACAAGAAACAATAATGGAGAAGACAAGACAAGACAAGACAGGAAACAAGACAAAAAAAAAGACAAGAAACAAGACAAGAAACAAGAATGGAGAAGACAAGACAAGACAAGACAAGAAACAAGACAAGAAAAAAGACAAGACAAGACAAGACAAGAAACAAGACAGGAGAAGACAAGACAAGACAAGACAAGAAACAAGACAAGAAACAAGACAAGAAACAGGACAAAAAACAAGACAAGAAACAAGACAAGAAAAAAGACAAGAAACAAGACAAGAAACAAGACAAGAAACAAGAGAAGAAACAAGACAAGAAACAAGACAAGAAAAAAGACAAGAAACAAAACAAGAAACAAGACAAGAAACAAGACAAGAAACAAGACAAGAAACAAGACAAGAAACAAGACGGGAAAAAAGACAAGACAAGACAAGACAAGACAAGAAACAAGACAAGAAACAAGACAAGACAAGACAAGACAAGACAAGAAACAAGACAAAAAACAAGACAATAATCCAGACAAGAAACCAGACAAGAAACAAGACAAGAAACAAGACAAGAAACAAGACAAGAAACAAGACAAGAAACAAGACAAGAAACAAGAAGAGAAACAAGACAAGACAAGACAAGACAAGACAAGCAACAAGACAGGAGGAGAGAAGACAAGACAAGACCAGACAAGAAACAAGACAAGAAACAGGACAAGAAACAAGACAAGAAACAAGACAAGAAACAAGACAAGAAACAAGACAAGAAACAAGACACTAAACAAGAAAATAAACAAAACAATAAACAAGACAAGAAACAATGCAAGAAACAAGACAAGAAACAAGACAAGGAACAAAACAAGAAACAAGAGAAGAAACAAGACAAGAGGCAAGACAAGAAACAAGAAGAGAAACAAGAGAGGAAAAAAGACAAGACAAGACAAGACAAGAAACAAGAAAGGAGAAGACAAGACAAGAAACAGGACAAGAAAAAAGACAAGAAACAAGACAAGAAACAAGACAAGAAACAAGACAAGAAAAAAGACAAGAAATAAAACAAGAAACAAGACAAGAAACAAGACAAGAAACAAGACAAGAAACAAGACAAGAAACAAGACAAGAAACAAGACGGGAAAAAAGACAAGACAAGACAAGACAAGACAAGAAACAAGACAAGAAACAAGACAAGACAAGACAAGACAAGACAAGAAACGAGACGAAAAACAAGAAAATAAACCAGACAAGAAACCAGACAAGAAACAAGACAAGAAACAAGACAATAAACAAGACAAGAAACAAGACAAGAAACAAGAAAAGAAACAAGACAAGACAAGACAAGACAAGACAAGAAACAAGACAGGAGGATACAAGACAAGACAAAACCAGACAAGAAACAAGACAAGAAAAAGGACAAGAAACAAGACAAGAAACAAGAAAAGAAACAAGACAAGAAAAGAGACAATAAACAAGACAATAAACAAGACAATAAACAAGAAAAGAAACAAGACAAGAAACAAGACAAGAAACAAGACAAGAAACAAAACAAGAAACAAGACAAGAAACAAGACAAGAAAAGAGACAAGAAACAAGACAAGAAACAAGGCAGGAAAAAAGACAAGACAAGACAAGACAAGAAACAGGACAAGAAACAAGACAAGAAACAAGACAAGAAACAAGACAAGAAACAAGACAAGAAACAAGACAAGAAACAAGACAGGAGAAGACAAGAAAAAACAAGACAAGACAAGAGAAGAAACAAGACAAAAAACAAGACAAGAAACAAGACAAGAAACCTGACAAGAAACAAGACAAGAAACAAGACAAGAAACAAGACAAGAAACAAGACAATAGACAAGACAAGAAACAAGACAAGAAACAAGACAAGACAAGACAAGACAGGAGAAGACAGGACAAGACAAGACAAGACAAGAAACAAGACAAGAAACAAGACAAAAAACAAGACAAGAAACAAGACAAAAAACAAGACAAGAAACAAGACAAGAAACAAGACAAGAAACAAGACAAGAAGAAAGACAAGAAACAAAACATGAAACAAGACAAGAAACAAGACAAGAAACAAGACAAGAAACAAGACAGGAAAAAAGACAAGACAAGACAAGACAAGACAAGAAACAAGACCGGAGAAGACAAGACAAGACAAGACAAGACAAGAAACAAGACAATAAACCAGAAAAGAAACTAGACAAGAAACAAGACAAGAAACAAGACAAGAAACAAGACAAGAAACAAGACAAGAAACAAGACAAGAAACAAAACAAGAAACAAGACAAGAAACAAAACAAGAAACAAGACAAGAAACAAGACAGGAAAAAAGACAAGACAAGACAAGACAAGACAAGAAACAAGACAGGACAAGACAAGACAAGACAAGACAAGACAAGACAAGAAACAAGACAAAAAACAAGACAATAATCCAGACAAGAAACCAGACAAGAAACAAGACAAGAAACAAGACAAGAAACAAGACAAGAAACAAGACAAGAAACAAGACAAGAAACAAGAACAGAAACAAGACAAGACAAGACAAGACAAGACAAGCAACAAGACAGGAGGAGAGAAGACAAGACAAGACCAGACAAGAAACAAGACAAGAAACAGGACAAGAAACAAGACAAGAAACAAGACAAGAAACAAGACAAGAAACAAGACAAGAAACAAGACACTAAACAAGAAAATAAACAAAACAATAAACAAGACAAGAAACAATGCAAGAAACAAGACAAGAAACAAGACAAGGAACAAAACAAGAAACAAGAGAAGAAACAAGACAAGAGGCAAGACAAGAAACAAGAAGAGAAACAAGAGAGGAAAAAAGACAAGACAAGACAAGACAAGAAACAAGAAAGGAGAAGACAAGACAAGAAACAGGACAAGAAAAAAGACAAGAAACAAGACAAGAAACAAGACAAGAAACAAGACAAGAAACAAGACAAGAAACAAGACAGGAGAAGACAAGACAAGACAAGACAAGACAAGACAAGAAACAAGACAAGAAACAGGACAAAAAACAAGACAAGAAACAAGACAAGAAAAAAGACAAGAAACAAGACAAGAAACAAGACAAGAAACAAGAGAAGAAACAAGACAAGAAACAAGACAGGAGAAGACAAGACAAGACAAGACAAGAAACAAGACAAGAAACAAGACAAGAAACAGGACAAAAAACAAGACAAGAAACAAGACAAGAAAAAAGACAAGAAACAAGACAAGAAACAAGACAAGAAACAAGAGAAGAAACAAGACAAGAAACAAGACAAGAAAAAAGACAAGAAACAAAACAAGAAACAAGACAAGAAACAAGACAAGAAACAAGACAAGAAACAAGACAAGAAACAAGACGGGAAAAAAGACAAGACAAGACAAGACAAGACAAGAAACAAGACAAGAAACAAGACAAGACAAGACAAGACAAGACAAGAAACAAGACAAAAAACAAGACAATAATCCAGACAAGAAACCAGACAAGAAACAAGACAAGAAACAAGACAAGAAACAAGACAAGAAACAAGACAAGAAACAAGACAAGAAAAAAGAAGAGAAACAAGACAAGACAAGACAAGACAAGACAAGCAACAAGACAGGAGGAGAGAAGACAAGACAAGACCAGACAAGAAACAAGACAAGAAACAGGACAAGAAACAAGACAAGAAACAAGACAAGAAACAACACAAGAAACAAGACAAGAAACAAGACACTAAACAAGAAAATAAACAAAACAATAAACAAGACAAGAAACAATGCAAGAAACAAGACAAGAAACAAGACAAGGAACAAAACAAGAAACAAGAGAAGAAACAAGACAAGAGGCAAGACAAGAAACAAGAAGAGAAACAAGAGAGGAAAAAAGACAAGACAAGACAAGACAAGAAACAAGAAAGGAGAAGACAAGACAAGAAACAGGACAAGAAAAAAGACAAGAAACAAGACAAGAAACAAGACAAGAAACAAGACAAGAAACAAGACAAGAAAAAAGACAAGAAATAAAACAAGAAACAAGACAAGAAACAAGACAAGAAACAAGACAAGAAACAAGACAAGAAACAAGACGGGAAAAAAGACAAGACAAGACAAGACAAGACAAGAAACAAGACAAGAAACAAGACAAGACAAGACAAGACAAGAAACGAGACGAAAAACAAGAAAATAAACCAGACAAGAAACCAGACAAGAAACAAGACAAGAAACAAGACAATAAACAAGACAAGAAACAAGACAAGAAACAAGAAAAGAAACAAGACAAGACAAGACAAGACAAGAAACAAGACAGGAGGATACAAGACAAGACAAAACCAGACAAGAAACAAGACAAGAAAAAGGACAAGAAACAAGACAAGAAACAAGAAAAGAAACAAGACAAGAAAAGAGACAATAAACAAGACAATAAACAAGACAATAAACAAGAAAAGAAACAAGACAAGAAACAAGACAAGAAACAAGACAAGAAACAAAACAAGAAACAAGACAAGAAACAAGACAAGAAAAGAGACAAGAAACAAGACAAGAAACAAGGCAGGAAAAAAGACAAGACAAGACAAGACAAGAAACAGGACAAGAAACAAGACAAGAAACAAGACAAGAAACAAGACAAGAAACAAGACAAGAAACAAGACAAGAAACAAGACAGGAGAAGACAAGAAAAAACAAGACAAGACAAGAGAAGAAACAAGACAAAAAACAAGACAAGAAACAAGACAAGAAACCAGACAAGAAACAAGACAAGAAACAAGACAAGAAACAAGACAAGAAACAAGACAATAGACAAGACAAGAAACAAGACAAGAAACAAGACAAGACAAGACAAGACAGGAGAAGACAGGACAAGACAAGACAAGACAAGAAACAAGACAAGAAACAAGACAAAAAACAAGACAAGAAACAAGACAAAAAACAAGACAAGAAACAAGACAAGAAACAAGACAAGAAACAAGACAAGAAAAAAGACAAGAAACAAAACATGAAACAAGACAAGAAACAAGACAAGAAACAAGACAAGAAACAAGACAGGAAAAAAGACAAGACAAGACAAGACAAGACAAGAAACAAGACCGGAGAAGACAAGACAAGACAAGACAAGACAAGAAACAAGACAATAAACAAGAAAAGAAACTAGACAAGAAACAAGACAAGAAACAAGACAAGAAACAAGACAAGAAACAAGACAAGAAACAAGACAAGAAACAAAACAAGAAACAAGACAAGAAACAAAACAAGAAACAAGACAAGAAACAAGACAGGAAAAAAGACAAGACAAGACAAGACAAGACAAGAAACAAGACAGGACAAGACAAGACAAGACAAGACAAGACAAGACAAGAAACAAGACAAAAAACAAGACAATAATCCAGACAAGAAACCAGACAAGAAACAAGACAAGAAACAAGACAAGAAACAAGACAAGAAACAAGACAAGAAACAAGACAAGAAACAAGAACAGAAACAAGACAAGACAAGACAAGACAAGACAAGCAACAAGACAGGAGGAGAGAAGACAAGACAAGACCAGACAAGAAACAAGACAAGAAACAGGACAAGAAACAAGACAAGAAACAAGACAAGAAACAAGACAAGAAACAAGACAAGAAACAAGACACTAAACAAGAAAATAAAGAAAACAATAAACAAGACAAGAAACAATGCAAGAAACAAGACAAGAAACAAGACAAGGAACAAAACAAGAAACAAGAGAAGAAACAAGACAAGAGGCAAGACAAGAAACAAGAAGAGAAACAAGAGAGGAAAAAAGACAAGACAAGACAAGACAAGAAACAAGAAAGGAGAAGACAAGACAAGAAACAGGACAAGAAAAAAGACAAGAAACAAGACAAGAAACAAGACAAGAAACAAGACAAGAAACAAGACAAGAAACAAGACAGGAGAAGACAAGACAAGACAAGACAAGACAAGACAAGAAACAAGACAAAAAACAAGACAAGAAACCAGACAAGAAACAAGACAAAAAACAAGACAAGAAACAAGACAAGAAACAAGACAAGAAACAAGACAAGAGACAAGACAAGAAACAAGACAAGAAACAAGACAAGACAAGACAAGACAAGAAACAAGACAAGAAAAAGGACAAGAAACAAGACAAGAAACAAGACAAGAAACAAGACAAGAACGAGACAAGAAACGAGACAAGAAACGAGACAAGAAACGAGACAAGAAACAAGACAAGAAACAAGACAAGAAAAAAGACAAGAAACAAGAAAAGAAACAAGACAAGAAACAAGACAAGAAACAAGACAAGAAACAAGACAAAAGACAAGACAAGAAACAAGACAAGAAACAAGACAAGACAAGACAAGACAAGACAAGAAACAAGACAGGAGAAGACAAGACAAGACAAGACAAAGCAAGAAACAAGACAAGAAACAAAACAAGAAACAAGACAAGAAACAAGACAAGAAACAAGACAAGAAACGAAGAAAAACAAGACAGGAAACTAGACAAGACAAGACAAGACAAGACAAGAAACAAGACAGGAGAAGACAAGACAAGACAAGACAAGACAAGACAAGAAACAAGACAAAAAAGAAGACAATAAACCAGACAAGAAACCAGACAAGAAACAAGACAAGAAACAAGACAAGAAACAAGACAAGAATCAAGACAAGAAAAGAGAAAAGAAACAAGGCAAGACAAGACAAAACAAGACAAGACAAGAAACAAGACAGGAGAAGACAAGACAAGACAAGACCAGACAAGAAAAAAGACAAGGAACAAGACAAGAAACAGGACAAGAAACAAGACAAGGAACAAGACAAGAAACAAGACAAGAAACAAGACAATAAACAAGACAAGAAACAAGACAAGAAACAAGACAAGAAACAAGACAAGAAACAAGACAAGAAAAAAGACAAGAAACAAAACAAGAAACAAGACAAGAAACAAGACAAGAAACAAAACAAGAAACAAGACAAGAAACAAGACAAGAAACAAGAAAAGAAACAAGACAAGAAACAAGACAGGAAACAAGACAAGAAACAAGACAAGAAACAAGACAAGAAACAAGACAAGAATCAAGACAAGAAACAAGACAAGAAACAAGACAAGAAACAAGACAAGAAACAAGACAAGAAACAAGACAAGACAAGAAACAAGACAAGAAACAAGACAAGAAACAAGACAAGAAAAAAGACAAGAAACAAGAAAAGAAAAAAGACAAGAAACAAGAAAATGTTTTTATTTTTTATAGCTGATGAATTGTCCCTGGGTAAATAAAGATTATCTATCTATCAGTCTATTCATCATAACAAGAAACAAGACAAGAAACAAGACAAGAAACAAGACAAGAAACAAGACAAGAGACAAGACAAGAAACAAGACAAGAAACAAGACAAGAAACAAGACAAGACAAGACAAGACAAGACAAGAAACAAGACAGGAGAAGACAAGACAAGACAAGACAAGACAAGAAACAAGACAAAAAACAAGACAAGAAACAAGACAGGAAAAAAGACAAGACAAGACAAGACAAGACAAGACAAGAAACAAGACAGGAGAAGACAAGACAAGACAAGACAAGACAAGAAACAGGACAAGAAACAAGACAGGAAACAAGACAAGAAACAAGACAAAAAACAAGACAAGAAACAAGACAAGAAACAAGACAAGAAACAAGACAGGAGAAGACAAGACAAGACAAGACATGACAAGAAACAAGACAAAAAACAAGACAAGAAACCAGACGAGAAACCAGACAAGAAAACAGACAAGAAACAAGACAAGAAACAAGACAAGAAACAAGACAAGAAACAAGACAAGAGACAAGACAAGAAACAAGACAATAAACAAGACAAGACAAGACAAGACAAGAAACAAGACAGGAGAAGACAAGACAAGACAAGACAAAACAAGAAACAAGACAAAAAACAAGACAAGACAAGACAAGAGAAGAAACAAGACAAGAAACAAGACAAGAAACCAGACAAGAAAAGAGACAAGAAACAAGACAAGAAACAAGACAAGAAACAAGACAGGAGAAGACAAGACAAGACAAGACCAGACAAGAAAAAAGACAAGGAACAAGACAAGAAACAGGACAAGAAACAAGACAAGCAACAAGACAAGAAACAAGACAAGAAACAAGACAATAAACAAGACAAGAAACAAGACAAGAAACAAGACAAGAAACAAGACAAGAAACAAGACAAGAAACAAGACAAGAAACAAAACAAGAAACAAGACAAGAAACAACAAGAAACAAAACAAGAAACAAGACAAGAAACAAGACAAGAAACAAGAAAAGAAACAAGACAAGAAACAAGACAGGAAACAAGACAAGAAACAAGACAAGAAACAAGACAAGAAACAAGACAAGAATCAAGACAAGAAACAAGACAAGAAACAAGACAAGAAACAAGACAAGAAACAAGACAAGAAACAAGACAAGACAAGAAACAAGACAAGAAACAAGACAAGAAACAAGACAAGAAAAAAGACAAGAAACAAGAAAAGAAAAAAGACAAGAAACAAGAAAATGTTTTTATTTTTTATAGCTGATGAATTGTCCCTGGGTAAATAAAGATTATCTATCTATCAGTCTATTCATCATAACAAGAAACAAGACAAGAAACAAGACAAGAAACAAGACAAGAAACAAGACAAGAGACAAGACAAGAAACAAGACAAGAAACAAGACAAGACAAGACAAGACAAGACAAGAAACAAGACAGGAGAAGACAAGACAAGACAAGACAAGACAAGAAACAAGACAAGAAACAAGACAAGAAACAAGACAGGAAAAAAGACAAGACAAGACAAGACAAGACAAGACAAGAAACAAGACAGGAGAAGACAAGACAAGACAAGACAAGACAAGAAACAGGACAAGAAACAAGACAGGAAACAAGACAAGAAACAAGACAAAAAACAAGACAAGAAACAAGACAAGAAACAAGACAAGAAACAAGACAGGAGAAGACAAGACAAGACAAGACATGACAAGAAACAAGACAAAAAACAAGACAAGAAACCAGACGAGAAACCAGACAAGAAACCAGACAAGAAACAAGACAAGAAACAAGACAAGAAACAAGACAAGAAACAAGACAAGAGACAAGACAAGAAACAAGACAATAAACAAGACAAGACAAGACAAGACAAGAAACAAGACAGGAGAAGACAAGACAAGACAAGACAAAACAAGAAACAAGACAAAAAACAAGACAAGACAAGACAAGAGAAGAAACAAGACAAGAAACAAGACAAGAAACCAGACAAGAAAAAAGACAAGAAACAAGACAAGAAACAAGACAAGAAACAAGACAGGAGAAGACAAGACAAGACAAGACAAGACAAGAAAAAGGACAAAAAACAAGACAAGAAACCAGACAAAAAAACCAGACAAGAAATAAGACAAGAAACAAGACAACAAACAAGACAAGAAAAGAGACAAGAGACAAGACAAGAAACAAGACAAGAAACAAGACAAGAAACAAGAAAAGACAAGACAAGACAAGAAACAAGACAGGAGAAGAAAAGACAAGACAAGACAAGACAAGAAACAAGACAAGAAACAAGACAAGAAACAGGACAAGAAACAAGACAAGAAACAAGACAAGAAACAAGACAAGAAACAAGACAAGAAACAAGACTAGAAACAAGACAAGAAACAAGACAAGAAACAAGACAAGAAACAAGACAAGAAACAAGACAAGAAACAAGACAAGAAACAAGACAAGAAACAAGACAAGAAACAAGACAAGAAACAAGACAAGAAACAAGACAAGAAACAAGACAAGAAACAAGACAAGAAACAAGACAAGAAACAAGACAGGAAAAAAGACAAGAAAAGACAAGACAAGACAAGAAACAACACAGGAGAAGACAAGACAAGACAAGACAAGACAAGAAACAAGACAAAAAAAAGACAATAAACCAGACAAGAAACAAGACAAGAAACAAGACAAGAAACAAGACAAGAAACAAGACAAGAAACAAGACAAGAAACAAGACAAGAAACAAGACAAGAAACAAGACAAGAAACAAGACAAGAAACAAGGCAAAAGACAAGACAAGAAAAAAGACAAGAAACAAGACAAGACAAGACAAGACAAGACAAGAAACAAGAGAGGAGAAGACAACACAACACAAGACAAGGCAAGAAACAAGACAAGAAACAAGACAAGAAACAAGACAAGAAACAAGACAAAAGACAAGACAAGAAACAAGACAAGAAACAAGACAAGACAAGACAAGACAAGACAAGACAAGAAACAAGACAGGAGAAGACAAGACAAGACAAGACAAAGCAAGAAACAAGACAAGAAACAAAACAAGAAACAAGACAAGAAACAAGACAAGAAACAAGACAAGAAACGAAGAAAAACAAGACAGGAAACTAGACAAGACAAGACAAGACAAGACAAGAAACAAGACAGGAGAAGACAAGACAAGACAAGACAAGACAAGACAAGACAAGAAACAAGACAAAAAAGAAGACAATAAACCAGACAAGAAACCAGACAAGAAACAAGACAAGAAACAAGACAAGAAACAAGACAAGAATCAAGACAAGAAAAGAGAAAAGAAACAAGGCAAGACAAGACAAAACAAGACAAGACAAGAAACAAGACAGGAGAAGACAAGACAAGACAAGACCAGACAAGAAAAAAGACAAGGAACAAGACAAGAAACAGGACAAGAAACAAGACAAGGAACAAGACAAGAAACAAGACAAGAAACAAGACAATAAACAAGACAAGAAACAAGACAAGAAACAAGACAAGAAACAAGACAAGAAACAAGACAAGAAACAAGACAAGAAACAAAACAAGAAACAAGACAAGAAACAAGACAAGAAACAAAACAAGAAACAAGACAAGAAACAAGACAAGAAACAAGAAAAGAAACAAGACAAGAAACAAGACAGGAAAAAAGACAAGACAAGACAAGACAAGACAAGAAACAAGACAGCAGAAGACAAGACAAGACAAGACAAGACAAGACAAGACAAGAAACAGGACAAGAAGCAAGACAAGAAACAAGAAAATAAGCAAGACAAGAAACAAGACAAGAAACAAGACAAGAAACAAGACAAGAAACAAGACAAGAAACAAGACAGGAGACGACAAGACAAGACAATACAAGAAACAAGACAAAAAACAAGACAAGAAACCAGACAAGAAACAAGACAAGAAACAAGACTAGAAACAAGACAAGAAACAAGACAAGAGACAAGACAAGAAAGAAGACAAGACAAGACAATTAAGAGAAGAAACAAGACAAGAAACAAGACTAGAAACCGGACAAGAAACAAGACAAGAAACCAGACAAGAAACCAGACAAGAAACCAGACAAGAAACAAGACACGAGAAGACAAGACAAGACAAGACCAGACAAGAAACAAGACAAGAAACAAGACAAGAAACAGGACAAGAAACAAGACAAGAAACAAGACAAGAAACAAGACAAGATACATAACAAGAAACAAGACAAGAAACAATACAAGAAACAAGACAAGAAACAAGACAAGAAACAAGACAAGGCAAGACAAGACAAGAAACAAGACAAGAAACAAGACAACAAACAAGACAACAAACAAGACAAGAAACAAGACAAGAATCAAGACAAGAAACAAGACAAGAAACAAGACAAGAAACAAGAATGGAGAAGACAAGACAAGACAAGACAGGAAACAGGACAAAAAACAAGACAAGAAACAAGACAAGAAACAAGAATGGAGAAGACAAGACAAGACAAGACAAGAAACAAGACAAGAAAAAAGACAAGAAACAAGACAAGAAACAAGACAAGAAACAAGACAAGAGACAAGACAAGAAACAAGACAAGAAAAAAGACAAGACAAGACAAGACAAGAAACAAGACAGGAGAAGACAAGACAAGACAAGACAAGACAAGACAAGAAACAAGACAAGAAACAAGACAAGAAACAGGACAAAAAACAGTACAAGAAACAAGACAAGAAAAAAGACAAGAAACAAGACAAGAAACAAGACAAGAAACAAGACAAGAAACAAGACAAGAAACAAGACAAGAAAAAAGACAAGAAACAAAACAAGAAACAAGACAAGAAACAAGACAAGAAACAAGACAAGAAACAAGACAAGAAACAAGACAGGAAAAAAGACAAGACAAGACAAGACAAGACAAGAAACAAGACAAGAAACAAGACAAGACAAGACAAGACAAGAGAAGAAACGAGACGAAAAACAAGAAAATAAACCAGACAAGAAACCAGACAAGAAACAAGACAAGAAACAAGACAATAAACAAGACAAGAAACAAGACAAGAAACAAGAAAAGAAACAAGACAAGACAAGACAAGACAAGAAACAAGACAGGAGGATACAAGACAAGACAAAACCAGACAAGAAACAAGACAAGAAACAGGACAAGAAACAAGACAAGAAACAAGAAAACAAACAAGACAAGAAAAGAGACAATAAACAAGACAATAATCAAGACAATAAACAAGAAAAGAAACAAGACAAGAAACAAGACAAGAAACAAGACAAGAAACAAGACAAGAAACAAAACAAGAAACAAGACAAGAAAAGAGACAAGAAACAAGACAGGAAAAAAGACAAGACAAGACAAGACAAGAAACAAGAAAGGAGAAGACAAGACAAGACAAGACAAGACAAGAAACAGGACAAGAAACAAGACAAGAAACAAGACAAGAAACAAGACAAGAAACAAGACAAGAAACAAGACAGGAGAAGACAAGACAAGACAAGACAAGACAAGACAAGAAACAAGACAAAAAACAAGACAAGAAACAAGACAAGAAACCAGACAAGAAACAAGACAAGCAACAAGACAAGAAACAAGACAAGAAACAAGACAAGAGACAAGACAAGAAACAAGACAAGAAACAAGACAAGACAAGACAAGACAAGAAACAAGACAGGAGAAGACAGGACAAGACAAGACAAGACAAGAAACAAGACAAGAAACAGGACAAGAAACAAGAGAAGAAACAAGACAAAAAACAAGACAAGAAACAAGACAAGAAACAAGACAAGAAACAAGACAAGAAGAAAGACAAGAAACAAGACAAGAAACAAGACAAGAAACAAGACAAGAAACAAGACAAGAAACAAGACAAGAAACAAAACAAGAAACAAGACAAGAAACAAGACAAGAAACAAGACAAGAAACAAGACAAGAAACAAGACAAGACACAAGACAAGAAACAAGACAAGAAACAAGAATGGAGAAGACAAGACAAGACAAGAAACAAGACAAAAAACAAGACAAGAAACATAACAAGAAACAAGAATGGAGAAGACAAGACAAGACAAGACAAGAAACAAGCCAAGAAACAAGACAAGAAACAAGACAAGAAACAAGACAAGAGACAAGACAAGAAACAAGACAAGAAACAAGACAAGAAACAAGAATGGAGAAGACAAGACAAGACAAGACAGGAAACAAGACAAAAAAAAAAGACAAGAAACAAGACAAGAAACAAGAATGGAGAAGACAAGACAAGACAAGACAAGAAACAAGACAAGAAAAAAGACAAGAAACAAGACAAGAAACAAGACAAGAAACAAGACAAGAAAAAAGACAAGACAAGACAAGACAAGAAACAAGACAGGAGAAGACAAGACAAGACAAGACAAAACAAGAAACAAGACAAGAAACAAGACAAGAAACAGGACAAAAAACAAGACAAGAAACAAGACAAGAAAAAAGACAAGAAACAAGACAAGAAACAAGACAAGAAACAAGACAAGAAACAAGACAAGAGACAAGACAAGAAACAAGACAAGAAACAAGACAAGACAAGACAAGACAAGAAACAAGACAGGAGAAGACAGGACAAGACAAGACAAGACAAGAAACAAGACAAGAAACAGGACAAGAAACAAGACAAGAAACAAGACAAAAAACAAGACAAGAAACAAGACAAGAAACAAGACAAGAAACAAGACAAGAAACAAGACAAGAAACAAGACAAGAAACAAGACAAGAAACAAAACAAGAAACAAGACAAGAAACAAGACAAGAAACAAGACAAGAAACAAGACAAGAAACAAGACAAGACACAAGACAAGAAACAAGACAAGAAAGAAGAATGGAGAAGACAAGACAAGACAAGAAACAAGACAAAAAACAAGACAAGAAACATAACAAGAAACAAGAATGGAGAAGACAAGACAAGACAAGACAAGAAACAAGCCAAGAAACAAGACAAGAAACAAGACAAGAAACAAGACAAGAGACAAGACAAGAAACAAGACAAGAAACAAGACAAGAAACAAGAATGGAGAAGACAAGACAAGACAAGACAGGAAACAAGACAAAAAAAAAGACAAGAAACAAGACAAGAAACAAGAATGGAGAAGACAAGACAAGACAAGACAAGAAACAAGACAAGAAAAAAGACAAGACAAGACAAGACAAGAAACAAGACAGGAGAAGACAAGACAAGACAAGACAAGAAACAAGACAAGAAACAAGACAAGAAACAGGACAAAAAACAAGACAAGAAACAAGACAAGAAAAAAGACAAGAAACAAGACAAGAAACAAGACAAGAAACAAGAGAAGAAACAAGACAAGAAACAAGACAAGAAAAAAGACAAGAAACAAAACAAGAAACAAGACAAGAAACAAGACAAGAAACAAGACAAGAAACAAGACAAGAAACAAGACGGGAAAAAAGACAAGACAAGACAAGACAAGACAAGAAACAAGACAAGAAACAAGACAAGACAAGACAAGACAAGACAAGAAACAAGACAAAAAACAAGACAATAATCCAGACAAGAAACCAGACAAGAAACAAGACAAGAAACAAGACAAGAAACAAGACAAGAAACAAGACAAGAAACAAGACAAGAAACAAGAAGAGAAACAAGACAAGACAAGACAAGACAAGACAAGCAACAAGACAGGAGGAGAGAAGACAAGACAAGACCAGACAAGAAACAAGACAAGAAACAGGACAAGAAACAAGACAAGAAACAAGACAAGAAACAAGACAAGAAACAAGACAAGAAACAAGACACTAAACAAGAAAATAAACAAAACAATAAACAAGACAAGAAACAATGCAAGAAACAAGACAAGAAACAAGACAAGGAACAAAACAAGAAACAAGAGAAGAAACAAGACAAGAGGCAAGACAAGAAACAAGAAGAGAAACAAGAGAGGAAAAAAGACAAGACAAGACAAGACAAGAAACAAGAAAGGAGAAGACAAGACAAGAAACAGGACAAGAAAAAAGACAAGAAACAAGACAAGAAACAAGACAAGAAACAAGACAAAAAAAAAGACAAGAAATAAAACAAGAAACAAGACAAGAAACAAGACAAGAAACCAGACAAGAAACAAGACAAGAAACAAGACAAGAAACAAGACAAGAAACAAGACAAGAGACAAGACAAGAAACAAGACAAGAAACAAGACAAGACAAGACAAGACAAGAAACAAGACAGGAGAAGACAGGACAAGACAAGACAAGACAAGAAACAAGACAAGAAACAGGACAAGAAACAAGAGAAGAAACAAGACAAAAAACAAGACAAGAAACAAGACAAGAAACAAGACAAGAAACAAGACAAGAAGAAAGACAAGAAACAAGACAAGAAACAAGACAAGAAACAAGACAAGAAACAAGACAAGAAACAAGACAAGAAACAAAACAAGAAACAAGACAAGAAACAAGACAAGAAACAAGACAAGAAACAAGACAAGAAACAAGACAAGACACAAGACAAGAAACAAGACAAGAAACAAGAATGGAGAAGACAAGACAAGACAAGAAACAAGACAAAAAACAAGACAAGAAACATAACAAGAAAGAAGAATGGAGAAGACAAGACAAGACAAGACAAGAAACAAGCCAAGAAACAAGACAAGAAACAAGACAAGAAACAAGACAAGAGACAAGACAAGAAACAAGACAAGAAACAAGACAAGAAACAAGAATGGAGAAGACAAGACAAGACAAGACAGGAAACAAGAGAAAAAAAAAAGACAAGAAACAAGACAAGAAACAAGAATGGAGAAGACAAGACAAGACAAGACAAGAAACAAGACAAGAAAAAAGACAAGAAACAAGACAAGAAACAAGACAAGAAACAAGACAAGAGACAAGACAAGAAACAAGACAAGAAAAAAGACAAGACAAGACAAGACAAGAAACAAGACAGGAGAAGACAAGACAAGACAAGACAAGACAAGAAACAAGACAAGAAACAAGACAAGAAACAGGACAAAAAACAAGACAAGAAACAAGACAAGAAAAAAGACAAGAAACAAGACAAGAAACAAGACAAGAAACAAGACAAGAAACAAGACAAGAGACAAGACAAGAAACAAGACAAGAAACAAGACAAAAGACAAGACAAGACAAGAAACAAGACAGGAGAAGACAGGACAAGACAAGACAAGACAAGAAACAAGACAAGAAACAGGACAAGAAACAAGACAAGAAACAAGACAAAAAACAAGACAAGAAACAAGACAAGAAACAAGACAAGAAACAAGACAAGAAACAAGACAAGAAACAAGACAAGAAACAAGACAAGAAACAAAACAAGAAACAAGACAAGAAACAAGACAAGAAACAAGACAAGAAACAAGACAAGAAACAAGACAAGACACAAGACAAGAAACAAGACAAGAAAGAAGAATGGAGAAGACAAGACAAGACAAGAAACAAGACAAAAAACAAGACAAGAAACATAACAAGAAACAAGAATGGAGAAGACAAGACAAGACAAGACAAGAAACAAGCCAAGAAACAAGACAAGAAACAAGACAAGAAACAAGACAAGAGACAAGACAAGAAACAAGACAAGAAACAAGACAAGAAACAAGAATGGAGAAGACAAGACAAGACAAGACAGGAAACAAGACAAAAAAAAAGACAAGAAACAAGACAAGAAACAAGAATGGAGAAGACAAGACAAGACAAGACAAGAAACAAGACAAGAAAAAAGACAAGACAAGACAAGACAAGAAACAAGACAGGAGAAGACAAGACAAGACAAGACAAGAAACAAGACAAGAAACAAGACAAGAAACAGGACAAAAAACAAGACAAGAAACAAGACAAGAAAAAAGACAAGAAACAAGACAAGAAACAAGACAAGAAACAAGAGAAGAAACAAGACAAGAAACAAGACAAGAAAAAAGACAAGAAACAAAACAAGAAACAAGACAAGAAACAAGACAAGAAACAAGACAAGAAACAAGACAAGAAACAAGACGGGAAAAAAGACAAGACAAGACAAGACAAGACAAGAAACAAGACAAGAAACAAGACAAGACAAGACAAGACAAGACAAGAAACAAGACAAAAAACAAGACAATAATCCAGACAAGAAACCAGACAAGAAACAAGACAAGAAACAAGACAAGAAACAACACAAGAAACAAGACAAGAAACAAGACAAGAAAAAAGAAGAGAAACAAGACAAGACAAGACAAGACAAGACAAGCAACAAGACAGGAGGAGAGAAGACAAGACAAGACCAGACAAGAAACAAGACAAGAAACAGGACAAGAAACAAGACAAGAAACAAGACAAGAAACAAGACAAGAAACAAGACAAGAAACAAGACACTAAACAAGAAAATAAACAAAACAATAAACAAGACAAGAAACAATGCAAGAAACAAGACAAGAAACAAGACAAGGAACAAAACAAGAAACAAGAGAAGAAACAAGACAAGAGGCAAGACAAGAAACAAGAAGAGAAACAAGAGAGGAAAAAAGACAAGACAAGACAAGACAAGAAACAAGAAAGGAGAAGACAAGACAAGAAACAGGACAAGAAAAAAGACAAGAAACAAGACAAGAAACAAGACAAGAAACAAGACAAGAAAAAAGACAAGAAATAAAACAAGAAACAAGACAAGAAACAAGACAAGAAACAAGACAAGAAACAAGACAAGAAACAAGACGGGAAAAAAGACAAGACAAGACAAGACAAGACAAGAAACAAGACAAGAAACAAGACAAGACAAGACAAGACAAGACAAGAAACGAGACGAAAAACAAGAAAATAAACCAGACAAGAAACCAGACAAGAAACAAGACAAGAAACAAGACAATAAACAAGACAAGAAACAAGACAAGAAACAAGAAAAGAAACAAGACAAGACAAGACAAGACAAGAAACAAGACAGGAGGATACAAGACAAGACAAAACCAGACAAGAAACAAGACAAGAAAAAGGACAAGAAACAAGACAAGAAACAAGAAAAGAAACAAGACAAGAAAAGAGACAATAAACAAGACAATAAACAAGACAATAAACAAGAAAAGAAACAAGACAAGAAACAAGACAAGAAACAAGACAAGAAACAAAACAAGAAACAAGACAAGAAACAAGACAAGAAAAGAGACAAGAAACAAGACAAGAAACAAGGCAGGAAAAAAGACAAGACAAGACAAGACAAGAAACAGGACAAGAAACAAGACAAGAAACAAGACAAGAAACAAGACAAGAAACAAGACAAGAAACAAGACAAGAAACAAGACAGGAGAAGACAAGAAAAAACAAGACAAGACAAGAGAAGAAACAAGACAAAAAACAAGACAAGAAACAAGACAAGAAACCAGACAAGAAACAAGACAAGAAACAAGACAAGAAACAAGACAAGAAACAAGACAATAGACAAGACAAGAAACAAGACAAGAAACAAGACAAGACAAGACAAGACAGGAGAAGACAGGACAAGACAAGACAAGACAAGAAACAAGACAAGAAACAAGACAAAAAACAAGACAAGAAACAAGACAAAAAACAAGACAAGAAACAAGACAAGAAACAAGACAAGAAACAAGACAAGAAGAAAGACAAGAAACAAAACATGAAACAAGACAAGAAACAAGACAAGAAACAAGACAAGAAACAAGACAGGAAAAAAGACAAGACAAGACAAGACAAGACAAGAAACAAGACCGGAGAAGACAAGACAAGACAAGACAAGACAAGAAACAAGACAATAAACCAGAAAAGAAACTAGACAAGAAACAAGACAAGAAACAAGACAAGAAACAAGACAAGAAACAAGACAAGAAACAAGACAAGAAACAAAACAAGAAACAAGACAAGAAACAAAACAAGAAACAAGACAAGAAACAAGACAGGAAAAAAGACAAGACAAGACAAGACAAGACAAGAAACAAGACAGGACAAGACAAGACAAGACAAGACAAGACAAGACAAGAAACAAGACAAAAAACAAGACAATAATCCAGACAAGAAACCAGACAAGAAACAAGACAAGAAACAAGACAAGAAACAAGACAAGAAACAAGACAAGAAACAAGACAAGAAACAAGAACAGAAACAAGACAAGACAAGACAAGACAAGACAAGCAACAAGACAGGAGGAGAGAAGACAAGACAAGACCAGACAAGAAACAAGACAAGAAACAGGACAAGAAACAAGACAAGAAACAAGACAAGAAACAAGACAAGAAACAAGACAAGAAACAAGACACTAAACAAGAAAATAAACAAAACAATAAACAAGACAAGAAACAATGCAAGAAACAAGACAAGAAACAAGACAAGGAACAAAACAAGAAACAAGAGAAGAAACAAGACAAGAGGCAAGACAAGAAACAAGAAGAGAAACAAGAGAGGAAAAAAGACAAGACAAGACAAGACAAGAAACAAGAAAGGAGAAGACAAGACAAGAAACAGGACAAGAAAAAAGACAAGAAACAAGACAAGAAACAAGACAAGAAACAAGACAAGAAACAAGACAAGAAACAAGACAGGAGAAGACAAGACAAGACAAGACAAGACAAGACAAGAAACAAGACAAGAAACAGGACAAAAAACAAGACAAGAAACAAGACAAGAAAAAAGACAAGAAACAAGACAAGAAACAAGACAAGAAACAAGAGAAGAAACAAGACAAGAAACAAGACAGGAGAAGACAAGACAAGACAAGACAAGAAACAAGACAAGAAACAAGACAAGAAACAGGACAAAAAACAAGACAAGAAACAAGACAAGAAAAAAGACAAGAAACAAGACAAGAAACAAGACAAGAAACAAGAGAAGAAACAAGACAAGAAACAAGACAAGAAAAAAGACAAGAAACAAAACAAGAAACAAGACAAGAAACAAGACAAGAAACAAGACAAGAAACAAGACAAGAAACAAGACGGGAAAAAAGACAAGACAAGACAAGACAAGACAAGAAACAAGACAAGAAACAAGACAAGACAAGACAAGACAAGACAAGAAACAAGACAAAAAACAAGACAATAATCCAGACAAGAAACCAGACAAGAAACAAAACAAGAAACAAGACAAGAAACAAGACAAGAAACAAGACAAGAAACAAGACAAGAAAAAAGAAGAGAAACAAGACAAGACAAGACAAGACAAGACAAGCAACAAGACAGGAGGAGAGAAGACAAGACAAGACCAGACAAGAAACAAGACAAGAAACAGGACAAGAAACAAGACAAGAAACAAGACAAGAAACAACACAAGAAACAAGACAAGAAACAAGACACTAAACAAGAAAATAAACAAAACAATAAACAAGACAAGAAACAATGCAAGAAACAAGACAAGAAACAAGACAAGGAACAAAACAAGAAACAAGAGAAGAAACAAGACAAGAGGCAAGACAAGAAACAAGAAGAGAAACAAGAGAGGAAAAAAGACAAGACAAGACAAGACAAGAAACAAGAAAGGAGAAGACAAGACAAGAAACAGGACAAGAAAAAAGACAAGAAACAAGACAAGAAACAAGACAAGAAACAAGACAAGAAAAAAGACAAGAAATAAAACAAGAAACAAGACAAGAAACAAGACAAGAAACAAGACAAGAAACAAGACAAGAAACAAGACGGGAAAAAAGACAAGACAAGACAAGACAAGACAAGAAACAAGACAAGAAACAAGACAAGACAAGACAAGACAAGAAACGAGACGAAAAACAAGAAAATAAACCAGACAAGAAACCAGACAAGAAACAAGACAAGAAACAAGACAATAAACAAGACAAGAAACAAGACAAGAAACAAGAAAAGAAACAAGACAAGACAAGACAAGACAAGAAACAAGACAGGAGGATACAAGACAAGACAAAACCAGACAAGAAACAAGACAAGAAAAAGGACAAGAAACAAGACAAGAAACAAGAAAAGAAACAAGACAAGAAAAGAGACAATAAACAAGACAATAAACAAGACAATAAACAAGAAAAGAAACAAGACAAGAAACAAGACAAGAAACAAGACAAGAAACAAAACAAGAAACAAGACAAGAAACAAGACAAGAAAAGAGACAAGAAACAAGACAAGAAACAAGGCAGGAAAAAAGACAAGACAAGACAAGACAAGAAACAGGACAAGAAACAAGACAAGAAACAAGACAAGAAACAAGACAAGAAACAAGACAAGAAACAAGACAAGAAACAAGACAGGAGAAGACAAGAAAAAACAAGACAAGACAAGAGAAGAAACAAGACAAAAAACAAGACAAGAAACAAGACAAGAAACCAGACAAGAAACAAGACAAGAAACAAGACAAGAAACAAGACAAGAAACAAGACAATAGACAAGACAAGAAACAAGACAAGAAACAAGACAAGACAAGACAAGACAGGAGAAGACAGGACAAGACAAGACAAGACAAGAAACAAGACAAGAAACAAGACAAAAAACAAGACAAGAAACAAGACAAAAAACAAGACAAGAAACAAGACAAGAAACAAGACAAGAAACAAGACAAGAAAAAAGACAAGAAACAAAACATGAAACAAGACAAGAAACAAGACAAGAAACAAGACAAGAAACAAGACAGGAAAAAAGACAAGACAAGACAAGACAAGACAAGAAACAAGACCGGAGAAGACAAGACAAGACAAGACAAGACAAGAAACAAGACAATAAACAAGAAAAGAAACTAGACAAGAAACAAGACAAGAAACAAGACAAGAAACAAGACAAGAAACAAGACAAGAAACAAGACAAGAAACAAAACAAGAAACAAGACAAGAAACAAAACAAGAAACAAGACAAGAAACAAGACAGGAAAAAAGACAAGACAAGACAAGACAAGACAAGAAACAAGACAGGACAAGACAAGACAAGACAAGACAAGACAAGACAAGAAACAAGACAAAAAACAAGACAATAATCCAGACAAGAAACCAGACAAGAAACAAGACAAGAAACAAGACAAGAAACAAGACAAGAAACAAGACAAGAAACAAGACAAGAAACAAGAACAGAAACAAGACAAGACAAGACAAGACAAGACAAGCAACAAGACAGGAGGAGAGAAGACAAGACAAGACCAGACAAGAAACAAGACAAGAAACAGGACAAGAAACAAGACAAGAAACAAGACAAGAAACAAGACAAGAAACAAGACAAGAAACAAGACACTAAACAAGAAAATAAAGAAAACAATAAACAAGACAAGAAACAATGCAAGAAACAAGACAAGAAACAAGACAAGGAACAAAACAAGAAACAAGAGAAGAAACAAGACAAGAGGCAAGACAAGAAACAAGAAGAGAAACAAGAGAGGAAAAAAGACAAGACAAGACAAGACAAGAAACAAGAAAGGAGAAGACAAGACAAGAAACAGGACAAGAAAAAAGACAAGAAACAAGACAAGAAACAAGACAAGAAACAAGACAAGAAACAAGACAAGAAACAAGACAGGAGAAGACAAGACAAGACAAGACAAGACAAGACAAGAAACAAGACAAAAAACAAGACAAGAAACCAGACAAGAAACAAGACAAAAAACAAGACAAGAAACAAGACAAGAAACAAGACAAGAAACAAGACAAGAGACAAGACAAGAAACAAGACAAGAAACAAGACAAGACAAGACAAGACAAGAAACAAGACAAGAAAAAGGACAAGAAACAAGACAAGAAACAAGACAAGAAACAAGACAAGAACGAGACAAGAAACGAGACAAGAAACGAGACAAGAAACGAGACAAGAAACAAGACAAGAAACAAGACAAGAAAAAAGACAAGAAACAAGAAAAGAAACAAGACAAGAAACAAGACAAGAAACAAGACAAGAAACAAGACAAGAAACAAGACAAGAAACAAGGCAAGAAACAAGACAAGAAACAAGACAAGAAACAAGACAAGAAACAAGACAAGAAACAAGACAAGAAACAAGGCAAGAAACAAGACGATAAACAAGACAATAAACAAGACAAGAAACAAGACAGGAAACAAGACAAGAAACAAGACAAGAAACAAGACTAGAAACAAGACAAGAAAACAGATAAGAAACCAGACAAGAAACCAGACAAGAAACAAGACAAGAAACAAGACAAGAAACAAGACAAGAAACAAGACAAGAAACAAGACAGGAGAAGACAAGACAAGACAAGACAAGACAAGAAACAAGACAAAAAACAAGACAAGAAACAAGACAAGAAACCAGACAAGAAACAAGACAAGAAACAAGACAAGAAACAAGACAAGAAACAAGACAAGAGACAAGACAAGAAACAAGACAAGAAACAAGACAAGACAAGACAAGACAAGAAACAAGACAGGAGAAGACAGGACAAGACAAGACAAGACAAGAAACAAGACAAGAAACAGGACAAGAAACAAGAGAAGAAACAAGACAAAAAACAAGACTAGAAACAAGACAAGAAACAAGACAAGAAACAAGACAAGAAGAAAGACAAGAAACAAGACAAGAAACAAGACAAGAAACAAGACAAGAAACAAGACAAGAAACAAGACAAGAAACAAAACAAGAAACAAGACAAGAAACAAGACAAGAAACAAGACAAGAAACAAGACAAGAAACAAGACAAGACACAAGACAAGACACAAGACAAGAAACAAGAATGGAGAAGACAAGACAAGACAAGACAAGACAAGAAACAAGACAAAAAACAAGACAAGAAACATAACAAGAAACAAGAATGGAGAAGACAAGACAAGACAAGACAAGAAACAAGCCAAGAAACAAGACAAGAAACAAGACAAGAAACAAGACAAGAGACAAGACAAGAAACAAGACAAGAAACAAGACAAGAAACAAGAATGGAGAAGACAAGACAAGACAAGACAGGAAACAAGACAAAAAAAAAGACAAGAAACAAGACAAGAAACAAGAATGGAGAAGACAAGACAAGACAAGACAAGAAACAAGACAAGAAAAAAGACAAGAAACAAGACAAGAATCAAGACAAGAAACAAGACAAGAGACAAGACAAGAAACAAGACAAGAAAAAAGACAAGACAAGACAAGACAAGAAACAAGACAAAAGAAGACAAGACAGGACAAGACAAGACAAGAAACAAGACAAGAAACAAGACAAGAAACAGGACAAAAAACAAGACAAGAAACAAGACAAGAAAAAAGACAAGAAACAAGACAAGAAACAAGACAAGAAACAAGACAAGAAACAAGACAAGAAACAAGACAAGAAAAAAGACAAGAAACAAAACAAGAAACAAGACAAAAAACAAGACAAGAAACATAACAAGAAACAAGAATGGAGAAGACAAGACAAGACAAGACAAGAAACAAGCCAAGAAACAAGACAAGAAACAAGACAAGAAACAAGACAAGAGACAAGACAAGAAACAAGACAAGAAACAAGACAAGAAACAAGAATGGAGAAGACAAGACAAGAAACAAGAAAAGAAACAAGACGGGAAAAAAGACAAGACAAGACAAGACAAGACAAGAAACAAGACAAGAAACAAGACAAGACAAGACAAGACAAGACAAGAAACGAGACGAAAAACAAGAAAATAAACCAGACAAGAAACCAGACAAGAAACAAGACAAGAAACAAGACAATAAACAAGACAAGAAACAAGACAAGAAACAAGAAAAGAAACAAGACAAGACAAGACAAGACAAGAAACAAGACAGGAGAAGACAGGACAAGACAAGACAAGACAAGAAACAAGACAAGAAACAAGACAAAAAACAAGACAAGAAACAAGACAAAAAACAAGACAAGAAACAAGACAAGAAACAAGACAAGAAACAAGACAAGAAAAAAGACAAGAAACAAAACATGAAACAAGACAAGAAACAAGACAAGAAACAAGACAAGAAACAAGACAGGAAAAAAGACAAGACAAGACAAGACAAGACAAGAAACAAGACCGGAGAAGACAAGACAAGACAAGACAAGACAAGAAACAAGACAATAAACAAGACAAGAAACAAGACAGGAGAAGACAAGACAAGACAAGACAAGACAAGACAAGAAACAAGACAAAAAACAAGACAAGAAACCAGACAAGAAACAAGACAAAAAACAAGACAAGAAACAAGACAAGAAACAAGACAAGAAACAAGACAAGAGACAAGACAAGAAACAAGACAAGAAACAAGACAAGACAAGACAAGACAAGAAAAAGGACAAGAAACAAGACAAGAAACAAGAGAAGAAACAAGACAAGAACGAGACAAGAAACGAGACAAGAAACGAGACAAGAAACGAGACAAGAAACAAGACAAGAAACAAGACAAGAAAAAAGACAAGAAACAAGAAAAGAAAGAAGACAAGAAACAAGACAAGAAACAAGACAAGAAACAAAACAAGAAACAAGGCAAGAAACAAGACAAGAAACAAGACAAGAAACAAGACAAGAAACAAGACAAGAAACAAGACAAGAAACAAGGCAAGAAACAAGACGATAAACAAGACAATAAACAAGACAAGAAACAAGACAGGAAACAAGACAAGAAACAAGACAAGAAACAAGACTAGAAACAAGACAAGAAACCAGATAAGAAACCAGACAAGAAACAAGACAAGAAACAAGACAAGAAACAAGACAAGAAACAAGACAAGAAACAAGACAAGAAACAAGACAGGAGAAGACAAGACAAGACAAGACAAGACAAGAAACAAGACAAAAAACAAGACAAGAAACAAGACAAGAAACCAGACAAGAAACAAGACAAGAAACAAGACAAGAAACAAGACAAGAAACAAGACAAGAGACAAGACAAGAAACAAGACAAGAAACAAGACAAGACAAGACAAGACAAGAAACAAGACAGGAGAAGACAGGACAAGACAAGAGAAGACAAGAAACAAGACAAGAAACAGGACAAGAAACAAGAGAAGAAACAAGACAAAAAACAAGACAAGAAACAAAACAAGAAACAAGACAAGAAACAAGACAAGAAGAAAGACAAGAAACAAGACAAGAAACAAGACAAGAAACAAGACAAGAAACAAGACAAGAAACAAGACAAGAAACAAAACAAGAAACAAGACAAGAAACAAGACAAGAAACAAGACAAGAAACAAGACAAGAAACAAGACAAGACACAAGACAAGAAACAAGACAAGAAACAAGAATGGAGAAGACAAGACAAGACAAGACAAGACAAGAAACAAGACAAAAAACAAGACAAGAAACATAACAAGAAACAAGAATGGAGAAGACAAGACAAGACAAGACAAGAAACAAGCCAAGAAACAAGACAAGAAACAAGACAAGAAACAAGACAAGAGACAAGACAAGAAACAAGACAAGAAACAAGACAAGAAACAAGAATGGAGAAGACAAGACAAGACAAGACAGGAAACAAGACAAAAAAAAAGACAAGAAACAAGACAAGAAACAAGAATGGAGAAGACAAGGCAAGACAAGACAAGAAACAAGACAAGAAAAAAGACAAGAAACAAGACAAGAATCAAGACAAGAAACAAGACAAGAGACAAGACAAGAAACAAGACAAGAAAAAAGACAAGACAAGACAAGACAAGAAACAAGACAGGAGAAGACAAGACAAGACAAGACAAGACAAGAAACAAGACAAGAAACAAGACAAGAAACAAAACAAGAAACAAGACAAGAAACAAGACAAGAAACAAGACAAGAAACAAGACAAGAAACAAGACAAGACACAAGACAAGAAACAAGACAAGAAACAAGACAAGAAACAAGAAAAGAAACAAGACGGGAAAAAAGACAAGACAAGACAAGACAAGACAAGAAACAAGACAAGAAACAAGACAAGACAAGACAAGACAAGACAAGAAACGAGACGAAAAACAAGAAAATAAACCAGACAAGAAACCAGACAAGAAACAAGACAAGAAACAAGACAATAAACAAGACAAGAAACAAGACAAGAAACGAGAAAAGAAACAAGACAAGACAAGACAAGACAAGAAACAAGACAGGAGGATACAAGACAAGACAAAACCAGACAAAAAACAAGACAAGAAACAGGACAAGAAACAAGACAAGAAACAAGAAAAGAAACAAGACAAGAAAAGAGATAATAAACAAGACAATAAACAAGACAATAAACAAGAAAAGAAACAAGACAAGAAACAAGACAAGAAACAAGACAAGAAACAAAACAAGAAACAAGACAAGAAACAAGACAAGAAAAGAGACAAGAAACAAGTTAAGAAACAAGACAGGAAAAAAGACAAGACAAGACAAGACAAGAAACAAGAAAGGAGAAGACAAGACAAGACAAGACAAGACAAGAAACAGGACAAGAAACAAGACAAGAAACAAGACAAGAAACAAGACAAGAAACAAGACAAGAAACAAGACAAGAAACAAGACAGGAGAAGACAAGACAAGACAAGACAAGACAAGACAAGAAACAAGACAAAAAACAAGACAAGAAACAAGACAGGAGGAGAGAAGACAAGACAAGACCAGACAAGAAACAAGACAAGAAACAGGACAAGAAACAAGACAAGAAACAAGACAAGAAACAAGACAAGAAACAAGACACTAAACAAGACAAGAAACAAGACAAGAAACAAGACAAGAAACAAGACAAGAAACAAGACAAGAAACAAGACAGGAGAAGACAAGACAAGACAAGACAAGACAAGACAAGAAACAAGACAAAAAACAAGACAAGAAACCAGACAAGAAACAAGACAAAAAACAAGACAAGAAACAAGACAAGAAACAAGACAAGAAACAAGACAAGAGACAAGACAAGAAACAAGACAAGAAACAAGACAAGACAAGACAAGACAAGAAACAAGACAAGAAAAAGGACAAGAAACAAGACAAGAAACAAGACAAGAAACAAGACAAGAACGAGACAAGAAACGAGACAAGAAACGAGACAAGAAACGAGACAAGAAACAAGACAAGAAACAAGACAAGAAAAAAGACAAGAAACAAGAAAAGAAAGAAGACAAGAAACAAGACAAGAAACAAGACAAGAAACAAGACAAGAAACAAGGCAAGAAACAAGACAAGAAACAAGACAAGAAACAAGACAAGAAACAAGACAAGAAACAAGACAAGAAACAAGGCAAGAAACAAGACGATAAACAAGACAATAAACAAGACAAGAAACAAGACAGGAAACAAGACAAGAAACAAGACAAGAAACAAGACTAGAAACAAGACAAGAAACCAGATAAGAAACCAGACAAGAAACAAGACAAGAAACAAGACAAGAAACAAGACAAGAAACAAGACAAGAAACAAGACAAGAAACAAGACAGGAGAAGACAAGACAAGACAAGACAAGACAAGAAACAAGACAAAAAACAAGACAAGAAACAAGACAAGAAACCAGACAAGAAACAAGACAAGAAACAAGACAAGAAACAAGACAAGAAACAAGACAAGAGACAAGACAAGAAACAAGACAAGAAACAAGACAAGACAAGACAAGACAAGAAACAAGACAGGAGAAGACAGGACAAGACAAGAGAAGACAAGAAACAAGACAAGAAACAGGACAAGAAACAAGAGAAGAAACAAGACAAAAAACAAGACAAGAAACAAGACAAGAAACAAGACAAGAAACAAGACAAGAAGAAAGACAAGAAACAAGACAAGAAACAAGACAAGAAACAAGACAAGAAACAAGACAAGAAACAAGACAAGAAACAAAACAAGAAACAAGACAAGAAACAAGACAAGAAACAAGACAAGAAACAAGACAAGAAACAAGACAAGACACAAGACAAGAAACAAGACAAGAAACAAGAATGGAGAAGACAAGACAAGACAAGACAAGACAAGAAACAAGACAAAAAACAAGACAAGAAACATAACAAGAAACAAGAATGGAGAAGACAAGACAAGACAAGACAAGAAACAAGCCAAGAAACAAGACAAGAAACAAGACAAGAAACAAGACAAGAGACAAGACAAGAAACAAGACAAGAAACAAGACAAGAAACAAGAATGGAGAAGACAAGACAAGACAAGACAGGAAACAAGACAAAAAAAAAGACAAGAAACAAGACAAGAAACAAGAATGGAGAAGACAAGGCAAGACAAGACAAGAAACAAGACAAGAAAAAAGACAAGAAACAAGACAAGAATCAAGACAAGAAACAAGACAAGAGACAAGACAAGAAACAAGACAAGAAAAAAGACAAGACAAGACAAGACAAGAAACAAGACAGGAGAAGACAAGACAAGACAAGACAAGACAAGAAACAAGACAAGAAACAAGACAAGAAACAAAACAAGAAACAAGACAAGAAACAAGACAAGAAACAAGACAAGAAACAAGACAAGAAACAAGACAAGACACAAGACAAGAAACAAGACAAGAAACAAGAATGGAGAAGACAAGACAAGACAAGACAAGACAAGAAACAAGACAAAAAACAAGACAAGAAACATAACAAGAAACAAGAATGGAGAAGACAAGACAAGACAAGACAAGAAACAAGCCAAGAAACAAGACAAGAAACAAGACAAGAAACAAGACAAGAGACAAGACAAGAAACAAGACAAGAAACAAGACAAGAAACAAGAATGGAGAAGACAAGACAAGACAAGACAGGAAACAAGACAAAAAAAAAGACAAGAAACAAGACAAGAAACAAGAATGGAGAAGACAAGACAAGACAAGACAAGAAACAAGACAAGAAAAAAGACAAGAAACAAGACAAGAATCAAGACAAGAAACAAGACAAGAGACAAGACAAGAAACAAGACAAGAAAAAAGACAAGACAAGACAAGACAAGAAACAAGACAGGAGAAGACAAGACAAGACAAGACAAGACAAGAAACAAGACAAGAAACAAGACAAGAAACAGGACAAAAAACAAGACAAGAAACAAGACAAGAAAAAAGACAAGAAACAAGACAAGAAACAAGACAAGAAACAAGACAAGAAACAAGACAAGAAACAAGACAAGAAAAAAGACAAGAAACAAAACAAGAAACAAGACAAGAAACAAGACAAGAAACAAGACAAGAAACAAGAAAAGAAACAAGACGGGAAAAAAGACAAGACAAGACAAGACAAGACAAGAAACAAGACAAGAAACAAGACAAGACAAGACAAGACAAGACAAGAAACGAGACGAAAAACAAGAAAATAAACCAGACAAGAAACCAGACAAGAAACAAGACAAGAAACAAGACAATAAACAAGACAAGAAACAAGACAAGAAACAAGAAAAGAAACAAGACAAGACAAGACAAGACAAGAAACAAGACAGGAGGATACAAGACAAGACAAAACCAGACAAGAAACAAGACAAGAAACAGGACAAGAAACAAGACAAGAAACAAGAAAAGAAACAAGACAAGAAAAGAGATAATAAACAAGACAATAAACAAGACAATAAACAAGAAAAGAAACAAGACAAGAAACAAGACAAGAAACAAGACAAGAAACAAAACAAGAAACAAGACAAGAAACAAGACAAGAAAAGAGACAAGAAACAAGACAAGAAACAAGACAGGAAAAAAGACAAGACAAGACAAGACAAGAAACAAGAAAGGAGAAGACAAGACAAGACAAGACAAGACAAGAAACAGGACAAGAAACAAGACAAGAAACAAGACAAGAAACAAGACAAGAAACAAGACAAGAAACAAGACAAGAAACAAGACAGGAGAAGACAAGACAAGACAAGACAAGACAAGACAAGAAACAAGACAAAAAACAAGACAAGCAACAAGACAAGAAACCAGACAAGAAAAAAGACAAGAAACAAGACAAGAAACAAGACAAGAAACAAGACAAGAGACAAGACAAGAAACAAGACAAGAAACAAGACAAGACAAGACAGGACAAGACAGGACAAGACAAGACAAGACAAGAAACAAGACAAGAAACAGGACAAGAAACAAGACAAGAAACAAGACAAAAAACAAGACAAGAAACAAGACAAGAAACAAGACAAGAAACAAGACAAGAAGAAAGACAAGAAACAAAACATGAAACAAGACAAGAAACAAGACAAGAAACAAGACAAGAAACAAGACAGGAAAAAAGACAAGACAAGACAAGACAAGACAAGAAACAAGACCGGAGAAGACAAGACAAGACAAGACAAGACAAGAAACAAGACAATAAACCAGAAAAGAAACTAGACAAGAAACAAGACAAGAAACAAGACAAGAAACAAGACAAGAAACAAGACAAGAAACAAGACAAGAAACAAAACAAGAAACAAGACAAGAAACAAAACAAGAAACAAGACAAGAAACAAGACAGGAAAAAAGACAAGACAAGACAAGACATGACAAGAAACAAGACAGGAGAAGACAAGACAAGACAAGACAAGACAAGAAACAAGACAAAAAACAAGACAATAATCCAGACAAGAAACCAGACAAGAAACAAGACAAGAAACAAGACAACAAACAAGACAAGAAACAAGACAAGAAACAAGACAAGAAACAAGAAGAGAAACAAGACAAGACAAGACAAGACAAGACAAGCAACAAGACAGGAGGAGAGAAGACAAGACAAGACCAGACAAGAAACAAGACAAGAAACAGGACAAGAAACAAGACAAGAAACAAGACAAGAAACAAGACAAGAAACAAGACAAGAAACAAGACACTAAACAAGAAAATAAACAAAACAATAAACAAGACAAGAAACAATGCAAGAAACAAGACAAGAAACAAGAAAGGAACAAAACAAGAAACAAGAGAAGAAACAAGACAAGAGACAAGACAAGAAACAAGAAGAGAAACAAGAGAGGAAAAAAGACAAGACAAGACAAGACAAGAAACAAGAAAGGAGAAGACAAGACAAGAAACAGGACAAGAAAAAAGACAAGAAACAAGACAAGAAACAAGACAAGAAACAAGACAAGAAACAAGACAAGAAACAAGACAGGAGAAGACAAGACAAGACAAGACAAGACAAGAAACAAGACAAAAAACAAGACAATAAACCAGACAAGAAACAAGACAAAAAACAAGACAAGAAACAAGACAAGAAACAAGACAAGAAACAAGACAAGAGACAAGACAAGAAACAAGACAAGAAACAAGACAAGACAAGACAAGACAAGAAACAAGACAAGAAAAAGGACAAGAAACAAGACAAGAAACAAGACAAGAAACAAGACAAGAACGAGACAAGAAACGAGACAAGAAACGAGACAAGAAACGAGACAAGAAACAAGACAAGAAACAAGACAAGAAAAAAGACAAGAAACAAGAAAAGAAACAAGACAAGAAACAAGACAAGAAACAAGACAAGAAACAAGGCAAGAAACAAGACAAGAAACAAGACAAGAAACAAGACAAGAAACAAGACAAGAAACAAGACAAGAAACAAGGCAAGAAACAAGACGATAAACAAGACAATAAACAAGACAAGAAACAAGACAGGAAACAAGACAAGAAACAAGACAAGAAACAAGACTAGAAACAAGACAAGAAACCAGATAAGAAACCAGACAAGAAACCAGACAAGAAACAAGACAAGAAACAAGACAAGAAACAAGACAAGAAACAAGACAAGAAACAAAACAAGAGACAAGACAAGAAACAAAACAAGAAACAAGACAAGAAACAAGACAAGAAACAAGACAAGAAACAAGACAAGAAACAAGACAAGAAACAAGACAAGAAACAAGACAAGAAACAAGACAAGAAACAAGACAAGAAACAAGACAAGAAACAAGAAAATGTTTTTATTATTTATAGCTGATGAATTGTCCGTGGGTAAATAAAGAATATCTATCTATCTATCTATCTATCTATCTATCTATCTATCAAGACAAGAAACAAGACAAGAAACAAGACAAGAAACAAAACAAGAAACAAGACAAGAGACAAGACAAGAAACAAGAGAAGAAACAAGACAAGACAAGACAAGACAAGAAACAAGACAGGAGAAGACAAGACAAGGCAAGACAAGAAACAAGACAAGACAAGACAAGACAAGACAAGAAACAAGACAGGAGAAGACAAGAAAAAACAAGACAAGACAGGAAACAAGACAACAAACCAGACAAGAAACCAGACAAGAAACCTGACAAGAAACAAGACAAGAAACAAGACAACAAACAAGACAACAAACAAGACAAGAAACAAGAAAAGAAACAGGACAAGACAAGACAAGACAGGAAACAAGACAGGAGAAGACAACACAAGACAAGACCAGACAAGAAACCAGACAAGAAACAGGACAAAAAACAAGACAAGAAACAAGACAAGAAACAAGACAAGAAAAAAGACAAGAAACAAGACAAGAAACAAGACAAGAAACAAGACAAGAAACAAGACAAGAAACAAAACAAGAAAACAGACAAGAAACCAGACAAGAAACCAGACAAGAAACAAGAAACAAGACAAGAAACAAGACAAGAAACAAGAAAAGAAACAAGACAAGACAAGACAAAAAAAGAAACAAGACAGGAGAAGACAAGAAACAAGAAAAGAAACAAGACAAGACAAGACAAGACAAGAAACAAGACATGAGAAGACAAGACAAGACAAGACAAGACAAGAAACAAGACAAAAAACAAGACAAGAAACCAGACAAAAAACCAGACAAGAAACAAGACAAGAAACAAGACAAGAAACAAGACAAGAAACAAGACAAGAAGCAAGAAAAGAAACAAGACAAGAAACACGACAAGAAACAAGACAAGAAACAAGACAAGAAACAAGACAAGAAACAAGACAAGAAACAAGACAAGAAGCAAGAAAAGAAACAAGACAAGAAACAAGACAAGAAACAAGACAAGAAAAAGGACAAGAAACAAGACAAGAAACAAGACAAGAAACAAGACAAGAAACAAGACAAGAAACACGACAAGAAACAAGACAAGAAAAAAGACAAGAAAAAAGAATGGAGAAGACAAGACAAGACAAGACAAGACAAGAAACAAGACAAAAAACAAGACAAGAAACCAGACAAGAAACCAGACAAGAAACAAGACAAGAAAAAAGAGAGAAACAAGACAAGAAACAAGACAAGAGACAAGACAAGAAACAAGACAAGAAACAAGACAAGACAACACAAGACAAGAAACAAGACAGGAGAAGACAAGACAAGACAAGACAAGACAAGAAAGAAGACAAGAAACAAGACAAGAAACAGGACAAGAAACAAGACAAGAAAAAAGACAAGAAACAAGACAAGAAACAAGACAAGAAACAAGACAACAAACAATACAAGAAACAAGACAAGAAACAAGAGAAGAAACAAGACAAGAAACAAAACAAGAAACAAGACAAGAAACAAGACAAGAAACAAGACAAGAAACAAGACAGGAAAAAAGACAAGACAAGACAAGACAAGACAAGAAACAAGACAGGAGAAGACAAGACAAGACAAGACAAGACAAGACAAGAAAGAAGACAAGAAACAAGACAAGAAACAGGACACGAAACAAGACAAGAAACAAGACATCAAACAAGACAAGAAACAAGACAACAAACAAGACAACAAACAAGACAACAAACAAGACAAGAAACAAGACAGGAATCAAGACAAGAAACAAGACAAGAAACAAAACAAGAAACAAGACAAGAATCAAGACAAGAAACAAGACAAAAAACAAGACAGGAAAAAAGAAAAGACAAGACAAGACAAGACAAGAAACAAGACAGGAGGAGACAAGACAAGACAAGACCACACAAAAAACAAGACAAGAAACAGGACAAGAAACAAGACAAGAAACAAGACAAGAAACAAGACAAGAAACAAGACACTAAAAAAGACAATAAACAAGACAATAAACAAGACAAGAAACAAGACAAGAAACAAGACAAGAAACAAAACAAGAAACAAGACAAGAAACAAGACAAGAGACAAGACAAGAAACAAGACAAGAAACAAGACAGGAAAAAAGACAAGACAAGACAAGACAAGAAACAAGAAAGGAGAAGACAAGACAAGACAAGACAAGACAAGAAACAGGACAAGAAACAAGACAAGAAACAAGACAAGAAACAAGACAAGAAACAAGACAAGAAACAAGACAAGAAACAAGACAGGAGAAGACAAGACAAGACAAGACGAGACAAGACAAGAAACAAGACAAAAAACAAGACAAGAAACGAGACAAGAAACCAGACAAGAAACAAGACAAGAAACAAGACAAGAAACAAGACAAGAAACAAGACAAGACAAGACAAAAAAACAAGACAAGAAACAAGACAAGACAAGACAAGACAAGAAACAAGACAGGAGAAGACAGGACAAGACAAGACAAGACAAGAATCAAGACAAGAAACAAGACAAGAAACAAGACAAGAACGAGACAAGAAACAAGACAAGAAACGAGACTAGAAACGAGACAAGAAACGAGACTAGAAACAAGACAAGAAACAAGACAAGAAACAAGACAAGAAACAAGAAAAGAAACAGGACAAGAAACAAGACAAGAAACAAGACAAGAAACAAGACAAGAAACAAGACAAGAAACAAGGCAAGAAACAAGAAAAGAAACAAGACAAGAAACAAGACAAGAAACAACACAAGAAACAAGACAAGAAACAAGGCAAGAAACAAAACAAGAAACAAGACAAGAAACAAGACAAGAAACAAGACAAGAAACAAGACAAGAAACAAGACAAGAAAAAAGACAAGAAACAAGACAAGAAACAAGAGAAAAAATAAGACAAGAAACCAGACAAGAAACCAGACAAGAAACCAGACAAGAAACAAGACAAGAAACAAGACAAGAAACAAGACAAGAAACAAGACAAGAAACAAAACAAAAGACAAGACAAGAAACAAAACAAGAAACAAGACAAGAAACCAGACAAGAAACCAGACAAGAAACCAGACAAGAAACAAGACAAGAAACAAGACAAGAAACAAGACAAGAAACAAGACAAGAAACAAGACAAGAAACAAGACAAGAAACAAGACAAGAAACAAGACAAGAAACAAGACAAGAAACAAGAAAATGTTTTTATTATTTATAGCTGATGAATTGTCCGTGGGTAAATAAAGAATATCTATCTATCTATCTATCTATCTATCTATCAAGACAAGAAACAAGACAAGAAACAAGACAAGAAACAAGACAAGAAACAAGACAGGAAAAAAGACAAGACAAGACAAGACAAGACAAGAAACAAGACAGGAGAAGACAAGAAAAGAAAAGACAAGACAAGAAACAAGACAAAAAACAAGACAATAAACCAGACAAGAAACCAGACAAGAAACCAGACAAGAAACAAGACAAGAAACAAGACAAGAAACAAGACAAGAAACAAGACAAGACACAAGACAAGAAACAAGACAAGAAACAAGAATGGAGAAGACAAGACAAGACAAGACAAGACAAGAAACAAGACAAAAAACAAGACAAGAAACATAACAAGAAACAAGAATGGAGAAGACAAGACAAGACAAGACAAGAAACAAGCCAAGAAACAAGACAAGAAACAAGACAAGAAACAAGACAAGAGACAAGACAAGAAACAAGACAAGAAAAAAAACAAGAAACAAGACAAGAAACAAGAATGGAGAAGACAAGACAAGACAGGAAACAAGACAAAAAACAAGACAAGAAACAAGACAAGAAACAAGAATGGAAAAGACAAGACAAGACAAGACAATAAACAAGACAAGAAAAAAGACAAGAAACAAGACAAGAAACAAGACAAGAAACAAGACAAGAGACAAGACAAGAAACAAGACAAGAAAAAAGACAAGACAAGACAAGACAAGAAACAAGACAGGAGAAGACAAGACAAGAAACAAGACAAGAAACAAGACAAGAAAAAGGACAAAAAACAGGACAAGAAACAAGACAAGAAAAAAGACAAGAAACAAGACAAGAAACAAGACAAGAAACAAGACAAGAAACAAGACAAGAAACAAGACAAGAAAAAAGACAAGAAACAAAACAAGAAACAAGACAAGAAACAAGACAAGAAACAAGACAAGAAACAAGACAAGAAACAAGACAGGAAAAAAGACAAGACAAGACAAGACAAGACAAGAGAAGAAACGAGACGAAAAACAAGAAAATAAACCAGACAAGAAACCAGACAAGAAACAAGACAAGAAACAAGACAATCAACAAGACAAGAAACAAGACAAGAAACAAGAAAAGAAACAAGACAAGACAAGACAAGACAAGAAACAAGACAGGAGGATACAAGACAAGACAAAACCAGACAAGAAACAAGACAAGAAACAGGACAAGAAACAAGACAAGAAACAAGAAAAGAAACAAGACAAGAAAAGAGACAATAAACAAGACAATAAACAAGACAATAAACAAGAAAAGAAACAAGACAAGAAACAAGACAAGAAACAAGACAAGAAACAAAACAAGAAACAAGACAAGAAACAAGACAAGAAAAGAGACAAGAAACAAGACAAGAAACAAGACAGGAAAAAAGACAAGACAAGACAAGACAAGAAACAAGAAAGGAGAAGACAAGACAAGACAAGACAAGACAAGAAACAGGACAAGAAACAAGACAAGAAACAAGACAAGAAACAAGACAAGAAACAAGACAAGAAACAAGACAAGAAACAAGACAGGAGAAGACAAGACAAGACAAGACAAGACAAGAAACAAGACAAAAAACAAGACAAGAAACAAGACAAGAAACCAGACAAGAAACAAGACAAGAAACAAGACAAGAAACAAGACAAGAAACAAGACAAGAGACAAGACAAGAAACAAGACAAGAAACAAGACAAGACAAGACAAGACAAGAAACAAGACAGGAGAAGACAGGACAAGACAAGACAAGACAAGAAACACGACAAGAAACAGAACAAGAAACAAGACAAGAAACAAGACAAAAAACAAGACAAGAAACAAGACAAGAAACAAGACAAAAAAAAAGACAAGAAGAAAGACAAGAAACAAGACAAGAAACAAGACAAGAAACAAGACAAGAAACAAGACAAGAAACAAGACAAGAAACAAAACAAGAAACAAGACAAGAAACAAGACAAGAAACAAGACAAGAAACAAGACAAGAAACAAGACAAGAAACAAGACAAGACACAAGACAAGAAACAAGACAAGAAACAAGAATGGAGAAGACAAGACAAGACAAGACAAGAAACAAGACAAAAAACAAGACAAGAAACATAACAAGAAACAAGAATGGAGAAGACAAGACAAGACAAGACAAGAAACAAGCCAAGAAACAAGACAAGAAACCAGACAAGAAACCAGACAAGAAACCAGACAAGAAACAAGACAAGAAACAAGACAAGAAACAAGACAAGAAACAAGACAAGAAACAAGACAAGAAACAAGACAAGAAACAAGACAAGAAACAAGACAAGAAACAAGACAAGAAACAAGACAACAAACAAGACAAGAGACAAGACAAGAAACAAGACAAGAAACAAGACAAGACAAGACAAGACAAGAAACAAGACAGGAGAAGACAGGACAAGACAAGACAAGACAAGAAACAAGACAAGAAACAGAACAAGAAACAAGACAAGAAACAAGACAAAAAACAAGACAAGAAACAAGACAAGAAACAAGACAAAAAAAAAGACAAGAAGAAAGACAAGAAACAAGACAAGAAACAAGACAAGAAACAAGACAAGAAACAAGACAAGAAACAAGACAAGAAACAAAACAAGAAACAAGACAAGAAACAAGACAAGAAAAGAGACAAGAAACAAGACAAGAAACAAGACAGGAAAAAAGACAAGACAAGACAAGACAAGAAACAAGAAAGGAGAAGACAAGACAAGACAAGACAAGACAAGAAACAGGACAAGAAACAAGACAAGAAACAAGACAAGAAACAAGACAAGAAACAAGACAAGAAACAAGACAAGAAACAAGACAGGAGAAGACAAGACAAGACAAGACAAGACAAGACAAGAAACAAGACAAAAAACAAGACAAGCAACAAGACAAGAAACCAGACAAGAAAAAAGACAAGAAACAAGACAAGAAACAAGACAAGAAACAAGACAAGAGACAAGACAAGAAACAAGACAAGAAACAAGACAAGACAAGACAGGACAAGACAGGACAAGACAAGACAAGACAAGAAACAAGACAAGAAACAGGACAAGAAACAAGACAAGAAACAAGACAAAAAACAAGACAAGAAACAAGACAAGAAACAAGACAAGAAACAAGACAAGAAGAAAGACAAGAAACAAAACATGAAACAAGACAAGAAACAAGACAAGAAACAAGACAAGAAACAAGACAGGAAAAAAGACAAGACAAGACAAGACAAGACAAGAAACAAGACCGGAGAAGACAAGACAAGACAAGACAAGACAAGAAACAAGACAATAAACCAGAAAAGAAACTAGACAAGAAACAAGACAAGAAACAAGACAAGAAACAAGACAAGAAACAAGACAAGAAACAAGACAAGAAACAAAACAAGAAACAAGACAAGAAACAAAACAAGAAACAAGACAAGAAACAAGACAGGAAAAAAGACAAGACAAGACAAGACATGACAAGAAACAAGACAGGAGAAGACAAGACAAGACAAGACAAGACAAGAAACAAGACAAAAAACAAGACAATAATCCAGACAAGAAACCAGACAAGAAACAAGACAAGAAACAAGACAACAAACAAGACAAGAAACAAGACAAGAAACAAGACAAGAAACAAGAAGAGAAACAAGACAAGACAAGACAAGACAAGACAAGCAACAAGACAGGAGGAGAGAAGACAAGACAAGACCAGACAAGAAACAAGACAAGAAACAGGACAAGAAACAAGACAAGAAACAAGACAAGAAACAAGACAAGAAACAAGACAAGAAACAAGACACTAAACAAGAAAATAAACAAAACAATAAACAAGACAAGAAACAATGCAAGAAACAAGACAAGAAACAAGAAAGGAACAAAACAAGAAACAAGAGAAGAAACAAGACAAGAGACAAGACAAGAAACAAGAAGAGAAACAAGAGAGGAAAAAAGACAAGACAAGACAAGACAAGAAACAAGAAAGGAGAAGACAAGACAAGAAACAGGACAAGAAAAAAGACAAGAAACAAGACAAGAAACAAGACAAGAAACAAGACAAGAAACAAGACAAGAAACAAGACAGGAGAAGACAAGACAAGACAAGACAAGACAAGAAACAAGACAAAAAACAAGACAATAAACCAGACAAGAAACAAGACAAAAAACAAGACAAGAAACAAGACAAGAAACAAGACAAGAAACAAGACAAGAGACAAGACAAGAAACAAGACAAGAAACAAGACAAGACAAGACAAGACAAGAAACAAGACAAGAAAAAGGACAAGAAACAAGACAAGAAACAAGACAAGAAACAAGACAAGAACGAGACAAGAAACGAGACAAGAAACGAGACAAGAAACGAGACAAGAAACAAGACAAGAAACAAGACAAGAAAAAAGACAAGAAACAAGAAAAGAAACAAGACAAGAAACAAGACAAGAAACAAGACAAGAAACAAGGCAAGAAACAAGACAAGAAACAAGACAAGAAACAAGACAAGAAACAAGACAAGAAACAAGACAAGAAACAAGGCAAGAAACAAGACGATAAACAAGACAATAAACAAGACAAGAAACAAGACAGGAAACAAGACAAGAAACAAGACAAGAAACAAGACTAGAAACAAGACAAGAAACCAGATAAGAAACCAGACAAGAAACCAGACAAGAAACAAGACAAGAAACAAGACAAGAAACAAGACAAGAAACAAGACAAGAAACAAAACAAGAGACAAGACAAGAAACAAAACAAGAAACAAGACAAGAAACAAGACAAGAAACAAGACAAGAAACAAGACAAGAAACAAGACAAGAAACAAGACAAGAAACAAGACAAGAAACAAGACAAGAAACAAGACAAGAAACAAGACAAGAAACAAGAAAATGTTTTTATTATTTATAGCTGATGAATTGTCCGTGGGTAAATAAAGAATATCTATCTATCTATCTATCTATCTATCTATCTATCAAGACAAGAAACAAGACAAGAAACAAGACAAGAAACAAAACAAGAAACAAGACAAGAGACAAGACAAGAAACAAGAGAAGAAACAAGACAAGACAAGACAAGACAAGAAACAAGACAGGAGAAGACAAGACAAGGCAAGACAAGAAACAAGACAAGACAAGACAAGACAAGACAAGAAACAAGACAGGAGAAGACAAGAAAAAACAAGACAAGACAGGAAACAAGACAAGAAACCAGACAAGAAACCAGACAAGAAACCTGACAAGAAACAAGACAAGAAACAAGACAACAAACAAGACAACAAACAAGACAAGAAACAAGAAAAGAAACAGGACAAGACAAGACAAGACAGGAAACAAGACAGGAGAAGACAACACAAGACAAGACCAGACAAGAAACCAGACAAGAAACAGGACAAAAAACAAGACAAGAAACAAGACAAGAAACAAGACAAGAAAAAAGACAAGAAACAAGACAAGAAACAAGACAAGAAACAAGACAAGAAACAAGACAAGAAACAAAACAAGAAAACAGACAAGAAACCAGACAAGAAACCAGACAAGAAACAAGAAACAAGACAAGAAACAAGACAAGAAACAAGAAAAGAAACAAGACAAGACAAGACAAAAAAAGAAACAAGACAGGAGAAGACAAGAAACAAGAAAAGAAACAAGACAAGACAAGACAAGACAAGAAACAAGACATGAGAAGACAAGACAAGACAAGACAAGACAAGAAACAAGACAAAAAACAAGACAAGAAACCAGACAAAAAACCAGACAAGAAACAAGACAAGAAACAAGACAAGAAACAAGACAAGAAACAAGACAAGAAGCAAGAAAAGAAACAAGACAAGAAACACGACAAGAAACAAGACAAGAAACAAGACAAGAAACAAGACAAGAAACAAGACAAGAAACAAGACAAGAAGCAAGAAAAGAAACAAGACAAGAAACAAGACAAGAAACAAGACAAGAAAAAGGACAAGAAACAAGACAAGAAACAAGACAAGAAACAAGACAAGAAACAAGACAAGAAACACGACAAGAAACAAGACAAGAAAAAAGACAAGAAAAAAGAATGGAGAAGACAAGACAAGACAAGACAAGACAAGAAACAAGACAAAAAACAAGACAAGAAACCAGACAAGAAACCAGACAAGAAACAAGACAAGAAAAAAGAGAGAAACAAGACAAGAAACAAGACAAGAGACAAGACAAGAAACAAGACAAGAAACAAGACAAGACAACACAAGACAAGAAACAAGACAGGAGAAGACAAGACAAGACAAGACAAGACAAGAAAGAAGACAAGAAACAAGACAAGAAAAAGGACAAGAAACAAGACAAGAAAAAAGACAAGAAACAAGACAAGAAACAAGACAAGAAACAAGACAACAAACAATACAAGAAACAAGACAAGAAACAAGAGAAGAAACAAGACAAGAAACAAAACAAGAAACAAGACAAGAAACAAGACAAGAAACAAGACAAGAAACAAGACAGGAAAAAAGACAAGACAAGACAAGACAAGACAAGAAACAAGACAGGAGAAGACAAGACAAGACAAGACAAGACAAGACAAGAAAGAAGACAAGAAACAAGACAAGAAACAGGACACGAAACAAGACAAGAAACAAGACATCAAACAAGACAAGAAACAAGACAACAAACAAGACAACAAACAAGACAACAAACAAGACAAGAAACAAGACAGGAATCAAGACAAGAAACAAGACAAGAAACAAAACAAGAAACAAGACAAGAATCAAGACAAGAAACAAGACAAAAAACAAGACAGGAAAAAAGAAAAGACAAGACAAGACAAGACAAGAAACAAGACAGGAGGAGACAAGACAAGACAAGACCACACAAAAAACAAGACAAGAAACAGGACAAGAAACAAGACAAGAAACAAGACAAGAAACAAGACAAGAAACAAGACACTAAAAAAGACAATAAACAAGACAATAAACAAGACAAGAAACAAGACAAGAAACAAGACAAGAAACAAAACAAGAAACAAGACAAGAAACAAGACAAGAGACAAGACAAGAAACAAGACAAGAAACAAGACAGGAAAAAAGACAAGACAAGACAAGACAAGAAACAAGAAAGGAGAAGACAAGACAAGACAAGACAAGACAAGAAACAGGACAAGAAACAAGACAAGAAACAAGACAAGAAACAAGACAAGAAACAAGACAAGAAACAAGACAAGAAACAAGACAGGAGAAGACAAGACAAGACAAGACGAGACAAGACAAGAAACAAGACAAAAAACAAGACAAGAAACGAGACAAGAAACCAGACAAGAAACAAGACAAGAAACAAGACAAGAAACAAGACAAGAAACAAGACAAGACAAGACAAAAAAACAAGACAAGAAACAAGACAAGACAAGACAAGACAAGAAACAAGACAGGAGAAGACAGGACAAGACAAGACAAGACAAGAATCAAGACAAGAAACAAGACAAGAAACAAGACAAGAACGAGACAAGAAACAAGACAAGAAACGAGACTAGAAACGAGACAAGAAACGAGACTAGAAACAAGACAAGAAACAAGACAAGAAACAAGACAAGAAACAAGAAAAGAAACAGGACAAGAAACAAGACAAGAAACAAGACAAGAAACAAGACAAGAAACAAGACAAGAAACAAGGCAAGAAACAAGAAAAGAAACAAGACAAGAAACAAGACAAGAAACAACACAAGAAACAAGACAAGAAACAAGGCAAGAAACAAAACAAGAAACAAGACAAGAAACAAGACAAGAAACAAGACAAGAAACAAGACAAGAAACAAGACAAGAAAAAAGACAAGAAACAAGACAAGAAACAAGAGAAAAAATAAGACAAGAAACCAGACAAGAAACCAGACAAGAAACCAGACAAGAAACAAGACAAGAAACAAGACAAGAAACAAGACAAGAAACAAGACAAGAAACAAAACAAAAGACAAGACAAGAAACAAAACAAGAAACAAGACAAGAAACCAGACAAGAAACCAGACAAGAAACCAGACAAGAAACAAGACAAGAAACAAGACAAGAAACAAGACAAGAAACAAGACAAGAAACAAGACAAGAAACAAGACAAGAAACAAGACAAGAAACAAGACAAGAAACAAGACAAGAAACAAGAAAATGTTTTTATTATTTATAGCTGATGAATTGTCCGTGGGTAAATAAAGAATATCTATCTATCTATCTATCTATCTATCTATCAAGACAAGAAACAAGACAAGAAACAAGACAAGAAACAAGACAAGAAACAAGACAGGAAAAAAGACAAGACAAGACAAGACAAGACAAGAAACAAGACAGGAGAAGACAAGAAAAGAAAAGACAAGACAAGAAACAAGACAAAAAACAAGACAATAAACCAGACAAGAAACCAGACAAGAAACCAGACAAGAAACAAGACAAGAAACAAGACAAGAAACAAGACAAGAAACAAGACAAGACACAAGACAAGAAACAAGACAAGAAACAAGAATGGAGAAGACAAGACAAGACAAGACAAGACAAGAAACAAGACAAAAAACAAGACAAGAAACATAACAAGAAACAAGAATGGAGAAGACAAGACAAGACAAGACAAGAAACAAGCCAAGAAACAAGACAAGAAACAAGACAAGAAACAAGACAAGAGACAAGACAAGAAACAAGACAAGAAAAAAAACAAGAAACAAGACAAGAAACAAGAATGGAGAAGACAAGACAAGACAGGAAACAAGACAAAAAACAAGACAAGAAACAAGACAAGAAACAAGAATGGAAAAGACAAGACAAGACAAGACAATAAACAAGACAAGAAAAAAGACAAGAAACAAGACAAGAAACAAGACAAGAAACAAGACAAGAGACAAGACAAGAAACAAGACAAGAAAAAAGACAAGACAAGACAAGACAAGAAACAAGACAGGAGAAGACAAGACAAGAAACAAGACAAGAAACAAGACAAGAAAAAGGACAAAAAACAGGACAAGAAACAAGACAAGAAAAAAGACAAGAAACAAGACAAGAAACAAGACAAGAAACAAGACAAGAAACAAGACAAGAAACAAGACAAGAAAAAAGACAAGAAACAAAACAAGAAACAAGACAAGAAACAAGACAAGAAACAAGACAAGAAACAAGACAAGAAACAAGACAGGAAAAAAGACAAGACAAGACAAGACAAGACAAGAGAAGAAACGAGACGAAAAACAAGAAAATAAACCAGACAAGAAACCAGACAAGAAACAAGACAAGAAACAAGACAATCAACAAGACAAGAAACAAGACAAGAAACAAGAAAAGAAACAAGACAAGACAAGACAAGACAAGAAACAAGACAGGAGGATACAAGACAAGACAAAACCAGACAAGAAACAAGACAAGAAACAGGACAAGAAACAAGACAAGAAACAAGAAAAGAAACAAGACAAGAAAAGAGACAATAAACAAGACAATAAACAAGACAATAAACAAGAAAAGAAACAAGACAAGAAACAAGACAAGAAACAAGACAAGAAACAAAACAAGAAACAAGACAAGAAACAAGACAAGAAAAGAGACAAGAAACAAGACAAGAAACAAGACAGGAAAAAAGACAAGACAAGACAAGACAAGAAACAAGAAAGGAGAAGACAAGACAAGACAAGACAAAACAAGAAACAGGACAAGAAACAAGACAAGAAACAAGACAAGAAACAAGACAAGAAACAATACAAGAAACAAGACAAGAAACAAGACAGGAGAAGACAAGACAAGACAAGACAAGACAAGAAACAAGACAAAAAACAAGACAAGAAACAAGACAAGAAACCAGACAAGAAACAAGACAAGAAACAAGACAAGAAACAAGACAACAAACAAGACAAGAGACAACACAAGAAACAAGACAAGAAACAAGACAAGACAAGACAAGACAAGAAACAAGACAGGAGAAGACAGGACAAGACAAGACAAGACAAGAAACAAGACAAGAAACAGAACAAGAAACAAGACAAGAAACAAGACAAAAAACAAGACAAGAAACAAGACAAGAAACAAGACAAAAAAAAAAGACAAGAAGAAAGACAAGAAACAAGACAAGAAACAAGACAAGAAACAAGACAAGAAACAAGACAAGAAACAAGACAAGAAACAAAACAAGAAACAAGACAAGAAACAAGACAAGAAACAAGACAAGAAACAAGACAAGAAACAAGACAAGAAACAAGACAAGACACAAGACAAGAAACAAGACAAGAAACAAGAATGGAGAAGACAAGACAAGACAAGACAAGAAACAAGACAAAAAACAAGACAAGAAACATAACAAGAAACAAGAATGGAGAAGACAAGACAAGACAAGACAAGAAACAAGCCAAGAAACAAGACAAGAAACCAGACAAGAAACCAGACAAGAAACCAGACAAGAAACAAGACAAGAAACAAGACAAGAAACAAGACAAGAAACAAGACAAGAAACAAGACAAGAAACAAGACAAGAAACAAGACAAGAAACAAGACAAGAAACAAGACAAGAAACAAGAAAATGTTTTTATTATTTATAGCTGATGAATTGTCCGTGGGTAAATAAAGAATATCTATCTATCTATCTATCTATCTATCTATCTATCTATCAAGACAAGAAACAAGACAAGAAACAAGACAAGAAACAAGACAAGAAACAAGACAGGAAAAAAGACAAGACAAGACAAGACAAGACAAGAAACAAGACAGGAGAAGACAAGAAAAGAAAAGACAAGACAAGAAACAAGACAAAAAACAAGACAATAAACCAGACAAGAAACCAGACAAGAAACCAGACAAGAAACAAGACAAGAAACAAGACAAGAAACAAGAAAAGAAACAAGACAAGACACAAGACAAGAAACAAGACAAGAAACAAGAATGGAGAAGACAAGACAAGACAAGACAAGACAAGAAACAAGACAAAAAACAAGACAAGAAACATAACAAGAAACAAGAATGGAGAAGACAAGACAAGACAAGACAAGAAACAAGCCAAGAAACAAGACAAGAAACAAGACAAGAAACAAGACAAGAGACAAGACAAGAAACAAGACAAGAAAAAAAACAAGAAACAAGACAAGAAACAAGAATGGAGAAGACAAGACAAGACAGGAAACAAGACAAAAAACAAGACAAGAAACAAGACAAGAAACAAGAATGGAAAAGACAAGACAAGACAAGACAATAAACAAGACAAAAAAAAAGACAAGAAACAAGACAAGAAACAAGACAAGAAACAAGACAAGAGACAAGACAAGAAACAAGACAAGAAAAAAGACAAGACAAGACAAGACAAGAAACAAGACAGGAGAAGACAAGACAAGAAACAAGACAAGAAACAAGACAAGAAAAAGGACAAAAAACAGGACAAGAAACAAGACAAGAAAAAAGACAAGAAACAAGACAAGAAACAAGACAAGAAACAAGACAAGAAACAAGACAAGAAAAAAGACAAGAAACAAAACAAGAAACAAGACAAGAAACAAGACAAGAAACAAGACAAGAAACAAGACAAGAAACAAGACAGGAAAAAAGACAAGACAAGACAAGACAAGACAAGAAACAAGACAAGAAACAAGACAAGACAAGACAAGACAAGAGAAGAAACGAGACGAAAAACAAGAAAATAAACCAGACAAGAAACCAGACAAGAAACAAGACAAGAAACAAGACAATCAACAAGACAAGAAACAAGACAAGAAACAAGAAAAGAAACAAGACAAGACAAGACAAGACAAGAAACAAGACAGGAGGATACAAGACAAGACAAAACCAGACAAGAAACAAGACAAGAAACAGGACAAGAAACAAGACAAGAAACAAGAAAAGAAACAAGACAAGAAAAGAGACAATAAACAAGACAATAAACAAGACAATAAACAAGAAAAGAAACAAGACAAGAAACAAGACAAGAAACAAGACAAGAAACAAAACAAGAAACAAGACAAGAAACAAGACAAGAAAAGAGACAAGAAACAAGACAAGAAACAAGACAGGAAAAAAGACAAGACAAGACAAGACAAGAAACAAGAAAGGAGAAGACAAGACAAGACAAGACAAGACAAGAAACAGGACAAGAAACAAGACAAGAAACAAGACAAGAAACAAGACAAGAAACAAGACAAGAAACAAGACAAGAAACAAGACAGGAGAAGACAAGACAAGACAAGACAAGACAAGAAACAAGACAAAAAACAAGACAAGAAACAAGACAAGAAACCAGACAAGAAACAAGACAAGAAACAAGACAAGAAACAAGACAAGAATCAAGACAAGAGACAAGACAAGAAACAAGACAAGAAACAAGACAAGACAAGACAAGACAAGAAACAAGACAGGAGAAGACAGGACAAGACAAGACAAGACAAGAAACAAGACAAGAAACAGAACAAGAAACAAGACAAGAAACAAGACAAAAAACAAGACAAGAAACAAGACAAGAAACAAGACAAAAAAAAAGACAAGAAGAAAGACAAGAAACAAGACAAGAAACAAGACAAGAAACAAGACAAGAAACAAGACAAGAAACAAAACAAGAAACAAGACAAGAAACAAGAATGGAGAAGACAAGACAAGACAGGAAACAAGACAAAAAACAAGACAAGAAACAAGACAAGAAACAAGAATGGAAAAGACAAGACAAGACAAGACAATAAACAAGACAAGAAAAAAGACAAGAAACAAGACAAGAAACAAGACAAGAAACAAGACAAGAGACAAGACAAGAAACAAGACAAGAAAAAAGACAAGACAAGACAAGACAAGAAACAAGACAGGAGAAGACAAGACAAGAAACAAGACAAGAAACAAGACAAGAAACAGGACAAAAAACAGGACAAGAAACAAGACAAGAAAAAAGACAAGAAACAAGACAAGAAACAAGACAAGAAACAAGACAAGAAACAAGACAAGAAACAAGACAAGAAAAAAGACAAGAAACAAGACAAGAAACAAGACAAGAAACAAGACAAGAAACAAGACAAGAAACAAGACAAGAAACAAGACAAGAAACAAGACAGGAAAAAAGACAAGACAAGACAAGACAAGACAAGAAACAAGACAAGAAACAAGACAAGACAAGACAAGACAAGAGAAGAAACGAGACGAAAAACAAGAAAATAAACCAGACAAGAAACCAGACAAGAAACAAGACAAGAAACAAGACAATAAACAAGACAAGAAACAAGACAAGAAACAAGAAAAGAAACAAGACAAGACAAGACAAGACAAGAAAAAAGACAGGAGGATACAAGACAAGACAAAACCAGACAAGAAACAAGACAAGAAACAGGACAAGAAACAAGACAAGAAACAAGAAAAGAAACAAGACAAGAAAAGAGACAATAAACAAGACAATAAACAAGACAATAAACAAGACAAGAAACAAGACAAGAAACAAGACAAGAAACAAGACAAGAAACAAAACAAGAAACAAGACAAGAAACAAGACAAGAAACAAGACAAGACACAAGACAAGAAACAAGACAAGAAACAAGAATGGAGAAGACAAGACAAGACAAGACAAGAAACAAGACAAAAAACAAGACAAGAAACATAACAAGAAACAAGAATGGAGAAGACAAGACAAGACAAGACAAGAAACAAGCCAAGAAACAAGACAAGAAACCAGACAAGAAACCAGACAAGAAACCAGACAAGAAACAAGACAAGAAACAAGACAAGAAACAAGACAAGAAACAAGACAAGAAACAAGACAAGAAACAAGACAAGAAACAAGACAAGAAACAAGACAAGAAACAAGACAAGAAACAAGAAAATGTTTTTATTATTTATAGCTGATGAATTGTCCGTGGGTAAATAAAGAATATCTATCTATCTATCTATCTATCTATCTATCTATCTATCAAGACAAGAAACAAGACAAGAAACAAGACAAGAAACAAGACAAGAAACAAGACAGGAAAAAAGACAAGACAAGACAAGACAAGACAAGAAACAAGACAGGAGAAGACAAGAAAAGAAAAGACAAGACAAGAAACAAGACAAAAAACAAGACAATAAACCAGACAAGAAACCAGACAAGAAACCAGACAAGAAACAAGACAAGAAACAAGACAAGAAACAAGAAAAGAAACAAGACAAGACACAAGACAAGAAACAAGACAAGAAACAAGAATGGAGAAGACAAGACAAGACAAGACAAGACAAGAAACAAGACAAAAAACAAGACAAGAAACATAACAAGAAACAAGAATGGAGAAGACAAGACAAGACAAGACAAGAAACAAGCCAAGAAACAAGACAAGAAACAAGACAAGAAACAAGACAAGAGACAAGACAAGAAACAAGACAAGAAAAAAAACAAGAAACAAGACAAGAAACAAGAATGGAGAAGACAAGACAAGACAGGAAACAAGACAAAAAACAAGACAAGAAACAAGACAAGAAACAAGAATGGAAAAGACAAGACAAGACAAGACAATAAACAAGACAAAAAAAAAGACAAGAAACAAGACAAGAAACAAGACAAGAAACAAGACAAGAGACAAGACAAGAAACAAGACAAGAAAAAAGACAAGACAAGACAAGACAAGAAACAAGACAGGAGAAGACAAGACAAGAAACAAGACAAGAAACAAGACAAGAAAAAGGACAAAAAACAGGACAAGAAACAAGACAAGAAAAAAGACAAGAAACAAGACAAGAAACAAGACAAGAAACAAGACAAGAAACAAGACAAGAAAAAAGACAAGAAACAAAACAAGAAACAAGACAAGAAACAAGACAAGAAACAAGACAAGAAACAAGACAAGAAACAAGACAGGAAAAAAGACAAGACAAGACAAGACAAGACAAGAAACAAGACAAGAAACAAGACAAGACAAGACAAGACAAGAGAAGAAACGAGACGAAAAACAAGAAAATAAACCAGACAAGAAACCAGACAAGAAACAAGACAAGAAACAAGACAATCAACAAGACAAGAAACAAGACAAGAAACAAGAAAAGAAACAAGACAAGACAAGACAAGACAAGAAACAAGACAGGAGGATACAAGACAAGACAAAACCAGACAAGAAACAAGACAAGAAACAGGACAAGAAACAAGACAAGAAACAAGAAAAGAAACAAGACAAGAAAAGAGACAATAAACAAGACAATAAACAAGACAATAAACAAGAAAAGAAACAAGACAAGAAACAAGACAAGAAACAAGACAAGAAACAAAACAAGAAACAAGACAAGAAACAAGACAAGAAAAGAGACAAGAAACAAGACAAGAAACAAGACAGGAAAAAAGACAAGACAAGACAAGACAAGAAACAAGAAAGGAGAAGACAAGACAAGACAAGACAAGACAAGAAACAGGACAAGAAACAAGACAAGAAACAAGACAAGAAACAAGACAAGAAACAAGACAAGAAACAAGACAAGAAACAAGACAGGAGAAGACAAGACAAGACAAGACAAGACAAGAAACAAGACAAAAAACAAGACAAGAAACAAGACAAGAAACCAGACAAGAAACAAGACAAGAAACAAGACAAGAAACAAGACAAGAATCAAGACAAGAGACAAGACAAGAAACAAGACAAGAAACAAGACAAGACAAGAAACAAGACAGGAGAAGACAGGACAAGACAAGACAAGACAAGAAACAAGACAAGAAACAGAACAAGAAACAAGACAAGAAACAAGACAAAAAACAAGACAAGAAACAAGACAAGAAACAAGACAAAAAAAAAGACAAGAAGAAAGACAAGAAACAAGACAAGAAACAAGACAAGAAACAAGACAAGAAACAAGACAAGAAACAAAACAAGAAACAAGACAAGAAACAAGAATGGAGAAGACAAGACAAGACAGGAAACAAGACAAAAAACAAGACAAGAAACAAGACAAGAAACAAGAATGGAAAAGACAAGACAAGACAAGACAATAAACAAGACAAGAAAAAAGACAAGAAACAAGACAAGAAACAAGACAAGAAACAAGACAAGAGACAAGACAAGAAACAAGACAAGAAAAAAGACAAGACAAGACAAGACAAGAAACAAGACAGGAGAAGACAAGACAAGAAACAAGACAAGAAACAAGACAAGAAACAGGACAAAAAACAGGACAAGAAACAAGACAAGAAAAAAGACAAGAAACAAGACAAGAAACAAGACAAGAAACAAGACAAGAAACAAGACAAGAAACAAGACAAGAAAAAAGACAAGAAACAAGACAAGAAACAAGACAAGAAACAAGACAAGAAACAAGACAAGAAACAAGACAAGAAACAAGACAAGAAACAAGACAGGAAAAAAGACAAGACAAGACAAGACAAGACAAGAAACAAGACAAGAAACAAGACAAGACAAGACAAGACAAGAGAAGAAACGAGACGAAAAACAAGAAAATAAACCAGACAAGAAACCAGACAAGAAACAAGACAAGAAACAAGACAATAAACAAGACAAGAAACAAGACAAGAAACAAGAAAAGAAACAAGACAAGACAAGACAAGACAAGAAAAAAGACAGGAGGATACAAGACAAGACAAAACCAGACAAGAAACAAGACAAGAAACAGGACAAGAAACAAGACAAGAAACAAGAAAAGAAACAAGACAAGAAAAGAGACAATAAACAAGACAATAAACAAGACAATAAACAAGACAAGAAACAAGACAAGAAACAAGACAAGAAACAAGACAAGAAACAAAACAAGAAACAAGACAAGAAACAAGACAAGAAAAGAGACAAGAAACAAGACAAGAAACAAGACAGGAAAAAAGACAAGACAAGACAAGACAAGACAAGAAACAAGAAAGGAGAAGACAAGACAAGACAAGACAAGAAACAGGACAAGAAACAAGACAAGAAACAAGACAAGAAACAAGACAAGAAACAAGACAAGAAACAAGACAGGAGAAGACAAGACAAGACAAGACAAGACAAGAAACAAGACAAAAAACAAGACAAGAAACAAGACAAGAAACCAGACAAGAAACAAGACAAGACAAGACAAGACAAGAAACAAGACAAGAAACAAGACAAGAAACAAGACAAGAAACAAGACAAGAAACAAGACAAGACAAGACAAGACAAGAAACAGGACAAGAAACAAGACAAGAAACAAGACAAGAAACAAGACAAGAAACAAGACAAGAAACAAGACAAGAGACAAGACAAGAAACAAGACAAGAAACAAGACAAGACAAGACAAGACAAGAAACAAGACAGGAGAAGACAGGACAAGACAAGACAAGACAAGAAACAAGACAAGAAACAGGACAAGAAACAAGACAAGAAACAAGACAAAAAACAAGACAAGAAACAAGACAAGAAACAAGACAAAAAAAAAGACAAGAAGAAAGACAAGAAACAAGACAAGAAACAAGACAAGAAACAAGACAAGAAACAAGACAAGAAACAAAACAAGAAACAAGACAAGAAACAAGACAAGAAACAAGACAAGAAACAAGACAAGAAACAAGACAAGACACAAGACAAGAAACAAGACAAGAAACAAGAATGGAGAAGACAAGACAAGACAAGACAAGAAACAAGACAAAAAACAAGACAAGAAACATAACAAGAAACAAGAATGGAGAAGACAAGACAAGACAAGACAAGAAACAAGCCAAGAAACAAGACAAGAAACAAGACAAGAAACAAGACAAGAGACAAGACAAGAAACAAGACAAGAAGCAAGACAAGAAACAAGAATGGAGAAGACAAGACAAGACAAGACAGGAAACAAGACAAAAAACAAGACAAGAAACAAGACAAGAAACAAGAATGGAGAAGACAAGACAAGACAAGACAAGAAACAAGACAAGAAAAAAGACAAGAAACAAGACAAGAAACAAGACAAGAGACAAGACAAGAAACAAGACAAGAAAAAAGACAAGACAATACAAGACAAGAAACAAGACAGGGGAAGACAAGACAAGACAAGACAAGACAAGAAACAAGACAAGAAACAAGACAAGAAACAGGACAAAAAACAAGACAAGAAACAAGACAAGAAAAAAGACAAGAAACAAGACAAGAAACAAGACAAGAAACAAGACAAGAAACAAGACAAGAAACAAGACAAGAAAAAAGACAAGAAACAAAACAAGAAACAAGACAAGAAACAAGACAAGAAACAAGACAAGAAACAAGACAAGAAACAAGACAGGAAAAAAGACAAGACAAGACAAGACAAGACAAAAAACAAGACAAGAAACAAGACAAGACAGGACAAGACAAGAGAAGAAACGAGACGAAAAACAAGAAAATAAACCAGACAAGAAACCAGACAAGAAACAAGACAAGAAACAAGACAATAAACAAGACAAGAAACAAGACAAGAAACAAGAAAAGAAACAAGACAAGACAAGACAACACAAGAAACAAGACAGGAGGATACAAGACAAGACAAAACCAGACAAGAAACAAGACAAGAAACAGGACAAGAAACAAGACAATAAACAAGAAAAGAAACAAGACAAGAAACAAGACAAGAAACAAGACAAGAAAAAAAACAAGAAACAAGACAAGAAACAAGACAAGAAAAGAGACAAGAAACAAGACAAGAAACAAGACAGGAAAAAAGACAAGACAAGACAAGACAAGAAACAAGAAAGGAGAAGACAAGACAAGACAAGACAAGACAAGAAACAGGACAGGAAACAAGACAAGAAACAAGACAGGAGAAGACAAGACAAGACAAGACAAGACAAGAAACAAGACAAAAAACAAGACAAGAAACAAGACAAGAAACCAGACAAGAAACAGGACAAGAAACAAGACAAGAAACAAGACAAAAAACAAGACAAGAAACAAGACAAGAAACAAGACAAGAAACAAGACAAGAAACAAGACAAAAAGAAAGACAAGAAACAAGACAAGAAACAAGACAAGAAACAACACAAGAAACAAGACAAGAAACAACACAAGAAACAAGACAAGAAACAAAACCTGAAACAAGACAAGAAACAAGACAAGAAACAAGACAAGAAACAAGACAGGAAAAAAGACAAGAGAAGACAAGACAAGACAAGAAACAAGACCGGAGAAGACAAGACAAGAAACAAGACAATAAACCAGACAAGAAACTAGACAAGAAACAAGAGAAGAAACAAGACAAGAAACAAGACAAGAAACAAGACAAGAAACAAGACAAGAAACAAGACAAGAAACAAGACAAGAAACAAGACAAGAAACAAGACAAGAAACAAGACAAGAAACAGGAAAATGTTTTTAGTATTTATAGCTGATGAATTGTCCGTGGGTAAATAAAGATTATCTATCTATCTATCTATCTATCTGTCTATCTATCTATCTATCTATCTATCTATCTATCTATCTATCTATCTATCTATCTATCAACACAAGAAAAAGGACAAGAAACAAGACAAGACAAGACAAGAAACAAGACAGGAGAAGACAAGACAAGACAAGACAAGAAACAAGACAAGAAACAAGACAAGAAAAAAGACAAGAAACAAAACAAGAAACAAGACAAGAAACAAGACAAGAAACAAGACAAGAAACAAGACAAGAAACAAGACAGGAAAAAAGACAAGACAAGACAAGACAAGACAAGAAACAAGACAAGAAACAAGACAAGACAAGACAAGACAAGAGAAGAAACGAGACGAAAAACAAGAAAATAAACCAGACAAGAAACCAGACAAGAAACAAGACAATAAACAAGACAAGAAACAAGACAAGAAACAAGAAAAGAAACAAGACAAGACAAGACAAGACAAGAAACAAGACAGGAGGATACAAGACAAGACAAAACCAGACAAGAAACAAGACAAGAAACAGGACAAGAAACAAGACAAGAAACAAGAAAAGAAACAAGACAAGAAAAGAGACAATAAACAAGACAATAAACAAGACAATAAACAAGAAAAGAAACAAGACAAGAAACAAGACAAGAAACAAGACAAGAAACCAGACAAGAAACAAGACAAGAAACAAGACAAGAAACAAGACAAGAAACAAGACAAGAAACAAGACAGGAAAAAAGACAAGAAACAAGACAAGACAAGAAACAAGAAAGGAGAAGACAAGACAAGACAAGACAAGAAACAGGACAAGAAACAAGACAAGAAACAAGACAAGAAACAAGACAAGAAACAAGACAAGAAACAAGACAGGAGAAGACAAGACAAGACAAGACAAGACAAGAAACAAGACAAAAAACAAGACAAGAAACAAGACAAGAAACCAGACAAGAAACAAGACAAGAAACAAGACAAGAAACAAGACAAGAAACAAGACAAGAGACAAGACAAGAAACAAGACAAGAAACAAGACAAGACAAGACAAGACAAGACAAGAAACAAGACAGGAGAAGACAGGACAAGACAAGACAAGACAAGAAACAAGACAAGAAACAGGACAAGAAACAAGACAAGAAACAAGACAAAAAACAAGACAAGAAACAAGACAAGAAACAAGACAAAAAAAAAGACAAGAAGAAAGACAAGAAACAAGACAAGAAACAAGACAAGAAACAAGACAAGAAACAAGACAAGAAACAAAACAAGAAACAAGACAAGAAACAAGACAAGAAACAAGACAAGAAACAAGACAAGAAACAAGACAAGACACAAGACAAGAAACAAGACAAGAAACAAGAATGGAGAAGACAAGACAAGACAAGACAAGAAACAAGACAAAAAACAAGACAAGAAACATAACAAGAAACAAGAATGGAGAAGACAAGACAAGACAAGACAAGAAACAAGCCAAGAAACAAGACAAGAAACAAGACAAGAAACAAGACAAGAGACAAGACAAGAAACAAGACAAGAAACAAGACAAGAAACAAGAATGGAGAAGACAAGACAAGACAAGACAGGAAACAAGACAAAAAACAAGACAAGAAACAAGACAAGAAACAAGAATGGAGAAGACAAGACAAGACAAGAAACAAGACAAGAAAAAAGACAAGAAACAAGACAAGAAACAAGACAAGAGACAAGACAAGAAACAAGACAAGAAAAAAGACAAGACAATACAAGACAAGAAACAAGACAGGGGAAGACAAGACAAGACAAGACAAGACAAGAAACAAGACAAGAAACAAGACAAGAAACAGGACAAAAAACAAGACAAGAAACAAGACAAGAAAAAAGACAAGAAACAAGACAAGAAACAAGACAAGAAACAAGACAAGAAACAAGACAAGAAAAAAGACAAGAAACAAAACAAGAAACAAGACAAGAAACAAGACAAGAAACAAGACAAGAAACAAGACAAGAAACAAGACAGGAAAAAAGACAAGACAAGACAAGACAAGACAAAAAACAAGACAAGAAACAAGACAAGACAGGACAAGACAAGAGAAGAAACGAGACGAAAAACAAGAAAATAAACCAGACAAGAAACCAGACAAGAAACAAGACAAGAAACAAGACAGGAGGATACAAGACAAGACAAAACCAGACAAGAAACAAGACAAGAAACAGGACAAGAAACAAGACAAGAAACAAGAAAAGAAACAAGACAAGAAAAGAGACAATAAACAAGACAATAAATAAGACAATAAACAAGAAAAGAAACAAGACAAGAAACAAGACAAGAAACAAGACAAGAAACCAGACAAGAAACAAGACAAGAAACAAGACAAGAAACAAGACAAGAAACAAGACAAGAAACAAGACAGGAAAAAAGACAAGAAACAAGACAAGACAAGAAACAAGAAAGGAGAAGACAAGACAAGACAAGACAAGAAACAGGACAAGAAACAAGACAAGAAACAAGACAAGAAACAAGACAAGAAACAAGACAAGAAACAAGACAGGAGAAGACAAGACAAGACAAGACAAGACAAGAAACAAGACAAAAAACAAGACAAGAAACAAGACAAGAAACCAGACAAGAAACAAGACAAGAAACAAGACAAGAAACAAGACAAGAAACAAGACAAGAGACAAGACAAGAAACAAGACAAGAAACAAGACAAGACAAGACAAGACAAGACAAGAAACAAGACAGGAGAAGACAGGACAAGACAAGACAAGACAAGAAACAAGACAAGAAACAGGACAAGAAACAAGACAAGAAACAAGACAAAAAACAAGACAAGAAACAAGACAAGAAACAAGACAAAAAAAAAGACAAGAAGAAAGACAAGAAACAAGACAAGAAACAAGACAAGAAACAAGACAAGAAACAAGACAAGAAACAAAACAAGAAACAAGACAAGAAACAAGACAAGAAACAAGACAAGAAACAAGACAAGAAACAAGACAAGACACAAGACAAGAAACAAGACAAGAAACAAGAATGGAGAAGACAAGACAAGACAAGACAAGAAACAAGACAAAAAACAAGACAAGAAACATAACAAGAAACAAGAATGGAGAAGACAAGACAAGACAAGACAAGAAACAAGCCAAGAAACAAGACAAGAAACAAGACAAGAAACAAGACAAGAGACAAGACAAGAAACAAGACAAGAAACAAGACAAGAAACAAGAATGGAGAAGACAAGACAAGACAAGACAGGAAACAAGACAAAAAACAAGACAAGAAACAAGACAAGAAACAAGAATGGAGAAGACAAGACAAGACAAGACAAGAAACAAGACAAGAAAAAAGACAAGAAACAAGACAAGAAACAAGACAAGAGACAAGACAAGAAACAAGACAAGAAAAAAGACAAGACAATACAAGACAAGAAACAAGACAGGGGAAGACAAGACAAGACAAGACAAGACAAGAAACAAGACAAGAAACAAGACAAGAAACAGGACAAAAAACAAGACAAGAAACAAGACAAGAAAAAAGACAAGAAACAAGACAAGAAACAAGACAAGAAACAAGACAAGAAACAAGACAAGAAAAAAGACAAGAAACAAAACAAGAAACAAGACAAGAAACAAGACAAGAAACAAGACAAGAAACAAGACAAGAAACAAGACAGGAAAAAAGACAAGACAAGACAAGACAAGACAAAAAACAAGACAAGAAACAAGACAAGACAGGACAAGACAAGAGAAGAAACGAGACGAAAAACAAGAAAATAAACCAGACAAGAAACCAGACAAGAAACAAGACAAGAAACAAGACAATAAACAAGACAAGAAACAAGACAAGAAACAAGAAAAGAAACAAGACAAGACAAGACAAGACAAGAAACAAGACAGGAGGATACAAGACAAGACAAAACCAGACAAGAAACAAGACAAGAAACAGGACAAGAAACAAGACAAGAAACAAGAAAAGAAACAAGACAAGAAAAGAGACAATAAACAAGACAATAAACTAGACAATAAACAAGAAAAGAAACAAGACAAGAAACAAGACAAGAAACAAGACAAGAAAAAAAACAAGAAACAAGACAAGAAACAAGACAAGAAAAGAGACAAGAAACAAGACAAGAAACAAGACAGGAAAAAAGACAAGACAAGACAAGACAAGAAACAAGAAAGGAGAAGACAAGACAAGACAAGACAAGACAAGAAACAGGACAAGAAACAAGACAAGAAACAAGACAAGAAACAAGACAAGAAACAAGACAGGAGAAGACAAGACAAGACAAGACAAGACAAGAAACAAGACAAAAAACAAGACAAGAAACAAGACAAGAAACCAGACAAGAAACAAGACAAGAAACAAGACAAGAAACAAGGCAAGAAACAAGACAAGAGACAAGACAAGAAACAAGACAAGAAACAAGACAAGACAAGACAAGACAAGAAACAAGACAGGAGAAGACAGGACAAGACAAGACAAGACAAGAAACAAGACAAGAAACAGGACAAGAAACAAGACAAGAAACAAGACAAAAAACAAGACAAGAAACAAGACAAGAAACAAGACAAGAAACAAGACAAAAAGAAAGACAAGAAACAAGACAAGAAACAACACAAGAAACAACACAAGAAACAAAACAAGAAACAAAACCTGAAACAAGACAAGAAACAAGACAAGAAACAAGACAAGAAACAAGACAGGAAAAAAGACAAGACAAGACAAGACAAGACAAGAAACAAGACCGGAGAAGACAAGACAAGAA
>OX393571.1:1489375-1491875 GCA_947652115.1 Blastomussa wellsi
ACAAGAAAAGAAACAGGACAAGACAAGACAAGACAGGAAACAAGACAGGAGAAGACAACACAAGACAAGACCAGACAAGAAACCAGACAAGAAACAAGACAAGAAACAGGACAAAAAACAAGACAAGAAACAAGACAAGAAACAAGACAAGAAAAAAGACAAGAAACAAGACAAGAAACAAGACAAGAAACAAGACAAGAAACAAGACAAGAAACAAAACAAGAAAACAGACAAGAAACTAGACAAGAAACCAGACAAGAAACAAGAAACAAGACAAGAAACAAGACAAGAAACAAGAAAAGAAACAAGACAAGACAAGACAAGACAAGAAACAAGACAGGAGAAGACAAGAAACAAGAAAAGAAACAAGACAAGACAAGACAAGACAAGACAAGAAACAAGACATGAGAAGACAAGACAAGACAAGACAAGACAAGAAACAAGACAAAAAACAAGACAAGAAACCAGACAAAAAAACAGACAAGAAACAAGACAAGAAACAAGACAACAAACAAGACAAGAAACAAGACAAGAAGCAAGAAAAGAAACAAGAAAAGAAACAAGACAAGACAAGACAAGACAAGACAAGAAACAAGACAGGAGAAGACAAGACAAGACAAGACCAGACAACGATAAGACAAGAAACAAGACAAGAAAAAGGACAAGAAACAAGACAAGAAACAAGACAAGAAACAAGACAAGAAACAAGACAAGAAACACGACAAGAAACAAGACAAGAAACAAGACAAGAAACAGGAAAATGTTTTTAGTATTTATAGCTGATGAATTGTCCGTGGGTAAATAAAGATTATCTATCTAGCTATCTATCTATCTATCTATCTATCTATCTATCTATCTATCTATCTGTCTATCTATCTATCTATCTATCTATCTATCAACACAAGAAAAAGGACAAGAAACAAGACAAGACAAGACAAGAAACAAGACAGGAGAAGACAAGACAAGACAAGACAAGACAAGAAACAAGACAAGAAACAAGACAAGAAACAAGACAAGAAACAAGACAAGAAACAAGACAAGAAACAAGACAAGAAACAAGACAAGAAACAAAACAAGAAACAAGACAAGAAACAAAACAAGAAACAAGACAAGAAACAAGACAAGAAACCAGACAAGAAACAAGACAAGAAACAAGACAAGAGACAAGACAAGAAACAAGACAAGAAACAAGACAAGACAAGACAAGACAAGAAACAAGACAGGAGAAGACAGGACAAGACAAGACAAGACAAGAAACAAGACAAGAAACAGGACAAGAAACAAGACAAGAAACAAGACAAAAAACAAGACAAGAAACAAGACAAGAAACAAGACAAGAAACAAGACAAGAAGAAAGACAAGAAACAAGAAAAGAAACAAGACAAGAAACAAGACAAGAAACAACACAAGAAACAAGACAAGAAACAAAACATGAAACAAGACAAGAAACAAGACAAGAAACAAGACAAGAAACAAGACAGGAAAAAAGACAAGACAAGACAAGACAAGACAAGAAACAAGACCGGAGAAGACAAGACAAGACAAGACAAGACAAGAAACAAGACAATAAACCAGACAAGAGACTAGACAAGAAACAAGACAAGAAACAAGACAAGAAACAAGACAAGAAACAAGACAAAAAAAAAGACAAGAAACAAGACAAGAAACAGGAAAATGTTTTTAGTATTTATAGCTGATGAATTGTCCGTGGGTAAATAAAGATTATCTATCTATCTATCTATCTATCTATCTATCTATCTATCTATCTATCTATCTATCTATCAACACAAGAAAAAGGACAAGAAACAGGACAAGACAAGACAAGAAACAAGACAGGAGAAGACAAGACAAGACAAGACAAGACAAGAAACAAGAAAAGAAACCAGACAAGAAACCAGACAAGAAACCTGACAAGAAACAAGACAAGAAACAAGACACAAAACAAGACAACAAACAAGACAAGAAACAAGAAAAGAAACAGGACAAGACAAGACAAGACAGGAAACAAGACAGGAGAAGACAACACAAGACAAGACCAGACAACGATAAGACAAGAAACAAGACAAGAAAAAGGACAAGAAACAAGACAAAAAACAAGACAAGAAACATAACAAGAAACAAGAATGGAGAAGACAAGACAAGACAAGACAAGAAACAAGCCAAGAAACAAGACAAGAAACAAGACAAGAAACAAGACAAGAGACAAGACAAGAAACAAGACAAGAAACAAGACAAGAAACAAGAATGGAGAAGACAAGACAAGACAAGACAGGAAACAAGACAAAAAACAAGACAAGAAACAAGACAAGAAACAAGAATGGAGAAGACAAGACAAGACAAGACAAGAAACAAGACAAGAAAAAAGACAAGAAACAAGACAAGAAACAAGACAAGAGACAAGACAAGAAACAAGACAAGAAAAAAGACAAGACAATACAAGACAAGAAACAAGACAGGGGAAGACAAGACAAGACAAGACAAGACAAGAAACAAGACAAGA
>OX393571.1:1496875-1549375 GCA_947652115.1 Blastomussa wellsi
AGACAAGAAACAAGACAGGAGAAGACAGGACAAGACAAGACAAGACAAGAAACAAGACAAGAAACAGGACAAGAAACAAGACAAGAAACAAGACAAAAAACAAGACAAGAAACAAGACAAGAAACAAGACAAGAAACAAGACAAGAAGAAAGACAAGAAACAAGAAAAGAAACAAGACAAGAAACAAGACAAGAAACAACACAAGAAACAAGACAAGAAACAAAACATGAAACAAGACAAGAAACAAGACAAGAAACAAGACAAGAAACAAGACAGGAAAAAAGACAAGACAAGACAAGACAAGACAAGAAACAAGACCGGAGAAGACAAGACAAGACAAGACAAGACAAGAAACAAGACAATAAACCAGACAAGAGACTAGACAAGAAACAAGACAAGAAACAAGACAAGAAACAAGACAAGAAACAAGACAAAAAAAAAGACAAGAAACAAGACAAGAAACAGGAAAATGTTTTTAGTATTTATAGCTGATGAATTGTCCGTGGGTAAATAAAGATTATCTATCTATCTATCTATCTATCTATCTATCTATCTATCTATCTATCTATCTATCAACACAAGAAAAAGGACAAGAAACAGGACAAGACAAGACAAGAAACAAGACAGGAGAAGACAAGACAAGACAAGACAAGACAAGAAACAAGAAAAGAAACCAGACAAGAAACCAGACAAGAAACCTGACAAGAAACAAGACAAGAAACAAGACACAAAACAAGACAACAAACAAGACAAGAAACAAGAAAAGAAACAGGACAAGACAAGACAAGACAGGAAACAAGACAGGAGAAGACAACACAAGACAAGACCAGACAACGATAAGACAAGAAACAAGACAAGAAAAAGGACAAGAAACAAGACAAGAAACAAGACAAGAAACAAGACAAGAAACAAGACAAGAAACACGACAAGAAACAAGACAAGAAACAAGACAAGAAACAAGAATGGAGAAGACAAGACAAGACAAGACAAGACAAGAAACAAGACAAAAAACAAGACAAGAAACCAGACAAGAAACCAGACAAGAAACAAGACAAGAAAAAAGATAGAAACAAGACAAGAAACAAGACAAGAGACAAGACAAGAAACAAGACAAGAAACAAGACAAGACAACACAAGACAAGAAACAAGACAGGAGAAGACAAGACAAGACAAGACAAGACAAGAAAGAAGACAACAAACAAGACAAGAAACAGGACAAGAAACAAGACAAGAAAAAAGACAAGAAACAAAACAAGAAACAAGACAAGAAACAAGACAAGAAACAAGACAAGAAACAAGACAAGAAACAAGACAACAAACAATACAAGAAACAAGACAAGAAACAAGAGAAGAAACAAGACAAGAAACAAAACAGGAAACAAGACAAGAAACAAGACAAGAAACAAGACAGGAAAAAAGACAAGACAAGACAAGACAAGACAAGAAACAAGACAGGAGAAGACAAGACAAGACAAGACAAGACAAGACAAGAAACAAGACAAGAAACAAGACAAGAAACAGGACAAGAAACAAGACAAGAAACAAGACATCAAACAAGACAAGAAACAAGACAACAAACAAGACAACAAACAAGACAACAAACAAGACAAGAAACAAGACAAGAATCAAGACAACAAACAAGACAAGAAACAAAACAAGAAACAAGACAAGAAACAAGACAAGAAACAAGACAAGAGACAAGACAAGAAACAAGACAAGAAACAAGACAGGAAAAAAGACAAGACAAGACAAGACAAGAAACAAGAAAGGAGAAGACAAGATAAGACAAGACAAGACAAGAAACAGGACAAGAAACAAGACAAGAAACAAGACAAGAAACAAGACAAAAAACAAGACAAGAAACAAGACAAGAAACAAGACAGGAGAAGACAAGACAAGACAAGACGAGACAAGACAAGAAACAAGACAAAAAACAAGACAAGAAACGAGACAAGAAACCAGACAAGAAACAAGACAAGAAACAAGACAAGAAACAAGACAAGAAACAAGACAAGACAAGACAAAAAAACAAGACAAGAAACAAGACAAGACAAGACAAGACAAGAAACAAGACAGGAGAAGACAGGACAAGACAAGACAAGACAAGAATCAAGACAAGAAACAAGACAAGAAACAAGACAAGAACGAGACAAGAAACAAGACAAGAAACGAGACTTGAAACGAGACAAGAAACGAGACTAGAAACAAGACAAGAAACAAGACAAGAAACAAGGCAAGAAACAAGAAAAGAAACAGGACAAGAAACAAGACAAGAAACAAGACAAGAAACAAGACAAGAAACAAGACAAGAAACAAGGCAAGAAACAAGACAAGAAACAAGACAAGAAACAAGACAAGAAACAACACAAGAAACAAGACAAGAAACAAGGCAAGAAACAAAACAAGAAACAAGACAAGAAACAAGACAAGAAACAAGACAAGAAACAAGACAAGAAAAAAGACAAGAAACAAGACAAGAAACAAGACAAAAAACAAGACAAGAAACCAGACAAGAAACCAGACAAGAAACCAGACAAGAAACAAGACAAGAAACAAGACAAGAAACAAGACAAGAAACAAGACAAGAAACAAAACAAAAGACAAGACAAGAAACAAAACAAGAAACAAGACAAGAAACAAGACAAGAAACCAGACAAGAAACCAGACAAGAAACCAGACAAAAAACAAGACAAGAAACAAGACAAAAAACAAGACAAGAAACAAGACAAGAAACAAGACAAGAAACAAGACAAGAAACAAGACAAGAAACAAGACAAGAAACAAGAAAATGTTTTTATTATTTATAGCTGATGAATTGTCCGTGGGTAAATAAAGAATATCTATCTATCTATCTATCTATCTATCTATCTATCTATCAAGACAAGAAACAAGACAAGAAACAAGACAAGAAACAAGACAAGAAACAAGACAAGAAACAAGACAGGAAAAAAGACAAGACAAGACAAGACAAGACAAGAAACAAGACAGGAGAAGACAAGAAAAGAAAAGACAAGACAAGAGACAAGACAAAAAACAAGACAATAAACCAGACAAGAAACCAGACAAGAAACCAGACAAGAAACAAGACAAGAAACAAGACAAGAAACAAGACAAGAAACAAGACAAGACACAAGACAAGAAACAAGACAAGAAACAAGAATGGAGAAGACAAGACAAGACAAGACAAGACAAGAAACAAGACAAAAAACAAGACAAGAAACATAACAAGAAACAAGAATGGAGAAGACAAGACAAGACAAGACAAGAAACAAGCCAAGAAACAAGACAAGAAACAAGACAAGAAACAAGCCAAGAGACAAGACAAGAAACAAGACAAGAAAAAAGACAAGAAACAAGACAAGAAAAAAGAATGGAGAAGACAAGACAAGACAAGACAGGAAACAAGACAAAAAACAAGACAAGAAACAAGACAAGAAACAAGAATGGAGAAGACAAGACAAGACAAGACAAAAAACAAGACAAGAAAAAAGACAAGAAACAAGACAAGAAACAAGACAAGAAACAAGACAAGAGACAAGACAAGAAACAAGACAAGAAAAAAGACAAGACAAGACAAGACAAGAAACAAGACAGGAGAAGAAAAGACAAGACAAGACAAGACAAGAAACAAGACAAGAAACAAGACAAGAAACAGGACAAAAAACAGGACAAGAAACAAGACAAGAAAAAAGACAAGAAACAAGACAAGAAACAAGACAAGAAACAAGACAAGAAACAATACAAGAAACAAGACAAGAAAAAAGACAAGAAACAAAACAAGAAACAAGACAAGAAACAAGACAAGAAACAAGACAAGAAACAAGACAAGAAACAAGACAGGAAAAAAGACAAGACAAGACAAGACAAGACAAGAAACAAGAGAAGAAACAAGACAAGACAAGACAAGACAAGAGAAGAAACGAGACGAAAAACAAGAAAATAAACCAGACAAGAAACCAGACAAGAAACAAGACAAGAAACAAGACAATAAACAAGACAAGAAACAAGACAAGAAACAAGAAAAGAAACAAGACAAGACAAGACAAGACAAGAAACAAGACAGGAGGATACAAGACAAGACAAAACCAGACAAGAAACAAGACAAGAAACAGGACAAGAAACAAGACAAGAAACAAGAAAAGAAACAAGACAAGAAAAGAGACAATAAACAAGACAATAAACAAGACAATAAACAAGAAAAGAAACAAGACAAGAAACAAGACAAGAAACAAGACAAGAAACAAAACAAGAAACAAGACAAGAAACAAGACAAGAAAAGAGACAAGAAACAAGACAAGAAACAAGACAGGAAAAAAGACAAGACAAGACAAGACAAGAAACAGGACAAGAAACAAGACAAGAAACAAGACAAGAAACAAGACAAGAAACAAGACAAGAAACAAGACAGGAGAAGACAAGACAAGACAAGACAAGACAAGAAACAAGACAAAAAACAAGACAAGAAACAAGACAAGAAACCAGACAAGAAACAAGACAAGAAACAAGACAAGAAACAAGACAAGAAACAAGACAAGAGACAAGACAAGAAACAAGACAAGAAACAAGACAAGACAAGACAAGAAACAAGACAGGAGAAGACAGGACAAGACAAGACAAGAAAAGAAACAAGACAAGAAACAGGACAAGAAACAAGACAAGAAACAAGACAAAAAACAAGACAAGAAAAAAGACAAGAAACAAGACAAGAAGAAAGACAAGAAACAAGACAAGAAACAAGACAAGAAACAAGACAAGAAACAAGACAAGAAACAAGACAAGAAACAAAACAAGAAACAAGACAAGAAACAAGACAAGAAACAAGACAAGAAACAAGACAAGAAACAAGACAAGACACAAGACAAGAAACAAGACAAGAAACAAGAATGGAGAAGACAAGACAAGACAAGACAAGAAACAAGACAAAAAACAAGACAAGAAACATAACAAGAAACAAGACAAGAAACAAGACAAGAAACAAGACAAGAAACAAGACAAGAAACAAGACAAGAAACAAGACAAGAAACAAGACAAGAAACAAGACAAGAAACAAAACAAGAAACAAGACAAGAAACAAGACAAGAAACAAGACAAGAAACAAGACAAGAAACAAGACAAGACACAAGACAAGAAACAAGACAAAAAACAAGAATGGAGAAGACAAGACAAGACAAGACAAGAAACAAGCCAAGAAACAAGACAAGAAACAAGACAAGAAACAAGACAAGAGACAAGACAAGAAACAAGACAAGAAACAAGACAAGAAACAAGAATGGAGAAGACAAGACAAGACAAGACAGGAAACAAGACAAAAAACAAGACAAGAAACAAGACAAGAAATAAGAATGGAGAAGACAAGACAAGACAAGACAAGAAACAAGACAAGAAAAAAGACAAGAAACAAGACAAGAAACAAGATAAGAAACAAGACAAGAAACAAGACAAGAAACAAGACAAGAAAAAAGACAAGAAACAAAACAAGAAACAAGACAAGAAACAAGACAAAAAACAAGACAAGAAACAAGACAAGAAACAAGACAGGAAAAAAGACAAGACAAGACAAGAAACAAGACAAGAAACAAGACAAGAAACAAGACAAGACAGGACAAGACAAAAGAAGAAACGAGACGAAAAACAAGAAAATAAACCAGACAAGAAACCAGACAAGAAACAAGACAAGAAACAAGACAATAAACAAGACAAGAAACAAGACAAGAAACAAGAAAAGAAACAAGACAAGACAAGACAAGACAAGAAACAAGACAGGAGGATACAAGACAAGACAAAACCAGACAAGAAACAAGACAAGAAACAGGACAAGAAACAAGACAAGAAACAAGAAAAGAAACAAGACAAGAAAAGAGACAATAAACAAGACAATAAACAAGACAATAAACAAGAAAAAAAACAAGACAAGAAACAAGACAAGAAACAAGACAAGAAACAAAACAAGAAACAAGACAAGAAACAAGACAAGAAAAGAGACAAGAAACAAGACAAGAAACAAGACAGGAAAAAAGACAAGACAAGACAAGACAAGAAACAAGAAAGGAGAAGACAAGACAAGACAAGACAAGACAAGAAACAGGACAAGAAACAAGACAAGAAACAAGACAAGAAACAAGACAAGAAACAAGACAAGAAACAAGACAGGAGAAGACAAGACAAGACAAGACAAGACAAGAAACAAGACAAAAAACAAGACAAGAAACAAGACAAGAAACCAGACAAGAAACAAGACAAGAAACAAGACAAGAAACAAGACAAGAAACAAGACAAGAGACAAGACAAGAAACAAGACAAGAAACAAGACAAGACAAGACAAGAAACAAGACAGGAGAAGACAGGACAAGACAAGACAAGACAAGAAACAAGACAAGAAACAGGACAAGAAACAAGACAAGAAACAAGACAAAAAACAAGACAAGAAACAAGACAAGAAACAAGACAAGAAACAAGACAAGAAGAAAGACAAGAAACAAGACAAGAAACGAGACAAGAAACAAGACAAGAAACAACACAAGAAACAAGACAAGAAACAAAACATGAAACAAGACAAGAAACAAGACAAGAAAAAAGACAAGAAACAAGACAGGAAAAAAGACAAGACAAGACAAGACAAGACAAGAAACAAGACCGGAGAAGACAAGACAAGAAACAAGACAATAAACCAGACAAGAAACTAGACAAGAAACAAGACAAGAAACAAGACAAGAAACAAGACAAGAAACAAGACAAGAAAAAAGACAAGAAACAAGACAAGAAACAAGACAAGAAACAAGACAAGAAACAAGACAAGAAACAGGAAAATGTTTTTAGTATTTATAGCTGATGAATTGTCCGTGGGTAAATAAAGATTATCTATCTATCTATCTATCTATCTATCTGTCTATCTATCTATCTATCTATCTATCAACACAAGAAAAAGGACAAGAAACAAGACAAGACAAGACAAGAAACAAGACAGGAGAAGACTAGACAAGACAAGACAAGAAACAAGACAAGAAACAAGACAAGAAACAAGACAAGAAACAAGACAAGCAACAAGACAAGAAACAAGACAAGAAACAAGACAAGAAACAAAACAAGAAACAAGACAAGAAACAAAACAAGAAACAAGACAAGAAACAAGACAGGAAAAAAGACAAGACAAGACAAGACAAGACAAGAAACAAGACAGGAGAAGACAAGACAAGACAAGACAAGACAAGAAACAAGACAAAAAACAAGACAATAATCCAGACAAGAAACCAGACAAGAAACAAGACAAGAAACAAGACAAGAAACAAGACAAGAAACAAGACAAGAAACAAGACAAGAAACAAAACAAGAAACAAGACAAAAAACAAGACAAGAAACAAGACAAGAAACCAGACAAGAAACAAGACAAGAAACAAGACAAGAAACAAGACAAGAGACAAGACAAGAAACAAGACAAGAAACAAGACAAGACAAGACAAGACAAGAAACAAGACAGGACAAGACAGGACAAGACAAGACAAGACAAGAAACAAGACAAGAAACAGGACAAGAAACAAGACAAGAAACAAGACAAAAAACAAGACAAGAAACAAGACAAGAAACAAGACAAGAAACAAGACAAGAAGAAAGACAAGAAACAAGACAAGAAACAAGACAAGAAACAAGACAAGAAACAACACAAGAAACAAGACAAGAAACAAAACATGAAACAAGACAAGAAACAAGACAAGAAACAAGACAAGAAACAAGACAGGAAAAAAGACAAGACAAGACAAGACAAGACAAGACAAGAAACAAGACCGGAGAAGACAAGACAAGACAAGACAAGACAAGAAACAAGACAATAAACCAGACAAGAAACTAGACAAGAAACAAGACAAGAAAAAAGACAAGAAACAAGACAAGAAACAAGACAAGAAACAAGACAAGAAATAAGACAAGAAACAAGACAAGAAACAAGACAAGAAACAAGACAAGAAACAGGAAAATGTTTTTAGTATTTATAGCTGATGAATTGTCCGTGGGTAAATAAAGATTATCTATCTATCTATCTATCTATCTATCTATCAACACAAGAAAAAGGACAAGAAACAAGACAAGACAAGACAAGAAACAAGACAGGAGAAGACAAGACAAGACAAGACAAGACAAGAAACAAGACAAGAAACAAGACAAGAAACAAGACAAGAAACAAGACAAGAAACAAGACAAGAAAGAAGACAAGAAACAAGAAAAGAAACAAGACAAGAAACAAAACAAGAAACAAGACAAGAAACAAAACAAGAAACAAGACAAGAAACAAGACCGGAAAAAAGACAAGACAAGACAAGACAAGACAAGAAACAAGACAGGAGAAGACAAGACAAGACAAGACAAGACAAGAAACAAGACAAAAAACAAGACAATAATCCAGACAAGAAACCAGACAAGAAACAAGACAAGAAACAAGACAAGAAACAAGACAAGAAACAAGACAAGAAACAAGACAAGAAACAAGAAGAGAAACAAGACAAGACAAGACAAGACAAGACAAGCAACAAGACAGGAGGAGAGAAGACAAGACAAGACCAGACAAGAAACAAGACAAGAAACAGGACAAGAAACAAGACAAGAAACAAGACAAGAAACAAGACAAGAAACAAGACAAGAAACAAGACACTAAACAAGAAAATAAACAAAACAATAAACAAGACAAGAAACAATGCAAGAAACAAGACAAGAAACAAGACAAGGAACAAAACAAGAAACAAGAGAAGAAACAATACAAGAGACAAGACAAGAAACAAGACAAGAAACAAGAAAGGAGAAGACAAGACAAGAAACAGGACAAGAAACAAGACAAGAAACAAGACAAGAAACAAGACAAGAAACAAGACAAGAAACAAGACAAGAAACAAGACAGGAGAAGACAAGACAAGACAAGACAAGACAAGACAAGAAACAAGACAAAAAACAAGACAAAGAAACCAGAAAAGAAACAAGACAAGAAACAAGACAAGAAACAAGACAAGAAACAAGACAAGAAACAAGACAAGAGACAAGACAAGAAACAAGACAAGAAACAAGACAAGACAAGACAAGACAAGAAACAAGACAAGAAAAAGGACAAGAAACAAGACAAGAAACAAGACAAGAAACAAGACAAGAACGAGACAAGAAACGAGACAAGAAACGAGACAAGAAACGAGACAAGAAACGAGACAAGAAACAAGACAAGAAAAAAGACAAGAAACAAGAAAAGAAACAAGACAAGAAACAAGACAAGAAACTAGACAAGAAACAAGACAAGAAACAAGACAAGAAACAAGACAAGAAACAAGACAAGAAACAGGAAAATGTTTTTAGTATTTATAGCTGATGAATTGTCCGTGGGTAAATAAAGATTATCTATCTATCTATCTATCTATCTATCTGTCTATCTATCTATCTATCTATCTATCAACACAAGAAAAAGGACAAGAAACAAGACAAGACAAGACAAGAAACAAGACAGGAGAAGACTAGACAAGACAAGACAAGAAACAAGACAAGAAACAAGACAAGAAACAAGACAAGAAACAAGACAAGCAACAAGACAAGAAACAAGACAAGAAACAAGACAAGAAACAAAACAAGAAACAAGACAAGAAACAAAACAAGAAACAAGACAAGAAACAAGACAGGAAAAAAGACAAGACAAGACAAGACAAGACAAGAAACAAGACAGGAGAAGACAAGACAAGACAAGACAAGACAAGAAACAAGACAAAAAACAAGACAATAATCCAGACAAGAAACCAGACAAGAAACAAGACAAGAAACAAGACAAGAAACAAGACAAGAAACAAGACAAGAAACAAGACAAGAAACAAAACAAGAAACAAGACAAAAAACAAGACAAGAAACAAGACAAGAAACCAGACAAGAAACAAGACAAGAAACAAGACAAGAAACAAGACAAGAGACAAGACAAGAAACAAGACAAGAAACAAGACAAGACAAGACAAGACAAGAAACAAGACAGGACAAGACAGGACAAGACAAGACAAGACAAGAAACAAGACAAGAAACAGGACAAGAAACAAGACAAGAAACAAGACAAAAAACAAGACAAGAAACAAGACAAGAAACAAGACAAGAAACAAGACAAGAAGAAAGACAAGAAACAAGACAAGAAACAAGACAAGAAACAAGACAAGAAACAACACAAGAAACAAGACAAGAAACAAAACATGAAACAAGACAAGAAACAAGACAAGAAACAAGACAAGAAACAAGACAGGAAAAAAGACAAGACAAGACAAGACAAGACAAGACAAGAAACAAGACCGGAGAAGACAAGACAAGACAAGACAAGACAAGAAACAAGACAATAAACCAGACAAGAAACTAGACAAGAAACAAGACAAGAAAAAAGACAAGAAACAAGACAAGAAACAAGACAAGAAACAAGACAAGAAATAAGACAAGAAACAAGACAAGAAACAAGACAAGAAACAAGACAAGAAACAGGAAAATGTTTTTAGTATTTATAGCTGATGAATTGTCCGTGGGTAAATAAAGATTATCTATCTATCTATCTATCTATCTATCTATCAACACAAGAAAAAGGACAAGAAACAAGACAAGACAAGACAAGAAACAAGACAGGAGAAGACAAGACAAGACAAGACAAGACAAGAAACAAGACAAGAAACAAGACAAGAAACAAGACAAGAAACAAGACAAGAAACAAGACAAGAAAGAAGACAAGAAACAAGAAAAGAAACAAGACAAGAAACAAAACAAGAAACAAGACAAGAAACAAAACAAGAAACAAGACAAGAAACAAGACCGGAAAAAAGACAAGACAAGACAAGACAAGACAAGAAACAAGACAGGAGAAGACAAGACAAGACAAGACAAGACAAGAAACAAGACAAAAAACAAGACAATAATCCAGACAAGAAACCAGACAAGAAACAAGACAAGAAACAAGACAAGAAACAAGACAAGAAACAAGACAAGAAACAAGACAAGAAACAAGAAGAGAAACAAGACAAGACAAGACAAGACAAGACAAGCAACAAGACAGGAGGAGAGAAGACAAGACAAGACCAGACAAGAAACAAGACAAGAAACAGGACAAGAAACAAGACAAGAAACAAGACAAGAAACAAGACAAGAAACAAGACAAGAAACAAGACACTAAACAAGAAAATAAACAAAACAATAAACAAGACAAGAAACAATGCAAGAAACAAGACAAGAAACAAGACAAGGAACAAAACAAGAAACAAGAGAAGAAACAATACAAGAGACAAGACAAGAAACAAGACAAGAAACAAGAAAGGAGAAGACAAGACAAGAAACAGGACAAGAAACAAGACAAGAAACAAGACAAGAAACAAGACAAGAAACAAGACAAGAAACAAGACAAGAAACAAGACAGGAGAAGACAAGACAAGACAAGACAAGACAAGACAAGAAACAAGACAAAAAACAAGACAAAGAAACCAGAAAAGAAACAAGACAAGAAACAAGACAAGAAACAAGACAAGAAACAAGACAAGAAACAAGACAAGAGACAAGACAAGAAACAAGACAAGAAACAAGACAAGACAAGACAAGACAAGAAACAAGACAAGAAAAAGGACAAGAAACAAGACAAGAAACAAGACAAGAAACAAGACAAGAACGAGACAAGAAACGAGACAAGAAACGAGACAAGAAACGAGACAAGAAACGAGACAAGAAACAAGACAAGAAAAAAGACAAGAAACAAGAAAAGAAACAAGACAAGAAACAAGACAAGAAACAAGACAAGAAACAAGACAAGAAACAAGACAAGAAACAAGACAAGAAACAAGACAAGAAACAAGACAAGAAACAAGACAAGAAACAAGGCAAGAAACAAGACGATAAACAAGACAATAAACAAGACAAGAAACAAGACAAGAAACAAGACAAGAAACAAGACAAGAAACAAGACAAGAAACAAGACAAGAAACCAGATAAGAAACCAGACAAGAAACCAGACAAGAAACAAGACAAGAAACAAGACAAGAAACAAGACAAGAAACAAAACAAGAGACAAGACAAGAAACAAAACAAGAAACAAGACAAGAAACAAGACAAGAAACCAGACAAGAAACCAGACAAGAAAGAAGACAAGAAATATCTATCTATCTATCTATCTATCTATCTATCTATCAAGACAAGAAACAAGACAAGACACAGGACAAGAAACAAGACAAGAAACAAGAAAGGAAACAAGACAAGAAAAGAGACAATAAACAAGACAATAAACAAGAAAAGATACAAGACAAGAAACAAGACAAGAAACAAGACAAGAAACAAAACAAGAAACAAGACAAGAAACAAGACAAGAAACAAGACAAGAAACAAGACAAGAAACAGGAAAATGTTTTTAGTATTTATAGCTGATGAATTGTCCGTGGGTAAATAAAGATTATCTATCTATCTATCTATCTATCTATCTATCTATCTATCTATCTATCTATCTATCTATCTATCTATTTATCTATCTATCTATCTATCTATCTATCAACACAAGAAAAAGGACAAGAAACAAGACAAGACAAGACAAGAAACAAGACAGGAGAAGACAAGACAAGACAAGACAAGAAACAAGACAAGAAACAAGACAAGAAACAAGACAAGAAACAAGACAAGAAACAAGACAAGAAACAAGACAAGAAACAAGACAAGAAACAAGACAAGAAACAAGACAAGAAACAAAACAAGAAAAAAGACAAGAAACAAAACAAGAAACAAGACAAGAAACAAGACAGGAAAAAAGACAAGACAAGACAAGACAAGACAAGAAACAAGACAGGAGAAGACAAGACAAGACAAGACAAGACAAGAAGCAAGACAAAAAACAAGACAATAATCCAGACAAGAAACCAGACAAGAAACAAGACAAGAAACAAGACAAGAAACAAGACAAGAAACAAGACAAGAAAAAAGAAGAGAAACAAGACAAGACAAGACAAGACAAGACAAGCAACAAGACAGGAGGAGAGAAGACAAGACAAGACCAGACAAGAAACAAGACAAGAAACAGGACAAGAAACAAGACAAGAAACAAGACAAGAAACAAGACAAGAAACAATGCAAGAAACAAGACAAGAAACAAGACAAGACAAGACAAGAAACAAGAAAGGAGAAGACAAGACAAGAAACAGGACAAGAAACAAGACAAGAAACAAGACAAGAAAAAAGACAAGAAACAAGACAAGAAACAAGACAGGAGAAGACAAGACAAGACAAGACAAGACAAGACAAGAAACAAGACAAAAAACAAGACAAGAAACCAGACAAGAAACAAGACAAGAAACAAGACAAGAAACAAGACAAGAAACAAGACAAGAAACAAGACAAGAGACAAGACAAGAAACAAGACAAGACAAGACAAGACAAGAAAGAAGACAAGAAAAAGGACAAGAAACAAGACAAGAAACAAGACAAGAAACAAGACAAGAACGAGACAAGAAACGAGACAAGAAACGAGACAAGAAACAAGACAAGAAACAAGACAAGAAAAAAGACAACAAACAAGAAAAGAAACAAGACAAGAAACAAGACAAGAAACAAGACAAGAAACAAGACAAGAAACAAGACAAGAAACAAGGCAAGAAACAAGACAAGAAAGAAGACAAGAAACAAGACAAGAAACAAGACAAGAAACAAGACAAGAAACAAGGCAAGAAACAAGACGATAAACAAGAAAATAAACAAGACAAGAAACAAGACAAGAAACAAGACAAGAAACAAGACAAGAAACAAGACAAGAAACAAGACAAGAAACCAGATAAGAAACCAGACAAGAAACCAGACAAGAAACAAGACAAGAAACAAGACAAGAAACAAGACAAGAAACAAGACAAGAAACAAAACAAGAGACAAGACAAGAAACAAGACAAGAAACAAGACAAGAAACAAGACAAGAAAACAGACAAGAAACCAGACAAGAAACAAGACAAGAAACAAGACAAGAAACAAGACAAGAAACAAGACAAGAAACAAGACAAGAAACAAGACAAGAAACAAGAAAACGTTTTTATTATTTATAGCTGATGAATTGTCCGTGGGTAAATAAAGAATATCTATCTATCTATCTATCTATCTATCAAGACAAGAAACAAGACAAGAAACAAGACAAGAAACAAAACAAGAAACAAGACAAGAGACAAGACAAGAAACAAGACAAGAAACAAGACAAGACAAGACAAGACAAGAAACAAGACAGGAGAAGACAAGACAAGACAAGACAAGAAACAAGACAAGAAACAAGACAAGAAACCAGACAAGAAACCAGACAAGAAACAAGACAAGAAACAAGACAACAAACAAGACAAGAAACAAGACAAGAAACAAGGCAAGAAACAAGACAAGAAAGAAGACAAGAAACAAGAAAATGTTTTTATTATTTATAGCTGATGAATTGTCCGTGGGTAAATAAAGAATATCTATCTATCTATCTATCTATCTATCAAGACAAGAAACAAGACAAGAAACAAGACAAGAAACAAAACAAGAAACAAGACAAGAGACAAGACAAGAAACAAGACAAGAAACAAGACAAGACAAGACAAGACAAGAAACAAGACAGGAGAAGACAAGACAAGACAAAACAAGAAACAAGACAAGAAACAAGACAAGAAACAAGACAAGAAACAAAACAAGAAACAAGACAAGAGACAAGACAAGAAACAAGACAAGAAACAAGACAAGACAAGACAAGACAAGAAACAAGACAGGAGAAGACAAGACAAGACAAGACAAGAAACAAGACAAGAAACAAGACAAGAAACCAGACAAGAAACCAGACAAGAAACAAGACAAGAAACAAGACAACAAACAAGACAAGAAACAAGACAAGAAACAAGAAAAGAAACAGGACAAGACAAGACAAGACAAGAAACAAGACAGGAGAAGACAAGACAAGACAAGACCAGACAAGAAACAAGACAAGAAACAAGACAAGAAAAAGGACAAGAAACAAGACAAGAAACAAGACAAGAAACAAGACAAGAAACAAGACAAGAAACAAGACAAGAAACAAGACAAGAAACAATACAAGAAACAAGACAAGAAAAAAGACAAGATACAAAACGAGAAACAAGACAAGAAAGAAGACAAGAAACCAGACAAGAAACCAAACAAGAAACAAAAAACAAGACAAGAAACAAGACAAGAAACAAGACAAGAAACAAGAAAAGAAACAAGACAAGACAAGAAACAAGACAGGAGAAGACAAGAGAAGACAAGACAAGACAAGAAACAACACAAAAAACAAGACAAGAAACCAGACAAGAAACCATACAAGAAACAAGAAAACAAACAATACAACAAACACGACAAGAAACAAGACAAGAAACAAGAAAAGAAACAAAACAAGACAAGACAAGACAAGACAAGAAACAAGACAGGAGAAGACAAGAGAAGACAAGAGCAGACAAGAAACAAGACAAGAAAAAAGACAAGAAACAAGACAAGAAACAAGACAAGAAACAAGACAAGAAACACGACAAGAAACAAGACAAGAAACAAGACAAGGAAAAAGACAAGAAACAAAACAAGAAACAAGACAAGAAACAAGAGAAGAAACAAGACAAGAAACAAGACAAGAAACAAGACAGGAAAAAAGACAAGACAAGACAAGACCAGACAAGACAAGAAACAAGACAAGAAACAAGACAAGACAAGACAAGACAAGAGAAGAAACGAGACGAAAAACAAGAAAATAAACCAGACAAGAAACCAGACAAGAAACAAGACAAGAAACAAGACAATAAACAAGACAAGAAACAAGACAAGAAAGAAGAAAAGAAACAAGACAAGACAAGACAAGACAAGAAACAAGACAGGAGGATACAAGACAAGACAAGACCAGACAAGAAACAAGACAAGAAACAGGACAAGAAACAAGACAAGAAACAAGACAAGAAACAAGACAAGAAAAGAGACAATAAACAAGACAATGAACAAGACAATAAACAAGAAAAGAAACAAGACAAGAAACAAGACAAGAAACAAGACAAGAAACAAAACAAGAAACAAGACAAGAAACAAGACAAGAAAAGAGACAAGAAACAAGACAAGAAACAAGACAGGAAAAAAGACAAGACAAGACAAGACAAGAAAAAAGAAAGGAGAAGACAAGACAAGACAAGACAAGACAAGAAACAGGAGAAGAAACAAGACAAGAAACAAGACAAGAAACAAGACAAGAAACAAGACAAGAAACAAGACAAGAAACAAGACAGGAGAAGACAAGACAAGACAAGACAAGACAAGAAACAAGACAAAAAACAAGACAAGAAACAAGACAAGAAACCAGACAAGAAACAAGACAAGAAACAAGACAAGAAACAAGACAAGAAACAAGACAAGAGACAAGACAAGAAACAAGACAAGAAACAAGACAAGACAAGACAAGACAAGAAACCAAGACAATAAACCAGACAAGAAACTAGACAAGAAACAAGACAAGAAACAAGACAAGAAACAAGACAAGAAACAAGACAAGAAACAGGAAAATGTTATTAGTATTTATAGCTGATGAATTGTCCGTGGGTAAATAAAGATTATCTATCTATCTATCTATCTATCTATCTATCTATCAACACAAGAAAGAAGACAAGAAACAAGACAAGACAAGACAAGAAACAAGACAGGAGAAGACAAGACAAGACAAGACAAGACAAGAAACAAGACAAGAAACAAGACAAGAAACAAGACAAGAAACAAGACAAGAAACAAGACAAGAAACAAGACAAGAAAAAAGACAAGAAACAAGACAAGAAACAAAACAAGAAACAAGACAAGAAACAAGACAAGAAACAAGACAAGAAACAAGACAAGAAACAAGACAAGAAAAAGGACAAGAAACAAGACAAGAAACAAGACAAGAGACAAGACAAGAAACAAGACAAGACAAGACAAGACAAGACAAGACAAGAAAAAAGAAAGGAGAAGACAAGACAAGACAAGACAAGACAAGAAACAGGAGAAGAAACAAGACAAGAAACAAGACAAGAAACAAGACAAGAAACAAGACAAGAAACAAGACAAGAAACAAGACAGGAGAAGACAAGACAAGACAAGACAAGACAAGAAATAAGACAAAAAACAAGACAAGAAACAAGACAAGAAACCAGACAAGAAACAAGACAAGAAACAAGACAAGAAACAAGACAAGAAACAAGACAAGAGACAAGACAAGAAACAAGACAAGAAACAAGACAAGACAAGACAAGACAAGAAACAAGACAATAAACCAGACAAGAAACTAGACAAGAAACAAGACAAGAAACAAGACAAGAAACAAGACAAGAAACAAGACAAGAAACAAGACAAGAAACAGGAAAATGTTATTAGTATTTATAGCTGATGAATTGTCCGTGGGTAAATAAAGATTATCTATCTATCTATCTATCTATCTATCTATCTATCTATCTATCTATCTATCAACACAAGAAAGAAGACAAGAAACAAGACAAGACAAGACAAGAAACAAGACAGGAGAAGACAAGACAAGACAAGACAAGACAAGAAACAAGACAAGAAACAAGACAAGAAACAAGACAAGAAACAAGACAAGAAACAAGACAAGAAACAAGACAAGAAACAAGACAAGAAACAAGACAAGAAACAAAACAAGAAACAAGACAAGAAACAAGACAAGAAACAAGACAAGAAACAAGACAGGAAAAAAGACAAGACAAGACAAGACAAGACAAGAAACAAGACAGGAGAAGACAAGACAAGACAAGACAAGACAAGAAACAAGACAAAAAACAAGACAATAATCCAGACAAGAAACCAGACAAGAAACAAGACAAGAAATAAGACAAGAAACAAGACAAGAAACAAGACAAGAAACAAGACAAGAAACAAGAAGAGAAACAAGACAAGACAAGACAAGACAAGACAAGAAACAAGATAGGAGGAGAGAAGACAAGACAAGACCAGACAAGAAACAAGACAAGAAACAGGACAAGAAACAAGACAAGAAACAAGACAAGATACAAGACAAGAAACAAGACACTAAACAAGAAATTAAACAAAACAATAAACAAGACAAGAAACATGCAAGAAACAAGACAAGAAACAAGACAAGGAACAAAACAAGAAACAAGAGAAGAAACAAGACAAGAGACAAGACAAGAAACAAGACAAGAAACAAGACAGGAAAAAAGACAAGACAAGACAAGACAAGAAACAAGAAAGGAGAAGACAAGACAAGAAACAGGACAAGAAACAAGACAAGAAACAAGACAAGAAACAAGACAAGAAACAAGACAAGAAGCAAGACAAGAAACAAGACAGGAGAAGACAAGACAAGACAAGACAAGACAAGACAAGACAAGAAACAAGACAAAAAATAAGACAAGAAACCAGACAAGATACCAGACAAGAAACAAGACAAGAAACAAGACAAGAAACAAGACAAGAAACAAGACAAGAGACAAGACAAGAAACAAGACAAGAAACAAGACAAGACAAGACAAGACAAGAAACAAGACAGGAGAAGACAGGACAAGACAAGACAAGACAAGAAACAAGACAAGAAACAAGACAAGAAACAAGACAAGAAACAAGACAAGAAACAAGACGAGAAACGAGACAAGAAACGAGACAAGAAACGAGACAAGAAACGAGACAAGAAACAAGACAAGAAACAAGACAAGAAACAAGACAAGAAACAAGACAAGAAACAAGACAAGAAAGAAGACAAGAAACAAGACAAGAAACAAGAAAAGAAACAAGACAAGAAACAAGGCAAGAAACAAGACAAGAAACAAAACAAGAAACGAGACAAGAAACAAGACAAGAAACAAGACAAGAAACAAGGCAATAAACAAGACAAGAAACAAGACAATAAACAAGACAAGAAACAAGACAAGAAACAAGACAAGAAACAAGACAAGAAACAAGACAAGAAACAAGACAAGAAACAAGACAAGAAACCAGATAAGAAACCAGACAAGAAACCAGACAAGAAACAAGACAAGAAACAAGACAAGAAACAAGACAAGAAACAAAACAAGAGACAAGACAAGAAACAAAACAAGAAACAAGACAAGAAACAAGACAAGAAACAAGACAAGAAACCAGACAAGAAACCAGACAAGAAACAAGACAAGAAACAAGACAAGAAACAAGACAAGAAACAAGACAAGAAACAAGACAAGAAACAAGACAAGAAACAACACAAGAAACAACACAAGAAACAAGAAAATGTTTTTATTATTTATAGCTGATGAATTGTCCGTGGGTAAATAAAGAATATCTATCTATCTATCTTTCTATCAAGACAAGAAACAAGACAAGAAACAAGACAAGAAACAAAACAAGAAACAAGACAAGAGACAAGACAAGAAACAAGACAAGAAACAAGACAAGACAAGACAAGACAAGAAACAAGACAGGAGAAGACAAGAAAAGACAAGACAAGAAACAAGACAAGAAACAAGACAACAAACAAGACAACAAACAAGACAAGAAACAAGACAAGAAACAAGAAGAGAAACAAGACAAGACAAGACAAGACAAGACAAGCAACAAGACAGGAGGAGAGAAGACAAGACAAGACCAGACAAGAAACAAGACAAGAAACAGGACAAGAAACAAGACAAGAAACAAGACAAGAAACAAGACAAGAAACAAGACAAGAAACAAGACACTAAACAAGAAAATAAACAAAACAATAAACAAGACAAGAAACAATGCAAGAAACAAGACAAGAAACAAGACAAGGAACAAAACAAGAAACAAGAGAAGAAACAATACAAGAGACAAGACAAGAAACAAGACAAGAAACAAGAAAGGAGAAGACAAGACAAGAAACAGGACAAGAAACAAGACAAGAAACAAGACAAGAAACAAGACAAGAAAAAGACAAGAAAAAAGACAAGAAACAAGACAGGAGAAGACAAGACAAGACAAGACAAGACAAGACAAGAAACAAGACAAAAAACAAGACAAAGAAACCAGACAAGAAACAAGACAAGAAACAAGACAAGAAACAAGACAAGAAACAAGACAAGAAACAAGACAAGAGACAAGACAAGAAACAAGACAAGAAACAAGACAAGACAAGACAAGACAAGAAACAAGACAAGAAAAAGGACAAGAAACAAGACAAGAAACAAGACAAGAAACAAGACAAGAACGAGACAAGAAACGAGACAAGAAACGAGACAAGAAACGAGACAAGAAACGAGACAAGAAACAAGACAAGAAAAAAGACAAGAAACAAGAAAAGAAACAAGACAAGAAACAAGACAAGAAACAAGACAAGAAACAAGACAAGAAACAAGACAAGAAACAAGACAAGAAACAAGACAAGAAACAAGACAAGAAACAAGACAAGAAACAAGACAAGAAACAAGGCAAGAAACAAGACGATAAACAAGACAATAAACAAGACAAGAAACAAGACAAGAAACAAGACAAGAAACAAGACAAGAAACAAGACAAGAAACAAGACAAGAAACCAGATAAGAAACCAGACAAGAAACCAGACAAGAAACAAGACAAGAAACAAGACAAGAAACAAGACAAGAAACAAAACAAGAGACAAGACAAGAAACAAAACAAGAAACAAGACAAGAAACAAGACAAGAAACAAGACAAGAAACCAGACAAGAAACCAGACAAGAAATATCTATCTATCTATCTATCTATCTATCTATCTATCTATCTATCAAGACAAGAAACAAGACAAGACACAGGACAAGAAACAAGACAAGAAACAAGAAAGGAAACAAGATAAGAAAAGAGACAATAAACAAGACAATAAACAAGACAATAAACAAGAAAAGATACAAGACAAGAAACAAGACAAGAAACAAGACAAGAAACAAAACAAGAAACAAGACAAGAAACAAGACAAGAAACAAGACAAGAAACAAGACAAGAAACAGGAAAATGTTTTTAGTATTTATAGCTGATGAATTGTCCGTGGGTAAATAAAGATTATCTATCTATCTATCTATCTATCTATCTATCTATCTATCTATCTATCTATCTATATATCTATTTATCTATCTATCTATCTATCTATCTATCAACACAAGAAAAAGGACAAGAAACAAGACAAGACAAGACAAGAAACAAGACAGGAGAAGACAAGACAAGACAAGACAAGACAAGAAACAAGACAAGAAACAAGACAAGAAACAAGACAAGAAACAAGACAAGAAACAAGACAAGAAACAAGACAAGAAACAAGACAAGAAACAAGACAAGAAACAAAACAAGAAAAAAGACAAGAAACAAAACAAGAAACAAGACAAGAAACAAGACAGGAAAAAAGACAAGACAAGACAAGACAAGACAAGAAACAAGACAGGAGAAGACAAGACAAGACAAGACAAGACAAGAAGCAAGACAAAAAACAAGACAATAATCCAGACAAGAAACCAGACAAGAAACAAGACAAGAAACAAGACAAGAAACAAGACAAGAAACAAGACAAGAAAAAAGAAGAGAAACAAGACAAGACAAGACAAGACAAGACAAGCAACAAGACAGGAGGAGAGAAGACAAGACTAGACCAGACAAGAAACAAGACAAGAAACAGGACAAGAAACAAGACAAGAAACAAGACAAGAAACAAGACAAGAAACAATGCAAGAAACAAGACAAGAAACAAGACAAGACAAGACAAGAAACAAGAAAGGAGAAGACAAGACAAGAAACAGGACAAGAAACAAGACAAGAAACAAGACAAGAAAAAAGACAAGAAACAAGACAAGAAACAAGACAGGAGAAGACAAGACAAGACAAGACAAGACAAGAAACAAGACAAAAAACAAGACAAGAAACCAGACAAGAAACAAGACAAGAAACAAGACAAGAAACAAGACAAGAAACAAGACAAGAAACAAGACAAGAGACAAGACAAGAAACAAGACAAGACAAGACAAGACAAGAAAGAAGACAAGAAAAAGGACAAGAAACAAGACAAGAAACAAGACAAGAAACAAGACAAGAACGAGACAAGAAACGAGACAAGAAACGAGACAAGAAACAAGACAAGAAACAAGACAAGAAAAAAGACAACAAACAAGAAAAGAAACAAGACAAGAAACAAGACAAGAAACAAGACAAGAAACAAGACAAGAAACAAGACAAGAAACAAGGCAAGAAACAAGACAAGAAAGAAGACAAGAAACAAGACAAGAAACAAGACAAGAAACAAGACAAGAAACAAGGCAAGAAACAAGACGATAAACAAGAAAATAAACAAGACAAGAAACAAGACAAGAAACAAGACAAGAAACAAGACAAGAAACAAGACAAGAAACAAGACAAGAAACCAGATAAGAAACCAGACAAGAAACCAGACAAGAAACAAGACAAGAAACAAGACAAGAAACAAGACAAGAAACAAGACAAGAAACAAAACAAGAGACAAGACAAGAAACAAGACAAGAAACAAGACAAGAAACAAGACAAGAAAACAGACAAGAAACCAGACAAGAAACAAGACAAGAAACAAGACAAGAAACAAGACAAGAAACAAGACAAGAAACAAGACAAGAAACAAGACAAGAAACAAGAAAACGTTTTTATTATTTATAGCTGATGAATTGTCCGTGGGTAAATAAAGAATATCTATCTATCTATCTATCTATCTATCAAGACAAGAAACAAGACAAGAAACAAGACAAGAAACAAAACAAGAAACAAGACAAGAGACAAGACAAGAAACAAGACAAGAAACAAGACAAGACAAGACAAGACAAGAAACAAGACAGGAGAAGACAAGACAAGACAAGACAAGAAACAAGACAAGAAACCAGACAAGAAACCAGACAAGAAACAAGACAAGAAACAAGACAACAAACAAGACAAGAAACAAGACAAGAAACAAGGCAAGAAACAAGACAAGAAAGAAGACAAGAAACAAGAAAATGTTTTTATTATTTATAGCTGATGAATTGTCCGTGGGTAAATAAAGAATATCTATCTATCTATCTATCTATCTATCAAGACAAGAAACAAGACAAGAAACAAGACAAGAAACAAAACAAGAAACAAGACAAGAGACAAGACAAGAAACAAGACAAGAAACAAGACAAGACAAGACAAGACAAGAAACAAGACAGGAGAAGACAAGACAAGACAAAACAAGAAACAAGACAAGAAACAAGACAAGAAACAAGACAAGAAACAAAACAAGAAACAAGACAAGAGACAAGACAAGAAACAAGACAAGAAACAAGACAAGACAAGACAAGACAAGAAACAAGACAGGAGAAGACAAGACAAGACAAGACAAGAAACAAGACAAGAAACAAGACAAGAAACCAGACAAGAAACCAGACAAGAAACAAGACAAGAAACAAGACAACAAACAAGACAAGAAACAAGACAAGAAACAAGAAAAGAAACAGGACAAGACAAGACAAGACAAGAAACAAGACAGGAGAAGACAAGACAAGACAAGACCAGACAAGAAACAAGACAAGAAACAAGACAAGAAAAAGGACAAGAAACAAGACAAGAAACAAGACAAGAAACAAGACAAGAAACAAGACAAGAAACAAGACAAGAAACAAGACAAGAAACAATACAAGAAACAAGACAAGAAAAAAGACAAGATACAAAACGAGAAACAAGACAAGAAAGAAGACAAGAAACCAGACAAGAAACCAAACAAGAAACAAGAAACAAGACAAGAAACAAGACAAGAAACAAGACAAGAAACAAGAAAAGAAACAAGACAAGACAAGAAACAAGACAGGAGAAGACAAGAGAAGACAAGACAAGACAAGAAACAAGACAAAAAACAAGACAAGAAACCAGACAAGAAACCATACAAGAAACAAGAAAACAAACAATACAACAAACACGACAAGAAACAAGACAAGAAACAAGAAAAGAAACAAAACAAGACAAGACAAGACAAGACAAGAAACAAGACAGGAGAAGACAAGAGAAGACAAGAGCAGACAAGAAACAAGACAAGAAAAAAGACAAGAAACAAGACAAGAAACAAGACAAGAATCAAGACAAGAAACACGACAAGAAACAAGACAAGAAACAAGACAAGGAAAAAGACAAGAAACAAAACAAGAAACAAGACAAGAAACAAGAGAAGAAACAAGACAAGAAACAAGACAAGAAACAAGACAGGAAAAAAGACAAGACAAGACAAGACCAGACAAGACAAGAAACAAGACAAGAAACAAGACAAGACAAGACAAGACAAGAGAAGAAACGAGACGAAAAACAAGAAAATAAACCAGACAAGAAACCAGACAAGAAACAAGACAAGAAACAAGACAATAAACAAGACAAGAAACAAGACAAGAAACAAGAAAAGAAACAAGACAAGACAAGACAAGACAAGAAACAAGACAGGAGGATACAAGACAAGACAAGACCAGACAAGAAACAAGACAAGAAACAGGACAAGAAACAAGACAAGAAACAAGACAAGAAACAAGACAAGAAAAGAGACAATAAACAAGACAATGAACAAGACAATAAACAAGAAAAGAAACAAGACAAGAAACAAGACAAGAAACAAGACAAGAAACAAAACAAGAAACAAGACAAGAAACAAGACAAGAAAAGAGACAAGAAACAAGACAAGAAACAAGACAGGAAAAAAGACAAGACAAGACAAGACAAGAAAAAAGAAAGGAGAAGACAAGACAAGACAAGACAAGACAAGAAACAGGAGAAGAAACAAGACAAGAAACAAGACAAGAAACAAGACAAGAAACAAGACAAGAAACAAGACAAGAAACAAGACAGGAGAAGACAAGACAAGACAAGACAAGAGAAGAAACAAGACAAAAAACAAGACAAGAAACAAGACAAGAAACCAGACAAGAAACAAGACAAGAAACAAGACAAGAGACAAGACAAGAAACAAGACAAGAAACAAGACAAGACAAGACAAGACAAGAAACCAAGACAATAAACCAGACAAGAAACTAGACAAGAAACAAGACAAGAAACAAGACAAGAAACAAGACAAGAAACAAGACAAGAAACAGGAAAATGTTATTAGTATTTATAGCTGATGAATTGTCCGTGGGTAAATAAAGATTATCTATCTATCTATCTATCTATCTATCTATCTATCAACACAAGAAAGAAGACAAGAAACAAGACAAGACAAGACAAGAAACAAGACAGGAGAAGACAAGACAAGACAAGACAAGACAAGAAACAAGACAAGAAACAAGACAAGAAACAAGACAAGAAACAAGACAAGAAACAAGACAAGAAACAAGACAAGAAAAAAGACAAGAAACAAGACAAGAAACAAAACAAGAAACAAGACAAGAAACAAGACAAGAAACAAGACAAGAAACAAGACAAGAAACAAGACAAGAAAAAAAACAAGAAACAAGACAAGAAACAAGACAAGAGACAAGACAAGAAACAAGACAAGACAAGACAAGACAAGACAAGACAAGAAAAAAGAAAGGAGAAGACAAGACAAGACAAGACAAGACAAGAAACAGGAGAAGAAACAAGACAAGAAACAAGACAAGAAACAAGACAAGAAACAAGACAAGAAACAAGACAAGAAACAAGACAGGAGAAGACAAGACAAGACAAGACAAGACAAGAAATAAGACAAAAAACAAGACAAGAAACAAGACAAGAAACCAGACAAGAAACAAGACAAGAAACAAGACAAGAAACAAGACAAGAAACAAGACAAGAGACAAGACAAGAAACAAGACAAGAAACAAGACAAGACAAGACAAGACAAGAAACAAGACAATAAACCAGACAAGAAACTAGACAAGAAACAAGACAAGAAACAAGACAAGAAACAAGACAAGAAACAAGACAAGAAACAAGACAAGAAACAGGAAAATGTTATTAGTATTTATAGCTGATGAATTGTCCGTGGGTAAATAAAGATTATCTATCTATCTATCTATCTATCTATCTATCTATCTATCTATCTATCTATCTATCTATCAACACAAGAAAGAAGACAAGAAACAAGACAAGACAAGACAAGAAACAAGACAGGAGAAGACAAGACAAGACAAGACAAGACAAGAAACAAGACAAGAAACAAGACAAGAAACAAGACAAGAAACAAGACAAGAAACAAGACAAGAAACAAGACAAGAAACAAGACAAGAAACAAGACAAGAAACAAAACAAGAAACAAGACAAGAAACAAGACAAGAAACAAGACAAGAAACAAGACAGGAAAAAAGACAAGACAAGACAAGACAAGACAAGAAACAAGACAGGAGAAGACAAGACAAGACAAGACAAGACAAGAAACAAGACAAAAAACAAGACAATAATCCAGACAAGAAACCAGACAAGAAACAAGACAAGAAATAAGACAAGAAACAAGACAAGAAACAAGACAAGAAACAAGACAAGAAACAAGAAGAGAAACAAGACAAGACAAGACAAGACAAGACAAGAAACAAGATAGGAGGAGAGAAGACAAGACAAGACCAGACAAGAAACAAGACAAGAAACAGGACAAGAAACAAGACAAGAAACAAGACAAGATACAAGACAAGAAACAAGACACTAAACAAGAAATTAAACAAAACAATAAACAAGACAAGAAACATGCAAGAAACAAGACAAGAAACAAGACAAGGAACAAAACAAGAAACAAGAGAAGAAACAAGACAAGAGACAAGACAAGAAACAAGACAAGAAACAAGACAGGAAAAAAGACAAGACAAGACAAGACAAGAAACAAGAAAGGAGAAGACAAGACAAGAAACAGGACAAGAAACAAGACAAGAAACAAGACAAGAAACAAGACAAGAAACAAGACAAGAAGCAAGACAAGAAACAAGACAGGAGAAGACAAGACAAGACAAGACAAGACAAGACAAGACAAGAAACAAGACAAAAAATAAGACAAGAAACCAGACAAGATACCAGACAAGAAACAAGACAAGAAACAAGACAAGAAACAAGACAAGAAACAAGACAAGAGACAAGACAAGAAACAAGACAAGAAACAAGACAAGACAAGACAAGACAAGAAACAAGACAGGAGAAGACAGGACAAGACAAGACAAGACAAGAAACAAGACAAGAAACAAGACAAGAAACAAGACAAGAAACAAGACAAGAAACAAGACGAGAAACGAGACAAGAAACGAGACAAGAAACGAGACAAGAAACGAGACAAGAAACAAGACAAGAAACAAGACAAGAAACAAGACAAGAAACAAGACAAGAAACAAGACAAGAAAGAAGACAAGAAACAAGACAAGAAACAAGAAAAGAAACAAGACAAGAAACAAGGCAAGAAACAAGACAAGAAACAAGACAAGAAACGAGACAAGAAACAAGACAAGAAACAAGACAAGAAACAAGGCAATAAACAAGACAAGAAACAAGACAATAAACAAGACAAGAAACAAGACAAGAAACAAGACAAGAAACAAGACAAGAAACAAGACAAGAAACAAGACAAGAAACAAGACAAGAAACCAGATAAGAAACCAGACAAGAAACCAGACAAGAAACAAGACAAGAAACAAGACAAGAAACAAGACAAGAAACAAAACAAGAGACAAGACAAGAAACAAAACAAGAAACAAGACAAGAAACAAGACAAGAAACAAGACAAGAAACCAGACAAGAAACCAGACAAGAAACAAGACAAGAAACAAGACAAGAAACAAGACAAGAAACAAGACAAGAAACAAGACAAGAAACAAGACAAGAAACAACACAAGAAACAACACAAGAAACAAGAAAATGTTTTTATTATTTATAGCTGATGAATTGTCCGTGGGTAAATAAAGAATATCTATCTATCTATCTTTCTATCAAGACAAGAAACAAGACAAGAAACAAGACAAGAAACAAAACAAGAAACAAGACAAGAGACAAGACAAGAAACAAGACAAGAAACAAGACAAGACAAGACAAGACAAGAAACAAGACAGGAGAAGACAAGAAAAGACAAGACAAGAAACAAGACAAGAAACAAGACAACAAACAAGACAACAAACAAGACAAGAAACAAGACAAGAAACAAGAAGAGAAACAAGACAAGACAAGACAAGACAAGACAAGCAACAAGACAGGAGGAGAGAAGACAAGACAAGACCAGACAAGAAACAAGACAAGAAACAGGACAAGAAACAAGACAAGAAACAAGACAAGAAACAAGACAAGAAACAAGACAAGAAACAAGACACTAAACAAGAAAATAAACAAAACAATAAACAAGACAAGAAACAATGCAAGAAACAAGACAAGAAACAAGACAAGGAACAAAACAAGAAACAAGAGAAGAAACAATACAAGAGACAAGACAAGAAACAAGACAAGAAACAAGAAAGGAGAAGACAAGACAAGAAACAGGACAAGAAACAAGACAAGAAACAAGACAAGAAACAAGACAAGAAAAAGACAAGAAAAAAGACAAGAAACAAGACAGGAGAAGACAAGACAAGACAAGACAAGACAAGACAAGAAACAAGACAAAAAACAAGACAAAGAAACCAGACAAGAAACAAGACAAGAAACAAGACAAGAAACAAGACAAGAAACAAGACAAGAAACAAGACAAGAGACAAGACAAGAAACAAGACAAGAAACAAGACAAGACAAGACAAGACAAGAAACAAGACAAGAAAAAGGACAAGAAACAAGACAAGAAACAAGACAAGAAACAAGACAAGAACGAGACAAGAAACGAGACAAGAAACGAGACAAGAAACGAGACAAGAAACGAGACAAGAAACAAGACAAGAAAAAAGACAAGAAACAAGAAAAGAAACAAGACAAGAAACAAGACAAGAAACAAGACAAGAAACAAGACAAGAAACAAGACAAGAAACAAGACAAGAAACAAGACAAGAAACAAGACAAGAAACAAGACAAGAAACAAGACAAGAAACAAGGCAAGAAACAAGACGATAAACAAGACAATAAACAAGACAAGAAACAAGACAAGAAACAAGACAAGAAACAAGACAAGAAACAAGACAAGAAACAAGACAAGAAACCAGATAAGAAACCAGACAAGAAACCAGACAAGAAACAAGACAAGAAACAAGACAAGAAACAAGACAAGAAACAAAACAAGAGACAAGACAAGAAACAAAACAAGAAACAAGACAAGAAACAAGACAAGAAACAAGACAAGAAACCAGACAAGAAACCAGACAAGAAATATCTATCTATCTATCTATCTATCTATCTATCTATCTATCAAGACAAGAAACAAGACAAGACACAGGACAAGAAACAAGACAAGAAACAAGAAAGGAAACAAGATAAGAAAAGAGACAATAAACAAGACAATAAACAAGACAATAAACAAGAAAAGATACAAGACAAGAAACAAGACAAGAAACAAGACAAGAAACAAAACAAGAAACAAGACAAGAAACAAGACAAGAAACAAGACAAGAAACAAGACAAGAAACAGGAAAATGTTTTTAGTATTTATAGCTGATGAATTGTCCGTGGGTAAATAAAGATTATCTATCTATCTATCTATCTATCTATCTATCTATCTATCTATCTATCTATCTATCTATCTATCTATCTATCTATTTATCTATCTATCTATCTATCTATCTATCAACACAAGAAAAAGGACAAGAAACAAGACAAGACAAGACAAGAAACAAGACAGGAGAAGACAAGACAAGACAAGACAAGACAAGAAACAAGACAAGAAACAAGACAAGAAACAAGACAAGAAACAAGACAAGAAACAAGACAAGAAACAAGACAAGAAACAAGACAAGAAACAAGACAAGAAACAAAACAAGAAAAAAGACAAGAAACAAAACAAGAAACAAGACAAGAAACAAGACAGGAAAAAAGACAAGACAAGACAAGACAAGACAAGAAACAAGACAGGAGAAGACAAGACAAGAAAGACAAGACAAGAAGCAAGACAAAAAACAAGACAATAATCCAGACAAGAAACCAGACAAGAAGCAAGACAAGAAACAAGACAAGAAACAAGACAAGAAACAAGACAAGAAAAAAGAAGAGAAACAAGACAAGACAAGACAAGACAAGACAAGCAACAAGACAGGAGGAGAGAAGACAAGACTAGACCAGACAAGAAACAAGACAAGAAACAGGACAAGAAACAAGACAAGAAACAAGACAAGAAACAAGACAAGAAACAATGCAAGAAACAAGACAAGAAACAAGACAAGACAAGACAAGAAACAAGAAAGGAGAAGACAAGACAAGAAACAGGACAAGAAACAAGACAAGAAACAAGACAAGAAAAAAGACAAGAAACAAGACAAGAAACAAGACAGGAGAAGACAAGACAAGACAAGACAAGACAAGACAAGAAACAAGACAAAAAACAAGACAAGAAACCAGACAAGAAACAAGACAAGAAACAAGACAAGAAACAAGACAAGAAACAAGACAAGAAACAAGACAAGAGACAAGACAAGAAACAAGACAAGACAAGACAAGACAAGAAAGAAGACAAGAAAAAGGACAAGAAACAAGACAAGAAACAAGACAAGAAACAAGACAAGAACGAGACAAGAAACGAGACAAGAAACGAGACAAGAAACAAGACAAGAAACAAGACAAGAAAAAAGACAACAAACAAGAAAAGAAACAAGACAAGAAACAAGACAAGAAACAAGACAAGAAACAAGACAAGAAACAAGACAAGAAACAAGGCAAGAAACAAGACAAGAAAGAAGACAAGAAACAAGACAAGAAACAAGACAAGAAACAAGACAAGAAACAAGGCAAGAAACAAGACGATAAACAAGAAAATAAACAAGACAAGAAACAAGACAAGAAACAAGACAAGAAACAAGACAAGAAACAAGACAAGAAACAAGACAAGAAACCAGATAAGAAACCAGACAAGAAACCAGACAAGAAACAAGACAAGAAACAAGACAAGAAACAAGACAAGAAACAAGACAAGAAACAAAACAAGAGACAAGACAAGAAACAAGACAAGAAACAAGACAAGAAACAAGACAAGAAAACAGACAAGAAACCAGACAAGAAACAAGACAAGAAACAAGACAAGAAACAAGACAAGAAACAAGACAAGAAACAAGACAAGAAACAAGACAAGAAACAAGAAAACGTTTTTATTATTTATAGCTGATGAATTGTCCGTGGGTAAATAAAGAATATCTATCTATCTATCTATCTATCTATCAAGACAAGAAACAAGACAAGAAACAAGACAAGAAACAAAACAAGAAACAAGACAAGAGACAAGACAAGAAACAAGACAAGAAACAAGACAAGACAAGACAAGACAAGAAACAAGACAGGAGAAGAGAAGACAAGACAAGACAAGAAACAAGACAAGAAACCAGACAAGAAACCAGACAAGAAACAAGACAAGAAACAAGACAAGAAACAAGACAAGAAACAAGACAAGAAACAAGACAAGAAACAAGACAAGAAACAACACAAGAAACAACACAAGAAACAAGAAAATGTTTTTATTATTTATAGCTGATGAATTGTCCGTGGGTAAATAAAGAATATCTATCTATCTATCTTTCTATCAAGACAAGAAACAAGACAAGAAACAAGACAAGAAACAAAACAAGAGACAAGACAAGAAACAAAACAAGAAACAAGACAAGAAACAAGACAAGAAACAAGACAAGAAACCAGACAAGAAACCAGACAAGAAACAAGACAAGAAACAAGACAAGAAACAAGACAAGAAACAAGACAAGAAACAAGACAAGAAACAAGACAAGAAACAACACAAGAAACAACACAAGAAACAAGAAAATGTTTTTATTATTTATAGCTGATGAATTGTCCGTGGGTAAATAAAGAATATCTATCTATCTATCTTTCTATCAAGACAAGAAACAAGACAAGAAACAAGACAAGAAACAAAACAAGAAACAAGACAAGAGACAAGACAAGAAACAAGACAAGAAACAAGACAAGACAAGACAAGACAAGAAACAAGACAGGAGAAGACAAGAAAAGACAAGACAAGAAACAAGACAAGAAACAAGACAACAAACAAGACAACAAACAAGACAAGAAACAAGACAAGAAACAAGAAGAGAAACAAGACAAGACAAGACAAGACAAGACAAGCAACAAGACAGGAGGAGAGAAGACAAGACAAGACCAGACAAGAAACAAGACAAGAAACAGGACAAGAAACAAGACAAGAAACAAGACAAGAAACAAGACAAGAAACAAGACAAGAAACAAGACACTAAACAAGAAAATAAACAAAACAATAAACAAGACAAGAAACAATGCAAGAAACAAGACAAGAAACAAGACAAGGAACAAAACAAGAAACAAGAGAAGAAACAATACAAGAGACAAGACAAGAAACAAGACAAGAAACAAGAAAGGAGAAGACAAGACAAGAAACAGGACAAGAAACAAGACAAGAAACAAGACAAGAAACAAGACAAGAAAAAGACAAGAAAAAAGACAAGAAACAAGACAGGAGAAGACAAGACAAGACAAGACAAGACAAGACAAGAAACAAGACAAAAAACAAGACAAAGAAACCAGACAAGAAACAAGACAAGAAACAAGACAAGAAACAAGACAAGAAACAAGACAAGAAACAAGACAAGAGACAAGACAAGAAACAAGACAAGAAACAAGACAAGACAAGACAAGACAAGAAACAAGACAAGAAAAAGGACAAGAAACAAGACAAGAAACAAGACAAGAAACAAGACAAGAACGAGACAAGAAACGAGACAAGAAACGAGACAAGAAACGAGACAAGAAACGAGACAAGAAACAAGACAAGAAAAAAGACAAGAAACAAGAAAAGAAACAAGACAAGAAACAAGACAAGAAACAAGACAAGAAACAAGACAAGAAACAAGACAAGAAACAAGACAAGAAACAAGACAAGAAACAAGACAAGAAACAAGACAAGAAACAAGACAAGAAACAAGGCAAGAAACAAGACGATAAACAAGACAATAAACAAGACAAGAAACAAGACAAGAAACAAGACAAGAAACAAGACAAGAAACAAGACAAGAAACAAGACAAGAAACCAGATAAGAAACCAGACAAGAAACCAGACAAGAAACAAGACAAGAAACAAGACAAGAAACAAGACAAGAAACAAAACAAGAGACAAGACAAGAAACAAAACAAGAAACAAGACAAGAAACAAGACAAGAAACAAGACAAGAAACCAGACAAGAAACCAGACAAGAAATATCTATCTATCTATCTATCTATCTATCTATCTATCTATCAAGACAAGAAACAAGACAAGACACAGGACAAGAAACAAGACAAGAAACAAGAAAGGAAACAAGATAAGAAAAGAGACAATAAACAAGACAATAAACAAGACAATAAACAAGAAAAGATACAAGACAAGAAACAAGACAAGAAACAAGACAAGAAACAAAACAAGAAACAAGACAAGAAACAAGACAAGAAACAAGACAAGAAACAAGACAAGAAACAGGAAAATGTTTTTAGTATTTATAGCTGATGAATTGTCCGTGGGTAAATAAAGATTATCTATCTATCTATCTATCTATCTATCTATCTATCTATCTATCTATCTATCTATCTATCTATCTATCTATCTATTTATCTATCTATCTATCTATCTATCTATCAACACAAGAAAAAGGACAAGAAACAAGACAAGACAAGACAAGAAACAAGACAGGAGAAGACAAGACAAGACAAGACAAGACAAGAAACAAGACAAGAAACAAGACAAGAAACAAGACAAGAAACAAGACAAGAAACAAGACAAGAAACAAGACAAGAAACAAGACAAGAAACAAGACAAGAAACAAAACAAGAAAAAAGACAAGAAACAAAACAAGAAACAAGACAAGAAACAAGACAGGAAAAAAGACAAGACAAGACAAGACAAGACAAGAAACAAGACAGGAGAAGACAAGACAAGAAAGACAAGACAAGAAGCAAGACAAAAAACAAGACAATAATCCAGACAAGAAACCAGACAAGAAGCAAGACAAGAAACAAGACAAGAAACAAGACAAGAAACAAGACAAGAAAAAAGAAGAGAAACAAGACAAGACAAGACAAGACAAGACAAGCAACAAGACAGGAGGAGAGAAGACAAGACTAGACCAGACAAGAAACAAGACAAGAAACAGGACAAGAAACAAGACAAGAAACAAGACAAGAAACAAGACAAGAAACAATGCAAGAAACAAGACAAGAAACAAGACAAGACAAGACAAGAAACAAGAAAGGAGAAGACAAGACAAGAAACAGGACAAGAAACAAGACAAGAAACAAGACAAGAAAAAAGACAAGAAACAAGACAAGAAACAAGACAGGAGAAGACAAGACAAGACAAGACAAGACAAGACAAGAAACAAGACAAAAAACAAGACAAGAAACCAGACAAGAAACAAGACAAGAAACAAGACAAGAAACAAGACAAGAAACAAGACAAGAAACAAGACAAGAGACAAGACAAGAAACAAGACAAGACAAGACAAGACAAGAAAGAAGACAAGAAAAAGGACAAGAAACAAGACAAGAAACAAGACAAGAAACAAGACAAGAACGAGACAAGAAACGAGACAAGAAACGAGACAAGAAACAAGACAAGAAACAAGACAAGAAAAAAGACAACAAACAAGAAAAGAAACAAGACAAGAAACAAGACAAGAAACAAGACAAGAAACAAGACAAGAAACAAGACAAGAAACAAGGCAAGAAACAAGACAAGAAAGAAGACAAGAAACAAGACAAGAAACAAGACAAGAAACAAGACAAGAAACAAGGCAAGAAACAAGACGATAAACAAGAAAATAAACAAGACAAGAAACAAGACAAGAAACAAGACAAGAAACAAGACAAGAAACAAGACAAGAAACAAGACAAGAAACCAGATAAGAAACCAGACAAGAAACCAGACAAGAAACAAGACAAGAAACAAGACAAGAAACAAGACAAGAAACAAGACAAGAAACAAAACAAGAGACAAGACAAGAAACAAGACAAGAAACAAGACAAGAAACAAGACAAGAAAACAGACAAGAAACCAGACAAGAAACAAGACAAGAAACAAGACAAGAAACAAGACAAGAAACAAGACAAGAAACAAGACAAGAAACAAGACAAGAAACAAGAAAACGTTTTTATTATTTATAGCTGATGAATTGTCCGTGGGTAAATAAAGAATATCTATCTATCTATCTATCTATCTATCAAGACAAGAAACAAGACAAGAAACAAGACAAGAAACAAAACAAGAAACAAGACAAGAGACAAGACAAGAAACAAGACAAGAAACAAGACAAGACAAGACAAGACAAGAAACAAGACAGGAGAAGACAAGACAAGACAAGACAAGAAACAAGACAAGAAACCAGACAAGAAACCAGACAAGAAACAAGACAAGAAACAAGACAACAAACAAGACAAGAAACAAGACAAGAAACAAAACAAGAAACAAGACAAGAAAGAAGACAAGAAACAAGAAAATGTTTTTATTATTTATAGCTGATGAATTGTCCGTGGGTAAATAAAGAATATCTATCTATCTATCTATCTATCTATCAAGACAAGAAACAAGACAAGAAACAAGACAAGAAACAAAACAAGAAACAAGACAAGAGACAAGACAAGAAACAAGACAAGAAACAAGACAAGACAAGACAAGACAAGAAACAAGACAGGAGAAGACAAGACAAGACAAAACAAGAAACAAGACAAGAAACAAGACAAGAAACAAGACAAGAAACAAAACAAGAAACAAGACAAGAGACAAGACAAGAAACAAGACAAGAAACAAGACAAGACAAGACAAGACAAGAAACAAGACAGGAGAAGACAAGACAAGACAAGACAAGAAACAAGACAAGAAACAAGACAAGAAAACAGACAAGAAACCAGACAAGAAACAAGACAAGAAACAAGACAACAAACAAGACAAGAAACAAGACAAGAAACAAGAAAAGAAACAGGACAAGACAAGACAAGACAAGAAACAAGACAGGAGAAGACAAGACAAGACAAGACCAGACAAGAAACAAGACAAGAAACAAGACAAGAAAAAGGACAAGAAACAAGACAAGAAACAAGACAAGAAACAAGACAAGAAACAAGACAAGAAACAAGACAAGAAACAAGACAAGAAACAATACAAGAAACAAGACAAGAAAAAAGACAAGATACAAAACGAGAAACAAGACAAGAAAGAAGAAAAGAAACCAGACAAGAAACCAAACAAGAAACAAGAAACAAGACAAGAAACAAGACAAGAAACAAGACAAGAAACAAGAAAAGAAACAAGACAAGACAAGAAACAAGACAGGAGAAGACAAGAGAAGACAAGACAAGACAAGAAACAAGACAAAAAACAAGACAAGAAACCAGACAAGAAACCATACAAGAAACAAGAAAACAAACAATACAACAAACACGACAAGAAACAAGACAAGAAACAAGAAAAGAAACAAAACAAGACAAGACAAGACAAGACAAGAAACAAGACAGGAGAAGACAAGAGAAGACAAGAGCAGACAAGAAACAAGACAAGAAAAAAGACAAGAAACAAGACAAGAAACAAGACAAGAAACAAGACAAGAAACACGACAAGAAACAAGACAAGAAACAAGACAAGGAAAAAGACAAGAAACAAAACAAGAAACAAGACAAGAAACAAGAGAAGAAACAAGACAAGAAACAAGACAAGAAACAAGACAGGAAAAAAGACAAGACAAGACAAGACCAGACAAGACAAGAAACAAGACAAGAAACAAGACAAGACAAGACAAGACAAGAGAAGAAACGAGACGAAAAACAAGAAAATAAACCAGACAAGAAACCAGACAAGAAACAAGACAAGAAACAAGACAATAAACAAGACAAGAAACAAGACAAGAAACAAGAAAAGAAACAAGACAAGACAAGACAAGACAAGAAACAAGACAGGAGGATACAAGACAAGACAAGACCAGACAAGAAACAAGACAAGAAACAGGACAAGAAACAAGACAAGAAACAAGACAAGAAACAAGACAAGAAAAGAGACAATAAACAAGACAATGAACAAGACAATAAAGAAGAAAAGAAACAAGACAAGAAACAAGACAAGAAACAAGACAAGAAACAAAACAAGAAACAAGACAAGAAACAAGACAAGAAAAGAGACAAGAAACAAGACAAGAAACAAGACAGGAAAAAAGACAAGACAAGACAAGACAAGAAAAAAGAAAGGAGAAGACAAGACAAGACAAGACAAGACAAGAAACAGGAGAAGAAACAAGACAAGAAACAAGACAAGAAACAAGACAAGAAACAAGACAAGAAACAAGACAAGAAACAAGACAGGAGAAGACAAGACAAGACAAGACAAGAGAAGAAACAAGACAAAAAACAAGACAAGAAACAAGACAAGAAACCAGACAAGAAACAAGACAAGAAACAAGACAAGAAACAAGACAAGAAACAAGACAAGAGACAAGACAAGAAACAAGACAAGAAACAAGACAAGACAAGACAAGACAAGAAACAAGACAATAAACCAGACAAGAAACTAGACAAGAAACAAGACAAGAAACAAGACAAGAAACAAGACAAGAAACAAGACAAGAAACAGGAAAATGTTATTAGTATTTATAGCTGATGAATTGTCCGTGGGTAAATAAAGATTATCTATCTATCTATCTATCTATCTATCTATCTATCAACACAAGAAAGAAGACAAGAAACAAGACAAGACAAGACAAGAAACAAGACAGGAGAAGACAAGACAAGACAAGACAAGACAAGAAACAAGACAAGAAACAAGACAAGAAACAAGACAAGAAACAAGACAAGAAACAAGACAAGAAACAAGACAAGAAACAAGACAAGAAACAAGACAAGAAACAAAACAAGAAACAAGACAAGAAACAAGACAAGAAACAAGACAAGAAACAAGACAAGAAACAAGACAAGAAAAAGGACAAGAAACAAGACAAGAAACAAGACAAGAGACAAGACAAGAAACAAGACAAGACAAGACAAGACAAGACAAGACAAGAAAAAAGAAAGGAGAAGACAAGACAAGACAAGACAAGACAAGAAACAGGAGAAGAAACAAGACAAGAAACAAGACAAGAAACAAGACAAGAAACAAGACAAGAAACAAGACAAGAAACAAGACAGGAGAAGACAAGACAAGACAAGACAAGACAAGAAACAAGACAAAAAACAAGACAAGAAACAAGACAAGAAACCAGACAAGAAACAAGACAAGAAACAAGACAAGAAACAAGACAAGAAACAAGACAAGAGACAAGACAAGAAACAAGACAAGAAACAAGACAAGACAAGACAAGACAAGAAACAAGACAATAAACCAGACAAGAAACTAGACAAGAAACAAGACAAGAAACAAGACAAGAAACAAGACAAGAAACAAGACAAGAAACAAGACAAGAAACAGGAAAATGTTATTAGTATTTATAGCTGATGAATTGTCCGTGGGTAAATAAAGATTATCTATCTATCTATCTATCTATCTATCTATCTATCTATCTATCAACACAAGAAAGAAGACAAGAAACAAGACAAGACAAGACAAGAAACAAGACAGGAGAAGACAAGACAAGACAAGACAAGACAAGAAACAAGACAAGAAACAAGACAAGAAACAAGACAAGAAACAAGACAAGAAACAAGACAAGAAACAAGACAAGAAACAAGACAAGAAACAAAACAAGAAACAAGACAAGAAACAAGACAAGAAACAAGACAAGAAACAAGACAGGAAAAAAGACAAGACAAGACAAGACAAGACAAGAAACAAGACAGGAGAAGACAAGACAAGACAAGACAAGACAAGAAACAAGACAAAAAACAAGACAATAATCCAGACAAGAAACCAGACAAGAAACAAGACAAGAAATAAGACAAGAAACAAGACAAGAAACAAGACAAGAAACAAGACAAGAAACAAGAAGAGAAACAAGACAAGACAAGACAAGACAAGACAAGAAACAAGATAGGAGGAGAGAAGACAAGACAAGACCAGACAAGAAACAAGACAAGAAACAGGACAAGAAACAAGACAAGAAACAAGACAAGATACAAGACAAGAAACAAGACACTAAACAAGAAAATAAACAAAACAATAAACAAGACAAGAAACATGCAAGAAACAAGACAAGAAACAAGACAAGGAACAAAACAAGAAACAAGAGAAGAAACAAGACAAGAGACAAGACAAGAAACAAGACAAGAAACAAGACAGGAAAAAAGACAAGACAAGACAAGACAAGAAACAAGAAAGGAGAAGACAAGACAAGAAACAGGACAAGAAACAAGACAAGAAACAAGACAAGAAACAAGACAAGAAACAAGACAAGAAGCAAGACAAGAAACAAGACAGGAGAAGACAAGACAAGACAAGACAAGACAAGACAAGACAAGAAACAAGACAAAAAACAAGACAAGAAACCAGACAAGATACCAGACAAGAAACAAGACAAGAAACAAGACAAGAAACAAGACAAGAAACAAGACAAGAGACAAGACAAGAAACAAGACAAGAAACAAGACAAGACAAGACAAGACAAGAAACAAGACAGGAGAAGACAGGACAAGACAAGACAAGACAAGAAACAAGACAAGAAACAAGACAAGAAACAAGACAAGAAACAAGACAAGAAACAAGACAAGAAACGAGACAAGAAACGAGACGAGAAACGAGACAAGAAACGAGACAAGAAACAAGACAAGAAACAAGACAAGAAACAAGACAAGAAACAAGACAAGAAACAAGACAAGAAAGAAGACAAGAAACAAGACAAGAAACAAGAAAAGAAACAAGACAAGAAACAAGGCAAGAAACAAGACAAGAAACAAGACAAGAAACGAGACAAGAAACAAGACAAGAAACAAGACAAGAAACAAGGCAATAAACAAGACAAGAAACAAGACAATAAACAAGACAAGAAACAAGACAAGAAACAAGACAAGAAACAAGACAAGAAACAAGACAAGAGACAAGACAAGAAACAAGACAAGAAACCAGATAAGAAACCAGACAAGAAACCAGACAAGAAACAAGACAAGAAACAAGACAAGAAACAAGACAAGAAACAAAACAAGAGACAAGACAAGAAACAAAACAAGAAACAAGACAAGAAACAAGACAAGAAACAAGACAAGAAACCAGACAAGAAACCAGACAAGAAACAAGACAAGAAACAAGACAAGAAACAAGACAAGAAACAAGACAAGAAACAAGACAAGAAACAAGACAAGAAACAACACAAGAAACAACACAAGAAACAAGAAAATGTTTTTATTATTTATAGCTGATGAATTGTCCGTGGGTAAATAAAGAATATCTATCTATCTATCTTTCTATCAAGACAAGAAACAAGACAAGAAACAAGACAAGAAACAAAACAAGAAACAAGACAAGAGACAAGACAAGAAACAAGACAAGAAACAAGACAAGACAAGACAAGACAAGAAACAAGACAGGAGAAGACAAGAAAAGACAAGACAAGAAACAAGACAAGAAACAAGACAACAAACAAGACAACAAACAAGACAAGAAACAAGAAAAGAAACAGGACAAGACAAGACAAGACAAGAAACAAGACAGGAGAAGACAAGACAAGACAAGACCAGACAAGAAACAAGACAAGAAACAAGACAAGAAAAAGGACAAGAAACAAGACAAGAAACAAGACAAGAAACAAGACAAGAAACAAGACAAGAAATAAGACAAGAAACAAGACAAGAAACAATACAAGAAACAAGACAAGAAAAAAGACAAGAAACAAAACAAGAAACAGGACAAGAAAGAAGACAAGAAACCAGACAAGAAACCAGACAAGAAACAAGAAATAAGACAAGAAACAAGACAAGAAACAAGACAAGAAACAAGAAAAGAAACAAGACAAGACAAGACAAGACAAGACAAGAAACAAGACAGGAGAAGACAAGACAAGACAAGACAAGACAAGAAACAAGACAAAAAACAAGACAAGAAACCAGACAAGAAACCATACAAGAAACAAGAAAACAAACAATACAACAAACACGACAAGAAACAAGACAAGAAACAAGACAAGAAACAAGAAAAGAAACAAAACAAGACAAGAAACAAGACAAGAACGAGACAAGAAACGAGACAAGAAACGAGACAAGAAACAAGACAAGAAACAAGACAAGAAAAAAGACAACAAACAAGAAAAGAAACAAGACAAGAAACAAGACAAGAAACAAGACAAGAAACAAGACAAGAAACAAGACAAGAAACAAGGCAAGAAACAAGACAAGAAAGAAGACAAGAAACAAGACAAGAAACAAGACAAGAAACAAGACAAGAAACAAGGCAAGAAACAAGACGATAAACAAGAAAATAAACAAGACAAGAAACAAGACAAGAAACAAGACAAGAAACAAGACAAGAAACAAGACAAGAAACAAGACAAGAAACCAGATAAGAAACCAGACAAGAAACCAGACAAGAAACAAGACAAGAAACAAGACAAGAAACAAGACAAGAAACAAGACAAGAAACAAAACAAGAGACAAGACAAGAAACAAGACAAGAAACAAGACAAGAAACAAGACAAGAAAACAGACAAGAAACCAGACAAGAAACAAGACAAGAAACAAGACAAGAAACAAGACAAGAAACAAGACAAGAAACAAGACAAGAAACAAGACAAAAAACAAGAAAACGTTTTTATTATTTATAGCTGATGAATTGTCCGTGGGTAAATAAAGAATATCTATCTATCTATCTATCTATCTATCAAGACAAGAAACAAGACAAGAAACAAGACAAGAAACAAAACAAGAAACAAGACAAGAGACAAGACAAGAAACAAGACAAGAAACAAGACAAGACAAGACAAGACAAGAAACAAGACAGGAGAAGACAAGACAAGACAAGACAAGAAACAAGACAAGAAACCAGACAAGAAACCAGACAAGAAACAAGACAAGAAACAAGACAACAAACAAGACAAGAAACAAGACAAGAAACAAAACAAGAAACAAGACAAGAAAGAAGACAAGAAACAAGAAAATGTTTTTATTATTTATAGCTGATGAATTGTCCGTGGGTAAATAAAGAATATCTATCTATCTATCTATCTATCTATCAAGACAAGAAACAAGACAAGAAACAAGACAAGAAACAAAACAAGAAACAAGACAAGAGACAAGACAAGAAACAAGACAAGAAACAAGACAAGACAAGACAAGACAAGAAACAAGACAGGAGAAGACAAGACAAGACAAAACAAGAAACAAGACAAGAAACAAGACAAGAAACAAGACAAGAAACAAAACAAGAAACAAGACAAGAGACAAGACAAGAAACAAGACAAGAAACAAGACAAGACAAGACAAGACAAGAAACAAGACAGGAGAAGACAAGACAAGACAAGACAAGAAACAAGACAAGAAACAAGACAAGAAACCAGACAAGAAACCAGACAAGAAACAAGACAAGAAACAAGACAACAAACAAGACAAGAAACAAGACAAGAAACAAGAAAAGAAACAGGACAAGACAAGACAAGACAAGAAACAAGACAGGAGAAGACAAGACAAGACAAGACCAGACAAGAAACAAGACAAGAAACAAGACAAGAAAAAGGACAAGAAACAAGACAAGAAACAAGACAAGAAACAAGACAAGAAACAAGACAAGAAACAAGACAAGAAACAAGACAAGAAACAATACAAGAAACAAGACAAGAAAAAAGACAAGATACAAAACGAGAAACAAGACAAGAAAGAAGAAAAGAAACCAGACAAGAAACCAAACAAGAAACAAGAAACAAGACAAGAAACAAGACAAGAAACAAGACAAGAAACAAGAAAAGAAACAAGACAAGACAAGAAACAAGACAGGAGAAGACAAGAGAAGACAAGACAAGACAAGAAACAAGACAAAAAACAAGACAAGAAACCAGACAAGAAACCATACAAGAAACAAGAAAACAAACAATACAACAAACACGACAAGAAACAAGACAAGAAACAAGAAAAGAAACAAAACAAGACAAGACAAGACAAGACAAGAAACAAGACAGGAGAAGACAAGAGAAGACAAGAGCAGACAAGAAACAAGACAAGAAAAAAGACAAGAAACAAGACAAGAAACAAGACAAGAAACAAGACAAGAAACACGACAAGAAACAAGACAAGAAACAAGACAAGGAAAAAGACAAGAAACAAAACAAGAAACAAGACAAGAAACAAGAGAAGAAACAAGACAAGAAACAAGACAAGAAACAAGACAGGAAAAAAGACAAGACAAGACAAGACCAGACAAGACAAGAAACAAGACAAGAAACAAGACAAGACAAGACAAGACAAGAGAAGAAACGAGACGAAAAACAAGAAAATAAACCAGACAAGAAACCAGACAAGAAACAAGACAAGAAACAAGACAATAAACAAGACAAGAAACAAGACAAGAAACAAGAAAAGAAACAAGACAAGACAAGACAAGACAAGAAACAAGACAGGAGGATACAAGACAAGACAAGACCAGACAAGAAACAAGACAAGAAACAGGACAAGAAACAAGACAAGAAACAAGACAAGAAACAAGACAAGAAAAGAGACAATAAACAAGACAATGAACAAGACAATAAACAAGAAAAGAAACAAGACAAGAAACAAGACAAGAAACAAGACAAGAAACAAAACAAGAAACAAGACAAGAAACAAGACAAGAAAAGAGACAAGAAACAAGACAAGAAACAAGACAGGAAAAAAGACAAGACAAGACAAGACAAGAAAAAAGAAAGGAGAAGACAAGACAAGACAAGACAAGACAAGAAACAGGAGAAGAAACAAGACAAGAAACAAGACAAGAAACAAGACAAGAAACAAGACAAGAAACAAGACAAGAAACAAGACAGGAGAAGACAAGACAAGACAAGACAAGAGAAGAAACAAGACAAAAAACAAGACAAGAAACAAGACAAGAAACCAGACAAGAAACAAGACAAGAAACAAGACAAGAAACAAGACAAGAAACAAGACAAGAGACAAGACAAGAAACAAGACAAGAAACAAGACAAGACAAGACAAGACAAGAAACAAGACAATAAACCAGACAAGAAACTAGACAAGAAACAAGACAAGAAACAAGACAAGAAACAAGACAAGAAACAAGACAAGAAACAGGAAAATGTTATTAGTATTTATAGCTGATGAATTGTCCGTGGGTAAATAAAGATTATCTATCTATCTATCTATCTATCTATCTATCTATCAACACAAGAAAGAAGACAAGAAACAAGACAAGACAAGACAAGAAACAAGACAGGAGAAGACAAGACAAGACAAGACAAGACAAGAAACAAGACAAGAAACAAGACAAGAAACAAGACAAGAAACAAGACAAGAAACAAGACAAGAAACAAGACAAGAAACAAGACAAGAAACAAGACAAGAAACAAAACAAGAAACAAGACAAGAAACAAGACAAGAAACAAGACAAGAAACAAGACAAGAAACAAGACAAGAAAAAGGACAAGAAACAAGACAAGAAACAAGACAAGAGACAAGACAAGAAACAAGACAAGACAAGACAAGACAAGACAAGACAAGACAAGAAAAAAGAAAGGAGAAGACAAGACAAGACAAGACAAGACAAGAAACAGGAGAAGAAACAAGACAAGAAACAAGACAAGAAACAAGACAAGAAACAAGACAAGAAACAAGACAAGAAACAAGACAGGAGAAGACAAGACAAGACAAGACAAGACAAGAAACAAGACAAAAAACAAGACAAGAAACAAGACAAGAAACCAGACAAGAAACAAGACAAGAAACAAGACAAGAAACAAGACAAGAAACAAGACAAGAGACAAGACAAGAAACAAGACAAGAAACAAGACAAGACAAGACAAGACAAGAAACAAGACAATAAACCAGACAAGAAACTAGACAAGAAACAAGACAAGAAACAAGACAAGAAACAAGACAAGAAACAAGACAAGAAACAAGACAAGAAACAGGAAAATGTTATTAGTATTTATAGCTGATGAATTGTCCGTGGGTAAATAAAGATTATCTATCTATCTATCTATCTATCTATCTATCTATCTATCTATCTATCTATCTATCTATCTATCAACACAAGAAAGAAGACAAGAAACAAGACAAGACAAGACAAGAAACAAGACAGGAGAAGACAAGACAAGACAAGACAAGACAAGAAACAAGACAAGAAACAAGACAAGAAACAAGACAAGAAACAAGACAAGAAACAAGACAAGAAACAAGACAAGAAACAAGACAAGAAACAAAACAAGAAACAAGACAAGAAACAAGACAAGAAACAAGACAAGAAACAAGACAGGAAAAAAGACAAGACAAGACAAGACAAGACAAGAAACAAGACAGGAGAAGACAAGACAAGACAAGACAAGACAAGAAACAAGACAAAAAACAAGACAATAATCCAGACAAGAAACCAGACAAGAAACAAGACAAGAAATAAGACAAGAAACAAGACAAGAAACAAGACAAGAAACAAGACAAGAAACAAGAAGAGAAACAAGACAAGACAAGACAAGACAAGACAAGAAACAAGATAGGAGGAGAGAAGACAAGACAAGACCAGACAAGAAACAAGACAAGAAACAGGACAAGAAACAAGACAAGAAACAAGACAAGATACAAGACAAGAAACAAGACACTAAACAAGAAAATAAACAAAACAATAAACAAGACAAGAAACATGCAAGAAACAAGACAAGAAACAAGACAAGGAACAAAACAAGAAACAAGAGAAGAAACAAGACAAGAGACAAGACAAGAAACAAGACAAGAAACAAGACAGGAAAAAAGACAAGACAAGACAAGACAAGAAACAAGAAAGGAGAAGACAAGACAAGAAACAGGACAAGAAACAAGACAAGAAACAAGACAAGAAACAAGACAAGAAACAAGACAAGAAGCAAGACAAGAAACAAGACAGGAGAAGACAAGACAAGACAAGACAAGACAAGACAAGACAAGAAACAAGACAAAAAACAAGACAAGAAACCAGACAAGATACCAGACAAGAAACAAGACAAGAAACAAGACAAGAAACAAGACAAGAAACAAGACAAGAGACAAGACAAGAAACAAGACAAGAAACAAGACAAGACAAGACAAGACAAGAAACAAGACAGGAGAAGACAGGACAAGACAAGACAAGACAAGAAACAAGACAAGAAACAAGACAAGAAACAAGACAAGAAACAAGACAAGAAACAAGACAAGAAACGAGACAAGAAACGAGACGAGAAACGAGACAAGAAACGAGACAAGAAACAAGACAAGAAACAAGACAAGAAACAAGACAAGAAACAAGACAAGAAACAAGACAAGAAAGAAGACAAGAAACAAGACAAGAAACAAGAAAAGAAACAAGACAAGAAACAAGGCAAGAAACAAGACAAGAAACAAGACAAGAAACGAGACAAGAAACAAGACAAGAAACAAGACAAGAAACAAGGCAATAAACAAGACAAGAAACAAGACAATAAACAAGACAAGAAACAAGACAAGAAACAAGACAAGAAACAAGACAAGAAACAAGACAAGAGACAAGACAAGAAACAAGACAAGAAACCAGATAAGAAACCAGACAAGAAACCAGACAAGAAACAAGACAAGAAACAAGACAAGAAACAAGACAAGAAACAAAACAAGAGACAAGACAAGAAACAAAACAAGAAACAAGACAAGAAACAAGACAAGAAACAAGACAAGAAACCAGACAAGAAACCAGACAAGAAACAAGACAAGAAACAAGACAAGAAACAAGACAAGAAACAAGACAAGAAACAAGACAAGAAACAAGACAAGAAACAACACAAGAAACAACACAAGAAACAAGAAAATGTTTTTATTATTTATAGCTGATGAATTGTCCGTGGGTAAATAAAGAATATCTATCTATCTATCTTTCTATCAAGACAAGAAACAAGACAAGAAACAAGACAAGAAACAAAACAAGAAACAAGACAAGAGACAAGACAAGAAACAAGACAAGAAACAAGACAAGACAAGACAAGACAAGAAACAAGACAGGAGAAGACAAGAAAAGACAAGACAAGAAACAAGACAAGAAACAAGACAACAAACAAGACAACAAACAAGACAAGAAACAAGAAAAGAAACAGGACAAGACAAGACAAGACAAGAAACAAGACAGGAGAAGACAAGACAAGACAAGACCAGACAAGAAACAAGACAAGAAACAAGACAAGAAAAAGGACAAGAAACAAGACAAGAAACAAGACAAGAAACAAGACAAGAAACAAGACAAGAAATAAGACAATAAACAAGACAAGAAACAATACAAGAAACAAGACAAGAAAAAAGACAAGAAACAAAACAAGAAACAGGACAAGAAAGAAGACAAGAAACCAGACAAGAAACCAGACAAGAAACAAGAAATAAGACAAGAAACAAGACAAGAAACAAGACAAGAAACAAGAAAAGAAACAAGACAAGACAAGACAAGACAAGACAAGAAACAAGACAGGAGAAGACAAGACAAGACAAGACAAGACAAGAAACAAGACAAAAAACAAGACAAGAAACCAGACAAGAAACCATACAAGAAACAAGAAAACAAACAATACAACAAACACGACAAGAAACAAGACAAGAAACAAGACAAGAAACAAGAAAAGAAACAAAACAAGACAAGACAAGACAAGACAAGAAACAAGACAGGAGAAGACAAGAGAAGACAAGAGCAGACAAAAAACAAGACAAGAAAAAAGACAAGAAACCAGACAAGAAACAAGACAAGAAACAAGACAAGAAACAAGACAAGAAACAAGACAAGAGAAAAGACAAGAAACAAGACAAGAAACAAGACAAGACAAGACAAGACAAGAAACAAGACAATAAACCAGACAAGAAACTAGACAAGAAACAAGACAAGAAACAAGACAAGAAACAAGACAAGAAACAAGACAAGAAACAGGAAAATGTTATTAGTATTTATAGCTGATGAATTGTCCGTGGGTAAATAAAGATTATCTATCTATCTATCTATCTATCTATCTATCTATCAACACAAGAAAGAAGACAAGAAACAAGACAAGACAAGACAAGAAACAAGACAGGAGAAGACAAGACAAGACAAGACAAGAAACAAGACAAGAAACAAGACAAGAAACAAGACAAGAAACAAGACAAGAAACAAGACAAGAAACAAGACAAGAAACAAGACAAGAAACAAGACAAGAAACAAAACAAGAAACAAGACAAGAAACAAGACAAGAAACAAGACAAGAAACAAGACAGGAAAAAAGACAAGACAAGACAAGACAAGACAAGAAACAAGACAGGAGAAGACAAGACAAGACAAGACAAGACAAGAAACAAGACAAAAAACAAGACAATAATCCAGACAAGAAACCAGACAAGAAACAAGACAAGAAATAAGACAAGAAACAAGACAAGAAACAAGACAAGAAACAAGAAGAGAAACAAGACAAGACAAGACAAGACAAGACAAGAAACAAGATAGGAGGAGAGAAGACAAGACAAGACCAGACAAGAAACAAGACAAGAAACAGGACAAGAAACAAGACAAGATACAAGACAAGAAACAAGACACTAAACAAGAAAATAAACAAAACAATAAACAAGACAAGAAACATGCAAGAAACAAGACAAGAAACAAGACAAGGAACAAAACAAGAAACAAGAGAAGAAACAAGACAAGAGACAAGACAAGAAACAAGACAAGAAACAAGACAGGAAAAAAGACAAGACAAGACAAGACAAGAAACAAGAAAGGAGAAGACAAGACAAGAAACAGGACAAGAAACAAGACAAGAAACAAGACAAGAAACAAGACAAGAAACAAGACAAGAAGCAAGACAAGAAACAAGACAGGAGAAGACAAGACAAGACAAGACAAGACAAGACAAGACAAGACAAGAAACAAGACAAAAAACAAGACAAGAAACCAGACAAGATACCAGACAAGAAACAAGACAAGAAACAAGACAAGAAACAAGACAAGAGACAAGACAAGAAACAAGACAAGAAACAAGACAAGACAAGACAAGACAAGAAACAAGACAGGAGAAGACAGGACAAGACAAGACAAGACAAGAAACAAGACAAGAAACAAGACAAGAAACAAGACAAGAAACAAGACAAGAAACAAGACAAGAAACGAGACAAGAAACGAGACAAGAAACGAGACAAGAAACGAGACAAGAAACAAGACAAGAAACAAGACAAGAAACAAGACAAGAAACAAGACAAGAAACAAGACAAGAAAGAAGACAAGAAACAAGACAAGAAACAAGAAAAGAAACAAGACAAGAAACAAGGCAAGAAACAAGACAAGAAACAAGACAAGAAACGAGACAAGAAACAAGACAAGAAACAAGACAAGAAACAAGGCAAGAAACAAGACAAAAAACAAGACAATAAACAAGACAAGAAACAAGACAAGAAACAAGACAAGAAACAAGACAAGAAACAAGACAAGAAACAAGACAAGAAACAAGACAAGAAACCAGATAAGAAACCAGACAAGAAACAAGACAAGAAACAAGACAAGAAACAAGACAAGAAACAAGACAAGAAACAAAACAAGAGACAAGACAAGAAACAAAACAAGAAACAAGACAAGAAACAAGACAAGAAACAAGACAAGAAACCAGACAAGAAACCAGACAAGAAACAAGACAAGAAACAAGACAAGAAACAAGACAAGAAACAAGACAAGAAACAAGACAAGAAACAAGACAAGAAACAAGACAAGAAACAAGACAAGAAACAACACAAGAAACAAGAAAATGTTTTTATTATTTATAGCTGATGAATTGTCCGTGGGTAAATAAAGAATATCTATCTATCTATCTTTCTATCAAGACAAGAAACAAGACAAGAAACAAGACAAGAAACAAGACAAGAAACAAGACAAGAGACAAGACAAGAAACAAGACAAGAAACAAGACAAGACAAGACAAGACAAGAAACAAGACAGGAGAAGACAAGACAAGACAAGACAAGAAACAAGACAACAAACAAGACAACAAACAAGACAACAAACAAGACAAGAAACAAGAAAAGAAACAGGACAAGACAAGACAAGACAAGAAACAAGTCAGGAGAAGACAAGACAAGACAAGACCAGACAAGAAACAAGACAAGAAACAAGACAAGAAAAAGGACAAGAAACAAGACAAGAAACAAGACAAGAAACAAGACAAGAAACAAGACAAGAAATAAGACAAGAAACAAGACAAGAAACAATACAAGAAACAAGACAAGAAAAAAGACAAGAAACAAAACAAGAAACAAGACAAGAAAGAAGACAAGAAACCAGACAAGAAACCAGACAAGAAACAAGAAATAAGACAAGAAACAAGACAAGAAACAAGACAAGAAACAAGAAAAGAAACAAGACAAGACAAGACAAGACAAGACAAGAAACAAGACAGGAGAAGACAAGACAAGACAAGACAAGACAAGAAACAAGACAAAAAACAAGACAAGAAACCAGACAAGAAACCATACAAGAAACAAGAAAACAAACAATACAACAAACACGACAAGAAACAAGACAAGAAACAAGACAAGAAACAAGAAAAGAAACAAAACAAGACAAGACAAGACAAGACAAGAAACAAGACAGGAGAAGACAAGAGAAGACAAGAGCAGACACGAAACAAGACAAGAAACAAGACAAGAAACAGGACAAGAAAGAAGACAAGAAACAAGACAAGAAACAAGACAAGAAACAAAACAAGACACAAGACAAGAAACAAGACAAGAAACAAGAATGGAGAAGACAAGACAAGACAAGACAAGACAAGACAAGAAACAAGACAAAAAACAAGACAAGAAACAAGACAAGAAAAAAGAATGGAGAAGACAAGACAAGACAAGACAAGAAACAAGACAAGAAACAGGACAAGAAACAAGACAAGAAACAAGGCAAGAAACAAGACAAGAGACAAGATAAGATACAAGACAAGAAACAAGACAAGAAACAAGAATGGAGAAGACAAGACAATACAAGACAAGACAAGAAACAAGACAAAAAACAAGACAAGAAACAAGACAAGAAACAAGACAAGAGACAAGAAGAGAAACAAGACAAGAAACAAGACAAGACAAGACAAGACAAGAAACAAGACAAGAGAAGACAAGACAAGACAAGACAAGACAAGAAACAAGACAAGAAACAAGAGAAGAAACAAAACAAGAAACAAGACAAGAAACAAGACAAGAAACAAGACAAGAAACAAGACAAGAAACAAGACAAGAAACAAGACAAGAAACAAGTCAAGAAACAAGACAAGAAAAAAGACAAGAAACAAGACAAGAAACAAGACAAGAAACAAGACAAGAAACAAGACAGGAAAAAAGACAAGACAAGACAAGACAAGACAAGAAACAAGACAGGAGAAGACAAGACAAGACAAGACAAGACAAGAAACAAGACAAAAAAACAAGACAATAAACCAGACAAGAAACCAGACAAGAAACAAGACAAGAAACAAGACAAGAAACAAGACAAGAAACAAGACAAGAAACAAGACAAGAAACAAGACAAGAAACAAGAATGGAGAAGACAAGACAAGAGAAGACAAGACAAGACAAGAAACAAGACAAAAAACAAGACAAGAAAAAAGACAAGAAACAAGAATGGAGAAGACAAGACAAGACAAGACAAGACAAGAAACAAGACAAGAAACAAGACAAGAAACAAGACAAGAAACAAGACAAGAAACAGATCAAGAAACAAGACAAGAGACAAGACAAGAAACAAGACAAGAAACAAGACAAGAAACAAGAATGGAGAAGACAAGACAAGACAAGACAAGACAAGAAACAAGACAAAAAACAAGACAAGAAACAAGACAAGAAACAAGAATGGAGAAGACAAGACAAGACAACACAAGACAAGAAACAAGACAAGAAACAAGACAAGAAACAAGACAAGAAACAAGACAAGAAACAAGACAAGAAACAAGACAAGAGACAAGACAAAAAACAAGACAAGAAACAAGACAAGACAAGACAAGACAAGAAACAAGACAAGACAAGACAAGACAACACAAGACAAGACAAGAAACAAGACAAGAAACAAGTCAAGAAACAAGACAAGAAACAAGACAAGAAACAAGACAAGAAACAAGACAAGAAACAAGACAAGAAACAAGACAAGAAACAAGACAAGAAACAAGTCAAGAAACAAGACAAGAAAAAAGACAAGAAACAAAACAAGAAACAAGACAAGAAACAAGAAAAGTAACAAGATAAGAAACAAGACAAGAAACAAGACAGGAAAAAAGACAAGACAAGACAAGACAAGACAAGACAAGAAACAAGACAAGAAACAAGACAAGACAAGAGAAGAAACGAGACGAAAAACAAGAAAATAAACGAGACAAGAAACCAGACAAGAAACAAGACAAGAAACAAGACAATAAACAAGACAAGAAACAAGACAAGAAACAAGAAAAGAAACAAGACAAGACAAGACAAGACAAGAAACAAGACAGGAGGATACAAGACAAGACAAGACCAGACAAGAAACAAGAC
>OX393571.1:1551875-1770436 GCA_947652115.1 Blastomussa wellsi
AAACAGGAAAATGTTTTTAGTATTTATAGCTGATGAATTGTCCGTGGGTAAATAAAGATTATCTATCTATCTATCTATCTATCAACACAAGAAAAAGGACAAGAAACAAGACAAGACAAGAAACAAGACAGGAGAAGACAAGACAAGACAAGACAAGACAAGAAACAAGACAAGAAACAAGACAAGAAACAAGACAAGAAACAAGACAAGAAACAAGACAAGAAACAAGACAAGAAACAAGACAAGAAACAAGACAAGAAACAAAACAAAAAAAAAGACAAGAAACAAAACAAGAAACAAGACAAGAAACAAGACAGGAAAAAAGACAAGACAAGACAAGACAAGACAAGAAACAAGACAGGAGAAGACAAGACAAGACAAGACAAGACAAGAAACAAGACAAAAAACAAGACAATAATCCAGACAAGAAACCAGACAAGAAACAAGACAAGAAACAAGACAAGAAACAAGACAAGAAACAAGACAAGAAACAAGACAAGAAACAAGAAGAGAAACAAGACAAGACAAGACAAGACAAGACAAGACAAGCAACAAGACAGGAGGAGAGAAGACAAGACAACACCAGAAAAGAAACAAGACAAGAAACAGGACAAGAAACAAGACAAGAAACAAGACAAGAAACAAGACAAGAAACAAGACAAGAAACAAGACACTAAACAAGAAAATAAACAAAACAATAAACAAGACAAGAAACAATGCAAGAAACAAGACAAGAAACAAGACAAGGAACAAAACAAGAAACAAGAGAAGAAACAATACAAGAGACAAGACAAGAAACAAGACAAGAAACAAGAGAGGAAAAAAGACAAGACAAGACAAGACAAGAAACAAGAAAGGAGAAGACAAGACAAGAAACAGGACAAGAAACAAGACAAGAAACAAGACAAGAAACAAGACAAGAAACAAGACAAGAAACAAGACAAGAAACAAGACAGGAGAAGACAAGACAAGACAAGACAAGACAAGACAAGAAACAAGACAAAAAACAAGACAAGAAACCAGACAAGAAAAAAGACAAGAAACAAGACAAGAAACAGGACAAGAAACAAGACAAGAAACAAGAAAAGAAACAAGACAAGAAAAGAGACAATAAACAAGACAATAAACAAGACAATAAACAAGAAAAGAAACAAGACAAGAAACAAGACAAGAAACAAGACAAGAAACAAAACAAGAAACAAGACAAGAAACAAGACAAGAAACAAGACAAGAAACAAGACAAGAAACAGGAAAATGTTTTTAGTATTTATAGCTGATGAATTGTCCGTGGGTAAATAAAGATTATCTATCTATCTATCTATCTATCTATCTATCTATCTATCTATCTATCTATCTATCTATCTATCTATCTATCTATCTATCAACACAAGAAAAAGGACAAGAAACAAGACAAGACAAGACAAGAAACAAGACAGGAGAAGACAAGACAAGACAAGACAAGAAACAAGACAAGAAACAAGACAAGAAACAAGACAAGAAACAAGACAAGAAACAAGACAAGAAACAAGACAAGAAACAAGACAAGAAACAAGACAAGAAACAAAACAAGAAACAAGACAAGAAACAAAACAAGAAACAAGACAAGAAACAAGACAGGAAAAAAGACAAGACAAGACAAGACAAGACAAGAAACAAGACAGGAGAAGACAAGACAAGACAAGACAAGACAAGAAACAAGACAAAAAACAAGACAATAATCCAGACAAGAAACCAGACAAGAAACAAGACAAGAAACCAGACAAGAAACAAGACAAGAAACAAGACAAGAAACAAGACAAGAAACAAGAAGAGAAACAAAACAAGACAAGACAAGACAAGACAAGCAACAAGACAGGAGGAGAGAAGACAAGACAAGACAAGACAAGAAACAAGACAAGAAACAGGTCAAGAAACAAGACAAGAAACAAGACAAGAAACAAGACAAGAAACAATGCAAGAAACAAGACAAGAAACAAGACAAGGAACAAAACAAGAAACAAGAGAAGAAACAAGACAAGAGACAAGACAAGAAACAAGACAAGAAACAAGAGAGAAAAAAAGACAAGACAAGACAAGACAAGAAACAAGAAAGGAGAAGACAAGACAAGAAACAGGACAAGAAACAAGACAAGAAACTAGACAAGAAACAAGACAAGAAACAAGACAAGAAACAAGACAGGAGAAGACAAGACAAGACAAGACAAGACAAGACAAGAAACAAGACAAAAAACAAGACAAGAAACCAGACAAGAAACAAGACAAGAAACAAGACAAGAAACAAGACAAGAGACAAGACAAGAAACAAGACAAGAAACAAGACAAGACAAGACAAGACAAGAAAGAAGACAAGAAAAAGGACAAGAAACAAGACAAGAAACAAGACAAGAAACAAGACAAGAACGAGACAAGAAACGAGACAAGAAACGAGACAAGAAACGAGACAAGAAACAAGACAAGAAACAAGACAAGAAAAAAGACAACAAACAAGAAAAGAAACAAGACAAGAAACAAGACAAGAAAGAAGACAAGAAACAAGACAAGAAACAAGACAAGAAACAAGGCAAGAAACAAGACAAGAAAGAAGACAAGAAACAAGACAAGAAACAAGACAAGAAACAAGACAAGAAACAAGGCAAGAAACAAGACGATAAACAAGACAAGAAACAAGACAAGAAACCAGACAAGAAACCAGACAAGAAACAAGACAAGAAACAAGACAAGAAACAAGACAAGAAACAAGACAAGAAACAAGACAAGAAACAAGACAAGAAACAAGAAAATGTTTTTATTATTTATAGCTGATGAATTGTCCGTGGGTAAATAAAGAATATCTATCTATCTATCTATCTATCTATCAAGACAAGAAACAAGACAAGAAACAAGACAAGAAACAAAACAAGAAACAAGACAAGAGACAAGACAAGAAACAAGACAAGAAACAAGACAAGACAAGACAAGACAAGAAACAAGACAGGAGAAGACAAGACAAGACAAGACAAGAAACAAGACAAGAAACAAGACAAGAAACCAGACAAGAAACCAGACAAGAAACAAGACAAGAAACAAGACAACAAACAAGACAACAAACAAGACAAGAAACAAGAAAAGAAACAGGACAAGACAAGACAAGACAAGAAACAAGACAGGAGAAGACAAGACAAGACAAGACCAGACAAGAAACAAGACAAGAAACAAGACAAGAAAAAGGACAAGAAACAAGACAAGAAACAAGACAAGAAACAAGACAAGAAACAAGACAAGAAACAAGACAAGAAATAAGACAAGAAACAAGACAAGAAACAATACAAGAAACAAGACAAGAAAAAAGACAAGATACAAAACGAGAAACAAGACAAGAAAGAAGACAAGAAACCAGACAAGAAACCAAACAAGAAACAAGAAACAAGACAAGAAACAAGACAAGAAACAAGAAAAGAAACAAGACAAGACAAGAAACAAGACAGGAGAAGACAAGACAAGACAAGACAAGACAAGGAACAAGACAAAAAACAAGACAAGAAACCAGACAAGAAACCATACAAGAAACAAGAAAACAAACAATACAACAAACACGACAAGAAACAAGACAAGAAACAAGAAAAGAAACAAAACAAGACAAGACAAGACAAGACAAGAAACAAGACAGGAGAAGACAAGAGAAGACAAAAGCAGACAAGAAACAAGACAAGAAAAAAGACAAGAAACAAGACAAGAAACAAGACAAGAAACAAGACAAGAAACACGACAAGAAACAAGACAAGAAACAAGACAAGGAAAAAGACAAGAAACAAAACAAGAAACAAGACAAGAAACAAGACAAGAAACAAGACAAGAAACACGACAAGAAACAAGACAGGAAAAAAGACAAGACAAGACAAGACCAGACAAGACAAGAAACAAGACAAGAAACAAGACAAAACAAGACAAGACAAGAGAAGAAACGAGACGAAAAACAAGAAAATAAACAAGACAAGAAACCAGACAAGAAACAAGACAAGAAACAAGACAATAAACAAGACAAGAAACAAGACAAGAAACAAGAAAAGAAACAAGACAAGACAAGACAAGACAAGAAACAAGACAGGAGGATACAAGACAAGACAAGACCAGACAAGAAACAAGACAAGAAACAGGACAAGAAACAAGACAAGAAACAAGACAAGAAACAAGACAAGAAAAGAGACAATAAACAAGACAATAAACAAGACAATAAACAAGAAAAGAAACAAAACAAGAAACAAGACAAGAAACAAGACAAGAAACAAAACAAGAAACAAGACAAGAAACAAGACAAGAAAAGAGACAAGAAACAAGACAAGAAACAAGACAGGAAAAAAGACAAGACAAGACAAGACAAGAAAAAAGAAAGGAGAAGACAAGACAAGACAAGACAAGACAAGAAACAGGAGAAGAAACAAGACAAGAAACAAGACAAGAAACAAGACAAGAAACAAGACAAGAAACAAGACAAGAAACAAGACAGGAGAAGACAAGACAAGACAAGACAAGACAAGAAACAAGACAAAAAAAAAGACAAGAAACAAGACAAGAAACCAGACAAGAAACAAGACAAGAAACAAGACAAGAAACAAGACAAGAAACAAGACAAGAGACAAGACAAGAAACAAGACAAGAAACAAGACAAGACAAGACAAGACAAGAAACAAGACAGGAGAAGACAGGACAAGACAAGACAAGACAAGAAACAAGACAAGAAACAGGACAAGAAACAAGACAAGAAACAAGACAAAAGACAAGACGAGAAACAAGACAAGAAACAAGACAAGAAACAAGACAAGAAGAAAGACAAGAAACAAGACAAGAAACAAGACAAGAAACAAGACAAGAAACAAGACAAGAAACAAGACAAGAAACAAAACAAGAAACAAGACAAGAAACAAGACAAGAAACAAGACAGGAAACAAGACAGGAAAAAAGACAAGACAAGACAAGACAAGACAAGAAACAAGACCGGAGAAGACAAGACAAGACAAGACAAGACAAGAAACAAGACAATAAACCAGACAAGAAACTAGACAAGAAACAAGACAAGAAACAAGACAAGAAACAAGACAAGAAACAAGACAAGAAACAAGACAAGAAACAGGAAAATGTTATTAGTATTTATAGCTGATGAATTGTCCGTGGGTAAATAAAGATTATCTATCTATCTATCTATCTATCTATCTATCTATCAACACAAGAAACAAGACAAGAAACAAGACAAGACAAGACAAGAAACAAGACAGGAGAAGACAAGACAAGACAAGACAAGACAAGAAACAAGACAAGAAACAAGACAAGAAACAAGACAAGAAACAAGACAAGAAACAAGACAAGAAACAAGACAAGAAACAAGACAAGAAACAAGACAAGAAACAAAACAAGAAACAAGACAAGAAACAAGACAAGAAACAAGACAAGAAACAAGACAGGAAAAAAGACAAGACAAGACAAGACAAGACAAGAAACAAGACAGGAGAAGACAAGACAAGACAAGACAAGACAAGAAACAAGACAAAAAACAAGACAATAATCAGACAAGAAACCAGACAAGAAACAAGACAAGAAACAAGACAAGAAACAAGACAAGAAACAAGACAAGAAACAAGACAAGAAACAAGAAGAGAAACAAGACAAGACAAGACAAGACAAGACAAGAAACAAGATAGGAGGAGAGAAGACAAGACAAGACCAGACAAGAAACAAGACAAGAAACAGGACAAGAAACAAGACAAGAAACAAGACAAGATACAAGACAAGAAACAAGACACTAAACAAGAAAATAACCAAAACAATAAACAAGACAAGAAACAAGACAAGGAACAAAACAAGAAACAAGAGAAGAAACAAGACAAGAGACAAGACAAGAAACAAGACAAGAAACAAGACAGGAAAAAAGACAAGACAAGACAAGACAAGAAACAAGAAAGGAGAAGACAATACAAGAAACAGGACAAGAAACAAGACAAGAAACAAGACAAGAAACAAGACAAGAAGCAAGACAAGAAACAAGACAGGAGAAGACAAGACAAGACAAGACAAGACAAGACAAGACAAGAAACAAGACAAAAAACAAGACAAGAAACCAGACAAGATACCAGACAAGTAACAAGACAAGAAACAAGACAAGAAACAAGACAAGAAACAAGACAAGACAAGACAAGACAAGAAACAAGACAAGAGACAAGACAAGAAACAAGACAAGAAACAAGACAAGGCAAGACAAGACAAGAAACAAGACAGGAGAAGACAGGACAAGACAAGACAAGACAAGAAACAAGACAAGAAACAAGACAAGAAACAAGACAAGAAACAAGACAAGAAACAAGACAAGAAACGAGACAAGAAACGAGACAAGAAACGAGACAAGAAACGAGACAAGAAACAAGACAAGAAACAAGACAAGAAACAAGACAAGAAACAAGACAAGAAACAAGACAAGAAACAAGACAAGAAACAAGACAAGAAACAAGGCAAGAAACAAGACAAGAAACAAGACAAGAAACGAGACAAGAAACAAGACAAGAAACAAGACAAGAAACAAGGCAAGAAACAAGACAAGAAACAAGACAATAAACAAGACAAGAAACAAGACAAGAAACAAGACAAGAAACAAGACAAGAAACAAGACAAGAAACAAGACAAGAAACCAGATAAGAAACCAGACAAGAAACCAGACAAGAAACAAGACAAGAAACAAGACAAGAAACAAGACAAGAAACAAGACAAGAAACAAAACAAGAGACAAGACAAGAAACAAAACAAGAAACAAGACAAGAAACCATACAAGAAACAAGAAAACAAACAATACAACAAACACGACAAGAAACAAGACAAGAAACAAGAAAAGAAACAAAACAAGACAAGAAACAAGACACTAAACAAGAAAATAAACAAAACAATAAACAAGACAAGAAACATGCAAGAAACAAGACAAGAAACAAGACAAGGAACAAAACAAGAAAAAAGAGAAGAAACAAGACAAGAGACAAGACAAGAAACAAGACAAGAAACAAGACAGGAAAAAAGACAAGACAAGACAAGACAAGAAACAAGAAAGGAGAAGACAAGACAAGAAACAGGACAAGAAACAAGACAAGAAACAAGACAAGAAACAAGACAAGAAGCAAGACAAGAAATAAGACAGGAGAAGACAAGACAAGACAAGACAAGACAAGACAAGACAAGAAACAAGACAAAAAACAAGACAAGAAACCAGACAAGATACCAGACAAGAAACAAGACAAGAAACAAGACAAGAAACAAGACAAGAAACAAGACAAGACAAGACAAGACAAGAAACAAGACAAGAGACAAGACAAGAAACAAGACAAGAAACAAGACAAGACAAGACAAGACAAGAAACAAGACAGGAGAAGACAGGACAAGACAAGACAAGACAAGAAACAAGACAAGAAACAAGACAAGAAACAAGACAAGAAACAAGACAAGAAACAAGACAAGAAACGAGACAAGAAACGAGACAAGAAACGAGACAAGAAACGAGACAAGAAACAAGACAAGAAACAAGACAAGAAACAAGACAAGAAACAAGACAAGAAAGAAGACAAGAAACAAGACAAGAAACAAGACAAGAAACAAGACAAGAAACAAGGCAAGAAACAAGACAAGAAACAAGACAAGAAACGAGACAAGAAACAAGACAAGAAACAAGACAAGAAACAAGGCAAGAAACAAGACAAGAAACAAGACAATAAACCAGACAAGAAACAAGACAAGAAACAAGACAAGAAACAAGACAAGAAACAAGACAAGAAACAAGACAAGAAACCAGATAAGAAACCAGACAAGAAACCAGACAAGAAACAAGACAAGAAACAAGACAAGAAACAAGACAAGAAACAAGACAAGAAACAAAACAAGAGACAAGACAAGAAACAAAACAAGAAACAAGACAAGAAACAAGACAAGAAACAAGACAAGAAACCAGACAAGAAACCAGACAAGAAACAAGACAAGAAACAAGACAAGAAACAAGACAAGAAACAAGACAAGAAACAAGACAAGAAACAAGACAAGAAACAAGACAAGAAACAACACAAGAAACAAGAAAATGTTTTTATTATTTATAGCTGATGAATTGTCCGTGGGTAAATAAAGAATATCTATCTATCTATCTTTCTATCAAGACAAGAAACAAGACAAGAAACAAGACAAGAAACAAAACAAGAAACAAGACAAGAGACAAGACAAGAAACAAGACAAGAAACAAGACAAGACAAGACAAGACAAGAAACAAGACAGGAGAAGACAAGACAAGACAAGACAAGAAACAAGACAACAAACAAGACAACAAACAAGACAAGAAACAAGAAAAGAAACAGGACAAGACAAGACAAGACAAGAAACAAGACAGGAGAAGACAAGACAAGACAAGACCAGACAAGAAACAAGACAAGAAACAAGACAAGAAAAAGGACAAGAAACAAGACAAGAAACAAGACAAGAAACAAGACAAGAAACAAGACAAGAAATAAGACAGGAAACAAGACAAGAAAGAAGACAAGAAACCAGACAAGAAACCAGACAAGAAACAAGAAATAAGACAAGAAACAAGACAAGAAACAAGACAAGAAACAAGAAAAGAAACAAGACAAGACAAGACAAGACAAGACAAGAAACAAGACAGGAGAAGACAAGACAAGACAAGACAAGACAAGAAACAAGACAAAAAACAAGACAAGAAACCAGACAAGAAACCATACAAGAAACAAGAAAACAAACAATACAACAAACACGACAAGAAACAAGACAAGAAACAAGACAAGAAACAAGAAAAGAAACAAAACAAGACAAGACAAGACAAGACAAGAAACAAGACAGGAGAAGACAAGAGAAGACAAGAGCAGACAAGAAACAAGACAAGAAACAAGACAAGAAACAGGACAAGAAAGAAGACAAGAAACAAGACAAGAAACAAGACAAGAAACAAAACAAGACACAAGACAAGAAACAAGACAAGAAACAAGAATGGAGAAGACAAGACAAGACAAGACAAGACAAGACAAGAAACAAGACAAAAAACAAGACAAGAAACAAGACAAGAAAAAAGAATGGAGAAGACAAGACAAGACAAGACAAGACAAGACAAGAAACAAGACAAGAAACAGGACAAGAAACAAGACAAGAAACAAGGCAAGAAACAAGACAAGAGACAAGATAAGATACAAGACAAGAAACAAGACACGAAACAAGAATGGAGAAGACAAGACAATACAAGACAAGACAAGAAACAAGACAAAAAACAAGACAAGAAACAAGACAAGAAACAAGACAAGAGACAAGAAGAGAAACAAGACAAGAAACAAGACAAGACAAGACAAGAAACAAGACAAGAGAAGACAAGACAAGACAAGACAAGACAAGAAACAAGACAAGAAACAAGAGAAGAAACAAAACAAGAAACAAGACAAGAAACAAGACAAGAAACAAGACAAGAAACAAGACAAGAAACAAGACAAGAAACAAGACAAGAAACAAGTCAAGAAACAAGACAAGAAAAAAGACAAGAAACAAGACAAGAAACAAGACAAGAAACAAGACAAGAAACAAGACAGGAAAAAAGACAAGACAAGACAAGACAAGACAAGAAACAAGACAGGAGAAGACAAGACAAGACAAGACAAGACAAGAAACAAGACAAAAAACAAGACAATAAACCAGACAAGAAACCAGACAAGAAACAAAACAAGAAACAAGACAAGAAACAAGACAAGAAACAAGACAAGAAACAAGACAAGAAACAAGAATGGAGAAGACAAGACAAGAGAAGACAAGACAAGACAAGAAACAAGACAAAAAACAAGACAAGAAAAAAGACAAGAAACAAGAATGGAGAAGACAAGACAAGACAAGACAAGACAAGAAACAAGACAAGAAACAAGACAAGAAACAAGACAAGAAACAAGACAAGAAACAGGACAAGAAACAAGACAAGAGACAAGACAAGAAACAAGACAAGAAACAAGACAAGAAACAAGAATGGAGAAGACAAGACAAGACAAGACAAAACAAGAAACAAGACAAAAAACAAGACAAGAAACAAGACAAGAAACAAGAATGGAGAAGACAAGACAAGACAAGACAAGACAAGAAACAAGACAAGAAACAAGACAAGAAACAAGACAAGAAACAAGACAAGAAACAAGACAAGAGACAAGACAAGAAACAAGACAAGAAACAAGACAAGAAGAGACAAGACAAGAAACAAGACAAGAGAAGACAACACAACACAAGACAAGACAAGAAACAAGACTAGAAACAAGTCAAGAAACAAGACAAGAAACAAGACAAGAAACAAGACAAGAAACAAGACAAGAAACAAGACAAGAAACAAGACAAGAAACAAGACAAGAAACAAGTCAAGAAACAAGACAAGAAAAAAGACAAGAAACAAAACAAGAAACAAGACAAGAAACAAGAGAAGAAACAAGATAAGAAACAAGACAAGAAACAAGACAGGAAAAAAGACAAGACAAGACAAGACAAGACAAGAAACAAGACAAGAAACAAGACAAGACAAGAGAAGAAACGAGACGAAAAACAAGAACATAAACCAGACAAGAAACCAGACAAGAAACAAGACAAGAAACAAGACAATAAACAAGACAAGAAACAAGACAAGAAACAAGAAAAGAAACAAGACAAGACAAGACAAGAGAAGAAACAAGACAGGAGGATACAAGACAAGACAAGACCAGACAAGAAACAAGACAAGAAACAGGACAAGAAACAAGACAAGAAACAAGACAAGAAACAAGACAAGAAAAGAGACAATAAACAAGACAATAAACAAGACAATAAACAAGAAAAGAAACAAGACAAGAAACAAGACAAGAAACAAGACAAGAAACAAAACAAGAAACAAGACAAGAAACAAGACAAGAAACAAGACAAGAAACAAGACAAGAAACAAGACAGGAAAAAAGACAAGACAAGACAAGACAAGAAAAAAGAAAGGAGAAGACAAGACAAGACAAGACAAGACAAGAAACAGGACACGAAACAAGACAAGAAACAAGACAAGAAACAAGACAAGAAACAAGACAAGAAACAAGACAAGAAACAAGACAGGAGAAGACAAGACAAGACAAGACAAGACAAGACAAGAAACAAGACAAAAAACAAGACAAGAAACAAGACAAGAAACCAGACAAGAAACAAGACAAGAAACAAGACAAGAAACAAGACAAGAAACAAGACAAGAGACAAGACAAGAAACAAGACAAGAAACAAGACAAGACAAGACAAGACAAGAAACAAGACAGGAGAAGACAGGACAAAACAAGACAAGAAACAGGACAAGAAACAAGAATGGAGAAGACAAGACAATACAAGACAAGACAAGAAACAAGACAAAAAACAAGACAAGAAACAAGACAAGAAACAAGACAAGAGACAAGAAGAGAAACAAGACAAGAAACAAGACAAGACAAGACAAGACAAGAAACAAGACAAGAAACAAGACAAGAAACAAGTCAAGAAACAAGACAAGAAAAAAGACAAGAAACAAGACAAGAAACAAGACAAGAAACAAGACAAGAAACAAGACAGGAAAAAAGACAAGACAAGACAAGACAAGACAAGAAACAAGACAGGAGAAGACAAGACAAGACAAGAAAAGACAAGAAACAAGACAAAAAACAAGACAATAAACCAGACAAGAAACCAGACAAGAAACAAGACAAGAAACAAGACAAGAAACAAGACAAGAAACAAGACAAGAAACAAGACAAGAAACAAGAGAAGAAACAAGATAAGAAACAAGACAAGAAACAAGACAGGAAAAAAGACAAGACAAGACAAGACAAGACAAGACAAGACAAGACAAGAAACAAGACAAGAAACAAGACAAGACAAGAGAAGAAACGAGACGAAAAACAAGAAAATAAACCAGACAAGAAACCAGACAAGAAACAAGACAAGAAACAAGACAATAAACAAGACAAGAAACAAGACAAGAAACAAGAAAAGAAACAAGACAAGACAAGACAAGAGAAGAAACAAGACAGGAGGATACAAGACAAGACAAGACCAGACAAGAAACAAGACAAGAAACAGGACAAGAAACAAGACAAGAAACAAGACAAGAAACAAGACAAGAAAAGAGACAATAAACAAGACAATAAACAAGACAATAAACAAGAAAAGAAACAAGACAAGAAACAAGACAAGAAACAAGACAAGAAACAAAACAAGAAACAAGACAAGAAACAAGACAAGAAAAGAGACAAGAAACAAGACAAGAAACAAGACAGGAAAAAAGACAAGACAAGACAAGACAAGAAAAAAGAAAGGAGAAGACAAGACAAGACAAGACAAGACAAGAAACAAGACACGAAACAAGACAAGAAACAAGACAAGAAACAAGACAAGAAACAAGACAAGAAACAAGACAAGAAACAAGACAAGAAACAAGACAAGAAACAAGACAGGAGAAGACAAGACAAGACAAGACAAGACAAGAAACAAGACAAAAAAGAAGACAAGAAACAAGACAAGAAACCAGACAAGAAACAAGACAAGAAACAAGACAAGAAACAACACAAGAAACAAGAAAATGTTTTTATTATTTATAGCTGATGAATTGTCCGTGGGTAAATAAAGAATATCTATCTATCTATCTTTCTATCAAGACAAGAAACAAGACAAAAAACAAGACAAGAAACCAGACAAGAAACCATACAAGAAACAAGAAAACAAACAATACAACAAACACGACAAGAAACAAGACAAAAAACAAGACAAGAAACAAGACAAGAAACAAGAAAAGAAAAAAAACAAGACAAGACAAGACAAGACAAGAAACAAGACAGGAGAAGACAAGAGAAGACAAGAGCAGACAAGAAACAAGACAAGAAACAAGACAAGAAACAGGACAAGAAAGAAGACAAGAAACAAGACAAGAAACAAGACAAGAAACAAAACAAGACACAAGACAAGAAACAAGACAAGAAACAAGAATGGAGAAGACAAGACAAGACAAGACAAGACAAGACAAGAAACAAGACAAAAAACAAGACAAGAAACAAGACAAGAAAAAAGAATGGAGAAGACAAGACAAGACAAGACAAGACAAGACAAGAAACAAGACAAGAAACAAGACAAGAAACAAGACAAGAAACAAGACAAGAAACAAGACAAGAAACAAGAATGGAGAAGACAAGACAAGAGAAGACAAGACAAGACAAGAAACAAGACAAAAAACAAGACAAGAAAAAAGACAAGAAACAAGAATGGAGAAGACAAGACAAGACAAGACAAGACAAGAAACAAGACAAGAAACAAGACAAGAAACAAGACAAGAAACAGGACAAGAAACAAGACAAGAGACAAGACAAGAAACAAGACAAGAAACAAGACAAGAAACAAGAATGGAGAAGACAAGACAAGACAAGACAAGACAAGAAACAAGACAAAAAACAAGACAAGAAACAAGACAAGAAACAAGAATGGAGAAGACAAGACAAGACAAGACAAGACAAGAAACAAGACAAGAAACAAGACAAGAAACAAGACAAGAAACAAGACAAGAAACAAGACAAGAGACAAGACAAGAAACAAGACAAGAAACAAGACAAGACAAGACAAGACAAGAAACAAGACAAGAGAAGACAAGACAACACAAGACAAGACAAGAAACAAGACAAGAAACAAGTCAAGAAACAAGACAAGAAACAAGACAAGAAACAAGACAAGAAACAAGACAAGAAACAAGACAAGAAACAAGACAAGAAACAAGACAAGAAACAAGTCAAGAAACAAGACAAGAAAAAAGACAAGAAACAAAACAAGAAACAAGACAAGAAACAAGAGAAGAAACAAGATAAGAAACAAGACAAGAAACAAGACAGGAAAAAAGACAAGACAAGACAAGACAAGACAAGACAAGAAACAAGACAAGAAACAAGACAAGACAAGAGAAGAAACGAAACGAAAAACAAGAACATAAACCAGACAAGAAACCAGACAAGAAACAAGACAAGAAACAAGACAATAAACAAGACAAGAAACAAGACAAGAAACAAGAAAAGAAACAAGACAAGACAAGACAAGAGAAGAAACAAGACAGGAGGATACAAGACAAGACAAGACCAGACAAGAAACAAGACAAGAAACAGGACAAGAAACAAGACAAGAAACAAGACAAGAAACAAGACAAGAAAAGAGACAATAAACAAGACAATAAACAAGACAATAAACAAGAAAAGAAACAAGACAAGAAACAAGACAAGAAACAAGACAAGAAACAAAACAAGAAACAAGACAAGAAACAAGACAAGAAAAGAGACAAGAAACAAGACAAGAAACAAGACAGGAAAAAAGACAAGACAAGACAAGACAAGAAAAAAGAAAGGAGAAGACAAGACAAGACAAGACAAGACAAGAAACAGGACACGAAACAAGACAAGAAACAAGACAAGAAACAAGACAAGAAACAAGACAAGAAACAAGACAGGAGAAGACAAGACAAGACAAGACAAGACAAGACAAGAAACAAGACAAAAAACAAGACAAGAAACAAGACAAGAAACCAGACAAGAAACAAGACAAGAAACAAGACAAGAAACAAGACAAGAAACAAGACAAGAGACAAGACAAGAAACAAGACAAGAAACAAGACAAGACAAGACAAGACAAGAAACAAGACAGGAGAAGACAGGACAAGACAAGACAAGACAAGAAACAAGACAAGAAACAGGACAAGAAACAAGAATGGAGAAGACAAGACAATACAAGACAAGACAAGAAATAAGACAAAAAATAAGACAAGAAACAAGACAAGAAACAAGACAAGAGACAAGAAGAGAAACAAGACAAGAAACAAGACAAGACAAGACAAGACAAGAAACAAGACAAGACAAGACAAGACAAGACAAGACAAGACAAGAAACAAGACAAGAAACAAGAGAAGAAACAAAACAAGAAACAAGACAAGAAACAAGACAAGAAACCAGACAAGAAACAAGACAAGAAACAAGACAAGAAACAAGACAAGAAACAAGTCAAGAAACAAGACAAAGAAAAAGACAAGAAACAAGACAAGAAACAAGACAAGAAACAAGACAAGAAACAAGACAGGAAAAAAGACAAGACAAGACAAGACAAGACAAGAAACAAGACAGGAGAAGACAAGACAAGACAAGAAAAGACAAGAAACAAGACAAAAAACAAGACAATAAACCAGACAAGAAACCAGACAAGAAACAAGACAAGAAACAAGACAAGAAACAAGACAAGAAACAAGACAAGAAACAAGACAAGAAACAAGAGAAGAAACAAGATAAGAAACAAGACAAGAAACAAGACAGGAAAAAAGACAAGAAAAGACAAGACAAGACAAGACAAGACAAGAAACAAGACAAGAAACAAGACAAGACAAGAGAAGAAACGAGACGAAAAACAAGAAAATAAACCAGACAAGAAACCAGACAAGAAACAAGACCAGAAACAAGACAATAAACAAGACAAGAAACAAGACAAGAAACAAGAAAAGAAACAAGACAAGACAAGACAAGAGAAGAAACAAGACGAAAAACAAGAAAATAAACCAGACAAGAAACCAGACAAGAAACAAGACAAGAAACAAGACAATAAACAAGACAAGAAACAAGACAAGAAACAAGAAAAGAAACAAGACAAGACAAGACAAGAGAAGAAACAAGACAGGAGGATACAAGACAAGACAAGACCAGACAAGAAACAAGACAAGAAACAGGACAAGAAACAAGACAAGAAACAAGACAAGAAACAAGACAAGAAAAGAGACAATAAACAAGACAATAAACAAGACAATAAACAAGAAAAGAAACAAGACAAGAAACAAGACAAGAAACAAGACAAGAAACAAAACAAGAAACAAGACAAGAAACAAGACAAGAAAAGAGACAAGAAACAAGACAAGAAACAAGACAGGAAAAAAGACAAGACAAGACAAGACAAGAAAAAAGAAAGGAGAAGACAAGACAAGACAAGACAAGACAAGACAAGAAACAGGACACGAAACAAGACAAGAAACAAGACAAGAAACAAAACAAGAAACAAGACAAGAAACAAGACAAGAAACAAGACAAGAAACAAGACAGGAGAAGACAAGACAAGACAAGACAAGACAAGAAACAAGACAAAAAACAAGACAAGAAACAAGACAAGAAACCAGACAAGAAACAAGACAAGAAACAAGACAAGAAACAAGACAAGAAACAAGACAAGAGACAAGACAAGAAACAAGACAAGAAACAAGACAAGACAAGACAAGACAAGAAACAAGACAGGAGAAGACAGGACAAGACAAGAGAAGACAAGAAACAAGACAAGAAACAGGACAAGAAACAAGAATGGAGAAGACAAGACAGTACAAGACAAGACAAGAAACAAGACAAAAAACAAGACAAGAAACAAGACAAGAAACAAGACAAGAGACAAGAAGAGAAACAAGACAAGAAACAAGACAAGACAAGACAAGACAAGAAACAAGACAAGACAAGACAAGACAAGACAAGACAAGAAACAAGACAAGAAACAAGAGAAGTAACAAAACAAGAAACAAGACAAGAAACAAGACAAGAAACAAGACAAGAAACAAGACAAGAAACAAGACAAGAAACAAGACAAGAAACAAGTCAAGAAACAAGACAAGAAAAAAGACAAGAAACAAGACAAGAAACAAGACAAGAAACAAGACAGGAAAAAAGACAAGACAAGACAAGACAAGACAAGAAACAAGACAGGAGAAGACAAGACAAGACAAGAAAAGACAAGAAACAAGACAAAAAACAAGACAATAAACCAGACAAGAAACAAGACAAGAAACAAGACAAGAAACAAGACAAGAAACAAGACAAGAAACAAGACAAGAAACAAGACAAGAAACAAGACAAGAAACAAGAATGGAGAAGACAAGACAAGAGAAGACAAGACAAGACAAGAAACAAGACAAAAAACAAGACAAGAAAAAAGACAAGAAACAAGAATGGAGAAGACAAGACAAGACAAGACAAGACAAGAAACAAGACAAGAAACAAGACAAGAAACAAGACAAGAAACAGGACAAGAAACAAGACAAGAGACAAGACAAGAAACAAGACAAGAAACAAGACAAGAAACAAGAATGGAGAAGACAAGACAACACAAGACAAGACAAGAAGCAAGACAAAAAACAAGACAAGAAACAAGACAAGAAACAAGAATGGAGAAGACAAGACAAGACAAGACAAGACAAGAAACAAGACAAGAAACAAGACAAGAAACAAGACAAGAAACAAGACAAGAGACAAGACAAGAAACAAGACAAGAAATAAGACAAGACAAGACAAGACAAGAAACAAGACAAGAGAAGACAAGACAAGACAAGAAACAAGACAAGAAACAAGACAAGAAACAAGACAAGAAACAAGACAAGAAACAATACAAGAAACAAGACAAGAAACAAGACAAGAAACAAGACAAGAAACAAGTCAAGAAACAAGACAAGAAAAAAGACAAGAAACAAAACAAGAAACAAGACAAGAAACAAGAGAAGAAACAAGACAAGAAACAAGACAAGAAACAAGACAGGAAAAAAGACAAGACAAGACAAGACAAGACAAGACAAGAAACAAGACAAGAAACAAGACAAGACAAGACAAGACAAGAGAAGAAACGAGACGAAAAACAAGAAAATAAACCAGACAAGAAACCAGACAAGAAACAAGACAATAAACAAGACAATAAACAAGACAATAAACAAGACAATAAACAAGCCAAGAAACAAGACAAGAAACAAGACAAGAAACAAGACAAGAAACAAGACAAGAAACAAGACAAGAAACCAGATAAGAAACCAGACAAGAAACCAGACAAGAAACAAGACAAGAAACAAGACAAGAAACAAGACAAGAAACAAGACAAGAAACAAAACAAGAGACAAGACAAGAAAAAAAACAAGAAACAAGACAAGAAACAAGACAAGAAACAAGACAAGAAACCAGACAAGAAACCAGACAAGAAACAAGACAAGAAACAAGACAAGAAACAAGACAAGAAACAAGACAAGAAACAAGACAAGAAACAACACAAGAAACAAGAAAATGTTTTTATTATTTATAGCTGATGAATTGTCCGTGGGTAAATAAAGAATATCTATCTATCTATCTATCTTTCTATCAAGACAAGAAACAAGACAAGAAACAAGACAAGAAACAAAACAAGAAACAAGACAAGAGACAAGACAAGAAACAAGACAAGAAACAAGACAAGACAAGACAAGACAAGAAACAAGACAGGAGAAGACAAGACAAGACAAGACAAGAAACAAGACAAGAAACAAGACAAGAAACCAGACAAGAAACCAGACAAGAAACAAGACAACAAACAAGACAAGAAACAAGAAAAGAAACAGGACAAGACAAGAGAAGACAAGAAACAAGACAGGAGAAGACAAGACAAGACAAGACCAGACAAGAAACAAGACAAGAAACAAGACAACAAACAAGACAACAAACAAGACAAGAAACAAGAAAAGAAACAGGACAAGACAAGACAAGACAAGAAACAATACAGGAGAAGACAAGACAAGACAAGACCAGACAAGAAACAAGACAAGAAACAAGACAAGAAAAAGGACAAGAAACAAGACAAGAAACAAGACAAGAAACAAGACAAGAAACAAGACAAGAAATAAGACAAGCAACAAGACAAGAAACAATACAAGAAACAAGACAAGAAAAAAGACAAGAAACAAAACAAGAAACAAGACAAGAAAGAAGACAAGAAACCAGACAAGAAACCAGACAAGAAACAAGAAACAAGACAAGAAACAAGACAAGAAACAAGACAAGAAACAAGAAAAGAAACAAGACAAGACAAGACAAGACAAGACAAGAAACAAGACAGGAGAAGACAAGACAAGACAAGACAAGAAACAAGACAAAAAACAAGACAAGAAACAAAACAAGACAAGACAAGACAAGACAAGAAACAAGACAGGAGAAGACAAGAGAAGACAAGAGCAGACAAGAAACAAGACAAGAAACAAGACAAGAAACAGGACAAGAAAGAAGACAAGAAACAAGACAAGAAACAAAACAAGACACAAGACAAGAAACAAGACAAGAAACAAGAATGGAGAAGACAAGACAAGACAAGACAAGAAACAAGACAAAAAACAAGACAAGAAACAAGACAAGAAAAAAGAATGGAGAAGACAAGACAAGACAAGACAAGACAAGAAACAAGACAAGAAACAGGACAAGAAACAAGACAAGAAACAAGGCAAGAAACAAGACAAGAGACAAGACAAGATACAAGACAAGAAACAAGACAAGAAACAAGAATGGAGAAGACAAGACAATACAAGACAAGACAAGAAACAAGACAAAAAACAAGACAAGAAACAAGACAAGAAACAAGACAAGAGACAAGAAGAGAAACAAGACAAGAAAAAAGACAAGACAAGACAAGACAAGAAACAAGACAAGAGAAGACAAGACAAGACAAGACAAGACAAGAAACAAGACAAGAAACAAGAGAAGAAACAAAACAAGAAACAAGACAAGAAACAAGACAAGAAACAAGACTAGAAACAAGACAAGAAACAAGACAAGAAACAAGTCAAGAAACAAGACAAGAAAAAAGACAAGAAACAAGACAAGAAACAAGACAGGAAAAAAGACAAGACAAGACAAGACAAGACAAGACAAGAAACAAGACAGGAGAAGACAAGACAAGACAAGACAAGACAAGAAACAAGACAAAAAACAAGACAATAAACCAGACAAGAAACCAGACAAGAAACAAGACAAGAAACAAGACAAGAAACAAGACAAGAAACAAGACAAGAAACAAGACAAGAAACAAGACAAGAAACAAGAATGGAGAAGACAAGACAAGACAAGACAAGACAAGAAACAAGACAAGAAACAAGACAAAAAACAAGACAAGAAAAAAGACAAGAAACAAGAATGGAGAAGACAAGACAAGACAAGACAAGACAAGAAACAAGACAAGAAACAAGACAAGAAACAAGACAAGAAACAGGACAAGAAACAAGACAAGAGACAAGACAAGAAAAAAGACAAGAAACAAGACAAGAAACAAGAATGGAGAAGACAAGACAAGACAAGACAAGACAAGAAACAAGACAAAAAACAAGACAAGAAACAAGACAAGAAACAAGAATGGAGAAGACAAGACAAGACAAGACAAGACAAGACAAGACAAGAAACAAGACAAGAAACAAGACAAGAAACAAGACAAGAAACAAAACAAGAGACAAGACAAGAAACAAGACAAGAAACAAGACAAGAAACAAGACAAGAAACAAGACAAGAAACAAGTCAAGAAACAAGACAAGAAAAAAGACAAGAAACAAAACAAGAAACAAGACAAGAAACAAGACAAGAAACAAGACAAGAAACAAGACAGGAAAAAAGACAAGACAAGACAAGACAAGAAACAAGACAGGAGAAGACAAGACAAGACAAGACAAGACAAGAAACAAGACAAAAACAAGACAATAAACCAGACAAGAAACCAGACAAGAAACAAGACAAGAAACAAGACAAGAAACAAGACAAGACAAGACAAGACAAGAAACAAGACAGGAGAAGACAAGAAAAGAAACAAGACAAGAAACAAGACAAGAAACAAGACAAGAAACAAGACAACAAACAAGACAACAAACAAGACAAGAAACAAGAAAAGAAACAGGACAAGACAAGACAAGACAAGAAACAAGACAGGAGAAGACAAGACAAGACAAGACCAGACAAGAAACAAGACAAGAAACAAGACAAGAAAAAGGACAAGAAACAAGACAAGAAACAAGACAAGAAACAAGACAAGAAACAAGACAAGAAACAAGACAAGAAACAATACAAGAAACAAGACAAGAAAAAAGACCAGAAACAAAACAAGAAACAAGACAAGAAACAAGACAAGAAACCAGACAAGAAACCAGACAAGAAACAAGAAACAAGACAAGAAACAAGACAAGAAACAAGAAAAGAAACAAGAAAAGAAACAAGACAAGACAAGACAAGACAAGAAACAAGACAGGAGAAGACAAGACAAGACAAGACGAGACAAAAAACAAGACAAAAAACAAGACAAGAAACCAGACAAGAAACCAGACAAGAAACCAGACAAGAAACAAGAAAAAAAAACAAGACAACAAACACGACAAGAAACAAGACAAGAAACAAGACAAGAAACAAGACAAGAAACAAGACAAGACAAGACAAGAAACAAGACAGGAGAAGACAAGACAAGACAAGAGCATACAAGAAACAAGACAAGAAACAAGACAAGAAACAGGACAAGAAACAAGACAAGAAACAAGACAAGAAACAAGACAAGAAACAAGACAAGACACAAGACAAGAAACAAGACAAGAAACAAGAATGGAGAAGACAAGACAAGACAAGACAAGACAAGAAACAAGACAAAAAACAAGACAAGAAACAAGACAAGAAAAAAGAATGGAAAGACAAGACAAGACAAGACAAGACAAGACAAGAAACAAGACAAGAAACAAGACAAGAAACAAGACAAGAAACAAGGCAAGAAACAAGACAAGAGACAAGACAAGATACAAGACAAGAAACAAGACAAGAAACAAGAATGGAGAAGACAAGACAAGACAAGACAAGACAAGAAACAAGACAAGAAACAAGACAAGAAACAAGACAAGAAACAAGACAAGAAACAAGACAAGAAACAAGACAAGAAACAAGACAAGAGACAAGACAAGAAACAAGACAGGAAAAAAGACAAGACGAGACAAGACAAGACAAGAAACAAGACAAGAAACAAAACAAGAAACAAGACAAGAAACAAGACAAGAGCCAAGACAAGAAACAAGACAGGAAAAAAGACAAGACAAGACAAGACAAGAAACAAGACAAGAAACAAGACAAGAAACAAAACAAAAAACAAGACAGGAAAAAAGACAAGAAACAAGAATGGAGAAGACAAGACAAGACAAGACAAGAAACAAGACAAGAAACAAGACAAGAAACAAGACAAGAAACAAGACAAGAAACAAGACAAGAGACAAGACAAGAAACAAGACAAGAAACAAGAATGGAGAAGACAAGACAAGACAAGAAACAAGACAAGAGACAAGACAAAAAACAAGACAAGAAACATGACAAGAAACAAGACAAGATACAAGACAAGAAACAAGACAAGAAACATGAATGGAGAAGACAAGACAAGACAAGACAAGACAAGAAACAAGACAAAAAACAAGACAAGAAACAAGACAAGAAACAAGACAAGAAACAAGACAAGAGACAAGACAAGAAACAAGACAAGAAACAAGACAAGACAAGACAAGACAAGAAACAAGACAAGACAAGACAAGACAAGACAAGACAAGAAACAAGAGAAGAAACAAGAGAATAAACAAGACAAGAAACAAGACAAGAAACAAGACAAGAAACAAGACAAGAAACAAGACAAGAAACAAGACAAGAAACAAGACAAGAAACAAGACAAGAAACAAGACAAGAAACTAAACAAGAAAAAAGACAAGAAACAAAACAAGAAACAAGACAAGAAACAAGACAACAAACAAGACAAGAAACAAGACAAGACACAAGACAAGAAACAAGACAAGAAACAAGAATGGAGAAGACAAGACAAGAGAAGACAAGACAAGACAAGAAACAAGACAAAAAACAAGACAAGAAAAAAGACAAGAAACAAGAATGGAGAAGACAAGACAAGACAAGACAAGACAAGAAACAAGACAAGAAACAAGACAAGAAACAAGACAAGAAACAAGACAAGAAACAAGACAAGAGACAAGACAAGAAACAAGACAAGAAACAAGAATGGAGAAGACAAGACAAGACAAGAAACAAGACAAGAGACAAGACAAAAAACAAGACAAGAAACAAGACAAGAAACAAGACAAGATACAAGACAAGAAACAAGACAAGAAACAAGAATGGAGAAGACAAGACAAGACAAGACAAGACAAGAAACAAGACAAGAAACAAGACAAGAAACAAGACAAGAAACAAGACAAGAAACAAAACAAGAAAAAAGACAAGAAACAAAACAAGAAACAAGACAAGAAACAAGACAAGAAACAAGACAAGAAACAAGACAAGACACAAGACAAGAAACAAGACAAGAAACAAGAATGGAGAAGACAAGACAAGAGAAGACAAGACAAGACAAGAAACAAGACAAAAAACAAGACAAGAAAAAAGACAAGAAACAAGAATGGAGAAGACAAGACAAGACAAGACAAGACAAGAAACAAGACAAGAAACAAGACAAGAAACAAGACAAAAAACAAGACAAGAAACAAGACAAGAAACAAGAATGGAGAAGACAAGACAAGACAAGACAAGACAAGAAACAAGACAAGAAACAAGACAAGAAGCAAGACAAGAGACAAGACAAGAAAAAAGACAAGAAACAAAACAAGAAACAAGACAAGAAACAAGACAAGAAACAAGACAAGAAACAAGACAGGAAAAAAGACAAGACAAGACAAGACAAGACAAGAAACAAGACAGGAGAAGACAAGACAAGACAAGACAAGACAAGAAACAAGACAAAAAACAAGACAATAAACCAGACAAGAAACCAGACAAGAAACAAGACAAGAAACAAGACAAGAAACAAGACAAGAAACAAGACAAGACACAAGACAAGAAACAAGAATGGAGAAGACAAGACAAGAGAAGACAAGACAAGACAAGAAACAAGACAAAAAACAAGACAAGAAAAAAGACAAGAAACAAGAATGGAGAAGACAAGACAAGACAAGACAAGACAAGAAACAAGACAAGAAACAAGACAAGAAACAAGACAAGAAACAAGACAAGAAACAAGACAAGAAACAAGACAAGAAACAAAACAAGAAAAAAGACAAGAAACAAAACAAGAAACAAGACAAGAAACAAGACAAGAAACAAGACAAGACACAAGACAAGAAACAAGACAAGAAACAAGAATGGAGAAGACAAGACAAGAGAAGACAAGACAAGACAAGAAACAAGACAAAAAACAAGACAAGAAAAAAGACAAGAAACAAGAATGGAGAAGACAAGACAAGACAAGACAAGACAAGAAACAAGACAAAAAACAAGACAAGAAACAAGACAAGAAACAAGACAAGAAACAAGACAAGAGACAAGACAGGAAAAAAGACAGGAAAAAAGACAAGACAAGACAAGACAAGAAACAAGACAGGAGAAGACAAGACAAGACAAGACAAGACAAGAAACAAGACAAAAAACAAGACAATAAACCAGACAAGAAACCAGACAAGAAACAAGACAAGAAACAAGACAAGAAACAAGACAAGAAACAAGACAAGACACAAGACAAGAAACAAGAATGGAGAAGACAAGACAAGAGAAGACAAGACAAGACAAGAAACAAGACAAAAAACAAGACAAGAAAAAAGACAAGAAACAAGAATGGAGAAGACAAGACAAGACAAGACAAGACAAGAAACAAGACAAGAAACAAGACAAGAAACAAGACAAGAAACAAGACAAGAGACAAGACAAGAAACAAGACAAGAAACAAGAATGGAGAAGACAAGACAAGACAAGAAACAAGACAAGAGACAAGACAAAAAACAAGACAAGAAACAAGACAAGAAACAAGACAAGACACAAGACAAGAAACAAGACAAGAAACAAGAATGGAGAAGACAAGACAAGACAAGACAAGACAAGAAACAAGACAAAAAACAAGACAAGAGACAAGACAAGAAACAAGACAAGAAACAAGACAAGACAAGACAAGACAAGAAACAAGACAAGACAAGACAAGACAAGACAAGACAAGAAACAAGACAAGAAACAAGAGAAAAAACAAGACAAGAAACAAGACAAGAAACAAGACAAGAAACAAGACAAGAAACAAGACAAGAAACAAGACAAGAAACAAAACAAGAAAAAAGACAAGAAACAAAACAAGAAACAAGACAAGAAACAAGACAAGAAACAAGACAAGAAACAAGACAAGACACAAGACAAGAAACAAGACAAGAAACAAGAATGGAGAAGACAAGACAAGAGAAGACAAGACAAGACAAGAAACAAGACAAAAAACAAGACAAAAAAAAAGACAAGAAACAAGAATGGAGAAGACAAGACAAGACAAGACAAGACAAGACAAGAAACAAGACAAGAAACAAGACAAGAAACAAGACAAGAAACAAGACAAGAAACAAGACAAGAGACAAGACAAGAAACAAGACAAGAAACAAGAATGGAGAAGAGAAGACAAGACAAGAAACAAGACAAGAGACAAGAAAAAAAACAAGACAAGAAACAAGACAAGAAACAAGACAAGATACAAGACAAGAAACAAGACAAGAAACAAAAATGGAGAAGACAAGACAAGACAAGACAAGAAACAAGACAAAAAACAAGACAAGAAACAAGACAAGAAACAAGACAAGAAACAAGACAAGAGACAAGACAAGAAACAAGACAAGAAACAAGACAAGACAAGACAAGACAAGAAACAAGACAAGAAACAAGACAGGAAAAAAGACAAGACAAGACAAGACAAGACAAGAAACAAGACAGGAGAAGACAAGACAAGACAAGACAAGACAAGAAACAAGACAAAAAACAAGACAATAAACCAGACAAGAAACCAGACAAGAAACAAGACAAGAAACAAGACAAGAAACAAGACAAGACAAGACAAGACAAGAAACAAGACAGGAGAAGACAAGACAAGAAACAAGACAAGAAACAAGACAAGAAACCAGACAAGAAACCAGACAAGAAACAAGACAAGAAACAAGACAACAAACAAGACAACAAACAAGACAAGAAACAAGAAAAGAAACAGGAAGAGACAAGACAAGACAAGAAACAAGACAGGAGAAGACAAGACAAGACAAGACCAGACAAGAAACAAGACAAGAAACAAGACAAGAAAAAGGACAAGAAACAAGACAAGAAACAAGACAAGAAACAAGACAAGAAACAAGACAAGAAACAATACAAGAAACAAGACAAGAAAAAAGACAAGAATCAAAACAAGAAACAAGACAAGAAACAAGACAAGAAACCAGACAAGAAACCAGACAAGAAACAAGAAACAAGACAAGAAACAAGACAAGAAACAAGAAAAGAAAGAAGAAAAGAAACAAGACAAGACAAGACAAGACAAGAAACAAGACAGGAGAAGACAAGACAAGACAAGACAAGACAAGAAACAAGACAAAAAACAAGACAAGAAACCAGACAAGAAACCAGACAAGAAACAAGAAAACAAACAAGACAACAAACACGACAAGAAACAAGACAAGAAACAAGACAAGAAACAAGAAAAGAAACAAAACAAGACAAGACAAGACAAGACAAGAAACAAGACAGGAGAAGACAAGACAAGACAAGAGCATACAAGAAACAAGACAAGAAACAAGACAAGAAACAGGACAAGAAACAAGACAAGAAACAAGACAAGAAACAAGACAAGAAACAAGACAAGAAACAAGACAAGACACAAGACAAGAAACAAGACAAGAAACAAGAATGGAGAAGACAAGACAAGACAAGACAAGACAAGACAAGAAACAAGACAAAAAACAAGACAAGAAACAAGACAAGAAAAAAGAATGGAAAGACAAGACAAGACAAGACAAGACAAGACAAGAAACAAGACAAGAAACAAGACAAGAAACAAGACAAGAAACAAGGCAAGAAACAAGACAAGAGACAAGACAAGATACAAGACAAGAAACAAGACAAGAAACAAGAATGGAGAAGACAAGACAAGACAAGACAAGACAAGAAACAAGAGAAGAAACAAGAGAATAAACAAGACAAGAAACAAGACAAGAAACAAGACAAGAAACAAGACAAGAAACAAGACAAGAAACAAGACAAGAAACAAGACAAGAAACAAGACAAGAAACAAGACAAGAAACAAAACAAGAAAAAAGACAAGAAACAAAACAAGAAACAAGACAAGAAACAAGACAACAAACAAGACAAGAAAAAAGACAAGACACAAGACAAGAAACAAGACAAGAAACAAGAATGGAGAAGACAAGACAAGAGAAGACAAGACAAGACAAGAAACAAGACAAAAAACAAGACAAGAAAAAAGACAAGAAACAAGAATGGAGAAGACAAGACCAGACAAGACAAGACAAGAAACAAGACAAGAAACAAGACAAGAAACAAGACAAGAAACAAGACAAGAAACAAGACAAGAGACAAGACAAGAAACAAGACAAGAAACAAGAATGGAGAAGACAAGACAAGACAAGAAACAAGACAAGAGACAAGACAAAAAACAAGACAAGAAACAAGACAAGAAACAAGACAAGATACAAGACAAGAAACAAGACAAGAAACAAGAATGGAGAAGACAAGACAAGACAAGAAACAAGACAAGAAACAAGACAAGAAACAAGACAAGAAACAAGACAAGAAACAAAACAAGAAAAAAGACAAGAAACAAAACAAGAAACAAGACAAGAAACAAGACAAGAAACAAGACAAGAAACAAGACAAGACACAAGACAAGAAACAAGACAAGAAACAAGAATGGAGAAGACAAGACAAGAGAAGACAAGACAAGACAAGAAACAAGACAAAAAACAAGACAAGAAAAAAGACAAGAAACAAGAATGGAGAAGAAAAGACAAGACAAGACAAGACAAGAAACAAGACAAGAAACAAGACAAGAAACAAGACAAAAAACAAGACAAGAAACAAGACAAGAAACAAGAATGGAGAAGACAAGACAAGACAAGACAAGACAAGAAACAAGACAAGAAACAAGACAAGAAGCAAGACAAGAGACAAGACAAGAAAAAAGACAAGAAACAAAACAAGAAACAAGACAAGAAACAAGACAAGAAACAAGACAAGAAACAAGACAGGAAAAAAGACAAGACAAGACAAGACAAGACAAGAAACAAGACAGGAGAAGACAAGACAAGACAAGACAAGACAAGAAACAAGACAAAAAACAAGACAATAAACCAGACAAGAAACCAGACAAGAAACAAGACAAGAAACAAGACAAGAAACAAGACAAGAAACAAGACAAGACACAAGACAAGAAACAAGAATGGAGAAGACAAGACAAGAGAAGACAAGACAAGACAAGAAACAAGACAAAAAACAAGACAAGAAAAAAGACAAGAAACAAGAATGGAGAAGACAAGACAAGACAAGACAAGACAAGAAACAAGACAAGAAACAAGACAAGAAACAAGACAAGAAACAAGACAAGAGACAAGACAAGAAACAAGACAAGAAACAAGAATGGAGAAGACAAGACAAGACAAGAAACAAGACAAGAGACAATACAAAAAACAAGACAAGAAACAAGACAAGAAACAAGACAAGATACAAGACAAGAAACAAGACAAGAAACAAGAATGGAGAAGACAAGACAAGACAAGACAAGACAAGAAACAAGACAAAAAACAAGACAAGAAACAAGACAAGAAACAAGACAAGAAACAAGACAAGAGACAAGACAAGAAACAAGACAAGAAACAAGACAAGACAAGACAAGACAAGAAACAAGACAAGACAAGACAAGACAAGACAAGACAAGAAACAAGACAAGAAACAAGAGAAAAAACAAGACAAGAAACAAGACAAGAAACAAGACAAGAAACAAGACAAGAAACAAGACAAGAAACAAGACAAGAAACAAGACAAGAAACAAGACAAGAAACAAGACAAGAAACAAAACAAGAAAAAAGACAAGAAACAAAACAAGAAACAAGACAAGAAACAAGACAAGAAACAAGACAAGAAACAAGACAAGAAACAAGACAAGAAACAAGACAAGATACAAGACAAGAAACAAGACAAGAAACAAGAATGGAGAAGACAAGACAAGACAAGACAAGAAACAAGACAAAAAACAAGACAAGAAACAAGACAAGAAACAAGACAAGAAACAAGACAAGAAACAAGACAAGAAACAATACAAGAAACAAGACAAGAAAAAAGACAAGAAAAAAGACAAGAAAAAAGACAAGAAACAAGACAAGAAACAAGACAAGAAACCAGACAAGAAACAAGAAACAAGACAAGAAACAAGACAAGAAACAAGAAAAGAAACAAGAAAAGAAACAAGACAAGACAAGACAAGACAAGAAACAAGACAGGAGAAGACAAGACAAGACAAGACAAGAAACAAGACAAAAAACAAGACAAGAAACCAGACAAGAAACCAGACAAGAAACAAGAAAACAAACAAGACAACAAACACGACAAGAAACAAGACAAGAAACAAGAAAAGAAACAAGACAAGAAACAAAACAAGACAAGACAAGACAAGACAAGAAACAAGACAGGAGAAGACAAGACAAGACAAGAGCATACAAGAAACAAGACAAGAAACAAGACAAGAAACAGGACAAGAAACAAGACAAGAAACAAGACAAGAAACAAGACAAGAAACAAGACAAGAAACAAGACAAGACACAAGACAAGAAACAAGACAAGAAACAAGAATGGAGAAGACAAGACAAGACAAGACAAGACAAGAAACAAGACAAAAAACAAGACAAGAAACAAGACAAGAAAAAAGAATGGAAAGACAAGACAAGACAAGACAAGACAAGAAACAAGACAAGAAACAAGACACGAAACAAGACAAGAAACAAGGCAAGAAACAAGACAAGAGACAAGACAAGATACAAGACAAGAAACAAGACAAGAAACAAGAATGGAGAAGACAAGACAAGAGAAGACAAGACAAGAAACAAGACAAAAAACAAGACAAGAAACAAGGCAAGAAACAAGAATGGAGAAGACAAGACAAGACAAGACGAGACAAGAAACAAGACAAGAAACAAGACAAGAAACAAGACAAGAAACAAGACAAGAAACAAGACAAGAGACAAGACAAGAAACAAGACAGGAAAAAAGACAAGACAAGACAAGACAAGACAAGAAACAAGACAAGAAACAAAACAAGAAACAAGACAAGAAACAAGACAAGAGACAAGACAAGAAACAAGACAGGAAAAAAGACAAGGCAAGACAAGACAAGACAAGAAACAAGACAAGAAACAAGACAAGAAACAAGACAAGAAACAAGACAAGAAAAAAGACAAGAAACAAAACAAGAAACAAGACAAGAAACAAGACAAGAAACAAGACAAGAAACAAGACAAGAAACAAGACAGGAAAAAAGACAAGACAAGACAAGACAAGACAAGACAAGAAACAAGACAGGAGAAGACAAGACAAGACAAGACAAGACAAGAAACAAGACAAAAAACAAGACAAGAAACCAGACAAGAAACCAGACAAGAAACAAGACAAGAAACAAGACAAGAAACAAGACAAGAAACAAGACAAGACACAAGACAAGAAACAAGAATGGAGAAGACAAGACAAGAGAAGACAAGACAAGACAAGAAACAAGACAAAAAACAAGACAAAAAAAAAGACAAGAAACAAGAATGGAGAAGACAAGACAAGACAAGACAAGAAACAAGACAAGAAACAAGACAAGAAACAAGACAAGAAACAAGACAAGAAACAAGACAAGAGACAAGACAAGAAACAAGACAAGAAACAAGAATGGAGAAGACAAGACAAAACAAGAAACAAGACAAGAGACAAGACAAAAAACAAGACAAGAAACAAGACAAGAAACAAGACAAGATACAAGACAAGAAACAAGACAAGAAACAAGAATGGAGAAGACAAGACAAGACAAGACAAGACAAGAAACAAGACAAGAAACAAGACAAGAAACAAGACAAGAAACAAGACAAGAGACAAGACAAGAAACAAGACAAGAAACAAGACAAGACAAGACAAGACAAGAAACAAGACAAGACAAGACAAGACAAGACAAGAAACAAGACAAGAAACAAGAGAAAAAACAAGACAAGAAACAAGACAAGAAACAAGACAAGAAACAAGACAAGAAACAAGACAAGAAACAAGACAAGAAACAAGACAAGAAACAAGACAAGAAACAAGACAAGAAACAAGACAAGAAACAAAACAAGAAAAAAGACAAGAAACAAAACAAGAAACAAGACAAGAAACAAGACAAGAAACAAGACAAGAAACAAGACAAGACACAAGACAAGAAACAAGATAAGAAACAAGAATGGAGAAGACAAGACAAGACAAGACAAGACAAGAAACAAGACAAGAAACAAGACAAGAAACAAGACAAGAGACAAGACAAGAAACAAGACAAGAAACAAGACAAGAAACAAAAATGGAGAAGACAAGACAAGACAAGAAACAAGACAAAAAACAAGACAAGAAACAAGACAAGAAACAAGAATGGAGAAGACAAGACAAGACAAGACAAGACAAGACAAGACAAGACAAGAAACAAGTCAAGAAACAAGACAAGACAAGACAAGACGAGACAAGAAACAAGACAAGAAACAAGACAAGAAACAAGACAAGAAACAAGACAAGAAACAAGACAAGAAACAAGACAAGAGACAAGACAAGAAACAAGACAGGAAAAAAGACAAGACAAGACAAGACAAGACAAGAAACAAGACAAGAAACAAGACAAGAAACAAGACAAGAAACAAGACAAGAGACAAGACAAGAAACAAGACAGGAAAAAAGACAAGACAAGACAAGACAAGACAAGAAACAAGACAAGAAACAAGACAAGAAACAAGACAAGAAACAAGACAAGAAAAAAGACAAGAAACAAAACAAGAAACAAGACAAGAAACAAGACAAGAAACAAGACAAGAAACAAGACAGGAAAAAAGACAAGACAAGACAAGACAAGACAAGACAAGAAACAAGACAGGAGAAGACAAGACAAGACAAGACAAGAAACAAGACAAAAAACAAGACAAGAAACCAGACAAGAAACCAGACAAGAAACAAGACAAGAAACAAGACAAGAAACAAGACAAGACACAAGACAAGAAACAAGAATGGAGAAGACAAGACAAGAGAAGACAAGACAAGACAAGAAACAAGACAAAAAACAAGACAAGAAACAAGACAAGAAACAAGACAGGAGAAGACAAGACAAGACAAGACCAGACAAGAAACAAGACAAGAAAAAAGACAAGAAACAGGACAAGAAACAAGACAAGAAACAAGACAAGAAACAAGACAAGAAACAAGACAAGAAAAAAGACAAGACAAAAGACAAGAAACAAGACAAGAAACAAGAATGGAGAAGCCAAGACAAGACAAGACAAGACAAGAAACAAGAAAAGAAACAAGACAAGAAACAAGACAAGAAACAAGACAAGACACAAGACAAGAAACAAGACAAGAAACAAGAATGGACAAGACAAGACAAGACAAGACAAGAAACAAGACAAAAAACAAGACAAGAAACAAGACAAGAAAAAAGAATGGAGAAGACAAGACAAGACAAGACAAGACAAGAAACAAGGCAAGAAACAAGACAAGAGACAAGACAAGATACAAGACAAGAAACAAGACAAGAAACAAGAATGGAGAAGACAAGACAAGACAAGACAAGACAAAAAACAAGACAAAAAACAAGACAAGAAACAAGACAAGAAACAAGAATGGAGAAGACAAGACAAGACAAGACAAGACAAAAAACAAGACAAAAAACAAGACAAGAAACAAGACAAGAAAAAAGACAAGAAAGAAGACAAGAAACAAGACAAGAGACAAGACAAGAAACAAGACAAGAAACAAGACAAGAAACAAGAATGGAGAAGACAAGTCAAGACAAGACAAGACAAGAAACAAGACAAAAAACAAGACAAGAAACAAGACAAGATACAAGAATGGAAAAGACAAGACAAGACAAGAAACAAGACAAGAAACAAGACAAGAAACAAGACAAGAAACAAGACAAGAAACAAGACAAGAGACAAGACAAGAAACAAGACAAGAAACAAGACAAGAAACAAAACAAGAAACAAGACAAGAAACAAGACAAGAAACAAGACAAGAAACAAGACAAGAAACAGGACAAGAAACAAGACAAAAAACAAGACAAGAAACAAGACAAGAAACAAGACAAGACAAGACAAGACAAGAAACAAGACAGGAGAAGACAAGACAAGACAAGACAAGAAACAAGACAAGAAGCAAGACAAGAAACAGGACAAGAAACAAGACAAGAAACAAGACAAGAAACAGGACAAGAAACAAGACAAGAAACAAGACAAGAAACAAGACAAGAAACAAGACAAGAAACAAGACAAGAAACAAGACAAGAAACAAGACAAGAAACAAGACAAGAAACAAGAGAAGACACAAGACAAGAAACAAGACAAGAAACAAGAATGGACAAGACAAGACAAGACAAGACAAGACAAGAAACAAGACAAAAAACAAGACAAGAAACAAGACAAGAAAAAAGAATGGAGAAGACAAGAGAAGACAAGACAAGACAAGAAACAAGACAAGAGACAAGACAAGATACAAGACAAGAAACAAGACAAGAAACAAGAATGGAGAAGACAAGACAAGACAAGACAAGACAAAAAACAAGACAAAAAACAAGACAAGAAACAAGAAAAGAAACAAGAATGGAGAAGACAAGACAAGACAAGACAAGAAACAAGACAAGAAACAAGACAAGAAACAAGACAAGAAACAAGACAAGAAACAAGACAAGAGACAAGACAAGAAACAAGACAAGAAACAAGACAAGACAAGACAAGACAAGAAACAAGACAGGAGAAGACAAGACAAGACAAGACAAGACAAGAAACAAGACAAGAAACAAGACAAGAAACAAGACAAGAAACAAGACAAGACACAAGACAAGAAACAAGACAAGAAACAAGAGTGGAGAAGACAAGACAAGAGAAGACAAGACAAGACAAGAAACAAGACAAAAAAACAAGACAAGAAAAAAGACAAGAAACAAGAATGGAGAAGACAAGACAAGACAAGACAAGACAAGAAACAAGACAAGAAACAAGACAAGAAACAAGACAAGAAACAAGACAAGAAACAAGACAAGAAACAAGACAAGAGACAAGACAAGAAACAAGACAAGAAACAAGACAAGAAACAAGAATGGAGAAGACAAGACAAGACAAGACAAGACAAGAAACAAGACAAAAAACAAGACAAGAAACAAGACAAGAAACAAGAATGGAGAAGACAAGACAAGACAAGACAAGACAAGAAACAAGACAAGAAACAGGACAAGAAACAAGACAAGAAAAAAGACAAGAGACAAGACAAGAAACAAGACAAGAAACAAGACAAGACAAGACAAGACAAGAAACAAGACAGGAGAAGACAAGACAAGACAAGACAAGAAACAAGACAAGAAACAAGACAAGAAACAGGACAAGAAACAAGACAAGAAACAAGACAAGAAACAAGACAAGAAACAAGACAAGAAACAAGACAAGAAAAAAGACAAGAAACAAGACAAGACAAGACAAGACAAGACAAGACAAGAAACAAGACAGGAGAAGACAAGACAAGACAAGACAAGACAAGAAACAAGACAAAAAACAAGACAAGAAACCAGACAAGAAACAAGACAAGAAACAAGACAACAAACAAGACAAGAAACAAGACAAGAAACAAGACAAGACAAGACAAGACAAGAAACAAGACAGGAGAAGACAAGACAAGACAAGACCAGACAAGAAACAAGACAAGAAACAAGACAAGAAACAGGACAAGAAACAAGACAAGAAACAAGACAATACAAGACAAGACAAGAAACAAGACAGGAGAAGACAAGACAAGACAAGGCAAGAAACAAGACAAGAAACAGGACAAGAAACAAGACAAGAAACAAGACAATACAAGACAAGACAAGAAACAAGACAGGAGAAGACAAGACAAGACAAGGCAAGAAACAAGACAAGAAACAAGACAAGAAACCAGACAAGAAACCAGACAAGAAACAAGACAAGAAACAAGACAACAAACAAGACAAGAAACAAGACAAGAAACAAGAAAAGAAACAGGACAAGACAAGACAAGACAAGAAACAAGACAGGAGAAGACAAGACAAGACAAGACCAGACAAGAAACCAGACAAGAAACAAGACAAGAAGAAGGACAAGAAACAAGACAAGAAACAAGACAAGAAACAAGACAAGAAACAAGACAAGAAACAAGACAAGAAACAATACAAGAAACAAGACAAGAAAAAAGACAAGAAACAAAACAAGAAACAAGACAAGAAATAAGACAAGAAACCAGACAAGAAACCAGACAAGAAACAAGAAACAAGACAAGAAACAAGACAAGAAACAAGACAAGAAACAAGAAAAGAAACAAGACAAGACAAGACAAGACAAGAAACAAGACAGGAGAAGACAAGACAAGACAAGACAAGACAAGAAACAAGACAAAAAACAAGACAAGAAACCAGACAAGAAACCAGACAAGAAACAAGAAAACAAACAAGGCAACAAACACGACAAGAAACAAGACAAGAAACAAGACAAAAAACAAGAAAAGAAACAAAACAAGACAAGACAAGACAAGACAAGAAACAAGACAGGAGAAGACAAGAAAAGACAGGAGCAGACAAGAAACAAGACAAGAAACAAGACAAGAAACAGGACAAGAAACAAGACAAGAAACAAGACAAGAAACAAGACAAGAAACAAGACAAGACACAAGACAAGACACAAGACAAGAAACAAGACAAGAAACAAGAATGGAGAAGACAAGACAAGACAAGACAAGAAACAAGACAAAAAACAAGACAAGAAACAAGACAAGAAAAAAGAATAGAGAAGACAAGACAAGACAAGACAAGACAAGAAACAAGACAAAAAACAAGACAAGAAACAAGACAAGAAACAAGGCAAGAAAGAAGACAAGAGACAAGACAAGATACAAAACAAGAAACAAGACAAGAAACAAGAATGGAGAAGACAAGACAAGACAAGACAAGACAAGAAACAAGACAAAAAACAAGACAAGAAACAAAACAAGAAACAAGAATGGAGAAGACAAGACAAGACAAGACAAGACAAGAAACAAGACAAGAATCAAGACAAGAAACAAGACAAGAAACAAGACAAGAAACAAGACAAAAGACAAGACAAGAAACAAGACAAGAAACAGGACAAGACAAGACAAGAAAAGAAACAAGACAAGAGAAGACAAGACAAGACAAGACAAGACAAGAAACAAGACAAGAAACAAGAGAGGAAACAAGACAAGAAACAAGACAAGAAACAAGACAAGAAAAAAGACAACAAACAAGACAACAAACAAGACAACAAACAAGACAAGAAACAAGACAAGAAAAAAGACAAGAAACAAAACAAGAAACAAGACAAGAAACAAGACAAGAAACAAGACAGGAAAAAAGACAAGACAAGACAAGACAAGACAAGAAACAAGACAGGAGAAGACAAGACAAGACAAGACAAGACAAGAAACAAGACAAAAAACAAGACAATAAACCAGACAAGAAACCAGACAAGAAACAAGACAAGAAACAAGGCAAGAAACAAGACAAGAAACAAGACAAGACACAAGACAAGAAACAAGACAAGAAACAAGAATGGAGAAGACAAGACAAGACAAGAAACAAGAAAAAAAAGAAGAAAAAAAAAAAGACAAGAAACAAGAATGGAGAACACAAGACAAGACAAGACAAGAAACAAGACAAGAAACAAGACAAGAAACAAGACAAGAAACAAGACAAGAAACAAGACAAGAGACAAGACAAGAAACAAGACAAGAAACAAGACAAGAAACAAGAATGGAGAAGACAAGACAAGACAAGACAAGACAAGAAACAAGACAAAAAACAAGAAGAGAAACAAGACAAGAAACAAGAATGGAGAAGACAAGACAAGACAAGACAAGACAAGACAAGGAACAAGACAAGAAACAAGACAAAAAAAAACACAAGAAACAAGACAAGAAACAAGACAAGAGACAAGACAAGAAACAAGACAAGAAACAAGACAAGACAAGACAAGACAAGAAACAAGACAGGAGAAGACAAGACAAGACAAGACAAGACAAGAAACAAGACAAGAAACAAGACAAGAAACAGGACAAGAAACAAGACAAGAAACAAGACAAGAAACAAGACAAGAAACAAGACAAGAAACAAGAGAAGAAACAAGACAAGACAAGACAAGACAAGACAAGAAACAAGACAGGAGAAGACAAGACAAGAGAAGACAAGACAAGAAACAAGACAAAAAACAAGACAAGAAACCAGACAAGAAACCAGACAACAAACAACACAACAAACAAGACAACAAACAAGACAAGAAACAAGACAAGACAAGACAAGACAAGAAACAAGACAGGAGAAGACAAGACAAGACAAGACCAGACAAGAAACAAGACAAGAAACAAGACAAGAAACAGGACAAGAAACAAGACAAGAAACAAGACAAGAAACAAGACAAGAAACAAGACAAGAAACAAGACAAGACACAAGACAAGAAACAAAACAAGAAACAAGAATGGAGAAGACAAGACAAGACAAGACAAGACAAGAAACAAGACAGGAGAAGACAAGACAAGACAAGGCAAGAAACAAGACAAGAAACAAGACAAGAAACAAGACAATACAAGACAAGACAAGAAACAAGACAGGAGAAGACAAGACAAGACAAGGCAAGAAACAAGACAAGAAACAAGACAAGAAACCAGACAAGAAACCAGACAAGAAACAAGACAAGAAACAAGACAACAAACAAGACAAGAAACAAGACAAGAAACAAGAAAAGAAACAGGACAAGACAAGACAAGACAAGAAACAAGACAGGAGAAGACAAGACAAGACAAGACCAGACAAGAAACCAGACAAGAAACAAGACAAGAAAAAGGACAAGAAACAAGACAAGAAACAAGACAAGAAACAAGACAAGAAACAAGACAAGAAACAAGACAAGAAACAATACAAGAAACAAGACAAGAAAAAAGACAAGAAACAAAACAAGAAACAAGACAAGAAATAAGACAAGAAACCAGACAAGAAACCAGACAAGAAACAAGAAACAAGACAAGAAACAAGACAAGAAACAAGACAAGAAACAAGAAAAGAAACAAGACAAGACAAGACAAGACAAGAAACAAGACAGGAGAAGACAAGACAAGACAAGACAAGACAAGAAACAAGACAAAAAACAAGACAAGAAACCAGACAAGAAACCAGACAAGAAACAAGAAAACAAACAAGGCAACAAACACGACAAGAAACAAGACAAGAAACAAGACAAAAAACAAGAAAAGAAACAAAACAAGACAAGACAAGACAAGACAAGAAACAAGACAGGAGAAGACAAGAAAAGACAAGAGCAGACAAGAAACAAGACAAGAAACAAGACAAGAAACAGGACAAGAAACAAGACAAGAAACAAGACAAGAAACAAGACAAGAAACAAGACAAGACACAAGACAAGACACAAGACAAGAAACAAGACAAGAAACAAGAATGGAGAAGACAAGACAAGACAAGACAAGAAACAAGACAAAAAACAAGACAAGAAACAAGACAAGAAAAAAGAATAGAGAAGACAAGACAAGACAAGACAAGACAAGAAACAAGACAAAAAACAAGACAAGAAACAAGACAAGAAACAAGGCAAGAAAGAAGACAAGAGACAAGACAAGATACAAAACAAGAAACAAGACAAGAAACAAGAATGGAGAAGACAAGACAAGACAAGACAAGACAAGAAACAAGACAAAAAACAAGACAAGAAAAAAAACAAGAAACAAGAATGGAGAAGACAAGACAAGACAAGACAAGACAAGAAACAAGACAAGAATAAAGACAAGACAAGGCAAGAAACAAGACAAGAAACAAGACAAGAAACAAGACAATACAAGACAAGACAAGAAACAAGACAGGAGAAGACAAGACAAGACAAGGCAAGAAACAAGACAAGAAACAAGACAAGAAACCAGACAAGAAACCAGACAAGAAACAAGACAAGAAACAAGACAACAAACAAGACAAGAAACAAGACAAGAAACAAGAAAAGAAACAGGACAAGACAAGACAAGACAAGAAACAAGACAGGAGAAGACAAGACAAGACAAGACCAGACAAGAAACCAGACAAGAAACAAGACAAGAAAAAGGACAAGAAACAAGACAAGAAACAAGACAAGAAACAAGACAAGAAACAAGACAAGAAACAAGACAAGAAACAATACAAGAAACAAGACAAGAAAAAAGACAAGAAACAAAACAAGAAACAAGACAAGAAATAAGACAAGAAACCAGACAAGAAACCAGACAAGAAACAAGAAACAAGACAAGAAACAAGACAAGAAACAAGACAAGAAACAAGAAAAGAAACAAGACAAGACAAGACAAGACAAGAAACAAGACAGGAGAAGACAAGACAAGACAAGACAAGACAAGAAACAAGACAAAAAACAAGACAAGAAACCAGACAAGAAACCAGACAAGAAACAAGAAAACAAACAAGGCAACAAACACGACAAGAAACAAGACAAGAAACAAGACAAAAAACAAGAAAAGAAACAAAACAAGACAAGACAAGACAAGACAAGAAACAAGACAGGAGAAGACAAGAAAAGACAAGAGCAGACAAGAAACAAGACAAGAAACAAGACAAGAAACAGGACAAGAAACAAGACAAGAAACAAGACAAGAAACAAGACAAGAAACAAGACAAGACACAAGACAAGACACAAGACAAGAAACAAGACAAGAAACAAGAATGGAGAAGACAAGACAAGACAAGACAAGAAACAAGACAAAAAACAAGACAAGAAACAAGACAAGAAAAAAGAATAGAGAAGACAAGACAAGACAAGACAAGACAAGAAACAAGACAAAAAACAAGACAAGAAACAAGACAAGAAACAAGGCAAGAAAGAAGACAAGAGACAAGACAAGATACAAAACAAGAAACAAGACAAGAAACAAGAATGGAGAAGACAAGACAAGACAAGACAAGACAAGAAACAAGACAAAAAACAAGACAAGAAACAAAACAAGAAACAAGAATGGAGAAGACAAGACAAGACAAGACAAGACAAGAAACAAGACAAGAATCAAGACAAGAAACAAGACAAGAAACAAGACAAGAAACAAGACAAAAGACAAGACAAGAAACAAGACAAGAAACAGGACAAGACAAGACAAGAAAAGAAACAAGACAAGAGAAGACAAGACAAGACAAGACAAGACAAGAAACAAGACAAGAAACAAGAGAGGAAACAAGACAAGAAACAAGACAAGAAACAAGACAAGAAACAAGACAAGAAACAAGACAACAAACAAGACAACAAACAAGACAACAAACAAGACAAGAAACAAGACAAGAAAAAAGACAAGAAACAAAACAAGAAACAAGACAAGAAACAAGACAAGAAACAAGACAGGAAAAAAGACAAGACAAGACAAGACAAGACAAGAAACAAGACAGGAGAAGACAAGACAAGACAAGACAAGACAAGAAACAAGACAAAAAACAAGACAATAAACCAGACAAGAAACCAGACAAGAAACAAGACAAGAAACAAGGCAAGAAACAAGACAAGAAACAAGACAAGACACAAGACAAGAAACAAGACAAGAAACAAGAATGGAGAAGACAAGACAAGACAAGAAACAAGAAAAAAAAGAAGAAAAAAAAAAGACAAGAAACAAGAATGGAGAACACAAGACAAGACAAGACAAGAAACAAGACAAGAAACAAGACAAGAAACAAGACAAGAAACAAGACAAGAAACAAGACAAGAGACAAGACAAGAAACAAGACAAGAAACAAGACAAGAAACAAGAATGGAGAAGACAAGACAAGACAAGACAAGACAAGAAACAAGACAAAAAACAAGAAGAGAAACAAGACAAGAAACAAGAATGGAGAAGACAAGACAAGACAAGACAAGACAAGACAAGGAACAAGACAAGAAACAAGACAAAAAAAAACACAAGAAACAAGACAAGAAACAAGACAAGAGACAAGACAAGAAACAAGACAAGAAACAAGACAAGACAAGACAAGACAAGAAACAAGACAGGAGAAGACAAGACAAGACAAGACAAGACAAGAAACAAGACAAGAAACAAGACAAGAAACAGGACAAGAAACAAGACAAGAAACAAGACAAGAAACAAGACAAGAAACAAGACAAGAAACAAGAGAAGAAACAAGACAAGAAAAGACAAGACAAGACAAGAAACAAGACAGGAGAAGACAAGACAAGAGAAGACAAGACAAGAAACAAGACAAAAAACAAGACAAGAAACCAGACAAGAAACCAGACAACAAACAACACAACAAACAAGACAACAAACAAGACAAGAAACAAGACAAGACAAGACAAGACAAGAAACAAGACAGGAGAAGACAAGACAAGACAAGACCAGACAAGAAACAAGACAAGAAACAAGACAAGAAACAGGACAAGAAACAAGACAAGAAACAAGACAAGAAACAAGACAAGAAACAAGACAAGAAACAAGACAAGACACAAGACAAGAAACAAAACAAGAAACAAGAATGGAGAAGACAAGACAAGACAAGACAAGACAAGAAACAAGACAAAAAACAAGACAAGAAACAAGACAAGAAAAAAGAATGGAGAAGACAAGACAAGACAAGACAAGAAATCAGACAAGAAACAAGACAAGAAACAAGACAAGAAACAAGAATTGAGAAGACAAGACAAGACAAGACAAGACAAGAAACAAGACAAAAAACAAGACAAGAAACAAGACAAGATACAAGAATGGAGAAGACAAGACAATACAAGAAACAAGACAAGAAACAAGACAAGAAACAAGACAAGAAACAAGACAAGAGACAAGACAAGAAACAAGACAAGAAACAAGACAACACAAGACAAGACAAGAAACAAGACAGGAGAAGACAAGACAAGACAAGAAAAGACAAGACAAGACAAGAAACAAGACAAGAAACAAGACAAGAAACAGGACAAGAAACAAGACAAGAAACAAGACAAGAAACAAGACAAGAAACAAGACAAGACAAGACAAGACAAGACAAGAAACAAGACAGGAGAAGACAAGACAAGAGAAGACAAGACAAGAAACAAGACAAAAAACAAGACAAGAAACCAGACAAGAAACCAGACAACAAACAAGACAACAAACAAGACAACAAACAAGACAAGAAACAAGACAAGACAAGACAAGACAAGAAACAAGACAGGAGAAGACAAGACAAGACAAGACCAGACAAGAAACAAGACAAGAAAAAAGACAAGAAACAGGACAAGAAACAAGACAAGAAACAAGACAAGAAACAAGACAAGAAACAAGACAAGAAAAAAGACAAGACAAAAGACAAGAAACAAGACAAGAAACAAGAATGGAGAAGCCAAGACAAGACAAGACAAGACAAGAAACAAGAAAAGAAACAAGACAAGAAACAAGACAAGAAACAAGACAAGACACAAGACAAGAAACAAGACAAGAAACAAGAATGGACAAGACAAGACAAGACAAGACAAGAAACAAGACAAAAAACAAGACAAGAAACAAGACAAGAAAAAAGAATGGAGAAGACAAGACAAGACAAGACAAGACAAGAAACAAGGCAAGAAACAAGACAAGAGACAAGACAAGATACAAGACAAGAAACAAGACAAGAAACAAGAATGGAGAAGACAAGACAAGACAAGACAAGACAAAAAACAAGACAAAAAACAAGACAAGAAACAAGACAAGAAACAAGAATGGAGAAGACAAGACAAGACAAGACAAGACAAAAAACAAGACAAAAAACAACACAAGAAACAAGACAAGAAACAAGAATGGAGAAGACAAGACAAGACAAGACAAGAAACAAGACAAGAAACAAGACAAGAAACAAGACAAGAAACAAGACAAGAGACAAGACAAGAAACAAGACAAGAAACAAGACAAGACAAGACAAGACAAGAAAGAAGACAGGAGAAGACAAGACAAGACAAGACAAGACAAGAAACAAGACAAGAAACAAGACAAGAAACAAGACAAGAAACAAGACAAGACACAAGACAAGAAACAAGACAAGAAACAAGAGTGGAGAAGACAAGACAAGAGAAGACAAGACAAGACAAGAAACAAGACAAAAAACAAGACAAGAAAAAAGACAAGAAACAAGAATGGAGAAGACAAGACAAGACAAGACAAGACAAGAAACAAGACAAGAAACAAGACAAGAAACAAGACAAGAAACAAGACAAGAAAAAAGACAAGAGACAAGACAAGAAACAAGACAAGAAACAAGACAAGAAACAAGAATGGAGAAGACAAGACAAGACAAGACAAGACAAGAAACAAGACAAAAAAACAAGACAAGAAACAAGACAAGAAATAAGAATGGAGAAGACAAGACAAGACAAGACAAGACTAGAAACAAGAACAGAAACAAGACAAGAAACAAGACAAGAAACAAGACAAGAAACAAGACAAGAGACAAGACAAGAAACAAGACAAGAAACAAGACAAGACAAGACAAGACAAGACAAGAAACAAGACAGGAGAAGACAAGACAAGACAAGACAAGAAACAAGACAAGAAACAAGACAAGAAACAGGACAAGAAACAAGACAAGAAACAAGACAAGAAACAAGACAAGAAACAAGACAAGAAACAAGACAAGAAACAAGACAAGACAAGACAAGACAAGACAAGACAAGAAACAAGACAGGAGAAGACAAGACAAGACAAGACAAGACAAGAAACAAGACAAAAAACAAGACAAGAAACCAGACAAGAAACAAGACAAGAAACAAGACAACAAACAAGACAAGAAACAAGACAAGACAAGACAAGACAAGAAACAAGACAGGAGAAGACAAGACAAGACAAGACCAGACAAAAAACAAGACAAGAAACAAGACAAGAAACAGGACAAGAAACAAGATAAGAAACAAGACAATACAAGACAAGACAAGAAACAAGACAGGAGAAGACAAGACAAGACAAGGCAAGAAACAAGACAAGAAACAAGAGAAGAAACCAGACAAGAAACCAGACAACAAACAAGACAACAAACAAGACAACAAACAAGACAACAAACAAGACAAGAAACAAGAAAAGAAAAAGGACAAGACAAGACAAGACAAGAAACAAGACAGGAGAAGACAAGACAAGACAAGACCAGACAAGAAACAAGACAAGAAACAAGACCAGAAAAAGGACAAGAAACAAGACAAGAAACAAGACAAGAAACAAGACAAGAAACAAGACAAGAAACAAGACAAGAAACAATACAAGAAACAAGACAAGAAAAAAGACAAGAAACAAAACAAGAAACAAGACAAGAAACAAGACAAGAAACCAGACAAGAAACCAGACAAGAAACAAGAAACAAGACAAGAAACAAGACAAGAAACAAGACAAGAGACAAGACAAGAAACAAGACAAGAAACAAGACAAGACAAGACAAGACAAGAAACAAGACAGGAGAAGACAAGACAAAACAAGACAAGACAAGACAAGAAACAAGACAAAAAACAAGACAAGAAACCAGACAAGAATCCAGACAAGAAACAAGAAAACAAACAAGGCAACAAACACGACAAGAAACAAGACAAGAAACAAGACAAAAAACAAGAAAAGAAACAAAACAAGACAAGACAAGACAAGACAAGAAACAAGACAGGAGAAGACAAGACAAGACAAGAGCAAACAAGAAACAAGACAAGAAACAAGACAAGAAACAGGACAAGAAACAAGACAAGAAACAAGACAAGAAACAAGACAAGAAACAAGACAAGAAACAAGACAAGACACAAGACAAGAAACAAGACAAGAAACAAGAATGGAGAAGACAAGACAAGACAAGACAAGACAAGAAACAAGACAAAAAACAAGACAAGAAACAAGACAAGAAAAAAGAATAGAGAAGACAAGACAAGACAAGACAAGACAAGAAACAAGACAAAAAACAAGACAACAAACAAGACAACAAACAAGGCAAGAAAGAAGACAAGAGACAAGACAAGATACAAAACAGGAAACAAGACAAGAAACAAGAATGGAGAAGACAAGACAGGACAAGACAAGACAAGAAACAAGACAAAAAACAAGACAAGAAACAAGACAAGAAACAAGAATGGAGAAGACAAGACAAGGCAAGACAAGACAAGAAACAAGACAAGAATCAAGACAAGAAACAAGACAAGAAACAAGACAAGAGACAAGACAAAAGACAAGACAAGAAACAAGACAAGAAACAGGACAAGACCAGACAAGACAAGAAACAAGACAAGAGAAGACAAGACAAGACAAGACAAGACAAGAAACAAGACAAGAAACAAGACAAGAAACAAGACAAGAAACAAGACAAGAAACAAGACAAGAAACAAGACAAGAAACAAGACAACAAACAAGACAAGAAACAAGACAAGAAACAAGACAACAAACAAGACAAGAAACAAGACAAGAAACAAGACAAGAAAAAAGACAAGAAACAAAACAAGAAACAAGACAAGAAACAAGACAAGAAACAAGACAGGAAAAAAGAATGGAGAAGACAAGACAAGAGAAGACAAGACAAGACAAGAAACAAGACAAAAAACAAGAAAAGAAAAAAGACAAGAAACAAGAATGGAGAAGACAAGACAAGACAAGACAAGAAACAAGACAAGAAACAAGACAAGACAAGACAAGAAACAAGACAGGAGAAGACAAGACAAGACAAGACAAGACAAGAAACAAGACAAAAAACAAGAATCGAGAAGACAAGACAAGACAAGACAAGACAAGAAACAAGACAAAAAACAAGACAAGAAACAAGACAAGAAACAAGAATGGAGAAGACAAGACAAGACAAGACAGGACAAGACAAAAAACAAGACAAGAATCAAGACAAGAAACAAGACAAGAAACAAGACAAGAGACAAGACAAAAGACAAGACAAGAAACAAGACAAGAAACAAGACAAGACAAGACAAGAAACAAGACAGGAGAAGACAAGACAAGACAAGACAAGACAAGAAACAAGACAAAAAACAAGACAATAAACCAGACAAGAAACCAGACAAGAAACAAGACAAGAAACAAGGCAAGAAACAAGAAAAGAAACAAGACAAGACACAAGACAAGAAACAAGACAAGACAAGACAAGACAAGAAACAAGACAGGAGAAGACAAGACAAGCAAGACAAGAAACAAGACAAGAAACAAGACAAGAAACAGGACAAGAAACAAGACAAGAAACAAGACAAGAAACAAGACAAGAAACAAGACAAGAAACAAGACAAGACAAGACAAGACAAGACAAGACAAGAAACAAGACAGGAGAAGAGAAGACAAGACAAGACAAGAAACAAGACAAAAAACAAGACAAGAAACCAGACAAGAAACAAGACAAGAAACAAGACAACAAACAAGACAAGAAACAAGACAAGAAACAAGACAAGACAAGACAAGACAAGAAACAAGACAGGAGAAGACAAGACAAGACAAGACCAGACAAGAAACAAGACAAGAAACAAGACAAGAAACAGGACAAGAAACAAGACAAGAAACAAGACAATACAAGACAAGACAAGAAACAAGACAGGAGAAGACAAGACAAGACAAGGCAAGAAACAAGACAAGAAACAGGACAAGAAACAAGACAAGAAACAAGACAATACAAGACAAGACAAGAAACAAGACAGGAGAAGACAAGACAAGACAAGGCAAGAAACAAGACAAGAAACAAGACAAGAAACCAGACAAGAAACCAGACAAGAAACAAGACAAGAAACAAGACAACAAACAAGACAACAAACAAGACAAGAAACAAGACAAGAAACAAGACAAGAAACAGGACAAGAAACAAGACAAGAAACAAGACAAGAAACAAGACAAGAAACAAGACAAGAAACAAGACAAGACAAGACAAGACAAGACAAGACAAGACAAGAAACAAGACAGGAGAAGAGAAGACAAGACAAGACAAGAAACAAGACAAAAAACAAGACAAGAAACCAGACAAGAAACAAGACAAGAAACAAGACAACAAACAAGACAAGAAACAAGACAAGAAACAAGACAAGACAAGACAAGACAAGAAACAAGACAGGAGAAGACAAGACAAGACAAGACCAGACAAGAAACAAGACAAGAAACAAGACAAGAAACAGGACAAGAAACAAGACAAGAAACAAGACAATACAAGACAAGACAAGAAACAAGACAGGAGAAGACAAGACAAGACAAGGCAAGAAACAAGACAAGAAACAGGACAAGAAACAAGACAAGAAACAAGACAATACCAGACAAGACAAGAAACAAGACAGGAGAAGACAAGACAAGACAAGGCAAGAAACAAGACAAGAAACAAGACAAGAAACCAGACAAGAAACCAGACAAGAAACAAGAAAAGAAACAAGACAACAAACAAGACAACAAACAAGACAAGAAACAAGAAAAGAAACAGGACAAGACAAGACAAGACAAGAAACAAGACAGGAGAAGACAAGACAAGACAAGACCAGACAAGAAACCAGACAAGAAACAAGACAAGAAAAAGGACAAGAAACAAGACAAGAAACAAGACAAGAAACAAGACAAGAAACAAGACAAGAAACAAGACAAGAAACAATACAAGAAACAAGACAAGAAAAAAGACAAGAAACCAGACAAGAAACAAGACAAGAAACAAGAAAACAAACAAGGCAACAAACACGACAAGAAACAAGACAAGAAACAGGACAAAAAACAAGAAAAGAAACAAAACAAGACAAGACAAGACAAGACAAGAAACAAGACAGGAGAAGACAAGACAAGACAAGAGCAGACAAGAAACAAGACAAGAAACAAGCCAAGAAACAGGACAAGAAACAAGACAAGAAACAAGACAAGAAACAAGACAAGAAACAAGACAAGAAACAAGACAAGACACAAGACAAGAAACAAGACAAGAAACAAGAATGGAGAAGACAAGACAAGACAAGAGCAGACAAGAAACAAGACAAGAAACAAGCCAAGAAACAGGACAAGAAACAAGACAAGAAACAAGACAAGAAACAAGACAAGAAACAAGACAAGAAACAAGACAAGAAAAAAGAATAGAGAAGACAAGACAAGACAAGACAAGACAAGAAACAAGACAAAAAACAAGACAAGAAACAAGACAAGAAACAAGGCAAGAAAGAAGACAAGAGACAAGACAAGATACAAAACAAGAAACAAGACAAGAAACAAGAATGGAGAAGACAAGACAAGACAAGACAAGACAAGAAACAAGACAAAAAACAAGACAAGAAACAAGACAAGAAACAAGAATGGAGAAGACAAGACAAGACAAGACAAGACAAGAAACAAGACAAGAATCAAGACAAGAAACAAGACAAGAAACAAGAGAAGAAACAAGACAAAAGACAAGACAAGAAACAAGACAAGAAACAGGACAAGACAAGACAAGAAAAGAAACAAGACAAGAGAAGACAAGACAAGACAAGACAAGACAAGAAACAAGACAAGAAACAAGAGAAGAAACAAGACAAGAAACAAGACAAGAAACAAGAGAAGAAACAAGACAAGAAACAAGACAAGAAACAAGACAAGAAACAAGACAAGAAACAAGACAACAAACAAGACAAGAAACAAGACAAGAAACAAGACAAGACAAGACAAGACAAGAAACAAGACAGGAGAAGACAAGACAAGACAAGACCAGACAAGAAACAAGACAAGAAACAAGACAAGAAACAGGACAAGAAACAAGACAAGAAACAAGACAATACAAGACAAGACAAGAAACAAGACAGGAGAAGACAAGACAAGACAAGGCAAGAAACAAGACAAGAAACAGGACAAGAAACAAGACAAGAAACAAGACAATACAAGACAAGACAAGAAACAAGACAGGAGAAGACAAGACAAGACAAGGCAAGAAACAAGACAAGAAACAAGACAAGAAACCAGACAAGAAACCAGACAAGAAACAAGACAACAAACAAGACAACAAACAAGACAACAAACAAGACAAGAAACAAGACAAGAAACAAGACAAGAAACAGGACAAGAAACAAGACAAGAAACAAGACAAGAAACAAGACAAGAAACAAGACAAGAAACAAGACAAGACAAGACAAGACAAGACAAGACAAGACAAGACAAGAAACAAGACAGGAGAAGAGAAGACAAGACAAGACAAGAAACAAGACAAAAAACAAGACAAGAAACCAGACAAGAAACAAGACAAGAAACAAGACAACAAACAAGACAAGAAACAAGACAAGAAACAAGACAAGACAAGACAAGACAAGAAACAAGACAGGAGAAGACAAGACAAGACAAGACCAGACAAGAAACAAGACAAGAAACAAGACAAGAAACAGGACAAGAAACAAGACAAGAAACAAGACAATACAAGACAAGACAAGAAACAAGACAGGAGAAGACAAGACAAGACAAGGCAAGAAACAAGACAAGAAACAGGACAAGAAACAAGACAAGAAACAAGACAATACAAGACAAGACAAGAAACAAGACAGGAGAAGACAAGACAAGAAACAAGACAAGAAACAAGACAAGAAACAGGACAAGAAACAAGACAAGAAACAAGACAATACAAGACAAGACAAGAAACAAGACAGGAGAAGACAAGACAAGAAACAAGACAAGAAACAAGACAAGAAACAGGACAAGAAACAAGACAAGAAACCAGACAAGAAACCAGACAAGAAACAAGACAAGAAACAAGACAACAAACAAGACAACAAACAAGACAAGAAACAAGAAAAGAAACAGGACAAGACAAGACAAGACAAGAAACAAGACAGGAGAAGACAAGACAAGACAAGACCAGACAAGAAACCAGACAAGAAACAAGACAAGAAAAAGGACAAGAAACAAGACAAGAAACAAGACAAGAAACAAGACAAGAAACAAGACAAGAAACAAGACAAGAAACAATAGAAGAAACAAGACAAGAAAAAAGACAAGAAACAAAACAAGAAACAAGACAAGAAACAAGACAAGAAACCAGACAAGAAACCAGACAAGAAACAAGAAACAAGACAAGAAACAAGACAAGAAACAAGAAAAGAAACAAGACAAGACAAGACAAGACAAGAAACAAGACAGGAGAAGACAAGACAAGACAAGACAAGACAAGACAAGACAAAAAACAAGACAAAAAACAAGACAATAAACCAGACAAGAAACAAGACAAGAAACAAGACAAGAAACAAGACAAGAAACAAGACAAGAAACAAGACAAAAAACAAGAAAAGACACAAGACAAGAAACAAGACAAGAAACAAGAATGGAGAAGACAAGACAAGACAAGACAAGACAAGAAACAAGACAAAAAAACAAGACAAGAAACAAGACAAGAAACAAGAATGGAGAAGACAAGACAAGACAAGACAAGAAACAAGACAAGAAACAAGACAAGAAACAAGACAAGAAACAAGACAAGAGACAAGACAAGAAACAAGACAAGAAACAAGACAAGAAACAAGAATGGAGAAGACAAGACAAGACAAGACAAGACAAGAAACAAGACAAAAAACAAGACAAGAAACAAGACAAGAAACAAGAATGGAGAAGACAAGACAAGACAAGACAAGAAACAAGACAAGAAACAAGAATGGAGAAGACAAGACAAGACAAGACAAGACAAGAAACAAGACAAGAAACAAAACAAGAAACAAGACAAGAAACAAGACAACAGACAAGACAAGAAACAAGACAAGAAACCAGACAAGAAACAAGACAAGAAACCAGAAAAGAAACAAGACAAGAAGCAAGGCAAGAAACAAGACAAGAAACAAGACAAGACAAGACAAGACAAGAAACAAGACAAAAAACAAGACAATAAACCAGACAAGAAACCAGACAAGAAACATAACAAGAAACAAGACAAGAAACAAGACAAGAAGCAAGGCAAGAAACAAGACAAGAAACAAGACAAAACAAGACAAGACAAGAAACAAGACAAGAAACAAGACAAGAAACGGGACAAGAAACAAGACAAGAAACGGGACAAGAAACAAGACAAGAAACAAGACAAGAAACAAAACAAGAAACAAGACAAGAAACAAGACAAGAAACAAGACAAGAACGAGACAAGAAACAAGACAAGAAACGAGAAAAGAAACGAGACAAGAAACGAGACAAGAAACGAGACAAGAAACAAGACAAGAAACAAGACAAGAAACAAGACAAGAAATAAGACAAGAAAGAAGACAAGACAATACAAGACAAGACCAGACAAGAAACAAGACAGGAGATGACAAGACAAGACAAGAAAAGACAAGAAACAAGACAAGAAACAAGACAAGAAACCAGACAAGAAACAAGACAAGAAACAAGACAAGAAATAAGGCAAGAAACAAGACAAGAAACAAGACAAGACAAGACCATACAAGAAACAAGATAGGAGAAGACAAGACAAGACAAGAAAAGACAAGAAACAAGACAAGAAACAAGACAAGAAACCAGACAAGAAACGTCTTGAAGTCCAACTTGAAATTCAAACTCAAAATTTTATTTGAATGTTCATCTGTATATCAGCTTCATGCTTGTCGAAACTGTCCTTTTTTACCTTCAGTTAGTTACAAAATACTGAAGGAGTTCTTTGTTTTTGATCTATTGTTTTTCTGTTCTGTATTGTTTCGAGGTTCTTTGTTGTTTTGTTCGTTCTTTGTTTTACGTCACTCGTGAGTTTCACAGGTTTTTACACCGAGGATGAGCCAAAACTCGAGGCAAAATTGTTGCAATATCTTGAAATTCATGCGGAAGAAATATGACATAAATTTTTCGAAAAATGTTGTAAAAGGCAACTTTGAAGGTCTGAGGAGGTTAACGACCATTTTATAATGTTTACAGAACTTGCGAATACTTTTTAAAAGTTTGGACCATCGACAATCGGCTTGGCACTCTGAATCAGCAAGCATTGGCGAGGCTTCTCACAGACATTTGGGTTCGTGGCAAAGAGCATCAAGTATACGGAATATAAAAAACAATGATAAAGCTGAATATAAGAGACTAAGATTTTCGCAATTCTGCTCCAACGAGTTTCTTGAAACTTGGCTATGATATGTATTGAGTTAATACACGCTGATTCTAGAAAGTTAACAAAATTTTTGCTGGATGCGATTTTGTTCAAGAAGGTAGGTCCATGAAAACGCCAATAACATTGAAAATATTTTTCATCAGTTAAATCAAATATAATTATATTATAACTGAATCATAGGAAAATTTTTCCCAAAGTGTCATTGCCAACGCGCCAAAGCCGTAAAATTTCTGACACAAAGTTTGGCAATGACGAAGTCGCTCGGAATAAATACGGAGTCACCTTTAGTTAAGACTTTAGTTCACACCAGACAGTACGCGCATCAAGTATCAGTACGCTCACTATCGTCGTCGTTGTCGTCGTCATCAACGCCATTAATCATCATTGTCGTCCTCGTCCTCGTCCTCGTCCTCGTCATCATCATCGTCATCGTCATCATCATTATCGTCATCGTCATCATCATCATCATCATTCCCCAAAATTGTGAAATAAGTTTAATTTTTTCCCTTGGTATTTTCTTAGTTGTGATGTTGATGAATTTTCATTTTAAATGATGTGGCAAGGAAAATAATATCTTTTCTGGAATGAGATTGTTCCGAGAGTTTTCGTTCTTGTTCTTGTCGTTTATTTAGAAACAAACTGGATATTCTCTTAAAGTAACATCAAAAGCAGTGATGGGAACAAAGATGTCCGAATTCATAACAAAGGGTCCCTTTTCCATTATTGGGAACAGCTCGTTCATTTTTGTTTCGAATAAAGGGAACAGCTCGTTCCATTATTATCGCGATCGTTTTAGGAACAAACGGTCCATTTTGAATGGTGCCGATATTGTTTACTGGTTACTGTTTGTACAGTTCGTTCTTATTTACCATCATGGGAACTTATGAATTTTGGCAATAAGGAACGATTGTTCCCCTTAACCATCGGAATTACCGTTATCAAACCTCTGCTTTGTGATATAGAAAGGAGGCTTTTAGTGTTGCAAGCGTTGATAAAGTCAAGGTAAAAAGACCATATCGTTCCAGAAGACTTTATAAAATTCAGCTGGAATTCCATCTGATCCAGGTGCCTTGTTTATTTCCATAGTTTTTAAGTGATGATGACCCAAAATTTGACGAATTTGACGACAGGAAGAAAATTTCAAATTTCATTTCATTTTACCTGAGGAACCCCTTTGGTGAACTATTTTCAAAAATAATATCAGAAAGTTCTATAGCCTTTTCGTTTTTCTGAAAAATCGAAAAGTTGAAAATACGGGTAGTCGGCGGCTAAACCGTAAAAACAATGAAAATAGAGCAACTTCAGCAAGGTCGTACACAACAATGAGAAGAATCCAAAGCGCTAGCTTCAAATTTTGAGAACTCGAAGAAGGGCCTTTTATCTTTCTAAAAGTGTAAAATTTATGCCTTGTTTCAAAGTTTGAATCTCCGTGATGACCTGCCGAAAATAACGTTTTTGTTTTGTTTTGGGACAAGTTAAAATACGGATCAACTTTAGAGGCCCATAAAAATGCTAGTATAGGTATTTATATAAAATACTCTACATTAAATTTTTAGTTAGCCTTACACCTTGTGGCACCGAAAATTTTGATTTCAGCATTTTATGACGTCACTTTAAAGCCAAGAATAATCACATTTCAAATTAATCAACAACGCTGAAAAGACTGAAGATGAACAGGGCTATTAACGACATAAACTAAGTCTATTCAAAACTCTGTGTTTTCTTACATTTAACCTCTGCTTTAGACACTTTTCTGCTGGAATTTGTGCTTAATTTTAATTTACTTCCCATATGGACCAGTACTCAACAGAAAAACCTGGGAAAATGTTCAATTCTCATGCATAACATATCAATAGACTAATTAGATTCAATCAAGAACTGCGAAACGAAAACACGTTGATCTGAGTAACGATTTATCGAGTTTGTTTTATTGCTCGCTTTTATACAAATCATTCGGTGATAGACATTGATAGCTGGCGACAAATATAGTTTTGGTCGATGGCAGCAAAATGTCGGTATGGCCGCCTTCGAAAGTCCGGTAGGGAGTCCTATTTGGTGTGGCGAAGGACTTTTTGCCCTGAAAAGGAAGCACCTGCCTCGCACAAACCGTAACGGGCTGACAAGTTCACCCGTTAGAGCTTTGAGTAAGGAAAGACAATTGGTGGTTTTCACGTCACGCAAATATCACGCAAGTTTCACGCACGCAAGAAATAAAATCGCTTACCATTCAATAAATTGAGTCAAGAAATTGAAATCTCGTAGAAGAGTAATAAATAAACAACGTGCCAAAGTTTCGGGGATGTACGATATTCCGAACTCGAGTTATTCGGCGAAGTGTATCACTGAAAATTATAGTGTTTAGTATGGAGACGCCATGTTGGAGCCCCTCTGAGGGACTCCAGCATGGCGGCCGGAAACCAGTGGAAACATCTGGAGTTTACTTCGGCTCTCTCAAAACGTTTCTTCTCGTTGTTAAACTTGAAAGCATTCGCATAAACACTTCCCTCGACATATCGGTTAATCAAAACTCGAAAACATCAGGCGAATCGATCTTTTCGCGCACGTAACATGTTACCAAGAAACAATGGCGATGTCACGCATTGTGAAAAACCTGAAATTCAAACTGTTCTGTATTGAAAACAAAGCAGTCTACCGAGCTGAAAACAGGCCAGCAGATATATGTTTAAAATGACTTTTACCTGATGGAGCTGAAAACTCAAAATTTTTAATTTTAGTTTTTTCTGACGTCACGTGAAAACCAATAATAGCCGACGCTTAGGTTGCAAATCGTTGGACTTCCACCTTCATTGGACTTAATGATGTCCACCGGCAAACTTCCTTTAGACGACAGGATTGGTAAACCTACAGTTCAGCTACCGCGCGGTGTCAAAAATTCAAGCCGATGTACTCATCGAGCTGGGGCCTGGGTAAAAATGGCCAAAAATAAGGGTGGGGAGGGGGGGGGGGCTATAGCAAAAAGTCAGTTGTCATGAAGCTCTTCGGAACCTCTAATTTCATTGGGTCTTGATACTACGAAGCTCTTTTGTTTTAGCGCAAGGTCCATTGTTACTGCTTGTATATAATTTTCCAAGGTAACCCTACGAGACGTTCCGAAGAGCTTCGTGGCGACCCTAAAAGGTATCATCATGAATTTGGCACAAATCGAGAAAAAAATTGTTTAGGCAAATGCACAAGTGAACCGTGTCTTTCTGATGCACGTGGTGTTGCTACTATTTGGGCCGTTGAGATTCTCAATACTGTTAAAGACATTGTACAAAGTTTGAAATTACGCGGAATTAATAGGTCAGGAACATTCAATTTTGACTTCTTTTTCAATGAAGTAATGAAAATGCATTCGGCTTGTTTTGTTTGTATCGTCCCCTGGCCTTTTTCATCGCTTTTGGGAGATGTCAGTTTGTATTTGAGGCAAAAACCTCAATTTCTTCCAAGAACGATGAAATACGCGAAAAAGATAACAAACAAAACAAGCCGGATGAATTTTCCTTATTTCATTGCAAACAAGGTAAAATTGAATGTTATTGACCTTTTTTATTTTACGTTATTTCAAACTTTATTCAATATCTTAAACAGCTTTCAGAATCTCAACGGCTGAAATTGTATTAACAAAACACAGCGAAGATCAGGAAGTCACGTTCCACTTGATACGTTTTCATAAATCTTTTTTTCTCGAATCAGGAGTTTGGGACACCTGTGATTACAAGCGAGTGACCAGGACAACAGTTTTTGCCGCTTCAAACATACAGGAAGGGCGGCTTGTCTTTCTTACTATATATTGCACGTTGCTCTTATGTTAGATCGCTTTTCAAGTCCGAGTGTCAACGTAATTTGTTTTATATTAACGAATTAATTCGTTCATAATTGCTGGTCCTCCACTACAATTATCAGTGTGCCAGCTGTTCAGCTTTCGCGTTGCCTGGGTGGTCGTTCACCGAACAGAGAACCGATGACTGCCATAACCTTAGAATCCGGTTGCAAGACGATGACTGTTGAGGCGTTTGGAACACAGGTGCCAGTTTGTGTATTTTCCATGTGATATTCCATTGGTAAACCCTTGTATACAATGAACTGATCCAAATTTGCACACCTCAGTGATGGTCTTTAAGAAGGCTTTGTACTACAAAAATACACAACAAAGTATTTAACTGAGTGCTCCTGGTACCAAACTGACTTCATTCGTTTTTTTTTACATTTTGGTGTACAATGAGACTTGTTTTACCGGTGAAAAAAACACCAAAATGTAATATACTGAGAATAGACAAGGGTTACTTCTAATGAGGAAGATTGGGAAGGATTTTAACTGACAAATTTGAAAAGCTCAGCTCAACTTCTCAAAATGCGTCATCCGTGACAGAGTTCCTTCAACTGACTATTACTATTCAAGTGAGTCAAGAAATATAGTGTACTTATCTCATCTGCATAGCTTCATCTGCAAAACAACTGCACTCTCTTTCCACACTATACACCATCTTTTTCGTACTTAGTCTGATCTCTCTTCAGGGCCGTAGCCAGACCTCAGAACAAGACGTACGAGGCAAGTTTCGAGCGTCGAAAGCGCGTGCCGCTTGGGGGTCTGGGGGCATGCCACCCCACCAGAAAATTTTGAAATCTAGAAACTCAGAAATTCTCTTTTAAGCATTTTCCGCCGTGGCATTTTTCTTCAGAAGTCAATCTTGGGCAAGTGTAGAAGTTCACCTTTTTATTGCTGAGCGGTACTGGCGCCAAGTTAATGACCATTCAAATGTTGTAACACTTATTAATATATGTAATGGGGCTACATGCTGCCTAATTTGGAAATAGTTGGATGAGAAATAAATCCGAGGACTGCATCCAAAATACATGAACATGGCAAATGTTTCACCCTCCAAACTAGTTTTTCTTGACAATTCATTAGTTTTAGCAAGGCATCCAGATTTTTCTCAAATTGGACAGTTTGAGCAAAACTGTCCAATTTATTTTATTTATTCTGTTGACAATAATGGATTATGGTTTAGCTATATAATTATAACAATAAAATGGAACCACGAGAATAGCCAACGTTTATGGATTTTATACTGTAGATTAGTCGTGGGTAACACCTTTCTGAAGTTAGTTCTTAGATGATATACAGAATCACGCTGACTTATCAATTATCTTTTTCGAGACACTCTTGCTTATATTCTTCATGTGACAGCCATGTCATAACTGATATTGCCATCTCTTATACTTGTAGGACTAAGAAGTCACTAACTTTCACGATTGAGAGTAGTAAACTTCTCCCTTAACAGTAAGAAAAGTGAATTTCAAAGTTTTTTGCCCGTCTTTTATTCTTTACTGAAAGCTAAAGCAATCCGTCTGTAGCCAGAGGCATCCCATCTCTTGAAAACAGGTAAATTTCCGTTGGTTTATGAATGTACGCTATTTAACGCAAGCCCGTTCAGGCTCGCATTAGCCTTGTGCTTGTTCGTGGGGACCAGCTGAAGGAACGCTCGCATGAACAGGAGACAATTGGGACTGTAAAGTGGTCGAAATGTTTGGATAGTATTCTTCATTGCAATGGCTCACTGTTTGTTGCAAGCTTTGGATTTGCTCAGCATGGGAGTTGTTGTTCTTCATCTTCCAACGCAGTTGCTGCTGAAAAAAATTCCTTTTTTTAGATAAACGAATCGCTATTCTGGAATTACTCACTCAAAGACATAAAATTGAGCAGTTAGTTTCCTTACCTCTTGCGCAAATTCGGCGTTGTTAGGGAGTTCGTCTCCAATACTTTGTACTATTTTTGCTACTAACAACAGTTTTATCTAACAAGGGCAACTTTGCGGGAATCGGGAAACTGGCCAGCAATACTCCTTTGACCTCTTCTCATCCAAATGCTGAATCACATGATCAGTGAAGGCATAGTGAAAGTTCACTTTATAGTGCGCTGCTATGTCCTCACCAGCATTCGCATTCGCTCTGTTAACTTGCCTGTTAATGGCCCCTCTGTAACCTTAAATCATTTGAAAAACCGCTACTCACAGTCTACATGAAACAAATTAACCTCATTAAAATGCTTTTCCCCTCAATTCATCCACCTTATATTAATTTTATCTTAACCAATGCAATTTTTAGTAGGGATTTTAACATTTCTTCAAAAGAGGCCAACATCAAGACGAGGCAATTGCCTCGTCTTACCTCATGCTTGCTACGGCCCTGTTCTTGTTGCTATCTTGTTTAAACCAATACGTTCTACGAAAAAGACTTCAACTTCATAAAAAACGTCGACCCTAGACTCATTCACTTAATTCGCTTTATTACAACAACCATTTTATTAAATGTCGTTTGATGTTCATTGTTCCAATAAATTAAGAGTACTTTGGTAAAACTTGTATTTTTCAATGGTATAGCAACGTCAAATTTTGGTTAAGTAATATGCAGAATATGGGACGAAATCAAATGGCAGAGTACTTATCCGAAAGTCGATAGCGTCACGGTCCACAAGCTACACAGATCGACCCAGTCACTTCCATCCTGAATGATTACATCTTCGGATCTTAGCTCGTACTTTCTTTTTATTGATCTGTTCAGTAAACCTGGAAGAAGACAGGATACGTCAAATGTAACTTAAGCCTTGTATTTTTCTTTCGTCCAACCTTTTTTAATCTCCAAAGTGATAGGCCGGAAGAACAAATTTCTCTTAAATAACAAGTTTGCTTTTGAGTTTCCTCACGCGATACGATACCTGAACGACAACACGTGCACGGCCTTTGGAATAATTTTTATAAACGAATGCCAACGAGGTTGCGAGAGATGAATTCATAATGTGATTTCTTCTCAGTATGAATCATACCGGAACGATACACTAATTGGCCGCGAATGAGCGTAAGAAAGATATCGAAATGAACAGAATCCTACGCAATGGGCCACTTCTGAAAATACCATAATACTCTTTTTTTGTCCCCAAAATTTTGCATAAGCATTGTTTCCAGTTTCCCGTGGGACTTATGGTCCCATGAGAAAACAAAAACAATGCTTATGCAAAATTTTGGGGATAAACAAAGAGTATTATGGTATTTTCTGAAGTGGCCTATTGCTCACGAGAAAAATGGTACCTTAGCATTTCAATAACCGCACTTCAAAGAATTCTATGGCGACACCTCGAAACCCGAAGTTGCCATATAAAGCCTTGGAAAAAGCCAAACTTAGGCGACTCGAAACTGCAAAAATAAAGCAGTTATCCAATAAGTAACAACTCAAACAGAAAAGAAACATGGACTTACCTTAAACACGGGGAAAGATACAAACGTCCGAAACTCGCCTTACAGCACAACGGCGACCAAGTGCACGCTAAAACTGTGGGTGTGTCATCTGGCACTTCTCATTCCACGCAAAAACGAAAAACATGCTTTGCTTAAAAACAATGCACTTGTACAATTCCTCTAGAAACGCACGCACTGTTATAAATGTGCATGGAATGTTATATTTTTCTGAATCAGAGCGTCAATGACGTCGAATAGTTTTGATGAGACGAAACCCCCAAATGTCGCACTAAATACGTTCAGTTGTAAGAATTAAAACTGGTTTAAAATTTGGTTTAAAATAAGCTTTCAGCTGCCAACCAACAGCCTTTAAAGAATGATAAAAATGGCGTGAATAAATGAATATATTGGTAAAAATAATGAAAACTGCATAAACGTATTTTTTTCACATTTTTTTACCGTATATATTCATTCATCAGCACCATTTTTATTAATTGTTTAAGGTTGTTGATTGGAAACAGAAAGCTTACTTTAGACCAAATTTTAGCCAGAGAACGTTTTAAGACGGAATCCGATAGGACTTCGAGTATTAATTGGACAAAATTATGTACCAAAATTATTTACACTTTATTGCAAGCTTTTGTGTTACTACTTCAAATATATTATCAAGAGAAATCTTTTCAAACAACTCCAAACATCAAAAACAAATTTCGAAGTTCCACTGAATTCCACTGAATCGCTTAAAGAGGGGGGTGAATAGGTTCGCGGATCAACGGATTTAGCCTTAAAAAGAACACGGATTGCGGATTTCAGCAAAAAATTAGGCGGATTCGCGGATTTCGATAATGCAGTGGATCACGGATTTGCTAATAATTTTAGCTCGGATTCCGGACTCTTCATGCCATGAAGTTCGTATCGTGGCCATTTTCTGTTTGCACGAGACCCAAACCACCACTTTACATTAGAACTGCCGCAAAAAAAGGAAATGAAACGAATTTGCTCTTGAAAATGTTTCACCGAAAACAACATCTACTGTCCTATCAGTAAAACTATTACACAGAAAGTTTTCAAGGGATGCGGATGCGGATTTGAACGAAAATAGAGGCGGATTTACGGATTTGGCCAAACAAATAGCACGGATTGGCGGATTCGCGTATCCCTATTCACCCCTCTCCTTAAAAGATGTGATATTTTTCCTATAGCTTGGGAGCTTTGAAATTCATTTTCTCAGTCTCTGATAAGAAATTGTTGTACCAAAACTATTTACACCTTATTTTAAACTTTTGACTTACTGCTTCAAATTTCTTATCAAAAGAAATCTTTTCTAACAACACCAAACATCGAAAACAAATTTCGAAGTTCCACTATAATTCCACTGAATCGCTTACAGACGATTTTCCAAAATGGCTGCACATAAGATTTTCCCTATAGCTTGTGATCTTTAAAATTCATTTTCTCGGGCTCTGACAAGAAATTATTGTCGGTGTTATCACAAACAATTACTTACATCGGTACCTTGTATTAAGGGTAACAAATAACGCAATATGATTTAAATTATTCTGGTACGCGATTTTTGTGCACCTTAAAAAAAAAATAGTTGACCTCCTGATGGATTCCGTCTTAAATTCTTACAATATGTTTAACCCTTTAACGCCCAATCCACCAATGACATAAAAATCTGCAGCTTTCACAGATCTGAACGCTTGATAGTAACAATCTCTTGTTATGGCAAAGTGATAATTTTTTAATCATTTAAAGCCAAGTACCTTGCATTGCTACAGCTCTGAATTTTCGTCGCATATGGCTATTTGGATCTGCAGCAAATCCGAAAATGCTCGAATTCTTCTACATGGGAAAACAACAAAAAACACACATCTTTTCCTTCAATTTTTTAATGCAAAAATGATCCTTAATCCAAACCTCGCCCCCTCCGTTTTCACATACGCGAGTTGCTGTGATTTCAAGTGCAAGATGTCGCTGCAACCAACACTGGCTAAAATTGGAAAAGCATTGAACATATACACCTTATTCCAAAATGGCCGCTGATTTATGCACATACAAATTGGCCCTTGTTGCCTCGTTCATGATAAAATATTCTTTTGATTTTTGAGCTTTAAAACGAGGCAAGAAGGGCTAATTTGAATACCAACAAAAGAATATTAAGATGGTAGCCATTTTGGAATAAGGTGTACAGAGGTTCACAACGCAACATAAATTTACCAGATTTTGTTGCAAAAGCTCAGAAAAAGTTTAAAATAAAAACGCTCTTAATCGACTCCGAGCCTGAGAAATGTTCTTAATACGTAGCGTTTGGCCGAGCGCGAAACGGACCCACTTCGGCTTGCGAAATCCAAACTTTGAAGCTCCAAAAAAATCAAAGAATGCGCTTTTGATGGCTTAAACCCGCAAATTTGATTTATGCAAGACATAAACAAGCGAATGGGCCAAACTTTTTTACTTCATGGGCACTTAACTCCAAAGTGACATTGCAGTGACTCGCTTTCATGGACAACAATATTTTATTCATACCACAAGGAAATGGCATTCAATTAAGTACCTTTACAACTTTTTTACGCTCTATATTTACAATATTTAGCATTTCAATGGGATGTTGGATATAACTTCACATCATTTGTAACTAAGAGGCAAATAATTATAACAGTATTTGCAAAGCTTGGTTATTTTGTTCAAAAAAAAAAAAAAAAAGATAATTTATTTCTCATATAAACCAGAGCTTCACAGATTTATGACCAAATTCAGAAAATGGATATTTTCACAATCTGTAATCAACGTAAGATCTACACTTTGCTGTCGTATAACAGTTTCACTATAGTTACACAATGTGTAGCTTGTTCAAATTTACTCCTAGAATAAACATAATAATAAATGGTTACAGTTAGAAAATGTCTCATACAGTACTATTTGTCAAAGTATATAATAAATTATTAATCAAAATTGAAATCAACATCCATATAAAGTGCCTATGAAAGAACATTGCACTGACTGATAAAATACTGATTAATTATTTATTTTTTTGTTTCATTAGCCAATACTTAATTATTTTCAGCCAATGGTGTCATTTGGATTTTGACATAAATACGGTATCCATTTCACTCCACAAAACTAACAGTGTAATAGTTCTTCCACTTGACCAAAATACAAATAATCAGGACGTGACGTAACAATAATTATTTGTAACAGAATGACAATTTTTATTACAAGTATTACACTGATAAACAAAGTGCTTTATCAGTGATTCGATAATCGTTAATTTTTGGAACCAATACTAGGCAATTTTCTTTTACAACACTTGAAGAAAGCTATTTCTGTCAGATAATTTATAGATATAAACAATTTTCTCCATGCATGCATGCATGCTCCATTTTCCCCATGCTTTTACATTTTATCTTGTCCATCAATGTACTGACTATTTATAAACACGTTTGTGTCTTTAGTTATTTTACAATGATATTTGTAGTATATAGAGATTATGCCATGGAAAGTGTGCACAAACGATATTTATTCACGAGTTGCTATGCATCAAAACAAAACGAGTGATTTTTTTTTGCGTAGCAACGAGTGAACAAAAATCGTTCAAGCACTTTCCATGGCAAAATGTTTTTATTTCATAAGTACTGAGGTTTTTCTTACTGAAAGCCGCACACTTGTCGACCTTCACTGTGAAGTACTATCGTTCGTGTCTCTGGATGAACAATGTATTTTCACAGTCATTTGCTCAGTATGTATGAAATAAATTAATATACCAAAGCACAAACGTCAATGCATAACCACTTTTTATCTTGTGTTATGCTTACGTTGCTCGTGTCTTCAATTGATACTTCGTAAGAAAACTATCAGCAAGTATTTGTTTTGCATGCATGCCTAGTAAAAACAAACTTTATACACCAATTGATAATGTAGTCCAAAATAATACTATAAAATAGTTGTTCTGCAAAGTTGATAGACTTTTAACAAAATTAGCAAAACCACAATTTGATTTTCACGTTAAGAATAGAGGGTGTGTTATTGAAATTCACTCGCGCACCTGCCTTGTTTGTTGAAGGAAATAATAGCGTCTCTCATTAAATCACCTTCAGTTGGCTTTTCTTAACTAACTACAGCTGTACATACACATTCGCCACGAGAAAATAATAAACATTAACTTCTACAGCTTTTGGGTTGATAAATGTACAAATTGAACCCAGGATAGGAAAATAAATAAACCATAAACTACAGCAATATCTAATTGATGACTTACAATACTTAGAGGATCATAAATTTAAACATTCCTAAATTCTTTGTACTGGACAAGAACTCTAAATAAAAATCCCTAATAAAACTGTCCTTTGCTCCAGCATCTGTGGCGTAACTTCTCAATAATGAGTTTCAATAAATAATCTTGCACACCACAATTATATAGATTAATAGCCTGTACAGCGATTTAATATTCAACTTGCATTTTGGCTGTGTGACACTAACTGACTGACTTACAATGACTTCAGTTAACATTAACTGTTCAATGGCAGCTTAGCCAACCAAAATTCACAGATATATGCCAAGGGTCATACCTTTTATCTAATAAAAATAATCCGCTACAGTAGATCTAGATGGTAAAACTTGTCATATGCCATATTTTGTTGCGCTGTCCATATTGTCAAAAATATTTTATGTTTAACATTCAATTGCTTTTTTTTTTATTTAGAAGGCTAGATCATAGTAAATCAAGTGTCAAGTCCCACATGTACATGACAATCACAAACTTCTTGTAGGTTTGATTAACATGAAACAATTAATTTTTGCCTTACAGTGAGGACACTCGAACCATGAACACTTGACATTCATTCTTAACTTTTTTACCATTATTCAATGTTAGCCATTCATATAAACAGAAGAATTACAGTGTAGCTTTCTTAGGTGCTGAGAACACTAATCATTTGGCCTATGTCAAGAGCTCTCATTGGATAATCATAACAAAAAAAGTCAAAATAAATGTTAAGTGTTCACAGTTTGAGTATCCACACTGTAATGTTGTTGCATTTATTGCGACAAAAATGTACCATCTAAATCGGCCACTACACAACAGTTTCTAAGTTTGGTTTCATTTCTTGGTTGTGAATTGTTCTGGTATACTCAATTTGAATATTTTTATTAAAAAAAAGCCAAGTATTAAAACTACTTTTAGTTTGCCAAGTATCAGCAATAATGCCATGTAAAGTGAACTCATTGACATTTTAAAGGAGCTATGTCACAATATTTTGAATCAATTTTTGTGATGAACCGAGTTACTCTAAAAATGTAGGAAACCCAAAACTACTAGTTTACTAAGGAAAAAAAACAACAAAGAGGTGATACTAAACCAAAAAGGAACAAGGATGGTTAAGGTGGAGAAGATTGAGATGGACTACAATTGACGGATTTGAAAAACATAGGCTAATTTTTTCAAAATGCACAAGCTGTGACGTAGATCCTTTAAAAGTTGATGCACTATTTTATACATGCACGTACTTCATTGAGGACAATATAGTTTCATTTAATACTCCAAGTTTCCTCGTACGTATATGTCAGGGTTTGCCAATACGAGTAGAAGAGTATCTTTACTCTAAAATAATTAACACCATTTACTTATGGTGTGTAAACAGAATAGAATCTGAAACAGGAGTATTGTGAACAGGCAGATAAGAATGTTCATGAGAATTGGGCGCATTAAAACTAGACACGCTTGTTGACGGCAGTGAAACATTACCCAAGTTACTTGAATGGTATCCTGAAGACCCTGAAGTCGCAGAAATAGGCTTTAATGGCGGTGGTTTACTGAGCATACTGTTAATTAACTTTGGTCGCCCAGTTGGTAGGATTTTTATCTTTTTCATGGGTGGCTCAGCACCAGAATCGGGACTGGAAACAATGACCGATGTGGGAACACAGGACTGCTGTTGAAGGTGTCTGTTAGGAATGTTATCGTTGGGTTCTCTTCTTAGCACCGAGACTGATACTGGGCTGGAATTTGAGACACTGATTGTGACCACAGTATTCTGCGCTGCAGTAGGTGCGGCAACAGTATGCATGGGTTGTGTTGCTATAGGGTGAGTCTGGCTTTGAAGGGTGGTGGGTATCATGCCGTTTCCTGGCCGTACCCTAGACGTAAAGTTGTGCGGACTGGAGGCGCGGCTAGAGGCGGCACTCTCATTTTCGTCCAAAAACCTATCCATGTAGTCCCTGAAACAAACAATACTACAATTTATTACTTGTCTGACGTTTCACAAGTTTGTTCAGTACAAAAATGACTAGACCCAATACTCCCTGGTACAGCTTGAGCAGGCTAGGTTAATGTCAAGTAGTCTATTATACGGTACTTGCAAATTTAAATTTGCTGGCTAAACTACATGTACACAGTTTATGGCCATTGAAATAGTCTTTATAGCACAATCCTGACCAATCACAATGCCTGGGTTTACCTTGCTTGGGTCTACCTTGCCATATAATAATATCTGTTTACTGATTTCAGTGAAGCGTTCTAAGGGGGTGACTAGTACATGTAAATGATAGGAAAGAAGGAATAACTGATTAAAGGTATCAGTCTCCCAGACTGGACCAACACTCAGGGTCTTAAAATAACTGAGGAGAACGTGCTGCTTTATTAACTACAAGTACATCTGCAAATGGTTAGACGTTCTAGTAAAATAATAATAATAATAATTAAAGATTTATAACGCGCCCTTTCCATGCAAATATGATCAAAAGCGCGTAACAACTAATACTTAAACATTTAAAGTAATTAAAAAATGAAAAGAGCATTATAATTAAGGCTAAAACTAGATAACGCTAAAAACTAAATAAAACATTACAAATCAAAAGCTAGTCTAAAAAGATGCGTTTTAAGTAAAGATTTAAAACGTTCAAAATTCTCCTCAAGGCGGATATGAAGGGGCAGATTGTTCCATAAATTAGGGGCCGCAGATGAAAAAGCACGATCCCCTAAAGTCTTTTTCAGTTTTAAACTGGGATACTTTAAGAAAAGACCGCTAGCTGAACGGAGATGATAGCACAGCTGATCTTTAATAGCTATCAGATCGGTCAAGTAACCAGGTGCATGACCATAGATAGCTTTAAAAGTAAGAAGAAGTATTTTAAAATCAATACGAAATTTGACAGGAAGCCAGTGTAACGAACACAGTACTGGTGTTATGAGGCCGGAGAAGGACGATAAACCATAGGCCCGGTCTCCTGCATCTTCAATGTTACGGGCTAGCAGGGGACGTTAAAGAGCCGACACACTAATCATAAAGAGTGGGGCACGGAGTTCCAGTGCTGTGGTCTGGTCTGTTCGCATATGTACTCATGGGTTGGGTGGGTGGGGTGAGATAATGAATGGATTGTTAGCGGCTGCCATAGGCGCCTTAACATGCTGATGTCTGATCTCACCCCTGAATAGAAATGTAAAAGCACATTTGAACTATATGGAAAATGTGCTATACAAATCCATTATCATTAGCATTACCATAAAGTTCCATGCTGGCTCAAGACCAGCACAAACAAAACACTGTCCAAAGCTGCTGGTAAAAGCTAATTCTAACAAATCAAGTTCTACTTACGTAATTCCTGGATGGAAGGCATATTTTTTCTTGGTCAGACGGGTTTGGCAAGCAAAAGCATCGTGTCGCTCTGTTTTCTTCCATAAATAGTAGAACTGGACAATTTCCCCTACAGTCCTTGACATGACCTGCAATAAAAAGTTAGAGTTAACAAGAAAAATAATATTGTTATTTAAATTATTATTTTTCACTTCACGATAGCAAAAACTGAGGGTACATTCTTTTGGCACTTAGAATTATACTCTATCGATAACCTAGTACTCCCGTTTTAGAATGAACAGCTCGATGCATTCTCTGTAAATTAAAGCTATAGATTTTAGCCAATTAAAAACTCCAGAAGCTTACAACTTATTAATAGTTTTCCCTAATACAGGGTCCTTAGCTTACCTTATTCTTTTGAATCTGTCTGAAGTCCTTTCCATAAACTCTCAAACCTGAGAGAAATTAATTAAAAATTTGCTTTAAGGTTGTATGCGTAAAATTGCCTTACAACATATTTCTTTAATTACTCGCTTACAGGTTAAAATTGTCTTATGAGAATAAAAAGACTTGCCAGATAAAAAGCACAGTGCCAGTGAAATAAAAACTTTTTGCAATATATTTTTTTAATCTTGACCTTAATTAAGTGAGAAAAAATATAATTAAAAATAACTTACCACTCTCAAAGTCCCTGCACTCATCCTCAGACCATAAAGCCATTTCTGAAACAACATCATTTTCCACCTTAGAACCCTGGTGTTTTAAAGCTGTCTTTGATTGCAAGGTAATTAATGAATTCATCACAAAATGGAGAAAGTGATGTCAATGCCAAGGAAAAATTGGCCCATGTGAAATAAAACAGAGAACTGCCACCCTCACTGTAAGCTATGCTACTGACAGTACATTCTCATCACTTGTCACTCTTAGCTCGCTGAGCCTGCATTAGGAACAAGTGGCTCTGGGTCTGACAAATGATTTAAGTAGTGATCCGACTACGAGCGATAGCAAAAACAATAGGCCTGCAGCAACAGGAGCCGTTAATTTCTGGCAAGAGTAAGCATGTTAATTAAGTTACATTTAGTTATGCTATTGGATAAAACGAAATTAGCGCGAAACTCAAATGGTTCTCTGGAAATTTCAGCCTTTACAGTTCGATTGCACAACTAAAATTTACAGAATGTCTTTAATGTCACTTAAGTTTAAACATGCAAAGAATCAAAAAAATCATGTGTGAGGAACTTTGGTTTCTTACAATACATCCTGCAGCACGCGATAAGTAGCCTTGATTTCGTCCTAGTTTTGACAGATTTGTCAATTATTCACTCCCAGTTCATTGCGATGGTGGAAATTATCGGCTTCCAATTTTCCCGCTAAAGCGCCAAACAGTAAAAGTAAAGCAAAGGGAAACAATAAAGTTATGACTGCAATAGGTCTGCATAAATAAGCGACATCAAACAAAATGCACGTTCACTGCTTTTATTGATCATATCTTCACCGCTATCCAAGCAGTCCGTGAAATCACAAAAATAGCCTTCGTCGAGTCCATCTACATGTAATTGCAGGCCAATCCCTCCATTTGGTAAGCGCGAAAATGTCTTCAAAAGAAACAGTTCCAGTTTTTCCCCCGACAACGGATGTCTACGACTGACTTGTAGGACAAAAAAAAATTAATGCTATTATCAGGACACTGAACTGTGGGTTGTATGAAATGTTCACACTTCGTAATCTAAAAACAAAATGTTTGCAGTCAGAACGCTATTCACAAAAAATAGATCGGTCTACTTTCGATAAACAAGGGAAAATTGCGTCAGACTCTCGCTCACAAGATGTCTATCGCGCGCTGTAATCTGAATCTCCAAGCTTTCATGGTCAATAACTCGGGACACTCACACCCGATTATTTTACGTCTCAACATAACAATAGATCGTGATAGATTCTTTTAATGGTCGCAGTTTTCCGGGCTGGAATCGGTTAAAATCGTGGAAAAATCGGGAAAGAAAGAGTTTGGACCAATCAGAATGCGGTATTTTTATTAAATAAGCCAATTAAAATTATTTGTTTAGGAAATGCTTCAAATTCCATTGCCACGGCATGCTATCGCTCTTAGCCGGAGCGTTACTTAATCAGCTAGAATCTAACAAAAGGAGGCCAATCAAATTAACCATTTTGAACTATCTTAAAACAGTTGATGTGACTGGACTCTCCATGTTAGCCAATCAAATCATGTGTACTCAGAGCCACTTGCTCCTTGTGCATAGCCCTAGCTGACTAACAGGAAAGAGCAGCTCCAAGGACAAGAATGAGGATACTACATGTAGTCCGAACTAGCCAATATTTTCCTCAAGTTGGCCAAACGTTAGGACTCATTTTAACTTCCATGTGCATGGACAATCTGCTGTGCACCCCATGACCACCGTGTACAACACAAGTTGAAACAATACCTATTTTAAAAACTGTCTTTAATCTGTCACAACAATGTTTACTGGCATTAATCAACAATTTCGCCCTTATAAATTTGTCCGTTGTAATATACCAGCAACTTAAATATTACTTTTTGTAGCATGACTAGTTACACAACACAATGCTAGATGATGCATACCAGCTTGTGGATTTGCTTGTAATTTTCTCTTGCCGATGGCATCTTCTACTACATAGTTACACTGTAACAACAAGTACAGAGCCTACAACATTTAAACAAAGTTTGTGTTCAGATACTGGAAATGCTTATAAAGCCTACCTCACAAAGCAACATAATTATTTAATGGCAACAAGGTCAATGATCCTGCTATAGCCCGATCAAACGGTCCTGATATGTTGATGATAGTTCCCGCAATCACGTGCATTTGAACACAAACTGTCATGACCCGTAATGGACTATCATCAACTATAGTATCATTCACTTTCAATTTGTTCAAAATCTTCATGGTAGTCGATGACAGTTTTTCCCGTTTGATCATGCCACATGCACGATAGTTGATGATGACAGTTTGGGGAGATTACAATGTTTAGTATCATTGATGGTGCTGTTTGACTGAGGCTTACAGTGCTACGTGCCTTACCGTTGCCACTCGAGAGAGTTTTTGATTAAATTTTGACATCTTTTTGACAACTTTTTGCAACATGTAACTTCAAAGCGAGCCAGCCAATGAGAACATGAGAATTTCCAAGGGCGGAGATGTCAAATTAAAAGTGCATTCACTCCCTTGGGAATTCACATTCTCACGTTCTGGTTGGCTGGCTCGCTTTGAAGTTAGCAAAAAGTTGTCAAAAAGATGTCAAAATTTAACCAAAAACTTTCTCGAGTGGCACCGGTAAGGCGCGTAGCACTGCAAAAACTGGAAACATAATTTATAGTTTACATGTAATAACACAGCCTAAACTCTGGCAGAGTATTGCTACTCTACCTGGATAGAATTACTCCCAGCTTTGTCAGGTTGCCCCACCAATTCACTGGCACCCATTTATACTCCTGGGTGGAGCTTGCGACGAGAGAGGCACTGAAAGGGTAAACAGCCTTACAAAAACACAACACGGTGACCAAAGCAAGGCACTTGAACCTAGTCCATTTGATCTTGAGTCAAGCGTACAAACCATTAGGTGAAAAGTTTATTGGATTGACAAAATGAGCACCTGCCCATTTGACTTATTCTAATTCACTAGGCCAGGTCCCAACATAAACAGTAACACAAATTACCTGTTCATCATCTCGGAGAACATCTCTTCTGATACCCTCTAAGCCAGGAATTTGGCATATTGCATTCAAATATCGCTGCACTGCAAGAAAAATGTGTACTAACTCCATTAATGGTTTAAAAAGGAAACAGTATGGATAAACTGATAGACCTGCTTTTTGCCTTCCTGGTTCCTCATACATGCAGTTACAATACCGATTTTTCCAACTGAGTGTCATAGAACAAAAAACAAAGCAATCACAATGCAATCACAAATTACAAAGGACACAAAGAATCCCGCAAACCAATCAAAACTTGTATTCCTTTTTACACTACAGTGAAAACTGCTCTATAAGGATATTTGGATTGCATGAACTTACATTCCTTTCCACTGACTTTCTTGGGATCCCAAAGACACTTGTCGTCCTTAATGTAGGGGACTGTTGACAGAGAATATAACATAGAAAGTGAATATACAGGAAAAATCCTATGCAGAATCATTAGTAATGCTTTCAACCAAAGTCAGTAACATGTAGATCACACTCACCATCTTGGTAATTTGGTCCAATAGTTTCTGGAACTTCGGCCTGATGATCAGGTCCAATTTGAATTTCCTGAAAAAGGTGGTAAATGACTTCAGACACTGTATGGCGCTATCATATTTGAATGTGGACATGTCAATAAGCTTACTGGTTGAGAAAAATCTTGACATCTCTCACCTTTTTCCAGTCCTCTGGGGAATAATCTTCATCATCAGAGGATGAAGAACTTTCACCCAAATTGAAGTAACTGTAGGCAGCAGCCACTTGAAAGCAGAAATAAAATAAAATATTCATATTTAAGCTTTAATCTGACCCTCTTCCTCTGCTTCAAAAAAAAAAACAAAGAAGTTCATAGAGCAATTGGACAAGAATTTCCTTCTACACTCACTGAATAGGCACATCAATGAATAGTTAAATGAGATGAGTACATATGCACACAAGATCAGAGAAGCACAAAATCTTGTTGGCTCTTATTACAATTTCTGAATGTAAGAACAAGAGGTGATAGGAAAGCACTGTTACAGTCTACTCTATCCAAGACAGAAATTGTTGGACCAGCACCAACTGTCCATCTTAGAGAGGTGTTTGGCTTAAAGGGAGTTTAAATACAGTGAAAGCCAGAGCTCGACGTTGCGACCTGTGGGGTCGCCAATGCGACTAGATTTGGTCCGCTGGCGACTAACTTTTCACGTGTGGTCGCCAGTGTGGCCACCGCGATTTCAAGTTATTATAATTTATTTTATTTATTTAGTTTTTCATTTCCTAAGATCCATGACAAAATAAATGAATGTTAATTGTAAACCATGAGGAATGTAATTTCTTATCACTTTCATCAAAAGTTGTTAACTAACTATAATTACTAACTATTGTGAAATCAGTCATCTACATGTTTGGTTGAAAGCATTCCGGAAGTGACATTTGTTCCTAAAATGAGATTTTGCATAAAGAAAAATTCTTTACCATTTGATTGTAAACTATGGTCTATCCATTTCAAAAGAAATAACATTCGTTTTCACAATACAATTGGCGGTATGTTGTAGGAAAAGAATAGGGAGTTAATTTAATTTACGGAAGCTCGCATTATGATTGACGAGAAACTGAATGCATGTAGCGACTGTATATTTGTCGTAGCTTTCTCATGAATAAAACTGCATGTATAGTTTTCTTTTTCATTGCCAATATTTTGTAGTTCCTAAAGAACATGTGAAAGAATAAAATACATTGATAGCAGAAAACGCAAACCTCAGACACACGCATTAGCATTTTGTGTTTTGTTTTGTTGGAGATATCGGATTTCTTCTTGTCTTGCTGTAACACGAAAACTTTCGCATTCTCTCCAGTTAAGCTATTTTTAGGTTTCCCAAAAAGCTGTTAGTATTTTGGTCATATGTCAATTTAACTTTTCTTCCAATCATGCAATATATCTCAAGTTTTAACAAAAATACCCCGCTTTTGACTTTCAACATTTGTATTTATTCCCGCTTGTGATTGAATTCAATTACCGTATTTAGCACGTCGGCACGCTATCGAATTTTTCGCCCGGCACGACTCGTCAAGATGGATGCTTAAAAGACTTTGACTTGAAAAAAGGTTGACTTGAAATAAACTGCTTAAACAGCAAAAAAAGGAAGATGATCAAACCAATTTGAATAAGGAAGGTGTATTTCAGCGTTGAAATTATTTTTATGTTCCCTACTACCTACTTTCAAATGTAACGTTTTGTTTGGTTTGGTTTGTATAGAAAATACAAGGAAGAGACTTAAGGGTTCCAAAAACGATTGAATACAAGCTTGCATGCCGTTTTGAACTCTTCCAATTCCCACCGATTGCAAATTGAAATTATAGTTTCACACACACGCACATGGAATTGCCATGTGCAGTCGCCACGCATTAATGAACACGGAAACTTGCGGAAACCTTCAAGAAAAAAGACAATTTTTGGCGACCATAAAATTTGTGCTGGCGACCTAATCTTAAAACTTAGGAGCCAGCTGGCCCCAAGGTTTTTTTTCTAAAGTCGAGCCCTGAAAGCACTGAAAAAATGGTGAGCCAGGACCAATGTCAGTTGTCCAACTTATAGACGTGTCTGTTAAAAGAAAGTTAAGTGTACAAACAAAATACAGTAATATATAAGGTTAGCTTTTGGCCATGGTCCAATTGTGGTCTAACGGAATTATGTAATTTCAAAAGAAGAAGGAGCACATACATCCCCTGGTTATCCTTTGGTTTTCCGGAAAGAAGTTGTTGTCTCGATTCGCCCTTGGTGACGGAGGGGACGGTGGAGATCCTGGCGATGGTACTGACAGGGGGGAGTCTGGGGTTGGAGGAGCTGGCGAATCTGCATTCTCTGACAAAAGGTTTCCTTCAAGTAATGGATTTACAGCAGAGTGGGGTGGATCAATTTCTCTGGCATCAATCAGAGGTGGAAGCAGATCTGGTTTGATTTCATCCAAGGGTACATCGGCTTCAGGGTGAGCTTCGTCAGAGTATCCATAAAGAGCTAGAAGCTCCTCTAAAGGCATCTCCTGTTCCTAAATTTATGGGAAAAGTGAATGAAAGGAAACATTCTTGTAAAAGTGTTTTCAATAAGCGCCGATGGCTGACAAAAAGCGACAGCTACTTGGCTCTACTACGTGGGCTACTTTGTTCCCAAAATTAAAGAAATTGAAGAAAAATTCATAGGAAAACAGTCAGCTACTCTACTCGAAGCAGCTGCCTACTCCATATTTTTGTTAAAACCCCTGCTTGTACCCAAGGCCCACAATCCTTCTGGTCTGCAACAGGGACAAAGACCTCTGGCCACCTGCAACACTGGAAGACTGTGATTTATGAACTCAATGTTAAATCTGACAACTCTGATTGGCTGAAAATAAATTATTACAGAATGAGTACTCGGTGCATGCTTAAAACAATGGGACAGGCCATAGGCCTTAATCCATCGTGCAGACCAGAAGGATTGCAGGCTCATTGGCTACTTTGGTCACTGTACATTATTAGTTATTGTCTCGACTAGTTAATTTCTGTGAGCGTACTTTTATTTTTCTGTAATAATTGTATAGTGTTTTGTGTTTAGTTTTCTGTAACCAGTGCGCAATAAACTTGAACTTGATCTTGGGAAGAGGATAGATAAACTATCGCACATTTTAATTGGGTAATACTGTATTATGTTTATGTTGCGGTTTAATTTTATCTTTGGTTTAATTTTTTTAAACCATTTTGATATTCATTTTTCATTGTCTCATGTTGATAAGCATAATCTGAAACAAAGGGAAATCAACATCAAACTAGTTTAAAAAATTTTAAACCAGGGATAAATTTAAACCACAACATTTACATCAGAATTTTTGGAAAAACTTTCAAACTGGCAATATAATACAGTAAAATTTATCAAAAAAAAACAAAGATCTTTAATTTGGAAAACATTGGGCTTTTATTGAAACTTGGTTAGTTTTAAGTATATTTTGAAGCTTGTCAGTCTTTTGCTATAAAAAATCCCAATAAACAATTTGAGTAAATTACAATAAATGTAACTTTTTATATGCACGACTAGAAATTGGAAACTTAATCAGTTCATTATTTTTTTGAAATTTTCGCCAGTATTTCATTGGTGCACAAAATATTGAAAAAGGTGTGATTTTAACACCAACATACAAAGAAAAAAATTAAAATTATTGAAAGTGAGAAAGTTTGATTAAGATCTTTTTTGTCACTTAAATCAATCACTCACAAAATAGTAACACTTAGCTGGTATAATCAGTACTGCTCGAAAATACTTTCGTAGCGTTTTGTATGCCCGATAAACTTTTGGCTTTACCTTTTGCAGTTCCGATAATTCATCTTCATTAAATTCCTCCTTATCAGCCATAAGTTCTTCCTCGTCCATCGTAGTTTCATCGTCCATATCATGAACCATCATATCAGCTGTTATTTCATATTCCTGGTCTGTTGAGTCACCTTATAATATTCGTATCAAAGAAGAAAATAAAATTATAATTACCGTTTTAATTCACAAGTGCTAATTATTCTATAATAAGAGAACTGCAACAATCAAAAATTTTGTCAAATCTAGCGATTTGTACGATCAAAACTTTACCTGTGTCGTCCGTGGGAGCTTTAGGGGACTGTTAAAATCAAAATCAAAATATAGATGTTACGCTACACATGGATCGCAAAAATTTAAACAACTTCCGATTTCCTAAAAATCGAAACACCGCTTCTCGAGTTGACAATCGCACGTAAACATTGTTTATAACAAATCTTTAACAAAGGAAAACTACTAAAGAACCAGCGTGTCGGGTAAAGTAACCCTTCTTGTGATTTCATGGAAAAATTTTCTACGTTAAACCGGGATTTCAAATGTCTGATTAAATTGTTTTCTCACGCAAAACTTACCAATTCCGATGCCTCCGCCATGTTTGAAAATCTGTTAGCGGCGTCCAAGCATGCGTCATACGAAACCATGGAACTCTGGGAGATAAATCCCATGAATCTTTGCGAGAAACTGAAAGGCGTGGTTACTCAGTCCGGTTCATACCAAAGAAATGGTTTGTTTTTCTGAACTTTTAGCTTGAAAATTTCACGTTTCTGGTTTAGTTTATGCATCTCCGATACTCTTCACATGTAGTTTAATAATCGTAGTATTGTTCTATTGATTAGGGTGGTGCGAAGAAGTTTGATTATCCGAAGTACGTTTGGTCTCCCACGGGTGGGTGGTGGTGTAATCCGCGCAACTGGAAGAGAAACACAGCTATTTGTTTTGCAGTAGTCTTTGTATTGCAGATACCCGTTGCGTTATTTAGTTGGTCGAGAGAGGTAAGTAAAAAGTAGATATATTTATAGACATCTCCTTATTCCATTCCATCACTTGTTCATAAATTATAATAATTACTATTGTTCAAGTTATAGTAATTATTATAAATTTATAATTTGCAAACCCCCTCAACTGTTGACCTGATTGATCATTGTTCCTTACTGCGCAGGCTTGGAAAAACGAGCAATCCTTGGACGTTCCGTTGATTTTGATTGGTTTTTGCCAGAAGTAAAATACCATGGAGTATATTGGGTCAAGGTTTTGAAACTGAAGTCCAATATATTTGAACTTCAAATTGGATCTTTCCAGGGCCACTCATTTCCCTTGGTCAAGGGGAACAAAGGCCCTGTGTACAAGAGTGCTGGGCTTGTGTGGAAAGCCAAAAAGCATGGCAATGGAGCCTGGAAGGCCCTACTTCCCAACCCGGCCCATGGCACAATTGCACACACACATACTTTTTCTAACCACTCAACTTTTACCAGAGAAAATCTGACCGACAATAGCACTGCACATAGAATAAATATCTGATATTTAAGGATTAATTTAATTCCTTTCATTGACAAATTGCTATGCTCTTTTAATTTGTGATTTTCTTTATATTTATTAGCGACGCTATGTGCCACCTTACAGACATATTCCATCACAGCGTTTTGCAAAGTATGCCAAGGTAAGTGGGTATAACATAATTATGGACAGGGTGTGATTTAAAGGGCTGATTTTGATGGTTTCAAATCAATGAGATTTGCGAATTTCCGATATGTAGAATACAACTTATTTTCTACTTATAGTAAATAAACTGTTATTAGTATAATGCAGTGACCAGCTAATAGACAAACTCGCAATGATTGGCTTCTCAAGCACCTATTGCTTCATAGCAAGGTATGATTTAGTGAGAAATGAACATCGCAGTGAATTTCCAATTTAATGATTAGAATAAAGCCTGAAAAATTGAAGGCTTTAACAGGATGCAAACCTGTGACCTCCACAATACCAGTGCGATGCTCTACCAACTGAGCTATGAAGCCACATATTGGGAGTTCATATTTTCCTGTGAGGAGGGAAGGAGGGAAGTGACGTAAAGTATATGAAATAATGCACAGCATGCGCTACATTGTGCTCGGCTTTGTGTGGCCGAGAGGTTAGGGTGCTGGACTTGAAATCTGGAGGTCTGGCTTCAAGTCCCGCTCTGATCACCTACTGAAGTTGTTTCTTGGCATACCCAAGTTCAACTCCTTGGTCATCCTTGTAAATAGCCAACTTGAGTGGCATGCGTGAGAACTAGCTTGGTAAATGCTAAGTGCACTGACCACAGTTAAGACAGCACTTTCACTAAGTGCAGGGACCGGGAATTCCCCCAGCTACTACAAGTTTGAGCCCCAGCTACTTTGAAACAAACTAAAACACTGGAAAGTGAAAAATGCATCAAACATGAAACAACAAAATCCTCTGGGTACTCTTTTACCTTCCCCGCCTACTTGAAAAATTAGTGACAGCCCTGAAACAACATGTGCATTTACATGTTCTAAAGAAAAAACTTGCATTGTGAACCAGAATGAGATGACATCCACAATATTCTAATTCAGTCCTTCAATATTGTTTATTTTTTTTATAGGAAGATGATCCAAGTTTACCAGACGACTATCAGTGGATCAAATGGTCCAAATAACTCCTCTGTTATGTTGTGAACTGATTGTAATATACAGTAGCGTCATTAGCTACCTTTCACTGTGTGTGCATCTGTTGACTTTTGCTGAGTGATCAATGTTAGGGAAGATGTAAAAACACAGTTTTGTCATCATGTTTGTTAGAAATTCTCCTCGCTAAGTTCTTTATTCTCATAACCTGTCTGGTCGATTTGTTATAAAATGTTAGAAATTAAGGTGTTTGATCTGAACGATACTTACAATGATGTTCTGCTCTTTGTAAAGAATATGATTTTAGCAGTTTTGGCTCTTTATTGAGGTAACTCCAGCTACAACGCCACAAGAGGAAAAAAGTGTTTAGTGTGACGAAGGTTTCATGTGAGTCAATTATTGCAAGTTTGCTTCATGTTGTAAGTTGTCGACAAAATAAGGGATTTGGTGTACCTTTTTTTGAGCTTAGGATATAAGCGCTATATAAATAAAGTTATTATTGTTGTTATTTTACACCCCAGCAATTAATGTAGTGTAAACACAGCTCTAGTGAGTCTACAAAAAGTCCCCTCTTGCCCCCTGGCATTTTGTTGGACTTAAATTTAAACAGTTGTATCAGAGCAATGGTCTTGAAACATAAAAGTTCCACAAATTTTTCCTTTTATTTTCAAACCCTGTTTATTTTTTATTCAACAACCTCAAAATAATACAATTCTGTATTATACTACCAATAATTCTTTCCATACAAGCTTAAAAACTTTGAAACAGAGGTTGTTCCATCATGAAAGCACAAACATAATTTTGTTTTTGTGGGCCAAGAATTCAAACAAGACAAATAGTGTTTTGGTTGTAATACTTTATGACTGGCAAATGGTAGACAAACTGCCAGAGCATGCTGTTTTCAAACTTGTGTAAACTTGGCATGTTTTGGTATCTTGAAACGGGAACAATCCACAAATCCAACTTAACTGAAACAAAAAGTTCAAAACATGTGCTCGCTCTATTGAATTTATGTGTGAAATAATGTACAGTTGACTAAAACATTTACTGGCCATTTGTAAGTGGATTTTAAGACTTAGAAAACTTTTTCCAGTGCATTTATCCAATGCGTGACCAGTGCTAAGCTTAGGTCACTTGCAGGGAAAAATAATACTGCAATAATAATGTACATATTATAATATCTTTCACTATTTCCTTCTTTTTCAATAGTCCATTTTACAGTTCTGTGAAATGTTACCACGCTTCTGTATGAAAGCGAGGTTCAGGGTGACCTTGTCGTGGTAAAGACCAGAAACTATTTAGCATAACAACAAAACGATTTACATATCAAAAGCAAGAGGGTTTGTATCTAAGCAAGGTCACCTTCAGCCTCAATTCCACTCAAAGGCTTGGTAGCTAAGCACAGAACTGTAAAATGGACTATTGTTTGCACCCTAACTGCAAAAGGAACATTATTCAAAAGAATCGATAATTTTCTTGCACAAGACTGTTCAGCCTTGTTACCGTATTTATAATACTCCGTGTTTAACAGCTATACCATATAAAATATACAATGCTGACACCCTGTACAGTAATAAAAAAATGTCTGCAGCCTGTATAAGCATGGCAACCGCAAGTTGAGTTATTAGACTAATCAGAGGCAAAAGTTTAAGGGTACTAAAGAAGGAAACTATAAAATTTGCCCCATTTCTATTTTCTAATAAATTATGAAGCCTACTAAACAGGCTGAAATGGCATGCAAAACAAGAAAGCCTGTCCCCACAAGCTCCTCTTTCAGGATACAAAGCATAAAATGGTAAGAAAAACACTTTAAAAGCAAACTTAGGAATAGTTTAATTGTAACACGAGCTTATTAAAAGTAGTGAAAACCGAAATTACACAACTACAATCTGCAAATTTGCAAGTCAATAAGCCTGATCATGGTTTTCAATGCCATCTTGATGGGTAGGCAAAGCAGTCAGAAACTGCTGTGCTTGTATGGGAATCTGTATGGGAATTATACTGAACATCAATGAAAATCATTCCTTTTTTACTGGAAAACATGAATGGAGTTGCCAAGGCCAACATCGATGACATAAACAAGCCCAGTGTTCGACACAGCTGAATAGCAGGGTTCATTTGATCCAGTGAGCTTCCCATCAAATGTGTTGACAAATTTTCCTTCCAGTGTGAAGACATAGACTTCCTTGTTTTCAGTGTCACATACTAGCAGATTGTCATACTTGTCTACACAAAGTCCCGCAGGACCATCACATCTAATATCATGGTGAAACACTCCTTCCTTGCTAAAAACCTTGACAGAGTGAGCCTCGGGATATGATACATAAAACTTGTCCTTGTAACAAATGGCAAATTCAGGAGATGCAGTACAGTTCGGAGCAGTAAAGGATTTAAGCAATTCTGTGCCGTCAGAAGACAGCACGTTGACTGAGTTGTCACCAGTGCTACACACGATCATGCAACCATCCTGAGCAACAAACACACGCCACGCTTTCTCAAGATGCTCACCGGTGATGTGTTTAAGAAACTTGCCAGCTTCACTAAACAGAGAAATTTTATTTGAATCAACAACAATTAGGTCACCAGACTTGGTAAATGCTAGGGAGCCTAGGAATTGCCTTACCGAATTGCCTTAAGTGTTCCCCATCTGGGTTGAATATCTGAATCCTGTTGTTACCACAGTCTGCCACTGCAATGTTCCCTGTTTTAGGATTTATTGCTATATCCCAGGGATTGTCAAATTCTCCTTGTCCTTTCCCATATTGTCCAAATGAAAACAGGGACTTGTACCGATGTGGAAACACATGGACAATCTGAGGGCTTCCAGGCAAAAGCTGTCCATTAACCATGACTATCACTTCATGCAGCTCATCACACTCTGGTGTGTAGCTAACAAAATATTCACCACTGTGGCTGTCTTTGATTATCTTGTTTACATTCTCTCCCATTAAAGTACGAATTTTCACTGTGACTTGGTCATCTTCACAATAACACTGTTGCCCCAATGAATTATTTGTTGTTAAGATAAAGTTGGCCTCTCTGCCAACTTCTGCATCTTTTAAGCCTTTACCTTCTGCCACTGACAAAGAAGAATCTGTACAGCTAGCAACAACTCGCCCTTGCTTATCAGTTTGGTCTGACACGTAACGAACGCATAGTGGGGGTTCCTCCAGGTCTATTTTCTCTGTGTTTAAAAGTTCTTTACAACGAGAAAAAACAGCTCGTTGTGTTCCCACAATTTCCGGGCTTATTTTCCTGTGTAAGATGCCTTTGCAGTATTCCACAAAACTTTTCAGTTGCGTGACAGACAACTCAAACTGCTCCTGTTTTTCTTCGTGACGCCTTTGATAGTTTTCTTTTATGCCATCTAACTTCGTATTCATGGCCGCCTCGTGTTTCTTCAGACCCTGAATCAGTTCTTCTACTGTTGTTTGTAACTTGTCGCGAGTGGCGTCGATTTCTGCGATACTTTTGTTAAACAATTCCACCTCTTTTTTCATTTGCATCTCGTAGTCAACGATTTCTGTTTTTACTTGTTCAACAACGTCCGTAATGTGGGTGTTTTGTTCATCAGCGACTTGCTGAATATCTACAACAGTGTGTTGCTTATGATTTAAAATTACACACTTGTGGCAGATACAAACCTCGCATTTTCGACAGTAATAATCTAGAGTTTCTTTCTCGTGATATTTCTCAGTACACATGACAGGCCTTTGAATTAATTCCTCGACGTCTTGAGTCTTCAAATCCTCAATGCAAACACTTCGGTGACCGCGAGAGATTCTCATTTGATTGTGAATTTTGGCACAACTGTTACAAAAAAACTCGTTACAGTCAAAGCAGTAGCAACTTGCAACGTTTTCCTCACAACTGCAGGTCTGGGATTGTGGGCTGTCCTTTCCCAGGGATAAGACATCCACCAGACGGTTTAGATGGAAAGATGTTGGGAGGTGATCAAATGACCCGTCCTCGGGAATCTCCAACGAAGCCAGACAAACAGGGCATTTGATTGTTGTTTTCTTGTTTCTTCTTGTGAACCGTGCTAAATTGTTAAGACAAAGCAGACAGAATGAATGCAAGCATGGCAGCGTCTTGGGATCTTTGAGTGTTTCTAAACACAGTGGACATTCAGCTTCTTTCTTCAGATCTTTGAACAACTGTTGAACCTCCATCTTGCAGCCGTCTCCGCGTCACTTTTCCGCTTTAGGAATGCACGCAGGCTATCTTTGATATGATAGCTTAGTCGTCACGTGAACCTTTAAAATACATTGTAGGTCCGCTGAGCGTACACATCTGGAGCGCTTATCATTAGCCTGCAGCCGTCTCCTATTTGCACGAAAAAGACCGGTTATTCCGGGGTGAATTCAAATGATGCAGTTCATTCCGGCGAAATTGTTTCTGGAAAAAGGTAATGCCTTCCGAGGTATTACCCTTTTTTTCCTTGGTTCGGGTTTAATTTCTGTTTTATAGCTAATAGTGCCGCGCCATTTCGTCAATTCGGCAGTGCTCAATTTGGTGGCAAGCCTTTGGAGTTACGGTCTGCCTTGGAAACTCTAGCACACATTTTATTTTCACCACATGACCTTCACCACAGGCAGCCCAAGCTCATCCTGTTAGTCAGGATCACATTGCATAATAGCTGTCATGACAAAAATATAAGAGTTTGTATGGGAAAATTATACAAACCGAAATACTGCCATTGAAATCTTAAATAGATTTGCCTTAACTTACTTTCACTGTGCTGTTATTGGGATGTGAACGCTTACTTTGCCGATTCTTGGCCATTTAGGCGAGTTACAGACACAGATTGAAAGATTGAAGATTGAAGATTGATTTGGCAGATTGAAAGTAAGATACGGAAATCTTATTTAAGATCTGCAGTATTTCGGTTTGCCAAACTTCGTGTTGTAAAATTTCCCCATACAAACTCTTATATTTTTGTCGTGACAGCTATTTAAGAAATAGAAAACATGTACCGTGTTTCTATTGAGTTATAGAAACACGAGTGGAAGTTTGGGAGAACGAGAAATGCTGTGGGAACACGAGCCGTAGGCGAGCGTTTCCAAAGCTTTTTCGAGTTCTCCCAAACTTTCACGAGTGTTTCTATAACTCGATAGAAACACGAAATACATGTTTTCTATTTCTTTTAGAAAACACCGCGACGATAAAAAGGAAAACAACTTCTTAACTTTGATTATCAAAATGTAAATTCTCTTTGCTCACGCCATCATTACGTCAACAGCTCGTGCTAGTTCTGTGTCTCCATCGAGTTATAGAAACACGATTTTTAACCAATCAGCGCGCGTATTTTCTTAGGACTGTTTTCTAATACTCAATGTGATCCTGACTCACGGCACGAGCTTGGTCTCCCTGTGCCTTCACAAGCTTTTAGTTATTGTGGAATAAGTTTGAGTAACCATCATTACTGATTATTTGTGATTGTAAAAAATTCTCAGCCAATTCTCATCCAACTTTGTGGATTACCGTCTGATCTTAGCCAATTAGTGCGATCGCGTCAAGTTTTGTCAAGTAGATATAAAGCGATTATTCCGTGCGATTTCGCAAGATAAAATCTACGATAGCGAAAACTTTCAGGCAGTTAATGGACATTTATACAGTCATAGTTCAGTTCTCAAATTTAATCAGGAAAAATTTGGCAGATAGTTTAAAAAATCAATTTATATACAATTATTCGATATTTGATACCGGCTAGTTTTCTACATCGTCTGTGCCAGTCAAACCACTACTTATCACGGAATCATTGAGTTAGAATAAAACAATGAGATTCTATATTTTTTTCCTTCATCCAAATAACAAATAAGAAACGCGTTATTGCTCAGTTCTTCGTAATTTGAAGTGTTTTTCTCAGACGAAACCTATATTTGCCCTGTTTCTGCGTTGTCATAGTTGTATTTCGTCACGAAAAGTTCAGAAAGTTTTTTTGTATAATTTAGTAACATTGATTGAAATTCTATGTTCCATCTCTTGACTTGCTATTACTTTTTAAAAATATCTGTCGATATTTTTGAACAATCTAAACACGCACTACCTCGGTGAATTGGCCAATATTTTCAAGATATCGACGTTCGCAACGAAATTAAATTTTCAGATTTTTATACTTAATTCTTTGGTGTTTTTTTAATCTTAGAAAATCATTATGTATAGGTTTCCTTCAAGTTGAAAGTACTTTTGTGCAAAGAACTGCTAATATCGTGACATAGTTTTCTTGATTGCATATTGACATTGCCTCTTATTGACGTCAGCTGTCAAAAGAGTCATTTACAAACAAGAATTCGTTGTGTTAATCGTCGCAAACGGAGCCAAAAAGATCTTAACTGAATGACGTGCTTGAGAGTTCAAGCAGACGACTGCGTAAAAATTAGCTACAGCAAGGCAACTTGTGATCAGCGAATCCAAGCTCCTAGATCAGTTTAAATACTACCACATATATAAAACGTGACATTATGTACAGGTAAGTTGAAATCTAATATATTCAGTTTCTTTTCTGTCATGAACGAAATATTGTTATTTCCGTTCCATCCATTCCTTATTAAAACTTTTTGTTACACATTTCCTCTACAAACGTTCAACCCACGAATTGAATTATGTTTTTGTGCCATTGTGAAATTGTAAATTTCTTAAACTATTAATCCAACTTTGGTCCACACCATTTAGAATTCTAATGTATTACTTGTTTACAATTAAACCAGTAACAATAGTATTTCCACAGAGCACGTCCCCCGCACCATCTCGGTTACGCAGTTTTACTACAGCGCGCTTTCTTCTTTGAGTAACAACCGTTGATATAAAGGCAAAGAACAGTTAAGGGCCTTTCTTATAAACATTCTATGGATGTTTAACCGGCTATTTTCTTGAGCGTCAATCTCGAAAACGTTTATACAGTGCACTAAACAATGTTTGAAGGCGTAAACATGTTGACTCTATATACGGCTTGTTCTGCACGTTCCACAAATATTCAAGTATAACATTAAAATGTCTAAAAGTTTACTTCTTTTCCTTATGTTATAGTGTTGATTTTGATACGATTGAGAGGGTTTTTGACGTTTAAAATCCGTGAGGAACTGCGCTAACTTTATATAGAAAAACGCAAACTAGCTGTGCGCTTCACCTCTTCGCAAATTAAAGCGATAAATACGACTTAAATATTATGCTTTTCGAGTGTCAACGTTAGGACACGAGGTATCGTTAAGTGAAATATTGGATTCCTTCAAGGGCTGTGAAAGAGTCACGTATTTTTGTTGGTTTTTTGTTTGCTGGACAACCACTCACGCCATGTGCTAGTATAAGAAAAACATACACCTGAGTAAATATGCAGGCGTTCCTTTTCGCGCGTAGTGTTGACGTCACTCCTTAGTGATCCGTGCAGGGTGAAGTGTCTCTGAGTAATTGTAAACTGCGCGCGAAAATTCAAATCGAATAAACAGATGATCAATTCTGATTGGTTAGTGCTCATGTTTCGTCGCAAAAAGCAACCAATCAGAGGCGCCACTGATTTCTGAAGGGCTACGTCATCATCTGATAGCTGACTATCAAGCCGGCTCTCGACAAAGGAAGAATCAATTGATTTAATTGTTTACCCAGTGGAAACGACAAAAGGAATTGAAAATCACCATGCTGTGAAAACTCAGAAACGTGAAGTAGATTCAATAATCAACAACCAATCGTGGAGAAACGGGACATTAGTTGGCATTACATAGAGAAACGTTCATAGTTCTTCATAGTTAGTTGATTGTGATTGGCTGTTGCTCAGGTTTCGTCGCAAAATGCAACCAATCAGAGGCGCCACTGATTTCTGAAGGGCTATATCATCATCATCATCGCCCGACGAGGGAAAAATTGATCGGGCGCGCGAAGAGAGGTCTTCGTTTATTAATTGTAAAAGGCAAAAGAAAATTCAAGATCTAGCAGGCTGTGAAAACTAAGAACCATAATGTAAGTTTTCTTATTCCCTTGTTACTATATGACTTATGTGACTCGATATGTGACTTGGCCCATAGAAACTTGCAGAACTAACAAACGGATCTGCGAAAATCATTTTTCCGTGTTATAGTTTACCTTTCCTTTGAAGCCCGTTAAATTCTCCAGAATTGATCGATGCAAGCAATTGAACATGTCACTGATGCAAGCCATTTTAAAATTCTTGTAGCGGTGTGTGATGATATATTTTTGCATTTCTTATATATTTCGATTTCCTTTGGTTCCACCTCGAGATGTGCCGGGTTAACATGTTGTATATGATCTTCAAGGAAGGCAGGAAGTAAATCGGATCCTGGGTATATTTTAATATTTTAACTGGTAAAACAGTCGATCTGGAATATCATTACGATTATCTCTGCAAAACAACAGTCGCTCCAAATATTGCTCCGTATCCAAAAACCAAATTAGGTGAAATTTTAAAAATTTGTCATGTACTTTTAAAGCTGAAGAAAAATTTGTATTTTATTTAATATCATTACTCAGCATTTTGCTGATATGAGAGTTGACGTCATGGATTCTTTCAATTTGTATGGTTGGGAAAAAATTCCTCATATGTTAGCTGAAAGCTAAAATTAAATTCTTATTCTCATTTGCCTCAGTAGAGCATGAGTTTAGATACCTTCTTTCGGTGTTTGCAGAATCTGCAATATATAAAACGATACGGTATTGTTTTACTGAAATTTCTTGAAGGCATTGTAGAGTTTTATAAGCAAAACCTGTCAGAGAAAAGCTAAGCGACATTTGCACTTTGAATTATAAACGAACTTAAAGATGGTCATGATTCGAAGCCCAAAAGCGATCTAAAGTTTTACAATTGTCCTCACTCCTGAAGCGACAGATAGAGAACATTTGACTATTTACCATTCAATTGCAAAGTATGGTCCCATCACATTTTAATTACTGAGGCACATGTTACTAAATCATCGCTTGACTCGTTAGTTTATTCTAGAGCTTTCTAATGTTAATTCGTAAAATCGAAAGCAGCACAAGTCACTATGGCGACAAACTGTGGCTAAATACGGACAATTATACAAAAATAGTCAAAACAAGCGGTGATTGGTTGGGTAATTGGTTACGCATATGGCGCGATGAGTTCTATAACCTATGCAATAACTAAGTTATAGCCGACTTATAAGGTGTTATAAAAAAAGTAAAAATTAAGGAAAATGAATAAATTACTTTCGAAAGTCAATACAGAAACTGGCGACTACGGAAATAGATTCTAAACTGACATTTTGGCAAAACAAATCGTATTTAGTCTTTAAAAAGAAATGCTTCTAGTTCCTCACATTCTTCAAGTAACAATGTTTCTCCATTTTTCTCCATTCCAGAATAAACAAATTAAAATCGGCGAGTTTTGGTCAAACTAGAGAGTTAAATAGTCGATTGAACAGTTAAACAAGAAAGATCACAACGAACGGTCTCCAAATAAACTGAGGAAGCAAAACGATTTTCAGAGAGGTCCGAATGTGGAAATCGCTTTGGCAGACAATAAAACGTTTGCTCGGGTAAGAAACAATTTAATTCTATTTTAGTAACAATTATATGATAATGGTATTAAGCTTCCATCGAAGCTATAAATTCATCAAAACACAACCCCGACCCACCCTGGCTAATCATTATTCTGGTCAATGTTGCTCGTTATGTATGCCGCGATTTTTCTAGCGCGTGCGTGGTGTTGCAATCTTTGCTAGAGCGAGTTTCAATAGAGTGTCGTAAAACCAAAACCTAAGTAATTACTTTGGCCAATCACAAAGGACGGAGACAATCCAGTGGACCAATCAAAACACGAAGTAATTTCACGTAGCCGACACAAAGCGCGGGAAAACGTGCACGCGCAAGTCACGATTGGCTTTGGTTTTACTCCTGATTGGTTGAAAAAGTGGCGCTAGATTTTTAAACCAATCACCACGCGATGCAATGCTAAACCAAAGCAAACGAAGATTGAATCAATTTCGACACTGAGGATGACTTCCATTGCAATTCTTCACTAACTTGTTGGAGGCGCGGTGGCTTGACGTTTAGTATGCTTGACTCTGACCGCTGGCCCCTGCCTCGTCCCCAGTCGCCCGCTCGATAGTAAAGCAAGAAGTGGGGCCGCGGGGAAAGATGGGAAGAAGAGGAAAAGCGGCCTATTTTCTCCTTCCCATCATCCCCTGCTCGCGCTCCCCGGGCTCGTTCCCAGCTCATGCTGATAGCAACCGCGCTCGGGTTTTGTCGGCGTTCGGATTTTATCGCCTGGAAAAGCCTGAGGAGGAGGCAGCGCTGGCCCTGTGTTCGTTGCAAGAGACTTTACCCTCATAGTGCCTCTCTCCACCCAGGCGTATAAATGAGCGACCTGCAGACAGAATGCTTGGAAGTAACTTTCCATTAATTAGCATCCCATCCAGGCGGAGTAGCAATAGTCCTAGCCAGTTGGGGTTAAAATGCTTTACTCGTTTAACTACACGATCATATCGGAGACGCACGACCGGGAAATGGGTCAATCGACGGCGTAGAGTACAACGCTATAGTACGAGATATGTGCTCTCGATCTGCGGCATGATTCAGACGAAGAATGAACAAGTAAACTGGTATAAACATTCATGATAACGGGGTCTACACAAGGATTTTAAATTTCCTGTCTTTAATTTAATTTCGCGATTTTTGGCAATCACGAATATCTCGAAATTAGTAGCACTCGAGGTATTACCTCTCCCTTCAACGTGCCCTATTATAGAGGCTGAACCCAGGCGCGAGAAGAGAGTACTTCGGGCTGTTCCAGGCCTAGTGTTCCTACATTTACGTACATGTTCATTCAATTTGCTTCGACTTGCCCCTGAATATCTTCAATGTCTTTTCACTCAACGCCATGTTAATGATTATAACTTAAGAAATCTCTCGCGCAGATGAACTTGTCATCTAAAGGCGGTAGCAAACGAGGACACATTGTTGCCGACACAAGCAAATGTTTGCCCGTTTGCCCGTTTGCGGACACAAATTTTGTGTCCGAGAAACAAAATTCAGAAAAATTTTGTTAGCAACAAATGTTTCCGCGTTTGCGCGCCCAGTATCGCCATGAGTAGCAATCACGCGCTCTCTTGCGTTTTTCATTGGCTTGTTTTGAGCATGCGCATGCAAGTTATCCTGAACACTCCCGTTTCGCCCCTAGGTTCAGCCCCTATAACAGGGCGCGTGGAAGGGAGAGTCCAAGGACTCTCCCGTCCTTCTGCGCATGCACAAAGTTAAATCTGACAAATCTGATTGGCTGAAAGCCGCAAAACAAGTTCTCTACGCATACTCATAATTTGGTTGCGACCAGAGCTAGAGGTCTCGATTCCTTGGTGCTGACCAAACGAATCGCGGCCTCTGGGGACGAGAATGCTCATAGTTTAATACTCTTCGTTACCCTTCTAATTTCAGTCTACTTGTCGCACGTGTTGACACTGGTTTTCACGTTTTTCGTAGCGGGGTTTTGTTCTTCTGCAACGCAGCGTCCTTTTATACATTCATTGACTTACAAAGCTTGCAGGGGAAGATCTTGGGTGATCGCCAAATATACAACAGGAAACTTTTGTTTGTTATGTTGATTTTGAGCTCAGTAGCATCTGTTGCGTGATTGCGCGCACGTGACAATTAGACGCATTTTCGTATGGATTAGATTTCAAATAAAAATTGTCAGATTACCAACGACAATACATAACACGTAGGCTTGCTTTCAGTGCAGCAATAATGGATAGCCATCTTTGTGTAGCGGTTCTCTAACAGTTATGTCGCCGAGAATGAGCAATGATTCGGTAAAGCTTACAGAGAAACTCAAGTTTGCATCGGAAAATCATTCTTTCTTGCGCGGACTATTTATTTGCCAGTCCCCAGGACTGAGGTAAGTTTAGTTGGTTTAGTTATATGTTCGACTCCTCGTTTAGATGGCTTCTGCTAACAGCTTCTCTGTTCGTTCACTGCATGGATCCACGGATTGAGATTTGTGGAAAGCAACGCGAAGATTTTCACACACGAAAAACGGCATGCACTACAAGTCTTTTTTTCGAACAGTAAATTATCGAATAGCTGTTGCACCGAGAAGCAGAAAGCCACGGTGATCGGACGAAAGGGATTGGCATGCAGAAGGAAATAGCTACTCATTGCATGGTAACATTACAACTTTTAGTTAAAACCGACTTTGCTTCCTCCAAATCGAATCGAATTAGTCATAACCTACGCGCTGTGAAGTCTGTTATTTCAAGGTATTCTAGGACGAGGCTGTTCTTAAATTCAGTTTGTTTACATTTAATTGTAAACAGGAAGTTGAGGAACCGATAAGATTACTCGCCTCAGCGCACGTACTCGCCATGAAAACGTTCGAAGGGGCTTTTTCTGTACGAACTTTCGTTTTCATGACGAGCAAAATTATTTGTCATTGGGCTAGGATACGGAAATTCCCCTTCATCGCCCTCAGCTGGGATTCATTGTAAACCGTCTACTCTTTGACTTTTGGTACGTACGTGACGTACGTTCCATTAAAACCATTTGGAAAACGCGTTGTGGTTTTCGCCACAATAATCCTTAAATAATAGCATTGTTTGGCCAATGTAGCAAAGATCCCAAAAAAAGTTTTAGCCTGTACAAGTTCTTCTCTACTGAGGGAGAACACTCTTAATCCTCCTTTGTACATCTGCTAGAGTGTCTTTTCTGAGAGTGTCAATCGAACCAACAAAAGCGGCAAATTGAACACTTTTCATGAGCAAAGAATAACAATTTTCAATCATTATTCTCTTTTCATGCCACCTAGCTCTAAGTTTCCTGTAGGATGAAACGAGTTCAAGAGTCACGGGACACTCAGTGCTAACGGAATCTAATCTTTTATTTACAGACAGTTAAACAATAGAGTATTTATTATGTGTTTTTGCTTGTCAGTCTTAGGCCCTGTTTACAACGAGGTAGGGTAACCCTAGTGCCAGGGTTACCCTAGCAAGAGGGTTAAAGATAGCCCGGGTTTACAAGCAAAAATGTACAGGTATAGGGTAACCCCGTACGGCCCGGAACAACTTCGTGTGCTTGTTTGGTAACTGCATGGTTGCCAAGCATCAAAATGGCCGACAAGAGAGGAGTTTTGCTAAGTACCTCCATTCTCCTGTCTCTGTTGCCTTTTATTGCTGCTTTCCAGTGTCAAGGAATGCTGTTATGCTACCTTCTAATTTCTAAGTTAAAATCGGCGAAATATTGCCCCGCGGTCCGCCATGATGGTCGTTTGTTGTCAATATAGTCTGGAAACCAGTAAAAAGTTGTCCCGGGTAGGGGAGTTGTCCGGATCCCTTGCAGAGCGTTTACAAAGTAGCTAGGGTTACCCTAGCGTTACCCTAGCGCCAGGATGAACGTATACAGTCTACATTGGGAAATTAGGGTAGTTAATATACAGTGTCTACATTTATTCATGATCAGTGGCTTCCCAAGCTCAAAATTCGACTCTGCATACGTGTATTGGACAGCTTGTGTATACCCGGTACAGAGAATTGTATGGGAAAGTCACCGATCGTAATTGTTATGATGACGTTTTGAAGCATAATTAAAAACCAGTAAATGCAAAACAATAAAACGATTCTGACCACTACCACTATGGCTCGTTTCGAAGCGATTTTCCCTATATTGGTCATAAACCCCCCTCGGATATAAGCCCATTTGTAAGCCCTCCTAAAACCCCTTAGGAAGTTATATAAGCCCAGAGCTTATAAGCGGCAGTTGGTATCCTCGGACAATCAAAACTGCAAGTCTTTTATGGCCAAGTGAATAACTGATAAAAACCCACACAAGAGCTGTAAATTAAGCTACTGTTTCGGTGTATAGCCAGTAAATACAAGGAATGAGGTATTTTTGAACAATTTTCTTTTTTCATTTTGGAGACTCTTTTAAAAATCCAATTTGTGACATCTTGTATGTCTGTTGTGGTGATTTATGACATAACCCAAACAATACCTTTCAACTGATATATATCACTTGCGGTCTTTGGTCTACAGTTACCAGAAAAGGACAGTATTCATCCGCGGCTTAAAAAGTTAATTAAAATCTGACTTTAAGAGATGTCAACACGACAGAAAATAATAAATAGGGCTGCAACCGTGGACAACTAGAAGGAGGATTAAAAAATTGTCTAAAACTGAAGCTTACTTTTAAAAGGACGTTCAAATACTTGAACTGAAGAACTGGACCTCAGATCAAAAATCATCCAAGTCCGACTAACACAAACACTTTTAAATTAAGATTTCCTTAGTCCTGGGCTTGTTTGATAATCTTGCTACTCAATACTTTCCAATGCACGTTCGCTACAAAATTAGCTGAAACACCAAGTGAATTTGGCTTTGGCATTTGAATATATTAACTGGGAGCTTCTTAACTTCCTTTCGCAGAAAGTATCCATTCACAGGGGCACCCAGTGAACAAACTGTGGCAAAAGACATTCTTTTATCCAAATGAATGAAAATATATGATATTAAAAACATTTTGAGTGTTGCTGGGAAAAATGTATCTGTTCCTTTTTGCCAACATATGATCCATAACTTTTTCCCAGCCAGCAATTAGAACAAACAACACAACCTCGTTCCCAGGGTCTCTCATAACAAACCTTCGGAAATGGCACTGAAAACCGCTGAAATCCACTCTTCTCAACGAGATTCGAGCCTTCGCCGACTGAGCAGTTTCTCTGAGTTTCTTCAGTCGCCCTTCTGAGTTTCAATCAGCCAGCGCAAAAGTAGTATTTTTTCAGTGCCAACTCCCGTAAGAGAACATATACTTTAAAAAGAGTTAACCTATGAGTAGAAGTCGCTTTGCCAAATTATTCGTCCACTTTGCCCCAAATAAGGCACTCCTCAGGCTTGATAATGCCAGTAGTTGATTTTTTTGGACTATATATGTATCTTGAATTCAACAGAAACGTAAACTGGTAGAAAAGTACAAAGATCAAAACTGTGCATAATATACCACATTACATACATATCATGGGGTTCAGTAACAAACAGTGTACATTTACAGAACGTGAGTCTACCCTTGTCACGTGAGATTAGCAGGCTACGGGATTAAAGTCGCGCGATTCGCCGTTACCGTACGGCGTTTATCAAAAATCAGCTCACAAACTTTGTCAGTCTCGGCTCCGATTTTCTTTCACGCCATGACAATTGTGAAATTTAAAAGTGGCATTGCTCATATGCATAAGAAACGTTTAGCTAGCTAAAATGGTTAACACTAGCGACTCACGCGACCAGTATAAAGCTCGAATGATTCCTTTTTTAGAGTTAATCGATTAGTGATATCTACATGACGGAGTTCAAAGTTCACATCTGGTGGAGAAGTCCAGCACCTCGTACATTAGTTACGCTTGATAAACTTTAACAGACCTGAAGAACGAGAGACTATAGACTTCAGGATCACTGCAAAAAGATTGAAATGGCGAGGTAAATCTTTTCTTTTTCCAGCCATCAATAACACATGCCAAAGTCAGTTCAGCCTGGGCTTAAATATCGTTTTTCCCCCCGATGAACAGTAAGGTCAGTGAGGATTCACATCCCTTTTGGCGGGTGCGGGTGAACATCAAAAATAGGTATGCAATGCGTACACACTACATCAAACCTATAAACTATAAATTTGCCCGGGCCGTTCATCGTGCACAGTGCGCCTCAGTATCTTATTCCGTTTTGAATTTCTCAGTCAGCCAGTCAGCCAGCCAGTAGGTCAGTCAGTCAGAAAGTCGGTCAGTCAGTCAGTCAGACAGTCAGTGAGTGAGTCAGCCAGTTAGTCAGTCAGTCAGTAAGTCAGACAGTCAGTCAGTCAGTCAGACAGACAGTCAGTCAGTCAGTCAGTCAGTCACTAAGTAACTTTATTTTACCAGCGAAACCAATTCAGCAACGAGGCTAGTATCCATAAGACCCCTGGGAAAATAAAGATATGTACAATTTAAAACATCCTACAATAAAATCTCACAGGTGTAATTGGTATTTTAATCTTTAACTTAGGACAGAGGGCCACTGGTTTGTCAGGTTTTAACTGTTGTGTGTTACCATCTATAAATAAAGTTGTTACTTTCTTACCTACTCACTGAAAGAAAAATCGAAAATTTCTGAGATAAAATTTACAGGTACGGTAAAAATGCTTCATTATCATACTTTTAAAATTATTCAAGGACGGGGCACTTTTAATACAAGCGTGTAATTAGCTGGTGAAACATACGTCCACTCACGACTTCGTATTTTGAACTGTAAATATCTTGAATTCAACAGATTAGTAAACTGGGAAAAAGTGCACAAACTCTCTCCTTCACAGGACCCTCTGTTGGAAAGACTCGCCAGAGGGAAAGATTTGCGCGCGGTACGCCCTACCCCGAAAGCGGAAACCGTGCATGAAAAGCCTCTAGCACCCAGGGTAGGTACGCGCTCGTAGATCGTAAAGAAAAACGTGATTGTTTTTAGCAACAACGTGAGACAAGAAAAAGTCACGCGATTTGCGTTGTTTACAACGATGAGTACACATGATTTTCCACACAATTTCGAATGTGAGGCTCCGACGAAAATATCTCCGATTTTCTTTCATGCTGATTACCATTTTCGAGCGACAGCGACACTTAACAGTGAAACACAAGAAACAGATCTTGGCAGAGCTACAGGTCCTATACGTCCTTTTAATAAGGTTGAGTTTTAGTCTTGAAGTATTGAACACACAAGAAAAGGTTTGTTAACTCTAGCAGCGAACCATGTACTCAGTTCTTTAATCTGTTTAAACTCTTCTTGTTTTACATGTAACTTATTGCCATCCTCATCTGTAATATATCAAACACGAGACTTTCATGCGATATTGCCTGATTTCAAACCGAAAGGGATTAGCAACTATTGATCGACAAAGTCAGAAAGGACACACCGAGATTTACAAAATCCCCAAGCTTGGTGTTAATCGGGCTAGTTTTGACTAAGATATAGCCCTTTAAATACGTCAAAATTAGAAAGAAATGTTTGGTAATCCGTACGCAGCGATTTTGATGATTACGGTAAGTTAGGATGAGCACAACCCTCTACCCCCACCCCCTCCAACACACACCTTTATTCTCCTGAGGCTTTTGCGTCGCCGAGCTGAAAGTCACGCAGTTTCGGGTTTATGGAGACGAGCACACGTTTTTTGGCAGCTGCTCGAAAAACGGCATCGGATTTCTTTCATGTTTATTTCCAAACTCGAGCAATCACGAGAAATAGAATTACAATTAGAGAGATGTTTGTAGAATAGGGCAAGGATTGAACACACAAGAAAGGTTTGTTAACTCATGGGACAAATCATTTAGGTCTTTAAATTTATTACCATCGTCAGCCTCACCAAAATCTTCTGATTCAGCACTGAGATACCAACTCTTTATTCGCCGAGTATCACATGCTTTACCATCAGGAAATCGATCTAGAATGTGATGAAATTATCGACCGAGCCCTCCTTGATCAGCATGGCATTTTGTCTGAGGCGAAAACACGTCTTGTTACCAAAGAAATACAACATGTCAGTAATTGTTTAAGCTCTCGTTTGGAATTCCAACCCCCCTCCTTTTCTTACAAGTTCATTATCACGTTATTGTACATTTTTATTCATATAAAACCAAGGACGCCGTTTACAATTTACATTTTATACATTTTAGCAACTGAAATGTCCTACGGTAATACAAACCAAATATTTTAACCCCGTCCAGAGCGTTTTCTGTCATTTTGCCAGACGCGATTCTACAATTACAGGATTTGATTGAAATTGGAAACAATTATTCTTGGTATAAATCTGAGAGTTTGAAAAATCGCGAGCAAAATATTGCAATGAAAGGAAAATGATTTTTGGTTTCGGTTATAGGGGGTTCGAAATTTTGAGGGATCGAAAAATCAGGCTTCCACTGTAAATATAATATCGTTATCATATTTTTAAACTCATCGGATCGAATCTGATCCCTTTTACTGGTTAGTCATATGAGGACAGTACATTTGATTTCTTATTCCATCGCCATGTATTCATTGTACGATTCATCAATATTGTCAACATCATCTTCGGGAATTGCTATAAAGAGAACAGCTAGCTAAAAGGTTCGACACAAGCGAGCCATGGGACCAGTTTTAGGCACATTAACCGACTCAGTTTCAATGGATGTGGCGCACGTCTAAATGAAGTGAGTTCTGAATAACTGAGTTGAACAGTTCATAGAGGTGCCACCACTCTAGCCTGCGGTACAGGCTTCCCGAACACTCGGGCGGTGGGGTAACTACTGGGGACTTCGCGCCGGAAAATAGCGCCCCTCTGAGACAGGAACCTGTTCACAGGCTACCACCACTCTGGAGCCAAACCACCCCTCCGATAGAATTATATATGTCTGAAAAAGATATAAATGTTCCTCAATAAAGTCAGTTTTCTAGTTTTTATTCCCAACTGAAAGACCGGTGGGCACTTTGGAAGCAAAATACACTCGTCCAGTATGAGACGAAGCCGAGAGATCGTGGAATACAGCACTTGGCCTTTCTTCCGAGTAAAGGAACGGTGCTGCGGAAAGTTCTTAAGAGTAGTATCGTGTGAAAGAACCAACTGACTGTTTAGAAGTCAGAAGGGTATCTCAAATATCAGCAGTTTAATCTAATTTTACTTTCACTTGAAGCTACACTAGTGCAACTAAATGAAAATGTACCAGGGTCGGATTTTGCTTCTTTTCCATCCATAACTTATAAAAAAGCGTTTTTTAGTTCAGTGATTTATAAAATACCTCACTAGTAATATATAGATATAGATATATAGATGCTTCCATTTTGTAAAACAAGCGACTAAACTATTTTAAGTGCTGGAACGAAACTACAACATAATATAGAATCGCCATCCTTTTTCTTCAGTTACAAGAGATACGTCAAAATTCAGCAAATTTATTGGAATCGTGGTATTGCCGTCGCTGCACCACATTGGGTAGAAATTTTCTGCAATAAACTCGGTGATCATTTTTTATCACTCTCACAGTTCGAACAACTTTTACAGTGCACAAATCTCTGCGTCTCTGAATTCATTTTGCATTTCGCAGCGGCAGCTAGCAGTTTGGGAGGTCTCGCAATGTATGCAACAAAAACAGATCATGCAGTGTCAATAAATCATTACCCATTTTTCGAAAACTAGAAGGACTAGAAGGATGCATTTTTTGTAACTAAAACTGTGAACTATTTCTCACCTCAAGGTTTCAAGGTTTCCGCCTGTTTTCTCTTGCCCCCTCTCGCTCTCTTTCACGTCGCAGTTCGCTTAAATCTTGCCTCTTCGAAGGTGAATTTACTCTACTCCCGTTTGCCGACATTGACATAACAAGAGATAAGGGTACTAACTATGTTTTTTCTTAAGTTTTGAACTTTACAAAATACCAGAATAAATTCGTTGACTCTTCGTTTTAGAAATTTGTAAAAGAACACAACTCTTCGCTGTGCATTACGAATGGATTTCCCGCCAAAAACGCGGGTTGCCACAAGACTCGTTCCCAGGGCTAACCATGCGTACGTACGTAGGTGAAGTGATATCAATAACCAAAATGTTTCACCTCGATGGGTTTACCAAAAATTCTAAGCTATGGGGCTCGGCTCGCGCGTACCGCGCGGGAGCTCCGCTAAAATAAATTATTGCGCAAAAAACCGAGTAAAAATAATATCAGAGGTGTTTGATCTCTCCCCCACCCCCGGCCCGGATACAAACTTTGCCTATGGATTGTTTGTGTTACTTTGAAATTAATAAAACTGGGGGATCCCCATGCCCGTTTTGGAGCGACAGCACCTCGTTTATACGCAGTAATTTCTTTTGTATCATCTTACCTGAATTGCGGCACCACAATTTAATTCTCTGGCGAGCAAAGTAAAATCCGCCATGTTTCAACGCGCGCACGTGCTGGTCACGCGCGAAATTTTTTCCCAGTAAGGATATGCATTTCCATTTTCAATCTTGCTCTGCTTTTAGTTTCAACCAAGAGAATACAACTTTTTTAAATATATTCTCTTGGTTTCAGCAGTTTGGGGAGTAATATCGTAGCGGACGCCTGTTGTTCACAAAAAATGGGCTCGTATATCTGATAGCTTAGGCTGCAAAGTTCAGTTGCATGAAATCTGATGTATGAGTTCAAAGTGCATGGGGCATTCGATGGGCTTTAGAAAGTCCGTTTGTAATCTAATAAGCTATTTGATATTACTGCGAAGGATACAGAACAGAACGATCCGCAAGCTTTGTACCATAGAAACCAAAACACGCGAATTGCCTTTTTTGGATAGAAACACATTCAGACACGGAGTTGTGACAAGAAACTCGCGGATTTGAGCGGAAGGATACAATTAAAAAGACATGATTGACCTCCAGACTACCCTATTCATAATCTTCAATCTACAGATCAAGACAAACGTAGTACTTTTCACGCTCGATCTAATAGAATATTTTGGTCGATGAGGGCATTTTCAATCGTAGAAATTTATACTTCATTTTTTTTACTTACAACAACCAGTTAAATTAAGTATTCATTCTCCTGTTTTAGAAATAGTGGTACCCTATTTGGCTTTTTTTCACCTATGTAATTGATCTCTGGAAACCTCTGAAACGAACATGAAACGTGGTAACAGCGCCAATCAAGAAAGAAAGGCACTTATATATTGAAATTTTACTTTATCTTGGACTCCGTAAAAATGCTATCCTCGACCATTCTCACTTTGAATCATGCCCAATAAAAGTAACTGAACAATGATTAAATTTGAATATAATTGTTTCGAAATAGAGATTACAAAATTTGCGTTGGCCTTGTCACGTCTTGAAGTACAGTGACGTCAGGATAAGTCACGCATCGCACGTCCTCACGTGATACTCGAACCCTTGGACGCGCCTCCATTTGACAAAGTCTATTTCCTTCATTCTTGACATGTGGATTTCTTAGTAAATCATACCGATGTGAATGTGGACGTTCAGAAAGAATTAAACGGCAACATGGTCGATATCGCGGGAGTTTATTTCAGTTCTCAGATCATTCAAGACATGTTTTTTATTAGTGAAAGTTCGGATAGCGGAATCAGTAGCGACTTCAACTCCGATGGCGACACTGCTTCTGAAGTGGTGGACTATTCTGAAAGATTACAAGAGGCGACGAGGTCAGTAAGAAGCTGTTGTAATCGACTAGAGAAAGAATTCTTTATCTATTTGCGCCTAATTGCAAGCTTATTCGCGAAGCCAATTGGTAGCGTGTTGCAACATATTATGCTTTTATGTTAAAAAACTTTGATTTGACCGTCAGGTTTCGCGAATATTAGCGCTTTTATAACAATGAATGCTTTGCACTTCACTTCAATAAACATTCATATAATTTTGGGGTTCCCTTCGCAAGTTAACGTATAAAAGTGTGCAGAAAACTTTCAAAATCAGTTTTCGTGACTTAGCAATAAGTGTTGATGATAGCTGTTGATTCTCTTCTCTGGAACAAATGTAATTCAAGAGTTTTACTTTTAAGCTTTCACTTATGATTTTGTATCTTATTACACTGTCACGTTCCGCCCGACCAGACTCTGTGAGCGTTATCATAAAAAAACACCCACACAGCAAAAGTGAGACAAACGGTGTTTTCACCATATTTCATCTATGTACCTTAATTAAAAGCTATGTCCGTTTTAATGACATGCATGACAAATTCCTATTCGATATTGTTGTTTTCGTTGTCTCTCGGGTGATGACCTACGAAAGCATGAATTCTTTTGTATCAAATGTTTCGCATCGAATTACGCGGCAGTAAGTGCAGTACAGTGGCGAGCTAAGCTGAACTGAAAACGCCTTCAGTCGTGTCGGACATTAAAGACTCAATTTGCTACTCGTTCGAGTTTGGTGTACGTCGGGGCAAATTCCTGTCTGGTCGAGAAGACATTACAAGCGTAAACGGTAGGTTTCAAGCTCTTTTAACGAATGATCTACTTTATCTTTGGACCTACGGATCAACAACATTTCATAACTGCATGCTTTTATACACGTAAAGCAAAGTTGTGTTACTAATCTTGTCCATTTTCGATTCGTGTTCATGGGTTGGTGAGAACAGTTTTTCCAAGACTTTGGGAATGGGAAAGTCATTTTTGTTGCAAATTTGTAACATCGAAAAACACTGCAATTATTTTCTATTTTCGATGGAGAGTCGGTTAGAAGTCGGTGTATCAACTTATCATTTAATTTTTTTGTTACTTCGGTGTTGACGTTTTCTTCGAAAATTAAAAACTTGTACAAAGACAGATCTAAGGTTACATTTTAACGCTGTAAATTATCTTTCAAGTATACACGGTGGATTGTTTTGTATTTCTATACGCACACCGAGTCGTTCTGTCGTCTCTTCATGAAGACGAACATCCTTCGAAAATTGCGAAATAAGTTTCGTGGTACGCGTAATTCTCTCGCTCGTTATCAATTCTCACGCTAACGGCATGGAAAGAATACCAAATCGCGCAAGTGAATGACTTTATGTTTCACAGAATGGTCTTTGCGGGCATTAAAAATTGTTATTTCATCTCGATTTTGCGCTTTTGTCCAGCCAAGCCACGCGACAGTGCACGTGAGTGCAGAAATTGACATTACGTAATAAATTTTTTGAGCTCGTTTTTATTTTACGAATAACTTTGTGAATACATATTAAATGTGTCATCGATTTCCTTTGGATACACTGTTAATTTTGAATTATGTTGATAGCTTCGCGTATGGAGTTTTGCACTTTTGGGTTTTTTAGTCACGTGTGGGATTTTTAGTCACCTGAGGGGAAAATGTGCCTGCCAAAGGGTTACCTGAAATTCAGGTCCATGTACTGCTATTTATGAATCCATGGTATGCATTTCATTGATGTTCTGTTTCGGGTAAATTGTACTTTCCAAATATACTTTTAATTCTTGTGCATTTATTTGGAGTTTTACACTTTTTTGGAGTTCAAAGTCTGCAAGAAGTCACGCAGGGGGGTACAAAGCGCTTGGTAAACTCTTACATAATTGCTGGGTCACTGTTAGGGCATTTCTCAGTGGGAGATGTTTTTTATGTAAATATTCATCTGAAATGTAAAATGGCATATTGGCAAACTAGCTATTTGAATTATAGTAACTGCAAGCAAAAGGAGAGAGAAAACACATTTATGTGAGGGGGTGGGAGAGGGGAGAAGGGGAGAGGGAGGAGGGGAGCAGTTTGTCAGTGATGTATAGTAATTTTTGTAGCATTATCTAGATTGCTAGACTGTCTAGTCTTGGATAAGGACGATGAACTGTAGGTCCCGTCTCGCAATCCTCATTGCTAATAACCCTGTGGAACGTTAAAGAACCCACACACTGTTCGCAAAGAGTAGGGCATGTAGTTGCCAGTGTAGTGGTCTGGTCTTTCTGGTCTGTCTGGGTGGGTAGGGTGGGGCACCTCGCATAGGACCTCGGGTCCTGTTCATGTTTTTTCCCTTTGCGGAGTAGTATTGTGGACTTGGTATAGAACACGATGGTACTCTCGTCAAAATTATTTTGGCACCTCTTTCTGGATTTCCATCTGATTCCAGTACTATATCAAGAAAGATAAGAAAAGTGATATTATGAATTTCAGAGTTTTAGTTTGGTGAACTTTTCAAAAAACTTTTTTCGTACGGTAAGAAGGAAATTTCAGTGAACAAAAAATACCTACTTTCATTCTCTAAGTTGGTAATCAAAGAACCCATCCTGTTGTATTATAGGGATTGAGGCCTGTAGTTCCATCTTGAGTTTTTGTTAAATTTGTCAAATTTTAAATGTCTCTTTCATTTACTAGAGAAATAATGGTGCGTCAAAATGAAGTGTGCTGGAGCAGTCACTACTGCAACCTGCCATGCCACAGGATTGTCTCGCCAAGTAAAGAAATATATGCCGCAGCTACAGGTCCTGGAGAGGGTGTTAAAAACATTGCTCTAGAACCCATATCACCTACAAGTAAATCTGACAGAAAGAAAAATAATGAAGTCAAGGGTTGTGAACCCTTTGGTGGATGGACAAAGCGGCATTCACGAGCTTATGGTATTGGAACATCATTGTACGACTGTGATCCAGTTACTAAATGTACTTCTGGAGATCCAGTGGCGGACGTCTATGCAGTGGTCGCTGGAGAAAACAATTGTATTTTGGCATTAGCCGATGGGGTAAATTGGGGCGAAAAGTCAAGACTTGCTGCCCGTTGTGCTGTTGGAGGGTGTCTACAATATCTAGGCAATCATTTGCACACAGCAAACACAACTCAGGATATTATGAGCATTCTCCTGAAAGCATTTGAGCATGCACAAGATTGCATCATTAAGAAAAATGCAACAATGACAACCCTTTGTGTAGCTGTTGTTTGTGAACTTGAGGCTAGCAGCAGATGGGGACTCTGTGTCGTCAACGTTGGCGACAGCCTTGCGTTTACGTACAAAACAAATAAAGGGGTACAGGAGGTGACCATCGGCTCACACTTCGACAGTGGGGAAAGGGACATGCGATGCCCTGGAGGATCGCTTGGCCCTGTAGATGGATACAACCCAGACTTGAGAAATCTGACATTCTCATTTACCATTCTCAACCAGGGAGACATTGTCTTTCTTACAAGTGATGGCGTCTCAGACAACTTCGATCCTGTGATTGCACAGTGCAGACACTGTGAGAGCCCCACTTTAAGACACGCTAACAGCCTTGACACAATGCTGGACGAAATCTCAAAGAGTAAGAGTGAATTAGAAAAGAAAAGTGAAGGCAATACCATGAGTCGCAGCTGCAAAAGTGACAATGACATTCCACAGCATGGGACATATGACCTTCCTGTAGCAAGACACAAGAAGATGCTTGAAGGCATGACTGAGGTAATTGTTGATAGTGACAGGATTAGAAATTAAATAATCTCTTTGACAAAAAAGTTGAAGTTCTGTTAACGAATGTTCCCTGTTGGGGGTCACCTATTGTTGATTGCCACTTTGTCATCATGGTCCCGCATGGTTCCAAACACCTCTCCTAAGTGGGCATGTTTTCTGGTCTCAAAGGTGTCAACTTAAAAGAAATTAGTGTAAATCCTTACTATGTTCACCATAGTCTTCATTGTCTGAACTAAACATCTTTAGCAAGGAAATACTGTCAAGACTGTTAAGACACACCATCGGGGCTGTCAGCAACTGTCTATGCAGGCTAGTAAGGTGTCCAGCTTATAAAAAGTTAAGATATTGAAAGGTAAAATGACTGAAATTGGCTTAGAGAGGACCAACACAAGCTGTTCGTCTTGTAGGCATCTATAATTCTATGCTGTATAGTCCTGAACAAAATACCATTTCTAAATAAAGATTTTACCTTTACATGTACCTTTTTGTCTGTAAAGAAAACGCTTGAGCTACTGAGCACAGATAAAATAGCTTCTGCACACCCCCCCCCCCTCGTTAGAGCTTATTACCAACATTTAATATTTTAATTATATTTTTTATTTTGCTTTTCCCTGTTGGTGTAGGTTATCCAGAATGTAGGACTTGAAGATCATATATCAGCCATGGAAGTATGTGCGAAGCTTCTTTCACATGTGTGTAGATGCACCGCAGAAAAGCGCTCTTTCCTTGAACAAGTCGACCGTGATGATCACAACTTGGATGTGTCAAACAAGGAATTTCGCAGAGCAAGAGACAGAGAAATTTCCCGGCACATGCGCGAGTTGCCAGGCAAACTTGATCACGCTGCTGTTGTGGCATTTGAGGTCGGCCACTTTTCCCAAGAACCGTTGAAGCTAGTGTCAGCAGGTCAGGCCTATGGCAAACGTAGACGTAGCCTATTCAATGACATCATGTCTGGATTAAGGAACACTGCCAATAGGAGAGCATCAGATGGTGGATTGGACCAGTACGAGTTGGGTAGCAGTAATGACTCATATACTGAGCTTTACTCGTTATTTGGTAGCTAACAATACTGTGTAACAAAGTCACTGAGAAACAATGGGCTAGGGTGGGGTGGGCCGGGGTTTTCCCAGGAACGATGATTGATTCAAATATCTATACCTCCCCCTGGGAAGGGGTTTCTTCATACATTTCTTTAACATTTTTAGCCTTTGAGAACACTCCCACTTCCAGGAATTACCAAGCCCTTCTTTAGGGGTAAGTAGGGAGAACTACAGTGGTACATATTAAAACTCGGTTCAGATCGATACCTTACACTGACTTAACTATTTGAACCTGATTAACTGGTTTATTCTTGGAGATAGATTATTTTATTTAGTAATACCAAATGTAAATAGCTAATAAAAATATTAAAATTTATTAATTTTACAGAAAATCACTGTACACAATTAATTATAACAATTTTAAGTACTCGGAGCTTACATACAATTTAAGCTTTTAATTAATTAGCAATAGTTAGAAGTCAGACTTAGATTGCCATTTACTGACTTTTATGTAGCAGAGCTACAGTAAATGTTTTTTTAATACACAGAACAGTGGGTCTTTCATATCCAGGCTGATTCATATGTGTATATGCACTAGTGTCATGGACATGGCATTCCAGTTTTCGTTTTACACAACAAAAAAGAGATTTTGTCATTTAGCAACATGAAACAACACAATAACAATCATTAACAATAAACAGCCATTTTTGTTAGTAAAAATTCTAGAATTATGCTACATCAAAACAGATCTCAGTGAAATAATTTCTAATTGGTTGACCAAAGCTGTGCTCTAAGAAAAATTACAAGAGATCCAGGGCTTATATGAAAAAAAAGTAAGCTTATCTGGTCGCCCAAAGGCAAAAGATGGTCGTCTGAGGCACCTAGGCACCCTTTGAGAACAGCTGTTGATGAACCATCAAACAGATACATTGTAACTTTACAATAAGCCAGAAAGAGGAGTAGGCATTATCATCGTTATATGGTAATGTGTCACAAAGACTGGGAACTACCAAAATATGCACAAAAATTAATTTAATTATTGACTGTGGCATATAGACTAGTTGCTTTTTGGGTGAGAAAATTACAAGCTAAAAAAAAACAACAAAAAAACAACAACAGTGAAAAGAATGCTTACTGAAAAATACATAAAGATAATGAGCAAATTGGCAAATTTAAGTTCACATAAATATCGCTGTTTGCAGCAAGCAAAATGTAAGTGAGTACAAACTGGCTAATTTAACTTTTCTTATTAACCAAGCTTAGTTGGCCTGTATGGAAGAATCTTGAGTCAAGATCGACTGAGCGCAGTTAATAAGAGCTAAATATCGACTCCTGGACGTACATGTACAAGCAACCCTCACTTTTAGTCCATCGAGCATGAAGCAGTAAATAACAAGTGGGAAAAATAGTCTGCATTCATTGGCAGACTGGTGGAAAAAGTGGGAATGACTCACTTCCAGAGTTTGTGTGGCCATTTTTTCACCTGTGCTTGTTTTTGGTTCATCCTCAACAGCCTAAAAAAGAGGGGCTGCTCTTAACCTACTCCGGGACTTGAAGGAGCTGCATCGTGATATTTTGAGTAATTTCTTGGACAACCTAAATTACCCTTAAAATGTAGAAAACATAAAAATAATAGTTTGGGAAGGAAGAAAAACACCAAAGGAGTGCTACTAAACCAAAAAGGAACAAGGATGGCTGAGGATGGAATAGATTGAAACGGATTGGAATTGACGATTTTGAAAAAAAGTTAGGCACAAACGGTGACGTAGCTTCTTTAGTGAGAGGTGCTGCTAAGCAGTACACTCGTACTCAACCGACTGACCAGTTTTAGTGTTTTAAGTCTTGCTAGCGTTTTTTGCTAGTAAGTGCTTTTGATCTGCATTTAATTGCATAGTAGTATTTAAATCAAGCTGTATATGTATGACTTTGCAGATAAAAATGAAGGAAAGTGTATTGTTATTCTAGTTTAGAAGGAAAAGAAAATTTTATGTATTTTTGTTCACAATAAATCTTAATTCAATAAGAGTGCCATTAATTCATATTTTGGTATAACATAAATTAAAAAGTATAAATTAAAATAATTACCACAGATCATTTTCACCCTATGGGTGCTTTACAATTATTATAGACACAAAAATTATTAGCATAAAGATAGTGATTATTTTTATTACGGTAATATTTATTTTATAAGAAATTGTTTTTGATTATAAAAATGATGTGAGGTTGTATGCATGAATCTTTAATAAATGAAGTCCTTTTGGAAAAGAGGCAGCGATAGTTATACAGGAATTATTGTTTCAATACAGATCATCCTTTTCATACCATTGACCTAATTTCTAAGTATAATGTATTGTTGGTTGCAAATTGACTCCTGCAGTTACAAAGTTCTCTGTATGTATTGCATGCCTATGATACTCAGATACTATTATGATACTTTGCACTGGTTCAGTTTGTTATTATCAATCTGGAAATTTTCCCAGCATAGAATGGAGGTAATATTTTTGTACAATGTTCACCACTTGAGTGCCTTTTAGTGCACTACTGTGAAATATGAGGAAAAAACCTCTTCTCCTTCATTAATTTCTTGAACTGAAACTAGAGTGACCATTCTTAAGAAAGCATTTTCAGCAACAATATTACCGCTGCTGTACCAAACATTTGGAAGATGTTTCCACAGTACTGGAGCAATACTTTGGAAAGGGATGTCCAGTTCTTGGTAGGCGACATTAGCTTGTGTGGTCTTTGTCCTGTTATTGACATACTGTCCCACGGCAAGTGGGTTTACAAGTTCATCGTCAAGCCAAGTTGTGTCACAAGGGAGATATGGTCCAATTTGATCACGTCCGGAATTTGATCTGTAGAGAAATGAGAAACTTCATGCTGTCAATTTGCTGTCTTTTCAATTTTGCTGTGAAATTTGAAAAATAACTACCCATCCCAGGCCACTCCCCCTCCCAACCCATCCCCCCCCCACCCCCCAAAACATAAGCTCTCAAAATCAATGTTATCATCATCATCATCTTTATTTAAACACAGTAAATACTTCAAATTTTTGAACATAATGTAAAGTAAAATGTTCTGAAATAAGGCCCTTCACACGCATTACATTCCTGTATGTGCACAAGACTGCCATGCCAGTTTCTAACCCAAAATTGTTCTTTACCTGTAAATAATTTTAGACAGCCCTTTGTCATTACCGTCAATAAGAATTCCATCAATGCAGCGGAAGATAAATGGATTTGCAATTGATTGTATCAGGATAGGTTCGAAAGGCCAATAAATGGTTCCTGCAAAAAAAAATATTAAAGCTGGTTTCTCTGACAAGAGGAAACAACATGACTGAGGGCAGGGGTGGTTGGGGGAGGGAGGGGAGAGGGGAGGTTTCCCTGCCATTTTTTAAGCATAAAGGTAAACTGGTTCAGTACAAAATTAGTCAAAAAAAAAGTAGCCAACTTTTCTGAGTAAAGTAGAGTGAGATAGCTGATACTTTTCGTTGCCGTTGATGCTTATTGAAAGTGCTGGTTTTAAGAGGTGTTGGATACAATGTATGCCCAAGAACAACAAAAATCACAGTGCAGCAATTTCCTTAAAACAAGAATTGTATAAGGGGATGATGGTAATGGTAATGGATTTGTATAGCACATTTTCCATCTATATGTTCAAATGCACTTTTACATTTCTAGTAAGGGGTGAGATTGGACGTCCGCATGTTGAGGCACCTATAGCAACTGCTATCAGTCCATTCATGATCTCACCTCACCCACCCAACCCATGAGTACATATGCGAACAGACCAGACCACAGCACTGGGGATATTACGTGTACATTGATGATCACTAAATTCTTGTAAGTAACTTAAAAAGAAATGTATGGCAGTGGGTAGGAAGAAATTAAATTTCAATCATACCTGGATATAAAGCTACTAGGCTCTTTGCTGGGACTGATCCTTTGGTGACAAACACACCTCTTCCTGCTCCAGGTATGGTGCTATCAAGTCTCTTAATTTCATAGCCGAGAGCATTGTACATGACTCCTGAACATTGCTTGTTCTTTGGAGATTGTGCTTCATCGTCGTGAAGAGCGTGTAGTACAGTTAAGAGAGACTCCAGAACTTTAGAATCTGGGACTGTCTTGTCTTGATCGCTGGAGCGAACCTCTCGCACTGTTCTAGTTAATGAGCACGCACATGAGCAAGAATGAATATCCTGTATTTTCTCGATTAAATGCAGGACCCTAATTATAAGGGCCCCTACAGAGGACACTAGAAATTTATAGGGGGGGAGGGGTTTAAAGGCTGCAATTTCCGAGGGGAGGACGACTCCAAGTGAAGCTTCTATTCCAGAAGGGGGAAGAAACACTAGAAAACATCGAAAGCAATGTACTGTACTTTTGATTTCAAAGTATCGTTTATAAAAGGGGAGAGAGAAATAATACTTTAAACTTTTATAGCATTCACATACCTGTAAATGAGTTGTACTCTTCATAATTAAAGACTATTTGGATTTTCCTTGGGGTAGAGTGGTCCATGTTTAACATATTATGGAAATTCCTGGGGGTGGAGGGTCCCTGAATGACCCTTTGGAATGGAAATTCCAAAGGGTGGGGGAGGGGGTGCAAACCAGAAAACCCTCCATGGATCGGAGAGGATATGGATATTTTCTGGAACCACACATTGTATCTTCTTTATTTAGGAGTCGTTAGCTGAAGTTACTGTTTGGTGTTTTGTATTAGCTCTTGTCTACCGGTACACGAGCACAGAACCAAAATTTACACCCCTAGGGGGAGGGGTGACTCAGTAAAATTCGGGCGAGGGTGCTGCTCCGCTGTAATCTCGTACCCAGATCTCACTCTGTCTTGAACGAGATTAGCTCCGCTGTAGAAACCACAGAACAACACCTGAAAGCAAGGGCTGAAGGGCTGACTTAGTTAAGCTATAGACCATCAAGAGCTTAGAATATACCTGTTTCTGAAGTTTAATGCGATCCAAGGCACAAATCGGTAGCGATAACTTCTCCATTTTTCTATCCATTTCCTGTAGACCATATTCAAGTCAAACTGTCCGCCATGTTTAAAGGGTTTCTTTATCGAAGTATTTGGTCAGCGGTTGCAACTCGGTCCAGTCTTTCGAAGTCAAAAACGACAAATCACCACAAATTACACATGGCGGATCGAGTTTGATGCAACAGAAAGTTTTATTTTGGTATTGTATTCTTTACGAGAAAAATGCCCAAAGTTAAAGCAGCCAAGAAAAGTAGAGAGCATGGCGAAAACAAAGTGTATCAGCAAAGTACGTTTTCATTTCTTTTGTCGATGTTGTTTTGATGTTCAAAATTGGATGCAGCTGTTGTGAATTCAATGAAATTTGATTTTGTTTCCTCTTCTCAATGGCTTGATTAATCTCAGCTCTGCAGTTCAAAACGGAACATGGCCAGCATATTTTAAAGAATCCACTAGTCATAACAAGTCTTGTCGAAAAGGTTGGTTCTTTGTTGTTGTTTGCTGTTTCTTTACATGCAAATTATAGACTGTTACAGTAAAATACATGTATGGCTTCAAAGCTTGTATGATAGAAGTTAACAGACCAGCATAAGATAAGCCTCGTATATGCCTTAGACTATGATCGTATTCAAGTGTATCACACTTTTTGTTCCCTGTGCCATTATGGAAGCCTACATATACATGGCCAAGGGACCAATGGGGGAGGTGGGAGTGTGGGCATAGGTGGGGGATTTGACAGTTGTCATCGTCCCGTAGGGTGGAATTTTGACCGTTTTAATGGCTTTTCTAGCAACCTGTTGTTGACTTTTAGTGACTCTTTTGGCCATCTACAATTTGCCCTGGAGCCAGGCATTGGAACAAAAACTCTCAGCTCAGTTCAAATCCCCCACCTATGCCTGCACTCCCCCCCCCTCCGCAGGATTTACATTGATAGGTGCATAACAATGAGAGATTTGTACTTTACAGGCAGGCTTAAGGTCCACAGATACTGCTTTGGAAATTGGTCCTGGAACAGGAAACTTAACAGTAAAATTGTTAGAGCGTGTTAAAAAGGTAAGGCAGACTTTGTTCAACTTACTGATTGACCTACAGTATCTCGCAATGTGTGGCTTCATAGCTCAGTTGGTAGAGCATCGCATCCATATTATGCAGAGGTCACAGGTTTGAATTCCGTTAAAGCCCAATTGCTAAATTGGAAATTCACTGCAATGATCTTTTCTCATTTTCATAAAAGAGTTAAATAGGCCATTTTGTAGTTCGCTTGAGCCTCTATTTCAAGGCGAGTCTACAGTAAGTACAAAGTCTTTGTGATGAAAATGAGTTTTCATTCATATGGAAAGCAAAACTAATTACCATCACAAAACTTTCGCCCTTAGACTCGCTTTGAAATTGAGGCTCAAGGGAACTCGGAATGGCCTGTTAAATTTAATGCTATTTTCATTTAGGTCATTGCTTGTGAGGTGGATCCTCGCATGGTTGCCGAACTTCAAAAACGAGTCCAGGGAAAGTAAGTGAACCATCTGCTATTTCACCACAATATATCCAGATTTTTTTATAAATAGTGACAGGAAAAACTCAGTTCTATCTTTTGATTAAACCTTGTTTAATTAGGCAGCCATTTTTATTTTTATGTTAATTCACTCTCAGATTACTGTATATATCCATGTTTTAATTGTTTTGTGTGTTGTGCTACTGTAGCTCTCAAGCATACAAGCTTCATGTGATGGTTGGTGATGTCCTTAAAACAGATCTACCATATTTCGATGTATGTGTAGCGAATCTTCCTTACCAGGTGAGCAGTTCTCCTCAAATAAAGGGAAATAGTCACAAGGATTTTTATAGTTTTTTGGGTCATTTCTACAAGAATCATTGTTTTCTGTCTCTTATTGTGCTCAAAAAATTAATGCTCCAACAGACTCACCAAAACGAGTTCAAAGGAATTCTAGCAGGGAAAGCAGACCATAATATTTTCTGGGCAATTTTTAAATGCGTAGCTTACATGTAAAACTTTGAAAAAATTGGCGAAGTTTTTCAGATTAAAATCCATTTCCATCCTCGTCGTCTGTGACAGCATACAAGAATCAATAGTTTCAATATAGTACTATAGTCTTCGACAACAAAAGTAGACCATTATTATTAGGTTTCCCTTGCTGCATCGACCTTTTTAAGCTTTTTAAAAATATCCTTTAACAGTGTGACAATGCCCCTTTAGCACATTACTGTTTTGAGAATGATGGGCAGCGGGGCAGCAGCCTCGCCTGCCACCAGTTTGGCCCATGTTTGATTCTTAGGCCTAACATCATGTGGATAGAGTTTGTTGTAGGTTCTCTTTCCCCACAAAGAAAAAAATGGCTACCTTCTGCTACCATAGTGGGCAATAGCAATATTTATATCATGTTCTTTTTTTCACAGATTTCATCTCCATTTGTTTTCAAGCTTCTTCTTCACAGACCATTTTTCAGGTATACAGTACACAGGGATCTTGGCTATCAGTTTTTCCATTGTTTTTATTCAGCCTATTAAAGTGAAAAGTTTGCATACTTTTAAGCCTAGTGGCCCATGAGGCCGGAGCTTTTCCCGGTTACCTTAGCATGAAATGGCAGAGAGGCAGAGACTATTTCTGCTCGCCCTGGGTGGTTACCTTCCCCACCCCCACCCCACCCCCCCAAAAAAAAATAATAATAAAATCAATCAACTCTCTGGTCTTCCACACATAAATTTGTGGGTTTGCTTGTTTCATTTTTAATTAACATATGCAACACTGTACGTGTACATGTAGGTGTGCTGTGCTAATGTTCCAGAGGGAATTTGCTCAGCGTTTAATAGCTAAACCTGGAGACAAATTATACTGTCGCCTGTCAATCAACACACAGTTGCTAGCCAGAGTGGATCATCTAATGAAGGTACATTTCTACATATAGAAAATAAATAATAGTCTGGACAGTTTTTTTCCTCAAAGCTCAGATATACACTGTATAATCACTTGGATCATTCTACAAAGCATGAAAACTTGGAATGAATACATGATTGTCTTAACTACCATAATTAGTAATTGCCATAAGTAAATGTCCAATGATTCTTGAGCAAAGCTCTGATTGAGTTTTGTCAAGATCATCTGAAATTGCAAAACTACACACTGTAAGCTTGACTTTTCTGACCGATAAGTTTGTCCAGAGATATGAAGGGGCTTCACTTGTATGCAGATTAACACGTTTTAAACAATTTGACAGGTTGGCAAAAACAATTTCCGCCCTCCTCCAAAAGTAGAGTCAAGTGTTGTCAGAATCGAACCCAAAAACCCACCACCGCCAGTTAACTTTAAGGTAAGAAGCAGCTTTTATTAACAGTTCTGTGTTCCCTGCTGTTTGAACGAGAGAGCGTTTGCTAATGTGATTCATATTGCCTTTGCTTCACTTCTTCTTAGGAATGGGATGGTCTTGTTAGAATTGCCTTTGTACGAAAAAACAAAACACTCAATGCTTGTTTCAGGTATGTCTTAGACTTCTCTTTTAGTGCAATGTGTATTTAGAGCTGACCACTGGAGTGTGAATTCATCTCTTTACGTGATCAATTTTCGCCTGTTTGGACGTTTGACATTCGACGTGAAGCAGTTCGAAATTGGTGACGTAGCATTTGATTGGCTTTGAATTTTCACGTGCAAATAAGAACCAATTGGAGACACTACACGGATCTGTGATGAAGTAGCTTTACAGTGCTGTGTACAGGGTCTCTGGTTGATTGTTGCTAGGTTTCGAATTTTCGCGCGCAAATAACAACCAATTAGAGACGCTGCATTTGAGTTACGTCAACATTTGGGAATTTAAATTTGGGTGCTGAGTACGCAAAGAAAATGGTCGTTCTTCGAAATTGTTCTCATTCTATTAATAATACTTTTCTTTTTTCACAGTTCACGGGCTGTTACAGAAATGATGGAGAAAAACTACAAGATTCACTGCTCACTGAAAAATATTGTAAGAAGTATAAAATACTGAATTTAATGTTTTTGAATTTGCAATTTATTAGCATGATGGAACGCCCAGGCAGAGGTTTTTGAAAACAGTTGCAAACCGTGCGGTAATATCGTTCAAAAACCGTCGTTTACGCTTTTATCATGATTGAAGACATTTTTCTGGTGTTATTAAAATTTCACTTTGGAGAGCTGGTAGAGGAAGTATACGAATTCTCTTGTTTCCAGCTTTTTTCTACAAGTTTATACGCTCAGCTGACAATTTATCACTTTATTTATGATCTTGGTGTTTCAGACGGTCGACGAGGGATTTGATATTAAAGAGAAAGTCCAGAAATTATTAGAAGAGAGTGGTTATAACAAAAAACGAGCTCGTACGATGGACATGGATGATTTTCTTGGGTAAGGACTTTTTACTGTCCAAACCGGTAGCGATTGATGACTATCCATTGAAGCGCCCATTGGGTGTTTGAGGTGAAATTTACCTTCGTTTGTAGATTTTCTAAGATTTAGAAATTAAACCATTTGACCTAGTTTCAAAGCTTGAGATTTCTGAGATAAAATTGCGCGCTTATCTCTCGTTTGTCGCTAGTTTCTGTCAAATGATCAGAAATTTTCAGAAGCTGGCGTGGCGCTGAGGTTGAAGATTAAAACTCTAGCTTTTGCTCCTTTTTTTTCTTTCATTTTCAGACTTTTGCACCTCTTCAATTCGAACGGGATTCATTTCACGTGAAGAAATCTGGAGAATGCCGATCTTTGTCTTTTGTACATTAACACGAAAAGAACAAGTCTTTTCCAGAAATGAACATGTATTTTTAGAAGGCCTTTAATAACTCTCGGGATCTTTGAAGGCTGTTGTAGAAGTATTGTCACTTGTCAGTAATGCTACATTTCCGATATTTGACAGAGCGAAAGGGCAAACATTTAAAATGGAAAGTTTCGTACACTTTCCACCCGTAATGGCGGACTAAAAAAAACTAAAAACCTTTATGTACGTTTAACCGAAATTAAACGTATCAACGAAAACAATTTTCTATTTAACAATTAGACTACGAGCCCGAGTTTTCTATGAGCGAATAGTGAACGAGGCGCAGCTGAGTATTTTCCCACCCCAACCTTCACGTCACACAAGGCCAGACCAAAACGCAGGGAACTCCGTTCTCCTCAGTTATTTTAAAACCCTTAGTGTTGGTCCGGTCTGAGAATCGGCCACGAAACTTCACGCATAGGAGGCCCGAAGTTCAACAGCGCAGGGTATCACTGCTTTTGCCCCTTCCCATCGCTCCCTGCGCTCACGCTGTTCGCTGGCTTAGGCTTCCAGCTCCCGCTCGCGTTTTCGTGCTCAATCCCAGTCTCCTTTCTCGCCGCTTTGCGCTAATAAAAGAGCTCGGAGTCTAATTGTTCATTGTATCTAGAGATATGATCGCTCTGATAGGGGATGTAGCAGCTCTCGTAAGGTCTCACATGAATGGCTCGATACCCTGCGTGAAAACAATAGAACAAACGACAGGAACAATGCCCCTAGCCCCTAAAACAATAGCAACTGCTACCAGTAGAATTACAAGCTTACGAGAGCTGCTACAATACCGGGGATAGCATGAAGGTAAAATCTAAATTCACTTTTAAATCGACGTAAACCTTGGCGTAATAAACTCCCAGGGGAAAGAGCAAGTGGTGAGGGGAGAACTATGTGGTTTAGGCCGGCTTGTTATCCCTACTTTTGCCCTGTAGATTGAGTCTATTACGTCACGGACGGGAATGATAAACAACACGTATCCAGACCAATCGAAGAAGATTATTTTAATTCAATTTAAAAAGTGATATTTACTCCCAGAAAGACAAAATCGTGCAGGAATGCAAAAACAAAGTTTGTAAGTCAACTTAATATCAAAAACAAGTTGGCAGAGAATTTACCAGGGTTATCGATCATGGGTTTTGAGGCCAAGTTTGATATCGGCCCCTTCTTTAAATATCATCGCGCTCGCTAGAAAAATACATGGCATTAACGACCGATACGCTTTTAAAATAGACACGCCGTCTTTTCTCGAATTGCCACCTACCAAGCCCCTTGAATAAAGGATACGTCCACAATAAGCCGCATAAATTTGAAAATGGTGTTTTCTCGAAAGCGGATAAAATATTTTCTGTCCACACACCGCAGTTTTCAGTTGTTCGGCAACGGGAACGTCGCTAAACAAAAGGTTTAATGAGCAGAACAATGGCTTTGCACGTGCGTTATAGTTCGTGGTACATTTCTTTGCCGTCCTCTGCAAAACAACAACGTGAAATGACCAAACTCCGCGTTGTCTGCACAACGTGAACCACGAAGGCTAATTGTTTAAATTTCTATTTCGAATTTATCGCTGAGTTCCTGATTCAGTTTAGAGATAGTTTTGACAGTAAGAAATAGACTAAATGACTTTAGAGTATCGAGAGATTCGTAGGTAAAATATAAATTCATTTTTAATCTACGTTTTTCTCGGCGTCGCCGTCGTGGTTTCTCAAACTCCTTATTGAAACGCTGCGTCACCAGAAAAGCTTAAAAACACGCTAGAGCATGTACACACAGCCTGAGCGACTTTACTTGTGGACTGTTTTAATGTCAGCGTTTTCAAATTTATCCACTGGAGAGCGCTTTCAAAAATTTCCGTTTTCGGTGACCGAAAACGTCGTTTTATAGTGTGAACAGAAGAAATAAAGTTGCGACAGTTTCAATTTTGCAGAAATCGTTGACTTGCCTGTCGCTTTATTCTATTTAATTGAGCAAAAAAAGAATATCGCTTTTTCAGCCTTAAGAAACGTTCAGGAAATTAGGTAAAATTTCGAGGCATTTGTTCACGCCAAAGGAGTTGGACTAATGGAGAGATCGTAGGACATCAGGTTCACTACTGGAGCAGCTTTAAACAAATTTTCTTGTGCTGTGTTGCTCTTGTTAAAGATACGTGTTTACTGCATACTTGCATACTTGAACTGCGTATTTGCGTACTTGAACTGTCAACTCAGTGCAAAACGATGGCGCGGAGATTACAGAAATGAGGAAAAACCCCTCTTCACACAGGTCATGGTATTTGAGGCGATGAAACGCCTGGAGTAATTACTTAAAGGAACCAACGATATTTTGAGTTATTTCTTTGACAACCTAAATTACCCTTAAAGTTAGGAAACCTAAAAATAATAGTTTGCTAAAGAAGAAAAACACCAAAGGAGTAATACTAAACCAAGAAGGAACAAGAATGGCTGAGGATGGAGAAGATTGAAACGGATTGGAAATAAGGATTTTGAAACATTTAGGATAATTTTTTCAAAGAAAAAGAACTAAATACTTCAGATGTCACTAAAACTGATAATGGTTGGTCAGAAACTGAAATAGTGACACGTCCAAACAAACTCAAACTTAGTTCAGCTTAATTTTAAATAAACGTGGCCTGCCGTAATCGTCAAGAAATCAATAGAATATAAATCTTTCTTACTGAACTACAAAGATAACTATTAAAGGTTAGAATTGATATGATCACTGCTTATAGAATATATACACTGTTCAATTCCTCTGAAAATCAATTTGCCGAATTACCGGCTCATTTAGACCGCGTCACTGCACCCTGACGGGACGAATTTTCTCGTAATCGAACAAGCTGGCACGAGTATATGTGAAAACAGCTCATAAAGCTCATCGATCCTTTTTTTCTCTCGAACAGTTTAATCTGTCGTAATTCTAGTGGAATTGAATAAAGTCAAACTTAGACTCAAATTATATCACGTATGTTCTAGACCCAGATATTTCAAACACGCTTGTTCTTGGCTGACCGGCTGAGAATGTCAACGTCAATGCCTAATGCTGACCTGTGCCATATTCTAGAGAAACGAAACAATTTTAATCGAGTATTAATTATGGCAATCAATACTACATCAAAATTGTCTAGTCTCACGCGAACACTGAGTCAGCCGTCATGGTGGGGCAAAATGGACAAATGACTCCTGTCTCTTGTAGTAGGACAAATATTTATTAGACGATTCACAGCTGAAAAAGGAAGTATGACAGCCCATTCAAAGCAGACAAGGAGCTAGCCTTCAATGCGATTACGTAATATCATTTATCAAATTTAAAAAGTTAGTACTTTTGATTGACTATTTTCATTACCATAATTATGCATTCTGGCACAACTTCAGAGAGATTTTCCGATCTTTTATTTCTCAGTAAAAATAATTAGTGTCAACACGATCTGAAACTCAGCATTCATTTTTTTGTCTGAAAATAGCAGGATCTTGTCTTCTTGACATGTTTTTGTATTGTACATCAAACATGACACGCGACCAAGAAACGTATCTGCATAAGAAATTGAAATTATCTAAGTTCTTTAAGGCTAGGGTCAAACGTCGAACTAATGTAAATGAGCAAAAACAATGGACCAATTCCGATATATTAAAATTCTAACGTGGCGCCGAGGCTTAGGGGAATGAAACAAAAGAAATTATTTATTCCTCCCTAAGCCTCGATGCAAAATTAATCTTTTGTTTTATTCCCCCAAGCCTCGGTGACATGTTAGAATATTAATATATCGGAATTGGTCTATTATAGCTTTTGCTCATTTACATCACAGTAGGTTCGGCTCATGTGAAGTTCGACGTTTGACACTTGTAAATAATCAGTCATCGTATTTCAAAACATGAATACATCATTTAGTTCACATGACATTTAGGAATAAAGAAGATTCCCGTCCGTCATTTGCTTGAAAGTTAATTTTATTTATCTCCAAAACAAAAAATCAAAACGACGCGAAAATTGTTATAAAGATATAAGATAACGTTCATTGAATCTCCAGAATGTATTTTCATTCAACAAAACGTGTCTTTATAGGATAAGTAGTTAACGGCGGTCTGTTTGGATGACATCACGTAGGTTGCATTGAAACAAGGAAAGGTATTAACCTGGAAGGGAATTGAGAATTTAAAGAAACCTTGTCGGGTATCACCGAAGTGAAATGCTGGCGTCAGTGGTTTTCGGAAAGCTTGTGCTATTTTGCTATTGGATAAACCAGGATCGGAAACTCTTCGAGTATTTCCGACGACAATGAACGACAACGAGTATGATCAGTGTCAATCGTTCTAGTCTTTTGGCTGGAAGAAGTTGTTTCTGGAGTAAAATTAAAATAAAATAAATAGATCACTTTATTTAAGTGTCAATGTATTTCGTCATTTATCACTGCTGTGCAAATTGAGGACATTGGAAATAAGGAAACAAATATTGCAAATGGGACAGAAAGTTGATAAAAAAAACCCAACTGGCAGGAGACAGACCAGTCGGATGAAACATCAAATCCGTTTTCAGTGGCAGAGCGGAGGACTTGAACCCGGGAACTCCAGAAGTCAAGTCCGGCGCCCTAACCGCTATGCCACGCTCACCGCCTGTGCGTTTGTTCTTCGTAAATCGTCGGCAATCAGAACCCAAATGCACCGGGCTGAGTCACCACCAAATACAGCTGCATTTCGTTTATACCTTGGCTCAAATGCATTGCGGTGTTTTGCAATTAAGGCGAGGCGTTTTATACCGCTCAATTGCAGGATATTGCATTCTACGTTAAATGTTTTAACGTTTAGTGTTTTATTAAAGAAAGAGACATAATTTTTTTTTTTAACTTGGCATCACCTCGTCCTTGGTATTCCGGGCTTTTAGCCTCTAAGGATAGGATCGGTCTGGGCAATATCGTTTAGCTTATATTCCCCACGACATCCCTCAAATGTTTAGTTTCATTGTGCATTTTTCCTGTTTCAAAACCAATGAACGAATCTTGTTTAAAACTGTTAGCTAACAACAGTAAAGAAAAATTATAATTTTATTAGTCTGCTTGTATTTTCTGCTCACTGTAGTTATTTCATCTTTCCTTCCTAATTAGTGTGTACCTGTCATCGCGTACCAATTTAAAAGTAGACTTCTTCAAGATGAGATCAATATTAATTAATTGGCTTTCCTTTGATCTACACGAACTCTCAGTTCCTAGTAATTTTTCATCCAGTTTTAAGTGGCCTTCGTCATTTCCGCTTCTACTGCCCATCTTTGTTTGGCTTTTAATTTAGTGTTGTGCAAAACGTACTGGCTTAAACGAATCTTTACTTGTCTTGCACTGAAGCACAAACATACAGATAAACAAACACCACTCATTTCTCTGGCTTGTTTGAACTAATTGATAGAAATAACAACGTACGCCTCTAAAAATCCAAACGTCAAACTGTTTGTAACTATTCTCGAGTATCTTATCAACTGAACAGCCTGACAACGCAGTTATAGCCCGATCGTGCATTTAACCAATAACAGACCGGGTAACTAGTAACCACCAATCGGGAGTGGATTTCCATTCCCGGAAACAGACACTTTTCAAAGTTCGGCTTTGTTGACCGAAAGAGACATATTTATAAGCGTGGTTTCCTTGGTTTATACTGAAACAGGCAAAACAATTGAAGTTTATTTTAAAACAGAGCGACAAAAGGGCTTTTGAATACCTCCTCAGAACTGTCAGAATTTCCATTTTTCTTCATTTCACAATCAACTTGATAACTATTGGAGCAAAATGTGTTTAAACGTTTCTGTCTTCAGCTCTAACCTTTCCAAAGCTATTTTTAAGAGAATCTTACATCATTTTCATTATAGATTACCTATGATTTCATTACATGTAAATTTATAAGAGTGACCTTGGAAAAAAATTAATGGTTAAATACCCTTCTGATATCGACAAGTTTTCACGGATGAAGAAAAATCTAGTCAGATATCAAAGAAATATAATGTGGCTATTTAACCTATGTTCTGTTTGAACACCGCAGTGGAATAAGTGGCTGTATATCATGCAATAAAAAACATATCATTACAGAAGGTAAATAACCAAATGGTTGTTATGGTATGCCATGCCATAACATGAAGAAAGAGGATTTTGTTGTCCTTGTCTAGTGCTATGGGTGTAACCCAGCCGGAAACCGCATGGACGAATACGAACTTCGATCACGTAATGGTTTTGTGGCATTAATGATCCTCTTTCAAATGACCTTTCTTAACTGATGATAATTACCAAGACGGCTAACATGAGGTTCACATGCCAAAGATATTGAAATCACGTATTGAAAGATATTGTTCGGATACGGGTCGTTTCACCTATTTTTGAACTCACTCGTTAACCAACCAATTAGTTTATGTGTTAGCTCGTTTTACACTGTTTTGTGGATCGTGTGCTACTGTTATCGGTTAAAGAAAGAAACAGTTTTCGTACGGATGTTACAAAAGGATTTCTTATCAACAAATGCTTGGAGAGTTATCTTTGGCATTCATATTCACGGAATTGCAACTGATTTAACTTGTGTGTCAACTTGCCCGGCGGGCTTACAGAGGCTACCCAAATACGGAGGGCCGACTAATTGTGGGGCTGATTGAAATAGCAGAAAATTAACCGAGGCTTCCATTGACAAGCGTGCAAATGGGTAGAACCAATCTGCAAGTTTGTATTTATTTGTGGATGATGTCTACCACTACGACAATGTTTGCAGGTACAGCTTCTGCTGCAGGAATTACACAAAACGGTAAGTATACGACTACCTTTTTTGCATTATAATTTGTCTCACGTCTGAATTTGAAACACTTTCGCTGTAATTTACTACAAGCATGCTGAAATTTGAAAAGTTTGATGTACGTTGTAACATATTGGCGTTTGTTTTGAAACACTATTTAAAATACTGTAAATCACAGGCATGCTTTGGTAGTAAATAGTTTTAAATTTGCTGGTTATTTAAATCGTGGACATTTTAATCCCAAACTTCTTGAGAAAGCATAGATTGAGTATAAAATCGAGAATGTTATTGAGAGAAGTCGGTTTCAATCGAGGCCTTATCAAGCCACGTTATTGCTTGTTTATAACTATTTTTCTCAAGACATGACAGAAATTTGACCAAAAATTAATATATTGATTACAAAGATATAACATGAGACAAATGTCTGCCAATTTGCGATCAATATATTTGAATTGTAGCCTGATAGTTCTGTTTGTTACACTGCGTAGAAATGGGTTTTTAAGTATCTAGAATTTGTTGCGACTTAAGTATTGAATCAGCTGGATTTAATTTAACTGACTGTTCAACCAGAACTTCATTTCACCATGTCAGTGTATAAACTTCTCGTTTTGTTGCAACTAGTAAAATTATGTCAATGGATTATTTATTTCGCCAGGGATCTTGTAAAGTTTAGGAACAATATAAGAATATTTAAAGTTCTTAGATTGGGTTTTCCATATATGGAACTCATGACCTCGGCCTGTTATTTAAATCTTGATTTAAAATTTATGGACAAAGCTATAAATGAATACTTATAATTCCTTTAGGCAAATCAGCGCGAACATATAAACATGCAAAGAATAAACGAATGATTGATCATAAGTATTCAGGAATTAACAAAAAATACCGAATCGAGCCGATCGCTGTTTCACAAATAAAGAAATTCACTCAACTTCATAACAGTCCAATTGTTTTGACGTTATAAGATAAGTGGGCGAATTGAACTCGCCCAGAATTTTCAAAGTAAATTAATAAGGCCTTAACTAATCCTTTGCGACAAGACTTCCCTCCTGTATAGTCTTAAAGGCTCAGCGAAAAATCACAAAAATGCGGTGCAAAACTACACCGGATACTTGGTTGGTGGGTGTATGTTTTTTTGCAAAGTCTGGCGCTGTTAGGCTAAATACGAATTTGATCAACATAAAAAAGTTCTAAAAAAAGAGTTCGGTCGGCAAACCAATGGTAAAACTTTACTAGAGCTTGAAATAGCTTTAATTTCTACTAATATACGTCGCAGAGATTTACGATACGCAACTTAGCAGCTAACTGTAACAAGCTACTGGCTAGCTTGAAGTCACGAGAGCTCCTTCAGAAGCGGTATTTTTTACTACTAGATGAACAGTCTACTTTCAAGCGTCCCATTCATCTGCAACATGATCGAGACTGTATCGAAACAAATTATCAAACAGATACAACCCTCCCGAATTTTAAGAAAATAGCTTTATAAAGCAAAAAGAACCATGAGTTATTTATTTTAAAATGCCGATAAGATCGGTTAAATGTTGTCTACTATTTAAGAACAAAAAGGCACTTTTAAAGCGATAGTGTCAGCTAGCAGGTCGCGTACTTAAATAGCATAAGCTACTTATATACGCACGCATTATTAACTTTTGCTCACGCTAAAAGGACTTTCTCCAAACGAACCCAAGCTAGTTTAAGGAGACCAGAAATCTTTACAACCAAATTAAAAAAAAAAAGTTGAGAACGCATAAAATGGTGGGAAAAAAATTGGTGGAGCGAAAAAGTGATGAAAAAGAAATTGACCCAACTATCCAATGATTGGATCTCTCAGATTTCTGCTCTAATCAGACTGACTTTGTTGGAATACGCTTCTTTCCCATTGGTTGTTAGCTGGGTGCCATAGTGCCTAGATGGAATGTATGTAATGCATTCACGCAGTTAATTACATGTACTCAGAAAAGAATCACTTCAATTTCAGATAAATGTACTTACTTATCTTAAAGAACGAACCGAATTTCAAGCTCAAACCAAACGGCGTTCCTTTGCCTTTCACTTTCAGCCTTAGTATTTCTGTCAAACCTCTGTTTAATGTTAAAATCTAACAACGTCTACACGGATTTTTCCATTTCAGGTTCTGGAAAACCTCAAAACTGCTCTGCAGTTGCGTTTTCTTCAACGACCGTTTTGCTGACGTGGAATGCACCTGGCAAAAGCAGTGGAGTTCAGAGCAAAAGACATTTCTCGGTAAGGGAGGGTACATCACATGTAATCATAGTTACCCTCTCTTGAGTGAACCCTTCCCAATTCTAGAGAAGTTCAGTTTTAGTTTCGAACCGAAAAATTCCACACGCATATATATATGCAATCGTGGTTCTCGTATTGATGGTTTCTATCATGCCAACCGTGTACGTTTTTAGTTCGGAGTATATCGGGTCAAACCCCAGACGTGCCTTGATCAGGGTATATGACTGTTTATTTTAAAAAGCCAGATGCCATATTATTACTAACCGGGAAAACTGGACGTATTTTGATTGGTTCGAAGCTATGATCTAGCCTCTGATTAAAGGACACACACACAGATGACGTATGACGCTTCTATTTTGTTGCTTCTTTGTATAAAACAGATAGATTCCATGCTGCCGTGCGTCTGTTCAGTAATAGATCACAGATGACGTCAAAATGTGGAAAGAACGTCAGTGGCACACTCGGCTATCGCTTCGTGTGCCACTTTTTTGCTCTTACCACATTTTGACGTCATCAGTGATCTATTACTGGATAGACGTACGGCAGGATATTTGGCATTTTTAAACTACTTTTCTCTATGGCTGTGAATTCCTGGAAAGATCTTTCAAATTTAATATGCCGATGGCTTAGCTTAGCAGTTCTGGATGTTCTTCGATACGTTTTTCACTAACTTAGATACATCGTTGTTCTTTTCTAGATTCACTACAGACCGCTGTATTCCAAGGGTAAATTCAAGGTTCTTCGTGTCGGAGCAGTGTCTCACAAGCTGATTGAACATCTTGATGTGGTAACATATTACGCATTCAGAATTGTAGCCATGGATCACTCTGGAAAGCGCGATTACTGCGAAGTTTTAGCCAAAACAATGAGAGATGGTGAGTTTTAATTGAGACTGAAAGTTTTTTTCAAACTGGCTGTCGTCGTTTCGACGTATGAAATGACGCACGCGTGACAAGCTCCGTAAGTTTCGTGGTCTCTAATTATCTTCTCTTTCGGCCACAGCTCTCGACCTATGAGTGCGCGAGAATTTTCTCAGTTTCTTCATTACCACAATTTGTTCCATCGTTAAGTAAACATTTTTCATTTGTTTTTCAGCTCAGTTGTCTGTTCCTGTGCAAGTTAAAGCCATAGGTGGAGGTAGCGCTGGGGTTAGAGTGAACTGGACGGCTGTGAATCTGCAGGGATCCCAGCAAATTTATCGGCTGTTTATGGAGTGGAGGCATTACGAAAAAATCCATGTGCGATTACTCTGTGAAACAAACCATACGTCATGCATGTTCAAAGGAAAATTACCTTTTCCTAATCGCATGTATGTCAGCGTTGTGATTGTGAAACAATTTCACATGTACCAGGCGGGAAATATTCACTCCTACCCGGAAAAGAAGGTGTTGATTCCAGAAATCGGAAAGATGTCTAGTAAACCAGGTAATGAAAAAAGCGTGGTTTTCCCTTCAGCGTCGAGAGTAATTGCTTTGGTGTTTCGCTTCTACGCTTTGTGGTTGGTTTAAAAGTCTCGGGCCACTTTTTCAACCAATCAGAAATAAAACCTATCGCGACTCGCGATTTTCCCGCGCTTGCGTCGGCTACATGATTTGCTTAAAGTTTTGATTGGTTCGTTGGATTATCCACCTCAGTTGTGATTGGCCAGAGTGATTACTTCGGTTTTGACTTACAACACTCACTTTAAAATCGCTCTAAGCATCGTTTTTCTCCTAACAATAACATACACTGAAAGCAGCTAAGTGATTTGGAATAAAGGAAATCATCAAGATTCCTTGCGGACTGTAAAGCTTTAACTGTTTCCTTGTCTCTCCTTGACAGCTCATGTAGACAATAACACTCAAGTGCTGAAACTTTCAGTCGATAGTCTTGGCTGGGATTTCGTCGTCCTCTCATGGAACACCATAAATTCTGCAAAACCCGTATCGTACCGGGTCAACGGTAAAGGAGGAAATAACATCATTGACAAAATGACGTCAAATACGTCAGTGCTTCTCTCAGGTCTTGAGCAGCTGACCAGATATAAAGTCAAAGTCCAAGCTCAGAAAATGATAAATGGTACTTTACTCGCGACGGCTGTGATCGTTGTTAACACATTAGGTAGGTTCTGAGGGACATACGTGGTGCAAATAAGGTTAGTTTTAGGTTTCCTACGTTTTAAGGGTAAACATCCCAAAATATTGTGACGGAGCTTGGTCACATGAATGAAGTAATCTATAATTTGATAATGCATTTATTGTCTTCAAATCAAAGGAAACCCTTGATATAATCATTAACCAAGGAAAAAAACAGCAAATATATAACACTAAACCGAGAAGAATCAAGGGTGGCTTCAGATGATGAAGATTGAGAAAGATTGTAATTGACAAACTTGAAAAATCTAGGCCAAACATTTTCTAGATATGTCATCTGTAACAGAGCTCCTGTGTTGCGTATTGCGTTGTTGTTCCTTTGGCGAAACCTTTAGATTAGTGAGGATAAAACGCAGCTGCTTCGGCCAATAAGAGCTAGTTATTAATACAGTTCTCACAGTATATTTTGCTTTTCACTTTTTCTTGCAGATAAAGACGAGTGTACCGAAATGTCCGACATTTGTTCCGACCGATCAGAATGCGTAAACACCAAAGGAAGTTACTTCTGCCGCTGTCTTCCGGGATGGTCTGGTGACGGGACGACCTGCAAAGGTTTGTGGGATTCATAGTTAATCCTTCTGTCTTCATAAACAAGACAAGCAGAGTATAGAATAAAGAGCTTTTTACACCACATGGTATTATAGTTACGTTGGCTTGTTACAATGTAGCACGCCTGTTTGCAAACAGGCAAATCCAAACACAAAACAAACACAGGGCGTGAGCTTTTTATGGTACGTCCTGTAATCGACCACGAATTTCTTCACCACATTGTCAATTTGAGAACTAACAGCACCAAAGTTAAGACTGTAAACAGTTTGAACGGTTGAAGTTGTTGTTGAAAGTTTCCAACAAGCGAGCGTGATGGCGTCATACTACGTCATCATGTTTCGATGCATTTTTTGACCGTGACTATTAACCAATGAGCGCGCGAGAATTTCTGCAGTTATGGTAAAATTTAGTATAGCTTCAAAGTTTTAAGGTAGTAGATACCCGCAGAATTGTAAAAAAATGACCATTCCCAAAATAAAAGTTTCTGCATCCCAAGACCCTCTCTAATCTTTCAATTTTCTACTTCTGGCCTTCTTTTTTACTAGTTTTAAAATGCGCGCCCTTACCACTGCTTTATTTCAAGGGCTCTCTAATTTTATTTTTTGTTTATTTCTCGTTTCCATGGTAACCAGGCTTGATTAGCGTTGTTATTCACCGTTTTTTCCCCAATGAAAGCACTCACAGAGCCTGCAATGACCCGGGAATTGTCAGAGGGATGCCTGGCACTTTTTGTCATACCGTGGGAGCCTGGTAACTAGTATTTACGAAAATGCGAGCAACCATTTTGAAACTGGGTTTGTCTGTCGTCTCACGGATTTGTCTCACGTCTTTATACATAAGATTTCTTTGTTTCTGTTTGAAACCTTCAGTTAAAAATGCCACGAACTAAATTTAGGTCGTTACGCCGATCTGTTTCGCGTGGGAAGCGTTCAAGGAAGCCCAAAGATGAACCAGGTTTGAATGCAGATGTTCCTTCGGCGAAGAAGATTCGTCTCGATGAAAGCGCTTCTCCGGTGACAAGCAAGAAGTCTCCCTCCAATAAAAAGCCCAGTGGATACCGCTTTCAGGATGTTAGCATTCTTCGGAAGGCGCTTGTAGCCTGTGCTGTTTGCAAGGAGTGTTTGAAGGGCAATCTTCAGTTGTTTGAGAGTCCTTCTGGTTGTGGTTTGGCGAGAATACTCGTTTTGCAATGTGCAAACAATTCATGCCGTGCTTTGACAGAGCTTCCCACTTCAGAGAAAATTGTGCGTGGAAAAGGCAGATTTTTTGACATTAACAGGAGATCGGCATTGGCTATGCGAATCATCGGACGAGGCAGAGCCAGTTTAACCAAATTTTGCGCAGTTATGAACATGCCAGGACCGGTAGCAAAAAAGTCTTTTACTACCCACGTGAAAGCGATTGCTCGAGTGTCTCGACAGGTAGCGGAAGCTGAAATGCAGAAGGCTGTGAAGGAAGTTCGTGACATAAATAAAGTTGAGGAAGACGAAATCGATGATGCAGGAGATCTTGCCAACATTTGAGGCTTTATGGGATGACAATCTTCTTCAAAGTGTTTTGGAAGGCTTGTCTCAAAACAACAATGAGGCACTAAACCACCTTGTGTGGGACATTAGTCCTAAAGAAAAATTTTCTGGTCCTGAGACAGTCAAGACAGCTTGTGCTCTTGCTGTTTGCTTGTTCAATGGTGGTGCAAAAACCCTACAAAGTGTGCTCAAAGGGCTCCACCTGGAAACTGGAGAGCACTGCAGGTCTGGTTTCACCACCATTGACCAGCAAAGGCTATATGCTGCAGCACAAAAGGCCCTGGATGCAACAAAGGTTCGCCGCCAAATTCGCCGTAGCCAGCGAAAGAGTAGAAATGACCAAAATGAAGAGCGAGACGGCCCAACCTACGAGCCTGGAGCATTTGGACCCTGACCTTCTCTTTTGAGGAACTTTTAAGAAACTTTTTATGTTTATTTTAATGAGTTTTACCTGGTTAATATGCCTCATATGGCTTTATTTCTCAAAATTGTGGAAATTTTGTGCATAAAAAAAGTTAGCGTCTTTTACTGTACCGCTGTCTTGGGGCAGGTCGTTTGAGAAAACGATTTGTTCAATTTTCATGAAATTTGGCCATCTTATGTTTTTTTGGGTGTAGAATGCAATGATGTGGTTTTTGAAGTCATGAGACTGAAACTTGGCTCAGTAAAAGCTAGCCAATATGAAGAAAAAGTATTTTTCAACTTTGATCGTTGCCATGGAAACATCACCCCCCCAGACCTTTAAGGAAAGTAGATCATTGCATTCTACAATGCTTTTAGTATCTACTTACCAATTTTGGCCTCTATCAGGCTTATTTTGAAGGAGATTGACCTGCCCCAAAATTGTGGGTATCTCACAGTGGGAGCCCAAGTACCCACCCCCTCATGCCGAGTAGCGTGCAATGACACTTTGTGAAAATATATCCCAAAGGTAGTTGAAACAATGTACTTTTGACTCATCGTGAGTTTTTTTCAATATTTGTGCATATAATAAAACACACCTCACAACAAATGTGACAAAATTTTGTCGTTTTTGCGGGTATCTACTACCTTAATACGTAAACCAGGAGAATTATTGTTAGTTTGAATCTAAAAAAAAAGTAAAAACCACCACGCCAATCCCGTTAATCATCCTCATATTCAAACGTTACTGTCAGTTGTTACAAAAACTAAACTACAACTTTTCAGTTTTATTCGATTGTGGAGCCTCATGGCTGCCATTCTGTAACCTCCATTACTAATTAAAATGATTGATTGATTGTATGATTTTTTGCTTGTTTCAGAGACACAAACTGTGAACAATGTGAACCAAACCTACTGTGAAAACCACAACTACGTAAATATCACCTGGCCGATGACATCAGAAGGGAAAACAGTGCTTTCACCGTGTCCTGTTGGAACAAGAGGTATATTTATATTAGATTGTCCAATAAATCGTCATTGAAACTGTTTAACACGTTGATACTTGGTTTTATTTTTATAGTTTATTTTATCCATTTTTTTAGGTATCGCTAAAAGACAATGTTTAAAGGTTTCTAGTGGAGGTACTGAATGGGGAATTCCAAACTTAAGTGAATGCGTTTCAGACAAAATGACAGATATTGCACAACAGGTATGGTATGAACGTCTGCACTTTAAATCAAATTAATCAACAGAATGATAATATTCATACTTTGTGCTAAACGAAACTAGTTTGCGTTACTAAAATGTCACCAACCACGGCTCCAGTGTAAAAAAACATGTTTATATCACTAAAATCTATTTTTATTTCATCGATTACAGTTGGACGATCCTGATGCTGACGTCACTGAGATCGCCTTGAAACTTGTCAACGTCACCTCCGTGTCCACGCATACGCAAGCTCCACTGCAAACTGGTGACCTAAAATTAGCTGTTGACGCCATAGAGAAGATTTCTGAGAGGAGTCTGGAAATAATTCAACAGGAATACCCTGACACTAGTTCGCGAGCCGAAAAAGTTCGAAAACTCACCCAGGTTTGTTTTCTATAGTTTCTTTTAATTGTGCCAATGTTTTGTTTTATTCTCTCTAAATTGTAGAATGTTATTTATTTTTATCAATTATTTGTTTATTTTTAAATGTTGGTTTCTTCTAATTCCAGGCCGTGGTGGAATCTTCCAGCAATATTATTGACAGCAAAGCTATTGAATACTGGAAGTTTATGCCAAAGGTGTGAGTTAAACACAAGGAGGCAAAAGAATAATTATAATCGTTTTATAGGTCCGCAATGCACACAAAGGGTTGTTGCTTCATAGTTCTCCGCATGTACAACACTATCTGCCCGCATTGCACCCATGGTGGCGTTGATTATAAATAAATATCACGGAAAATAAAGAAGTACTCCCATTCACGTGTCCAGCAAAATGACAAATTACTACTCGTCTAATTATTCGCTTGTTACGGACATTGGAGAATGTAAGAATGTAAACTTTCGTGATCACTGTTAATGGTTACATTACATGTGCTGGTTTTCATGATGGCTTAGATACACGTCCCAGTCCTAATAAATTTGTCTTTCAGGAGTCTATGGTGGTCGAAGCCAGTAAACTTTTAAAAGGAGTGGATACTGTTGCCCTGTATTTGGCCAAAACAGCAATCACTAGAGACGCCAGCGTATCTAAAACACCAAACGTCGGTAAGTTTTGTACTGACTACAGTAACTATAGAGTGTGTTCGCGTGACGTCACGGCGGCCATGTTGGACGAGTCCAAAAAAGAAATGGCAGCCATGTTGAAGAAGTGAACGAGTCTTTCGGGAATTGAACTCTATTTTCATGCAAATTCTTCCTTTTGTTTCAGTAAAACAATATGGACGCTAGTCACGTGAGCGAAAACACTCTATCGATAACAGGCGGATACTCTTCCGAAACTCTTCGGGTAGTGCTCGATATGTTTTGGAAACTCTTCTGTTAGTGGTTAAGAATTTTAGGAAACTATTCAGGTTGGTGGCGATCACTTTCGGAAACTCTTCGGGTAGTGCTCGATAAGTAGCGTACTCTCTTCACATAAGCAAGTTCGGAAACTCTTCAGATTATTCACCATAGGTTTCGGAGACTCTTCGGGTGTTTCCCGATAAGTATCGGAAACTGTTCGGGTGCACTTTGGAGATTTCAAAGTAAAGGTGATCAACTTATTTTGTTTTCTCTCAGGGAAACTGCAATCCTTTCCTAACTTTCAGTACTTAGTTAAGTCTAACGGTGTGCCATGTTAGATAATACTCCCTACGGTACCCTGGAGGTTTTTGCTGATGGCTAATTTTCATTTTTGTCTAATCGTTACTTTCAAGTTTTGAGTGCTAAGGCCATAGATGGCTTCGATCCACCTGACCAGCGGATTCCACTGGCTAGGCACTCCAAGTTCATAGATGGCGTCACAAGGGACATGCGCAATGTTACCTCTAGCAGCGTCTTGTTACCAGGCTCCGTGCTGATGCTGCAAAAGAATTCAAGTGACCCAAGTAAGAGATACTTCTCAACTTAACCGTCAAAGTGTGATTTAAACGTATCTTTAGCACGGCTAGTAATAAATTTCCATTCTCGTGATCATTGGACATGCTAACGTAACAGATCAGAAAAAAAAAATTTGTTCGCTTCGCAATTCAAGCCTTGCTTTTTCTTCCTTTTCTCAGGCGAGACTCAGTATGTAACATTTGTGTCTTTCCGTAACCTTAAAGAATTGATGCAACCAGACTCGGACAAGTAAGTGTTTTAAGTGTCTGGTAATATCTTAAAACTGGCCGTATGAGCCCTGTATGGCTATGGATACAAGCTTTCTAGGTGAATGGGCCACGCTGCAGAAATAAAGCACCTATCAATGTAAATCCCGTGCGTGGGGGGAGGGGGGGTTAGCGCTAAGTTATACCAAGCTTATTAGTCCTTAACAATCCTTAGTCCTTAACATTTGTATCTTGCAATTTTTGGAATTTTTAGCATATCTTGTAATTCGTACACGGCATGTCTAAAAACCAGCTTGCTGAGCCATTTAAATAAAGTTGATTGATTGATTGGTTGGTTGATTGACACCTATGCCCGCACTCAACCCATAAAGCCAATGGGCTCGTACACTGCTACAACTACGATTAGTGGTTAGAACACTAGTCTCCGACTACTGTTTGGTCGAGTTCGGCCCGAAGGCGACTTCACGTTTTACGTTTCTAATCGTTATACATCGTGTACTCAGATCTTCAGGGTCGACTGAAGAAGGAAATGGCCTTGGTAGAATCGAGTCTGAAATAACGTCAGTTTCCTTGCACCCAATGAAAATAAACAGCTTTGAGGAACCTGTTACATTAACCATTAAAAACACTCAGGTTGGTCAAATATTACTTTGCCTAGCTAGAAGATACTCATCACTATGCCATTTTTACTGTACTTATATTTTCAATGTATATCTTCTTTTGGATTTCAATGGTTCGTTTCTTGCAGGATAACGACGAAGGGCAAGCTAGCTGTGTATTTTGGAATGTGTCCGGGTATGTTAACCGTGTTTTTTAACTTGCACGTCAGAAGCATATTAATTTTACATGCTGTGTTGAGGAAGATCAAAGCGATTCAAACAACAATGGTTATTATTTGTCTTCTATCTCCCTCAATAAACAGAAAGCGGTGACCAACATAGTTTTAATGTAGTTTTTTATTTCCACAGTCCACGTGGTTTTTGGTCGGAAAAAGGTTGTCGTTTGGTGAAAAGGAATTCCAGCCACACCAACTGTCAATGTTACCATCTGACTAGCTTTGCCATGCTCATGCGCATAACGGACATGCCAGACAATGACGTGATGGTAAGTTCTCCAATTAAAGACAAGTATAGATTAAACAGAGTCGATAAACTGTACAGGGGTCAAATCATCTGACAAGCTTTGCCGTGCTCATGCGCATAACGGACATGCCAGACAATGACGTGATGGTAAGTTCTCCATATAAAGACAAGTATAGATTAAACAGAGTCGATAAACTGTACAGGGATCAAATGAACTGGCAAAATTCCGCTTCTGTCAAATCCCTATAAAAAAATTGAATAGTTTTCGATTACAGTTATTTAAACAAAAATTACGCCCATTAAAAGATGTTTCTGTCAAATCCCTATAGAACGTTTAAATAGTTTTCGATTACAGTTATCCAAACAAAAATTACGCCCATCACTTTCTCCAACGGTTATTGTCCACTCCTGGATTTTATATACTTTTGATGTTGTAGTATGAATTTTATTTAGAGCTGAAACGTTTACAACTAGCTCGAATATAAGTGTAGAATTTCATACCAAAGACAAATTTAAACTACAACTTTGAAAACAAAGGAAATGTTTAGACGAGGTGTATGTTTTATATAACTATTAATTCAGTTCAAACTGTGTTATTAAGTGACTTTTATAACATATTAATTTTTGCCCGTGTGGTAACATAAATTTCTTATTTAACCAACAGAAGAAACACCAGTTCGCTTTGAGTCTCATTTCGTACATTGGCATTTCCATTTCTATCATGGCTTTAACGATATCATTCTTTACCTTCGCATTTCTAAGGTGGGTACATGTAATGCACAAATAGTTTCAAACTAAAAGTTTATGCTGTATACGACACTGGTATATACAGTCATTCCTCTCTTAAGCCTTCAGACTGTGCGCCATTTTTTCAGCAATTTTACTGTATCTAAACTCTCTATAAATCGGACACCTCTATAAGACGGACAACTGGTGTTGGTCCATGCGCGCCGTTTTTCAGTTATTTTACTGTATCTAAACTCTCTATAAACCGGATACCTCTATAAGACGGACAACTGGTGTTGTTCCCTGTGTGCCGTTTTTCAGTTATTTTACTGTATCTTTAAACTCGCTAAAAGCCGGACACCTCTCTAAGACGGACAACTAGTGTTGGTTTCTGTGCGCTGTATTTCAGTCACTCTACTGTATGTACTGTAGATTCTTCGCGTTGTCAATGATTCCACCCCGAAAATTCCATTCTGATGAGGTAGCTTTACCGCGGTCCGTGTAGTGTCCTTGATTGGCTGTTGCTAAGTTTTGAATTTTCGCGCGAAAGTAACAACCACGTAACAACTTGACTGAAGAACTACGTCATCAGAACGAAACTTTTACGTCCAATCTCAGATGTCTTCTTGAGCTGGAAGAATTTAGCGGCCTCGTACTGATGTTTTAATCTCTTCGTTTATAATTTTACAAAATGTGAAAAAATAGCTCACTGTTGTGTACTTTTTGTTTTCAGGTTTAGAAATACGCGTCACCGTTATTTTGTTCACGCGAATTTAGCGCTTTCGCTGGGTTTGGCGGAGACTTTGTTCCTGTTTGGAATTACCAAGACGGAAAACCAGGTAAAATATTTAAAAGACTTGTAAAATGAAAACTCGGACTCAACAGGAGAGCTATGTTATGTTATGTCAGGATGGCCAGCGAAAAGGGAAGAAGCAAAACGAAATATGCGTGGCCGAGCGAAAATTGGAGGCAAACGTCTCATTGGAAATTCCTACGATCTTTTACAGGAATATAGAGTTAACTTACGTAAATTTTAATTATCCTATGATCAAACACAGCATTGGAAAATGGAAAAAAAATATTTTACGGGAGGAGAGTGCCAAAATGTGACCAACCTAAGACCAACCTAAGTTTAGCGACTATAACTGATTTGACAAGGCATTCAGCATGACCGGAGGAGTGTTCTCTTCGAGTGTTGGAAGATATTTCACGAGTGTGCGCAGCGAACGAGTGAAATATGTTTCAACACGAGAAGAGAAATTTCGTATCTCCAAGCGGCCATGTAATATTCTATGTATTATACAAACATCAATGAACTTCCAAACCTTTTCACTTTTGCTGCGAAATGCGCAATTTATTACATAACCATAGCATTTCTTCAAATGTGAAGATAACATGTTATCTTCACGTGTGAAGATGCCATGTTTTCGCGCGAAAGCTCACCTGGTATTTCACTGCCGTTTATTTAATAATTTTTTTCTAAATCGGATTTCGACTTTTTAAAGTGCACACTATTCTTAACTTTCTTTCTGACAGATAATTTGCAAAACAATCGCTATCACGCTACACTATCTATTTCTGGTATCATTTTGTTGGATGGCGCTCGAAGGAATTGTTCTCTATCTCTTGCTCGTTAAAATCTTTCGCTCCAAGACTCGGCCAGCGAGGGACAGAGCTTTGTTCTTGTTGTGTGGATGGGGTAAGTGTTCATTCAGTTATCAAACTCAATTTGAATTTACAATTTTGAAACGCACCTACGTTATGCCCTTTATCCCCCAGTGTTTTATCTGTTTTGGTATCCAAGATAGACAGAGCAGATTTTGGGTTTTCCGTATCAGCTATCGTCCGTTATGTATCAGCAAATGGCTGAGGATTTAGCTTATGTTATTTTAACGGAGGTTACCAAATACGTCCTCGCGTTAAATGGCAATATAGGCAATATAGGCAATATAGAAACGTTTAGGATAAACTTTTCAAGATGTGTCATCGGTAACAGAACTTCTTTAACATTTCACAGGTATCCCAGCTATCATAGTGGGTGGTTCTGCTGTGTTATTTCATGAAGGCTATGGAACAGAGGAATTGTAAGAAGCAAATTTTATTCTTACAGTTGAAAATCATATATCCCTCTCATACCTGAGGATAGCAGATAATTCAAGATTTGTCTCGGTTTAGCCGAGATTCATTGCATACGTTCAAGAAGTTTTTCAGTTTGAACTTGAAAAGCACTTTGGTTGCTAACAAAAAGCTGCCCCCTTTAGCTAGCAACTGGCCCACCTCTTGCACCCAGGGTAGGTAAATAAATATTGATTTTTTCCTGAATCTATTTTCTCGCCAAAATCTTGCAGCTGTTGGTTATCCTTCGAGAGACATTTTACCTGGGCTTTTGTGGGACCAGTACTTCTTGTGTGTTTGGTAAGTTGACATTTACATCACTCCGCTCAGTTCTACTTGAGTTAACACAGGTAGCTGAAAAAAAATAATGGAAAGAAATTACAAGAGAGATGCCATTATAGATAACGAAAACAATATAAGCACTCGCGAAATTTTCAAGAAGTCCCGGGGGTATCTCCCATATGAAAGACACGGGGATCAAAAATTTTAACTACACCTCCCCCTCACCCTCCTCCCTACCCCCCCCCCCCCCCCCCCTTCCCGAAGGAGACCGATCTGGGTGCGGCTCAAGCCTTTTGGACCACGACTAGTTCTTCTGTGAACGAGACGTTGAATATCCTAAGTGGAAAACGAAATCCTCTTTTTACACCTGCTCTTTTGCAGTTTAACATTATTTGTTTGGGGAAGACTTTTATGATCATGTCGAGTCGAGGGAGCGTAAAGGATATCGACACAAGCATTGAGAAAATAAGGTGAGACTGCAGAACGCAGTAATTTGTAGAAAGTGAATCGCACACTATACTACCAAGTAAACTCTCTAAACAATAAATGGCATTTGTTGTTTGTTCAAATTTTCTTAGAACTTAGAACAACTTGTTAATGAGATTATTGTTGCTGATATTAAGAATATCTAGCTAGATCTGAGTATTAGCATAGATTACAATGTTTGCGCCTAAAATGTACCTTTGTCCTGTCATGTCATGTCACATATCATATCATATCATATCATATCATATCATATCATATCATATCACATCACATCATTATATTACGTTGGTGAAGAGTCATGTGATAGTGATAGCCACGTGGTAGTTAATAAGTCTCTTCAAAGTCGCTAACAACCGTCTGGTCAAAAACGTCGTGTGATTATCTGTAAAAGACCTGATTGCCACAAACACGTTCCTGCTGTCAGTCTTTAGTTTGAGCTTTCATCGTCAAAGTAACAAGTATAATCCTCTTTTGTGACAGATACTGGGCCAAGGGTTGTGCGTTGCTCTCTTGTCTCCTCGGCCTGACATGGATTGTTGGAGTTTTTGTAGTAAATGAAGACACCATATTTATGGCATACCTCTTTAACATATTTAACACACTACAGGTGAATATTAACGTATCAAAAAACCCTGATAACATAATAATAATCGTTTTCATTTTCCTATAAGCAACGAAATTGCATTCTGACTAAAAGATACTTCAATTTATTTCACAGGGATTGTTGATATTTCTTTTCCACTGCGTTGGAGATGAAAAGGTACGACAACCATGTTCAGATATCACTTCGTTTATGCTTCACGAGCTATCCTTCACCCAACAAAAACAAGATTCGGTTTACCCTAACCAGTTTTATATGCCTGCCTCCACTAACATCATTTCAGAAACTTTTATTTTCTTTTTAATTTTTATCAGTATATCCTAACCAGTATAACAGATTAATAAAAGTGATTTTAATAAAACGTACTTCATTTTCTCCGCTATTCATTTCTTTTAATTTACAGGTGCGCGCAGAATATTTACGTATAATCCGCTGTCAAACACGCTGGCAGGCCTACGGAACAGCCCGTCCGTGGTGGAGTAAGTCCGACTCATTTAGCCGCTCCAGAACGTGGGAAGAAAGGAAACTCAGAAGAAGTACTTTACAATCCAACGTAGACTCCCCAAAGGTACATAATATTTTTAAATCATTTATTTCAGTAATATCGTATCGCTACCCCATTTATAACAAAGCAACCCGACAACTCGTTGACGCAAAATACCATCTACAAGAACTCGTTGAGCCCGCGATTTTTAGCGGACGTTGCTAAGCATCTTGATTATGACAAATTGATATAACAAGATTGAAAATCCTCACGCTGGTCTAACTTGAAGTTCTACGGGTTGCTCTTCGGTGCTTCTTCATATTAATTTCATGTAGCATTCAATTTAAAATTCACTCTTTGTACAAAACGTTTTACAAACTGTCTAAATTATATTTCAATTGCCCCTTTAACTTCCCACGATATTAATGAGGCGTAATATAACGTAATATTTATATTATAGCAATAGTAAACATTTCCCGTGTTTACATAGCCTCATCTAAACACCGACACACAGTCAAAGGCTTGCATAACTTTTTTAAGAATTAAAAATACGCACGAAACTAAAACGTCACAACTGTGTCTGTCATCTAAACACACCTATCAACCAATGGGAGCGCGCGTATTATCTCAGTTATTTTATAAAATTTACTATGTTTTCAAACGTGTGATAATTCCAGAACACTCAGGGCTCAATTCCAAGGAGTGCTAGCCTCAATGCCGGACCTGATGACGTCACTTTACGAGAAGGAATGAACCGACCAATAGAAATGAACCAAATGTATGGAATAATAATCGGTAAGGAACTATGATTAAACAAGTTGTCTACAAGGCCCAAGTCCACGTTTGGTTTGTGCAAATAGACAACGTTAGTAGTTAGTAGTTACTTCAAAGGATAGCAGTCCAAATTCCACAGTTTTAGCTCAGTCTGGGCCACCTTTTGGGGAGAGGCGCTCTCGTTGTTCTGATTAACAATTTTATTAGAATAACTCAGTTTTGATCGGCTATTGAAACTGATCTCGCAATCTGATTTTAAATACGGTCGAACAATAGTAGGGTCTCGGAGGGCGCGCGTGCTGTGGCCGGAATTAAGGAGAAAATTGTTTTGTCAATAAATAATTTTGAGTATAATATTCTATGTTTGACAATCAGAAAACTCGAGCTTGTATGATAATTGTTTAATGAACGAAGTTGGGAGAATTAACCAGCCAGTTTTGCGTGTTTATACTCAGTTGGTTAAAAAGCAACATATCAATAACAGAATTTTCACAGCGTTGCAGCATTTAATTTATCATATAAGCAACGACACCATAGCTAGCGGCTAAATATGATATTAACACAAACATCTTCATTTTCAGAAGATGATTGCGTACAAAACAACGAGGAAACAGGGACTCAGCAAACAACGCAAGGCGTCGAGAGTTCAAACAACATAGAAAGTCAGGTGGAAAACTTTGAACCAGAATTAATACAGGTAAAATGTCACAACAAATAGCAAAACTGTGAATTTGAAAATGAACGAAATGAACGCAATCTAACGATGTGTCGGTACTACCCATCTTTCTTGCAAAAAAAAATTGTTGCGTACAAACTTTAACGTTCACAAAGGAAAATAGAATCGATTGAAAACATATCTTAGCATTTGCCTACTGCGTAAAAAAGTAGGTGACACCAACAGAACGATTGTTTTTCTTAGCTTGGAGTCATTTCAGAACGTATGTCCCGTCTCCTGCATCTTTAGTATTAGGGTAAGCAGGGGACATTAAACTCGAAACAGAGAAGGGAACGAGGTTCTCGGTGCTTAACTTTTCCCCTTGGACGGAATTGTCCACGAAAATTGATCATCAGTAGGAGCAAGAGTCTATTTTATCCAGTTAAAAATTCTGTCCTAAGTACTAATCTAAGTCAAATTCATGTCACCTTTTCAAATAACTGTTGATATTCTATTTTTGCTTAAGAATTCCGAAGAAACTAGAACAGACAATGAAACAGATATGACGTGTTCTTGTGAGAATGCATCACAGACAAATCTCCCGGATGTAATACAGAGTGACGGTAAAGATTTAGACAAAACTCCAATGAACAGCGAGGTCTGACGAGGAAGCTTCAATAAAAATGTAGACCGATATAAGCCTGTAGTTCCAATGGAACTGGCGTGTACTGCTACAACAAGGACATCTACACTGACGATGCTGTCAATAGTGGTAGAAATAGCGATGACCGGAAAAATCTGAAAACTGGGTTGCTGAGATTGAAATTGGAAGCTGAATATATTTATGGTCTTCAGAAAATGTACGAGACGAGAAACGAAATGACTGAAATTTACGCAGACCACGATTGATGATTAATCAATCTATCTATAACTTCTTTAAACAAAGAGAAAATTTGGTCCAGTTTTATGGATATGGCGAGCGACTCTTCCAGCTGCATCCTTTAACGAAAAAGCAATGCATCGATTTTGTGACACGCATCCTGCAATTTATGGCAAATTTAGGTTGTACACATCCGAATGGGGTGCCTGACAGACTGCCGGTATATAAAAGGCGTTTCTCCAACACACCCACCGAACTCTTGATTTATCTGACTTGAGAAGAGCACCATTTTCTAGCGATGTCATAGTATGTGGAAGGGCAATCTTTTCTGTTGCAAATGGTCTATAAAATGAGTTTTCGATCTCGCGGAGGAGTGCTTTCCGTTTAAAAAAAAATGGAGCTCCCGCTTTTCCCAACATGGGGCATAGTAACTATACCGGGCATTAAAACGAAATGTTACATCAGCAAAGATGGCCTATAAAATAATTGTGTTAATTCTTATTAAATTTATGATATATTTGAATTACATGAATGTCCCAGAGCAACAACAAAAATCCAAAGATCAGACCTCTGATGGTTTAATGAAGAGTCTTTTATTCATATGTATATTTTCATACAAATTAAAATCAGATCTATTTCGAGAAGGAAACAAACAGTCAGTTGGAAATTATTTGCGATAGGCATTTATCTGCCAAACAAGCTTCAGGATGCAAACTTAATATTTTATATTTAAGCTGTCTTGTAAAATAATATAAATGTATAATAAAGTAAATTATTTCGAATAAATTTAAAGAAAAATCGCCGACTTTGAAGTCACGTGAGCTCTCATCATTTATATCTCTTTGATACCTTTAAAATAAAGCAAAGTAAAGTTGATTGAAATTTCGAAAATATCCCAAAAAGGTTCCAGAAACGCTTTCTGTGGGTATGGCCTAAATTTATTTTCACCCCTAAGAGATTCCAATTCTAAAATAATATTGGCACTGCATGACTATTTTCAAGTACATAATTATTATAAGTTATTTGAGTATCGGGTTTCAAGTTCCTGACTTTCTTAAGATTGATGATCTGACTTAAAGTCCTCTAAGTTTAGGCACTGAGACAGCTCGAGCTGTTGTTATTTTGCGTTAAAGCACCTTAAGCGGCACCAGCCATGAATTTCACCCCCCTGGAAGGTATGACGAACACCCCAGTCTTTTTACAGGGGAGTCCCCCAGGGGATTAATGTCTCTGTCTTTCTAGCCTCTCTTCCATTTTCTTCCTCATAACTATAATTTTAGTTACTACTCCAGGTATGACAGCTGTATGATATCTTGATAACCGTTTTGTATTCAAAGTCACAAGGCGTATTAGATCCCCTCACTCTGCACCGTGCTGTCCCGTCACATCTCTTTGAAATTTTGTTGAAAAGCTCACGTGGCACGCACGCGTCAGGCACGTGCATTGCCTTGCACGCGTCACACGTGCATGTACACTCCACGAAATGAACAGATATCAGTCGAATTGGTTTCTCGTCTGAGCACGCACTGAGGTAGTAACGCTGTTTAGCGCAAAGGGTCACTTGGTACAGGGAGTCTTCTGTAAAAAAACGAACTTCAGTTTGTTACTACCAAGAATGTAACACGCAACGGTAATTACTGTTGCATTTAAAACTTTTGCATCAATAACACAAAGTTTAGGAATTCATGGGCTAAAGAGGAGTAAAAGTCAAAGGCGGCGAAAGTCGACGAAGTTTATCCAGGTAAGTTTCTTTAGTATACTGACGAGAAATAGTATTTTTATTATTTTTGGATGGGATTATATTCCATTTAAGATCCACCCTCCCCTCTGCTAGAATTTGTCAGGCTACCGGAACAGGTATAATAAATAAATAATAAACATGAACAAACAATTTGTCGATACGGGTTTATACTGCTGGGTGGAGAGAAACGCGTTGAGTATCTTGTCCAAGAAATTCTAAAAGCGGCAACGACCAAACCAAGGCTTGATCGATCCGCACATCATGAAACGAAGTCCTGCAACGTTAACAGCGCCTGTCATAAAATGGTGGATAACGGGCACAGTCTGGGTTTCCTGTTATGTAACAGCCATGAAAATTCTTGCATAAAATCCTAAGTACGTGGCATCAGAAAAGAGAATACCTTGGGATACATTCTTGTCATTCGGGCACTTTGCAGGTTCGCTAACATCAGCTAGACGTGCACTTCCTTCTGAAAAATAAACGAATTAGCACGTACTTTACTTTGCAAGGAGGCAAGGAAATTATATAATTTGGTTTTATCAACTGGGTTGATAATGTCAATTGGTCACCGTAAAGAGATTCCTTGAATCTCTTTACGGTGGCCAATTGACATTGTCAACCCAGTTGATAAAACCAAATTATATTGTTATACTTCCCACCGATGCAGCACCACAGTTTCTTTAGAATCTTACCCCCTCTAACTTAGGAAATTGGTGTGTACCCCTAAAGTTTTGAAACACTGACTCTGAAGAAAACCAAAATTGATACTATACTTTTTAAGGCCCAAACCTGACCAAATAACACCCTATTCAAGGAAAAGACACAAACTAAGAATGATATTAACCGTTCAACTTTATTTCGTTTTTCTAACACTAATACTTTAATGGACAGTTCAGGTTTTACAAACCGTTTCTGTTTGTTTTAGCTGATACAACTTACGTAACCTATATAACGATCACATACCTGTATAGCCGATGCATGGGAGTACCTGTTCTCCCCCGTGGGAGGGATGAGAAATGCTGATATAAAAATATTAACAATGTTCGTTGTTCCTACCTGAACTATTATATATGAAACTGGTATGTTTGTCTTTAAAAGGTGGAAGGTTACATAACGTCTCATTCGTAGGCTGTAAATAAAAATTGAAATTTTGAGTGAGGTCTTCCATTAATATTATAAAGACACATTCACCAACGTAATCTTGTCCTTTCAGCTTTGTATGTAAAGTTGATGTAACGTGTTACTAAGGAATAGTTCATGTTATGTTTTGTTAATGCTTGACTTCTTGGTTACATTCAGCAGAATTCGAGATAAACATCATTCAATAGCATAATGACCCCAAAAATTGACGATTCAACATTCATCTTAAACTCATAAATTCTTTGTTGTTCATGTTGACAAGTCTTGCATCACGTATATACCCCTAAATTACAATCAAAGGTGATAAATGATTATTTTCTATTCGAAAAATGGGCAAATTCAAGTTATTATGCTTGAATGTAAATTAAAGATTTCAGCTTAATTTAAGGTTTTTAATAAGCAGCGGTTTCAAAAATGCAAAAATTGTTTTGTTCTCTTGAAAGCCAAAGTTAGATAAAAAACGAATAATGACTCAGCATCTTAACGAAAAAGCTGGCGCCCTTCTTAGAATGGCAAAAATTACTTAAATTTGTTCGAAAAACTGCAAGAAAATTTTGAGAACGCAACAAGAAACATTGACCAAAAATGAGAATGTAGTCAAGATAAATCATACTAAAGATTTAGAAAATGTTCTGTCTGAAATATCCTACAATTCTAAGCTTTCGACTGATCAAAATTCTCTGATTTTGTTGATCCACAAAGTATACTTGCAAACTCATTGATTTCGGTAAACTCCCTCCATACCTATCGACCCTGGGCCTACAATGTAGCTTTACCACTCTTAAAGATTCCACTCTCAATATATGTAGAGTTGTATCATATTTCTGTGCACCAAAATACCTTCTCTATTAGCATACAACTTAAGCAAATTGAAACGAGTAAAGTACCTGTTTTAGCTGATGGAATATGGCTCCATTTGACACGATTAAGTTTTGGAGAGCTTCACAGCGATCTAGAAATCCGCACTTGTTTAAATAACAAGATTTTGCGTTGAAATCTTCATAGTTGTAAGAAATACAGCTGACCTTGTCCTGACAAGTTTTAATACACTGTATCCAGTCACTGGCAGAGAATATTTCGAAATTTTTGTTTGGAAGGAATCTGTTGTTTAAATTAAAATCGCTGAAAGTTGCAGATGATTGGGTACGAAAACATACGAAGACGATTATTGATAAAGAAATCATTTTTTCGCGTCACACAAACGACTGCTTGGGCTAAAAGCTGCCTCTTCGATCTTTTTCCACGGTGTTTTGCCGTGTTGTGTCAAATATATGACTTCTTGCTTCATTAAAATGCATGACAAAAGATCATTACATAATATAAAGAGATAACACTTTCCTTCAAAACATTCTAATGACATCAAATTTGTTAAAATGTTTTTGAAATGCAAACTGAAGCAGTAAATTATGATCCCAATCTTTATTGATCGTCAGGCACTATAGTGAATTTTCTGTCGAAAAAACAATTTTATGACATAGATAAACTATTACTAATGACTGTTAATCTAGGTTCAAAAGCCGACTTAGAAATAATGCAGTTATTTTCCCTTATCTTTAAATATTTTCAGATTTATTATGATTAATGTCTGACTGATACAAATTTTTCAAATTCGCTAATGGGTTTTCCAAACAATTCCAAATTGAAACTTACTTATATAGAAAATTGTTTTCTTCCAGGAAGTTTTGCAGCTGTTTTCTGCCTTTTCCAAGATTTTCGATATAATAGACAGAATCGAGATTGGACGGTAATTATCGGGGTTATCTTTAGTCCCTGACTTATAAACTGGCGTGACGAAGGCATTTATGGAAAACACGCAGACCTTAAAGAGGGGTTGATCAGGTATGTAAAATAGCGAGTGGTCACAGCAGCACTGTACACTACAGTTTGTTAATACTGTTTATTATGCTGCCCAAGGTGGTTTAAAAATACTTTCATGTGGTACTATTTATCATTTTGTGATTCTAACTTTGAATCTAAACAACCCATCGGGCGTGGCCATTCAAATGACTGCACAGCTATTGTACAGCCCTTTCATTTGGTACAACATATCATTTGAAAAAACCCTGGTCATTGGGCGACGCAATTCGAGAGTTTTCATTGGTTTAGCCATCATTATGAGCTAATACAGTTTTAATATTTTTCTACAAATATGGCAAACGTACGGGATCAACTAGAACACCCGAGGAGCTTAAGGTGCAAATTTATGTGCTTTTTAAATAAAACAATAGAGTGTTTTCACATGACGTCAAAGCGGCCATATTGGTGTCCCAAAACAAAGAAACTGCGGCCATATTTGTGTCCCAAAACAATCCTCCGGGAATTGAACTCTATTGTTATGAAAATATAATCTTTTGTTTCAGCAATCCAATATGGCCGCTTGTCACGTGTGTGAAAATATTCTAACATGGCGCCGAGGCTTGGGGGAATAAAACACAAGAAATTATTTATTTATCCCTAAGCCTCGATGCAAAATCTTTTGTTTTATTTCCCCAAGCCTCGGCGACATGTTAGAATATTAATATATCGGAATTGTTCTATTTTTCTCGACTAGTGCTTGACTGTTGGATATGAGAAAGTTTTAGCCAGCAAATAAAAATAATAAAAATTGAAATTTTGAGTGAGGTCTTCCATTAATATTATAAAGACACATTCACCAACGTAATCTTGTCCTTTCAGCTTTGTATGTAAAGTTGATGTAACGTGTTACTAAGGAATAGTTCATGTTATGTTTTGTTAATGCTTGACTTCTTGGTTACATTCAGCAGAATTCGAGATAAACATCATTCAATAGCATAATGACCCCAAAAATTGACGATTCAACATTCATCTTAAACTCATAAATTCTTTGTTGTTCATGTTGACAAGTCTTGCATCACGTATATACCCCTAAATTACAATCAAAGGTGATAAATGATTATTTTCTATTCGAAAAATGGGCAAATTCAAGTTATTATGCTTGAATGTAAATTAAAGATTTCAGCTTAATTTAAGGTTTTTAATAAGCAGCGGTTTCAAAAATGCAAAAATTGTTTTGTTCTCTTGAAAGCCAAAGTTAGATAAAAAACGAATAATGACTCAGCATCTTAACGAAAAAGCTGGCGCCCTTCTTAGAATGGCAAAAATTACTTAAATTTGTTCGAAAAACTGCAAGAAAATTTTGAGAACGCAACAAGAAACATTGACCAAAAATGAGAATGTAGTCAAGATAAATCATACTAAAGATTTAGAAAATGTTCTGTCTGAAATATCCTACAATTCTCTAAGCTTTCGACTGATCAAAATTCTCTGATTTTGTTGATCCACAAAGTACACTTGCAAACTCATTGATTTCGGTAAACTCCCTCCATACCTATCGACCCTGGGCCTACAATGTAGCTTTACCACTCTTAAAGATTCCACTCTCAATATATGTAGAGTTGTATCATATTTCTGTGCACCAAAATACCTTCTCTATTAGCATACAACTTAAGCAAATTGAAACGAGTAAAGTACCTGTTTTAGCTGATGGAATATGGCTCCATTTGACACGATTAAGTTTTGGAGAGCTTCACAGCGATCTAGAAATCCGCACTTGTTTAAATAACAAGATTTTGCGTTGAAATCTTCATAGTTGTAAGAAATACAGCTGACCTTGTCCTGACAAGTTTTAATACACTGTATCCAGTCACTGGCAGAGAATATTTCGAAATTTTTGTTTGGAAGGAATCTGTTGTTTAAATTAAAATCGCTGAAAGTTGCAGATGATTGGGTACGAAAACATACGAAGACGATTATTGATAAAGAAATCATTTTTTCGCGTCACACAAACGACTGCTTGGGCTAAAAGCTGCCTCTTCGATCTTTTTCCACGGTGTTTTGCCGTGTTGTGTCAAATATATGACTTCTTGCTTCATTAAAATGCATGACAAAAGATCATTACATAATATAAAGAGATAACACTTTCCTTCAAAACATTCTAATGACATCAAATTTGTTAAAATGTTTTTGAAATGCAAACTGAAGCAGTAAATTATGATCCCAATCTTTATTGATCGTCAGGCACTATAGTGAATTTTCTGTCGAAAAAACAATTTTATGACATAGATAAATTATTACTAATGACTGTTAATCTAGGTTCAAAAGCCGACTTAGAAATAATGCAGTTATTTTCCCTTATCTTTAAATATTTTCAGATTTATTATGATTAATGTCTGACTGATACAAATTTTTCAAATTCGCTAATGGGTTTTCCAAACAATTCCAAATTGAAACTTACTTATATAGAAAATTGTTTTCTTCCAGGAAGTTTTGCAGCTGTTTTCTGCCTTTTCCAAGATTTTCGATATAATAGACAGAATCGAGATTGGACGGTAATTATCGGGGTTATCTTTAGTCCCTGACTTATAAACTGGCGTGACGAAGGCATTTATGGAAAACACGCAGACCTTAAAGAGGGGTTGATCAGGTATGTAAAATAGCGAGTGGTCACAGCAGCACTGTACACTACAGTTTGTTAATACTGTTTATTATGCTGCCCAAGGTGGTTTAAAAATACTTTCATGTGGTACTATTTATCATTTTGTGATTCTAACTTTGAATCTAAACAACCCATCGGGCGTGGCCATTCAAATGACTGCACAGCTATTGTACAGCCCTTTCATTTGGTACAACATATCATTTGAAAAAACCCTGGTCATTGGGCGACGCAATTCGAGAGTTTTCATTGGTTTAGCCATCATTATGAGCTAATACAGTTTTAATATTTTTCTACAAATATGGCAAACGTACGGGATCAACTAGAACACCCGAGGAGCTTAAGGTGCAAATTTATGTGCTTTTTAAATAAAACAATAGAGTGTTTTCACATGACGTCAAAGCGGCCATATTGGTGTCCCAAAACAAAGAAACTGCGGCCATATTTGTGTCCCAAAACAATCCTCCGGGAATTGAACTCTATTGTTATGAAAATATAATCTTTTGTTTCAGCAATCCAATATGGCCGCTTGTCACGTGTGTGAAAATATTCTAACATGGCGCCGAGGCTTGGGGGAATAAAACACAAGAAATTATTTATTTATCCCTAAGCCTCGATGCAAAATCTTTTGTTTTATTTCCCCAAGCCTCGGCGACATGTTAGAATATTAATATATCGGAATTGTTCTATTTTTCTCGACTAGTGCTTGACTGTTGGATATGAGAAAGTTTTAGCCAGCAAATAAAAATAATAAAAATTGAAATTTTGAGTGAGGTCTTCCATTAATATTATAAAGACACATTCACCAACGTAATCTTGTCCTTTCAGCTTTGTATGTAAAGTTGATGTAACGTGTTACTAAGGAATAGTTCATGTTATGTTTTGTTAATGCTTGACTTCTTGGTTACATTCAGCAGAATTCGAGATAAACATCATTCAATAGCATAATGACCCCAAAAATTGACGATTCAACATTCATCTTAAACTCATAAATTCTTTGTTGTTCATGTTGACAAGTCTTGCATCACGTATATACCCCTAAATTACAATCAAAGGTGATAAATGATTATTTTCTATTCGAAAAATGGGCAAATTCAAGTTATTATGCTTGAATGTAAATTAAAGATTTCAGCTTAATTTAAGGTTTTTAATAAGCAGCGGTTTCAAAAATGCAAAAATTGTTTTGTTCTCTTGAAAGCCAAAGTTAGATAAAAAACGAATAATGACTCAGCATCTTAACGAAAAAGCTGGCGCCCTTCTTAGAATGGCAAAAATTACTTAAATTTGTTCGAAAAACTGCAAGAAAATTTTGAGAACGCAACAAGAAACATTGACCAAAAATGAGAATGTAGTCAAGATAAATCATACTAAAGATTTAGAAAATGTTCTGTCTGAAATATCCTACAATTCTAAGCTTTCGACTGATCAAAATTCTCTGATTTTGTTGATCCACAAAGTACACTTGCAAACTCATTGATTTCGGTAAACTCCCTCCATACCTATCGACCCTGGGCCTACAATGTAGCTTTACCACTCTTAAAGATTCCACTCTCAATATATGTAGAGTTGTATCATATTTCTGTGCACCAAAATACCTTCTCTATTAGCATACAACTTAAGCAAATTGAAACGAGTAAAGTACCTGTTTTAGCTGATGGAATATGGCTCCATTTGACACGATTAAGTTTTGGAGAGCTTCACAGCGATCTAGAAATCCGCACTTGTTTAAATAACAAGATTTTGCGTTGAAATCTTCATAGTTGTAAGAAATACAGCTGACCTTGTCCTGACAAGTTTTAATACACTGTATCCAGTCACTGGCAGAGAATATTTCGAAATTTTTGTTTGGAAGGAATCTGTTGTTTAAATTAAAATCGCTGAAAGTTGCAGATGATTGGGTACGAAAACATACGAAGACGATTATTGATAAAGAAATCATTTTTTCGCGTCACACAAACGACTGCTTGGGCTAAAAGCTGCCTCTTCGATCTTTTTCCACGGTGTTTTGCCGTGTTGTGTCAAATATATGACTTCTTGCTTCATTAAAATGCATGACAAAAGATCATTACATAATATAAAGAGATAACACTTTCCTTCAAAACATTCTAATGACATCAAATTTGTTAAAATGTTTTTGAAATGCAAACTGAAGCAGTAAATTATGATCCCAATCTTTATTGATCGTCAGGCACTATAGTGAATTTTCTGTCGAAAAAACAATTTTATGACATAGATAAATTATTACTAATGACTGTTAATCTAGGTTCAAAAGCCGACTTAGAAATAATGCAGTTATTTTCCCTTATCTTTAAATATTTTCAGATTTATTATGATTAATGTCTGACTGATACAAATTTTTCAAATTCGCTAATGGGTTTTCCAAACAATTCCAAATTGAAACTTACTTATATAGAAAATTGTTTTCTTCCAGGAAGTTTTGCAGCTGTTTTCTGCCTTTTCCAAGATTTTCGATATAATAGACAGAATCGAGATTGGACGGTAATTATCGGGGTTATCTTTAGTCCCTGACTTATAAACTGGCGTGACGAAGGCATTTATGGAAAACACGCAGACCTTAAAGAGGGGTTGATCAGGTATGTAAAATAGCGAGTGGTCACAGCAGCACTGTACACTACAGTTTGTTAATACTGTTTATTATGCTGCCCAAGGTGGTTTAAAAATACTTTCATGTGGTACTATTTATCATTTTGTGATTCTAACTTTGAATCTAAACAACCCATCGGGCGTGGCCATTCAAATGACTGCACAGCTATTGTACAGCCCTTTCATTTGGTACAACATATCATTTGAAAAAACCCTGGTCATTGGGCGACGCAATTCGAGAGTTTTCATTGGTTTAGCCATCATTATGAGCTAATACAGTTTTAATATTTTTCTACAAATATGGCAAACGTACGGGATCAACTAGAACACCCGAGGAGCTTAAGGTGCAAATTTATGTGCTTTTTAAATAAAACAATAGAGTGTTTTCACATGACGTCAAAGCGGCCATATTGGTGTCCCAAAACAAAGAAACTGCGGCCATATTTGTGTCCCAAAACAATCCTCCGGGAATTGAACTCTATTGTTATGAAAATATAATCTTTTGTTTCAGCAATCCAATATGGCCGCTTGTCACGTGTGTGAAAATATTCTAACATGGCGCCGAGGCTTGGGGGAATAAAACACAAGAAATTATTTATTTATCCCTAAGCCTCGATGCAAAATCTTTTGTTTTATTTCCCCAAGCCTCGGCGACATGTTAGAATATTAATATATCGGAATTGTTCTATTTTTCTCGACTAGTGCTTGACTGTTGGATATGAGAAAGTTTTAGCCAGCAAACACACACTCTCAGGGAACAATTGTTAATTATGCTGTACCACGTGGTTCTAACTTTAAGTCTGTGGGTGAAATGCCAGCGTATTTATAATCACACATATGAATGTTATTACAATGGTACTGTTGCCTTAAAAGTATAGTACTTTCATGTGGTACTGTTCATTATATATATTCTACAAGGAGTCCTAACATTTGAACCTGTGGATTAAACTAGAATCCCAAATCAATTTATGTCATAATTATCAGCAAGAACATATTCAACGTGTGTTATTTTGCTACATTATCAAATTATGTTATGTTTACTTTACACAACAATTATCCGTCCTTGTCTCTCTCAATTGAAAGATTTCGTAGTTGCACTTAAGTCACTCGTTAGAATAAACATTCCCCTTTCTTTGAACTTGTCCCTCGGCCTTATCTATAGCAGATGCCACTCTATCTTTTGCACTTGGGAAATGATGCCGCTCCGCGTCTTACACATAGTCTGCAAAATGATAACAAGTGGTTAAACTAAGAAAATAAAATTTAATCTCTGAAAAATACTAGAAAAATTATATTTGTTTACGCTTTGAACTGTGTTGCGTTTGAATGTTCGGTTCTCTAATTAGCTGAAAATAGTGCGACCAAAATAACGAGCTCAATGTTTTTCTAAAGTCCAAACCTAAAGCACACTCTCAAAATTTACCGCATTTTTTCTGGTTTCCCGCGCTTGGCGCAGAAGATAAGGTTTCGATCTTGCAGTTATCGTCATTTGCCTATTTTCATACCGACTACTGCTTGGATCTGATCACGATTGTTGTTATTTTGCAAATGTGATTAATACAGCAGTCACCAGAAAACGTTCTGTTCACGAAAGATTGTTTTCATAGCTGTCACCTTCTCTCTGGTAGGATTGTTGATTTGCCTGACCACTAACTGACAGCTCAATCCTGTCTGGATAAATATATCGAAATCTTTCGGGGGGTTCCTCATTTCTTCTATCGTGCCTGGGTGGACTGTTCCCTGTAAGGCATGAAAAATCAGCTTGTAGTTAGTTAGAGTTTAATAGTCAGTTCAATCCAGGAAACGTTGTAATAACATGCATCAAGGAGACGATAGTGAATTAAAATGAGAAGACGATGGCTACGAATTGAGAAGATTGTGTCTCATAATTAAGAAGTGCTTGAAAAAATTCATTAGTTCTTCTACGAATCCTATGCAGACTATTGCCATTAATGTAACCAAGTGATTGAATATTGTCAAACTCGCAAATTGACTGGCTTAGCCGATACCGCTTTGCCAAACAACAAACAGTCCTCAATTGCGAGTTTGGATTTCCATTGCCTAAAAGCAAAACTGTCGACAAACCTGTCCAGTCTAACAGTTTTCAATAATTCGTACCACAATCTATTTTAATCCTCCTCATTTTTTCGTGATTTTTGCCTATCCGTTTTTTTTTAAGTGTCTCCTCAGTGTTTCAAGTTGTCATTCTGAGTTTAAATTTATATTTCACTCCGAATTTAATGGCTATTTTCATATGTCTAAATTTGACTGAAATCCGTGACACAGTTCCCTTAATGTACATGGTTTCCGCATCAGTCTTAAGACACTGAATCACTTTGAAACATATAAAAAACTAACTGATATAAACAAAGAAACCAACTTCTTATGTCGCGTTCAGAAGACGCTCGCCCGCGTTCTTCCAGATCGATGTCCGAGGCCTGGACATAACCTTGGCAACTGAGTGACCGTCGTCTTGCGAGAGCTTGGTTATTAGGGTCACGTGGTATTTTACGCTTTTTCTTCTGCTCAAATCCAAAGCTGTTCCATCGACGGAATTCCTTACTGGGTCCTGGAAGACAATTTAAGGAGAGAGAGGGCTTGATTTTGTCCAGGAGAGACTCACGTGTACAGGATAAAAAACGACGGAACGCTTTCCTGAAAATATTAGGCTGGTTTACCCACACGACATAATGTAAGCATAATATAAACCAGAGTAACATAAATTGGCATTAGCGCAACAGAATGGACAATTTTTTCTTATGTTTATGCTTTATGTCGCGTTATCGCAAGTGTCAACCGGACTTAAAGGGTCTTAGCCAGCCTCCGCCATTTTAGTTGCTATCGAAATTATGGAAATTGCATGGTGAAGCGTAATCTTATTGCATTGCTGTAAGTTATGCTACTGACTGGAAACAAGTTTCTCAGTGATCTCTTTCGTTTTGACACGCTCTACGTAGAATATAACGCTGAAGCTTTCACATGTAAACAATAACAAAGGTGTGGCTGACTAGGGCTCTTTAAGCATAAAAGGGGTAAAGTCTGCAGTCGGGCCTAGTGACCCATCAGGCCGGAGCTTATCCCAGTTTCTGTAGCATGAAGCGACAGAGAGTATTTCTACTCCCCCCTGGATGGGATGCTAGTCCATCGCAGGGTTACCCCCCAGCAGTAAATTCGCCGGTACCCATTTATACACCTGGGTGATGAGAGGCACTGTGAGAGTAAAGTGTCTTGCCCAAGAACATAACGCAGTGCCCTGGTTAGAGGCTCGAACCCGGACCGTCCGATCTGGCTTCCTGCGCACTAACCATTAGGCCACTGCACCTCCCACCTTCAAGCATAAGCATAAGCAAACATGCGTTAGAAAATAGAAGCCAGTTTTCGTGTTGAAGAAACTCGTACCACTCTTCCCGGTCTTGGGATGGCAAAAATCCCAATGCGCTTGCGTGTGTCGATCACCTTTGTTATGCTTGCGTTACAAGTGTGAACATAGTTATGATTATGCTTATGTTTGTGCTTATGCTTATATCGTGTGTGTGAACCAACCGTTTGTGATTGTAGAGGACAAAAACAAAGACAAAAACTGCGATTGCTTTTCGTTTATCTTTTGGTCGAATAAATGAAGTATTTTTTACCTCCATCGTCTTCAAGGGCGTGGTTGATGTAGGATTCTTTGGTTTTAGCTGAACGCAGGGTGGCATACAGAGATGGCACACGTCCGACCTTTAACTTAACAGTTCCGTAGGCTCGCTCCATTTGAAGAAAAAAAAAGCAAAAAGATAAGAGTCAGAAATTAAAATTCTGCGGTTCGAGCTTGTTCGCTAAGTCATCACTGAATAATTTAAAGAGGGTTAGTTGTCATGTATGAAGTCATCTATGGTTAGGTTGCTTTCAAATTAAAAGGTTCTGATTGGTCAACCACAACAGTATTTGCGTTCGTTGCAATCAGCCAGATATGTGTACTTTTCGTTTTGGTTTTGCGAAGCCATTGGAGAAACACAAGTAGTTATAAGAAAAGCAGATTTAAAGCTTGAAGAATTAATTTAAGGTAGATGCACTATGATGAGCTGAAAAATATTGTTATTTGCGTCAGCAGTACGGAACAACTCTTTCCTCACCCTTAAAACTTTACAAGCTTCCTCTTGAGTGGTTTTCTTCAGGCTTACACCATTGACTTCCAGTAGTTTGTCACCTTGTTGTATTGAGCCCTCCTTGTACGCGATGCTGTCCTCGGACTATAAAGAAAAACGATGAAGAGAAAAAGAACATGCGAATATAATTATACATGGACAATAAGCACTGAGGATGTGCGAGATTTTTTGCAAACACTTCTTGAAGAAAAGAGGTTATCCCTAAGAAGCGCTTGTAATGTTCACAGTTTATGTTTATAAAGACATAAAGAATAAATCCCGCCAGTGTTCTTTGTAGCAAAGCATCACACGCGAGATTTGTTTCGTCAGACATCTCCAGCCGAAGCGTTCTTAAAAATTAGCAAAATAATAACGTCAAAAACAACAATTAAACCAAAAATAAGATTTGTTTCGTAAAACCATGAATCTATGTGAAACTTTATCTCTCATTCTTGAAATTGTGATGCGAGGTGGCCTAATCGCTATTTCGCTGGACTCTACTGCATTGTGTTCTTGGGCAAGACTCTACTCTCATAGTGTCGTCTCTCTCCACCCGGGTGTATAAATGGGTACCGGAAAATTTAATTCTGAGAGGTAACCCCGCGATGACTAGCTTCCAATCCAGGGAGGATTAGAAAATAATTAATACTCTCTGTCGCTTCATGCTACAGAAATAAGAATACGTTCCGATCTGATGGGCCACCAGCCTCGCATGCAGAATATATTCTTGAAAATAACTTCAATTTATCACAGCTTCGATTTCACTTTAGAGAGTTAAGAAGTTGTCCGCATGATGATATATAGCTCGTTTTCATCTCACCAGGTAAGTAACAAATACTCCCTTCTTGTCCCTAGAATAAAATAAAAAAAAGTGTGTGACTATAATCTAAAATTATTCCAGATCAATGAATACTGGCCATGAAATTCAGTAATTTGGTTCTCAATTGATCGATGCTCTTGTTTCAACGATTCTGTACATATTGCATGTCATGGACAGTGAACTATATAGTTAAAACTTACTTTCTTGCTAGAATGCTCAATCCCATATAGTCAGTGATGGACTTGACTAACTTCACTTCAAAAACTGTTGATGGCTCTGCATTTGACAGAAAAAGATTACATCGATCAATTAATTCATTTATGCTGATCTAAAGTAAATATTTATACAGTCAGTCAGTCAGTCAGCCAGTCAGCCAGTCAGCCAGTCAGCCAGTCAGCCAGTCAGCCAGTCAGCCAGCCAGTCAGTCAGTCAGTCAGTCTGTCAGTCAGTCAGTCAGTCAGCCAGTTAGTACGTCAGTCAGTCAGTTATTAAGTAAGTCGGTCAGTTAGCCAGACAGTCAGTCAGTCAGTCAGTCAGTCAGTCAGTCTGTCAGTCAGTCAGCCAGTCAGCCAGTCAGCCAGCCAGTCAGTCTGTCAGTTAGTCAATCAGTCAGTCACTCATTCCCTTCGTCACTCAATTTAAAATTCATTAAACGTTAACATGCATAAATAAATTACTTTACCTTCAGTTGAAGTGAAAATCGTTTCAGGCTTTTCTCGTAAAATAGCTAGCTTAACAGGAGATGGTGCCAATCTCAGAGTTGAGACCGCATTTTTATGACTCATTTGTTGCAGGCTCTCACCGTTTACCTGAAGAAACACAAGATTGATTGGGATCAAATTTCTCCTTATCATATGAATGCAAAATTTATTATATATGCTATGAGAATTTGGAAAATGATCAACTAATGCGATCACTTACCTTAGTGATTTGGTCGCCAACTGCCATCCTCTTATCCTTAGCTGCCGCTCCTCCTGGTTCAATCAGATTTATTACTACCCCACCCTAGAGAGTATGGTAATGTCATGTTCGAATATTAACAACTGTTTAGAGCATCTTATTAATACCTTTTTTGTCTATTTCCGTTTGCTGAGGGCATACGCCTGTTTTCGGAAATCATCGCGCTTGGTACAACCGATCATATCAAGCAAGCAAACATGCAAATTAATGTTATCACTGTTAAAGAAAAAAAGCTCTGACTTGACAGATATTTGCTATAAAAATGTGAGCATTTCATTCTTTAAACATATTGCCTGACCATGATGCACAAAACCAAATTGATTGCAAGGCTGGCACTACGGGAAAATGGCAAAATTTATTGGCCAATATTTCAACTAGCAGAGCTAGTCTTCTTCAGGGCCAGTACTTAATACAAGGAAAAAGCTAGCTCTAATATTGCCCTTTTGCCGTAGTGTCAGCCTTGCAATCAATTTGGTTTTATAACAGTTCTAAAGAGTGACGTCTGGTACGAGCATTTCTTTATCAAGAGATCCGGCAATAACAAGCCAAGTAGTTTTATTCTTCGTTGCGTTGTCTCCTGCATCCAAACGTTATATGATGAACAGTTATAGTAGGTCAAAAGTCCATTTACATAATTATGTAGAAAAGATATCCTTTATTCGCCATCTTTGTAATTACCAGATAAGTATCTGATCCTCCGACAATTCCTATTCCAAGGCCAGCGGTTTCTTTTTCGATGGTTATCGTAGTCTCTATGAAATCTTTTATTTCTGCAGGCTCTAAGAAATTAAACAAATTCTTCACTGTAGTATTAAAAACATCTAAAAACCACATTTACATGGGAAAAATTAAGATCTTTGCAGAAAAAATGAGCACGCTTGAAGTACGCAAATCAAATTCCAAGTTCTCCTGTGTGAATGACTTCACGTACGCCTGCTTGAAAGTTTAATGTTATTTCTTTGCGCCAAAAACGGACAACTATCAACAGCCCTTTGTTTGCTTTAATTGAAAGCGAACTATAACTTTCATCAACACAAATAGAGCATAGTTTTGACAACTGATTTGATTTGCCTGTTAGCTAAAATCGGAAAGTTATTGTTTCAAGTCATATTGCAAACCTTTAGATGGCTATTTTTTAAATATAAAAATACATTAAGAAGAACTTCGTTAAATTCCAATGATTTGTTACGATGCCAAACACCAATTTTTCGTAGGAATATCTATGCTTTAGGAATTCGGGCAGTTGAACACGATACCTGGTAAAATTTACCTTTGAACTAAAGTTCTGTATTTTAATGCTACAGTTATTACAATGTACACTGTACAAAACTACCGAATTGCACAAAAAAATCCATTCTCGTTCTTGATCTGTTTTCTTATAAGCAGTTAGCTTACATTACTTTCCATTCACATTCAATACATTACACCAAAAAATCACTAAAGAATAAGATGTTGCACCTTTAGACTGAGTCATTGCTGCTTTTGTTGTCTTGGACACAGGAGCCATGGGACCTTTCTCACAGAATTTCAGCATACGATTTTACAATCTCTTTTTTCTTCCTTTGGGACTGCGTGCAGAGTCCTTTGCTTAACCAAGCTCAATTTTAATTATGTTGTCATTTCATATCTACCCTAATCGGCTTTGCTTGATCTAGTTGCCTAATTTCGGAGCATGTCAAAGCGAAGCTTCAACCCTCTCTACCAAGGCATGCTTGCTTTAGACAGCTTTTTGCGCTTTGTTTGTTGAAGCTCAATAACTTTGCTTTGCAATTTATTTACTTATAGCATGCTGGACTGGAAAAATGCAAGGTTTTTGTTTACTTTTGTAGCCCTTGTTTGGAATTATTTTCTTTCGCTTGTTTTCAAGTTAGTAAATTAAATGTGTTTTACCTTAGGGGTTTACCTTGTTGAGGCAAAGCAATAAATTAATAATATTAATTAATGAAGGGCTAACGCTCGAAACGTCAGCAATTGAATCTCTTTACGGTGGCCAATTGACATTATCAACCCAGTTGATAAAACCAAATTAACTTGCTCATAGCTTCTGTTGATTTAATAACTCTGGTTTCTGTAGCATGAAACGGGCTAGGAGTTTTTCTCCTCCCCCTATCGCAGGTTTTTGCCTAATATCATGGCAGATTGCCCCAACAATTCTCCGGTACCCAGTTTTACTCCTAAGGGGAGGGGTACACTGTCAAAGTAACGTGTCGTGTACAAGACATAACGAAATGACCCTTCCCCTCCCTCCCTCGGGCGACCGGGGCTCGAACCCGGACCCTTGGACCCTGAATCCGGCACATAAACCATTATGCCACCAGATCCCCCGAGGTGGGGGAGTGGGGGTTAGGGGGGGGGGGGGTGTTCCCGTAACAACTATTCAATAATTAGCTGACATAGACTTTAGTGTGAAATGTTCGCAAGAGTTAGACAAGACGATACTTATTTTGCCACGAAAGCGTACTGGCATGATATGTAGGCTATTTGGTTCGATTAAATTGACTGAGAACTGATGATGACGATGATGATGATGATGATGATGATGATGAACATTATATCGCGCATATTTCATGTGAATATGATCAAATGCGAAACAAATTAAACACACATGTTTAAAATTGCAACTTATAGGAGGCAGATCTGTTGTTTTATTTACCAACCGTGGTGGATCTGAGTTTCGGACCAAAATTTAAACCCGAGACTTTTGGGTTACAATTCCAACGCCCGTAACCAACCCCAAGGTCACGCTGGAACTTACGCTGGAACTCGCCTTTGGTCAAAGAGTATTGTGGACAGTTTATACGAACACAAAGCCAATATTTGTCCGCTAAACAAGTAGAAAAAATCTCCAGGTGGCCGTTCAGATATCTAACAAATTACTCATACATCGCCTCGAGCATTTTAAGCGTGTTTTTGGTAGGATTATAATAAGCTTATGCTTTTCTATTAAACACGTACCCCCAACAAGTTAAAATACTACGAATTTTCGGCCTCTGAAACGTCAACGTGAGAGCGAAAAATATTTGGTCAAATTTTCAAGTACTGCTCTTGACGTTAATTCAAAATATCCTTTTACGAGAAAAAGAATATTTCTTGTAAATCGCATAATAAACATGTATACTATAAAGTTAAGTAATCTATTGTATATCTCAGTACGGAGATAAAATACACCAATCAAATGCATGCCTGTGCGGCCAGATCGTCTTGTCCAATCACCGAGAAGCACATTCTGACATGGTTAATTGGACTGAATCATCTGAACATATAGACGCCAACAAAATGAATAAAACGCGTTTACAGAAATCTATTAATACAAGGTAAAATTTTGGTCTCTGTTTAGCTGACAATATATTTCCTTTCATTTTTTGGACTCGTCGGCTAATTTGGACTTGCAGATTGCGATGTTTCGCTTGTGTTTGTTGTTGAACACAGCATTCATCGCGAGTCACCTCATTGGTATCTTCGAAGCAGGTTTTACTATTCATAACAGCGTACTTATTGGACATGTGTTTAAGGCCTATGTCGGCATGGAATGGCTTTCGTGTGTTCAAGAGTGCTACAAAGAGGCCCTCTGCTTCTCATACAACTTTTTTCCTTCGGAAAATATCTGTGAACTGAATAACTATGGGTTAAAAGATCCGTGCCATGGTGCTAACATTCTTATAAAGACCATTGGATGGGTTTATCACGAAATAGATACGCAGGTGAATATATCTTGACTTTCATGCAACAATCAGTATTTATTGCACGATTGAAATAGAGGGTATCGAGTCATTAAATTATTCACCCCAACCTTAAAACTTTCTCTTTCTTTTAAGCGAAATGGGATATGTGCATATACTTTATTCTTGCGTTTATTTACCAAAGGAAAATGGCATCAAGCATTTTCTTGCTTATCACCTGGTTTGCTATTTGTTTAAGTTTCATAGGTCGCTTTGCCGTGAAATGAAATATTTTTTAGTTGAAGCCCCTCTTTTTCCACTCAGTACCTCAAAAGATATTAAAGAACCATATTATTGTTACAATCTCATAACAATTTTGAAAGAAAAAGTTCCTTCCAATGGTAAAAATAATCATAAGCTGGCATTTACGTTTCTGTTGATATTTGATGAAAATTTATTCATACACCAGCAACATAAGAGGAAGATGATCACGCCTTGCTGTGGAAAAATAGGTCTGAAAGCGAGCAACTGCTTGCCAATTCATCTTCACCACGTTAATTCGGTATCTATTTCATAATTTACACTGCAACGTAAAACTTATTTGCTAGCTGTGTTTACACAGCACACTGGAATCATACAAGAGCGCCCTACTTGTATCTTCATTGCAGTTTTTTGCGGTAACCATAGCATCACGGTTCCAAAACCCAATAAAAATAGGTCCGCATAGAGTGCAAGTATTTACCTGTTCCTTTAAGGAAATGTTCCGCCTACACTCTAAAACACCAATCCCGAACAAAACAAAATTAAAGCGAAAACCAACCATGACTCAATCGCAAGTTTTCCCGAGTGCTAGTTACGTGTATTATTTGCTTCGCGTTTTGATTATTGGATCACTGGATTGCCTATATCCTTTGTGATTAGTTAGAGTGATTACTTCCGTTTTGGCCTAACGACACTCAGTTGATAACTTCTCTATGAATTGTTATGCTGAAGAGAAATTTCTCTTTTAAGGTAGATTTCCTATCCTGCCGTAATATATATGTTGGGTTATTACACGGCCTTTGACAATTTTCTTCGCATGTGTGATGATTTGATTTCTGGTCCGAAATTAAAGTTAGTTTATCCGATTAAAACCCTCTTCCATCGGCCTGGCGAGGCTGGCCAAAGCTATAAAAATTTGGGCGAAAGATTATTTGGTCATTTGTGAAAGTTTTAAACGGAACATATTGCTTGTATTTTCGTATAAACATCACGGGAAATATGATGTCCTCGAAGGGTGATACGCAAAGCGGTTCGGGAAGAAAGCTAAACAAAGGGATGGGGCGAGAAAAAGAGATGTTCGTGCGCATGTGAAAACTCCAAAAACAATTACAGAAGGTCATATTACAATATTTCTATTGATCAAAGTGGGAATGTCCCTTTGTATGTTTTTACTGAAGGCTTATTCCCTGCATATAAACGGACACTGTAATGGAGTTTTGTTACATTCTTTATCAAAACGGCACTAAATTTGTGCACCTAGAATATCAAGACGATGATATCAAGTAACTTGTTGAAGGAAAGAGGGAAATTTAATTATTTTTTCAAGCCAAAAGGGCAGAACTTAAAAAAGTCAGCCAACTTTTTCAAGTTGAGATACAAGGCTTCTTATTCTATCACAATGACATCACTCTTTTCAATAATAGCTTAACTATACTGGCATAGTAATTTGTTACAAAGCGGTGCCAATATTTGCAGGTTTCAATTGGTGTAAACTCGCCTTTGGCCAACTGAATTTTCAGTGAAGCGAGGTTCGTGATAGTTCCTCTTCACAACTGAATTCCTAGTTAACCCTTTGTAGCAAGTTGAAATGCTTCAAAGATACTAAAAAGGTCATGTTTGACTTTTAGGATTTGGTACCGAGCAAGGCATCTAGACCAAAACCAGCAGAAAGTGAGTGGTAAAGTTTGATTTCCTAGAAAGAATGGAGAGAAGTCATCTTTGGTGATGTATATATAAAACCAAAAAGAAGAAACATGGATGGCTTCGAATGAGGAAGATTGAGAAGGGTTGTAATTGATTGATTGTAATTGATTTTCAAGATGAAAGAGTTCTAGCCCCATTAAGACATTGGGCTTGGGAATGATTCTAGAAAAAAATTTTGATTGGCTATTGTGCCAGTCAAATTATGCATGTAATAATGTGGTAGGTTATGGCTGCATAAGAACCTCCACCATGACGATGGCTCTGCAGTAGCGTTTCGTTAATTTCACGTTTAATCTCGTGGTTAGTTGTCAAATGCACGTGGGACTTGACAGTCGATGCTTGTTGTTAGGCAAGTAACATTGGAATAACTTGATTGGCTTAGTCACCATGAACGAAATCATCTTTTGCAATGCATAAGATCACTTCTAATTAAAGGAAACCTAGCTTACTACACAGAAGTCTTTTTTGGCTCGTCACGCAATCTTCCTCGTTTGTTGGCCAGGAAGATTGCGTGACGAGCCAACAAAAACTCTGCGTAGGAGGAAAGGCAAGAAGAAAAAATTAAAAGAGAAAGAGACCGGAGTTTAACTAAAGCATTAATTTTTGCCATTACAGATATCAACGCAACATTTACTTGCGATAATTCTATGGAAATGTTTGCTGATGGCATAAGTATTGGTAAAGACAATAATAAGTGGCAATTGGCCATGGATTACGTCATACCAGGAAATACCCGAGTTATTTCCGTGATGGGTAAAGACAATGGTCACCAATATGGAATTCTCGGTTCTTTTAGCAATGGACTGGTAACCGATACAAGCTGGAAATGCATTAATGATGTTGATCCCGGATGGCAGTCCCCGGATTTTGATGACGTCGATTGGCCAGCAGCAGAGGAGGTTGCATTGCACGGTGATTGGCCCTGGTGGATAATAGCTGGTATTGACATGAATGCGAAATGGATATGGACAGCTAGAAAGGAAGATGATATAGTTTACTGTAGGTTAAATCTGCAGTAAAACATTATTAGTACCCTCAAGGGTCACCCTTAAAACTTTTAAATTAAGGTGATTGTTTTTGGTACAAAATTCTTGGTTTGCAAGTGACGTCATCGACGCCATGTTGGATAACCATGACATGAACAAAAGATTTCTGATTAGCCTCTTTTGTTTGGTCATCCAACATGGCCGCCATGCTTATTGTCATTTGAATCTCTTAGGATTGGTTGCAAACAAGCAATTGCACATTCTTATTGCATATAATTTGACGTGAGATTAGCACGCGTACATTAAAAATGGCGGCTTTTTCTTCTTGCGCCAGAGATCTAATTCGTCTTTTTCTTCTAAACGGTATGCTGACCTATCACGTTGTTCTGTTGTTTTTAAAAATGTGGCTTGTTGTCAGATATTAACTTGACCTTAGATTTTAAAGAAGAAAAGTTACAAAAGTAGCTTTGTAGGGGTGGATAATCAGGTATCATGTAAGAGGGGGTGGGGATTTTACGTTATAAAAAGAAAGACAACGACGACAACAACGATTTATTTATTAACAGATTAAGAGGATGTTAGAAGAGCTTGTCCAGCAAATAGCCGCAAAGCTAGTCGAGGCGGGACTAGCCTGCGTAGCCAGCGGGATTTGAGGGTGCGAGCTACTCGCTCAGCATTCGCGGGCGAAGCCCACGAGGTCAAGCGGCGAAGCCGCGCGAGTGGAAATTTACTCGACTCCTCACCAATCTCTCCACGGCTTTGCCTCTCCGACGACGGCCTCCCAAAAAAAAAGCACTTCGCCGCGAATCCCGCCAGCTACGCAGGCTAAGGCGGGACAAGATATGAACGAGAAACATAATAAACGAAACATACTGAAAAACGGAAAAAACTTAGCTTTACACAACAACCCAACAAAATTAAACTAAATTACATCTTATTTTTCTATACTAAGAGTACATAAAGGATCAGTTTTTCATTAAGTTAATTATCGTTTCCTCTACAATATAGGAGTCTACAGTTTCAAGTATAACAAATAACTTTCCTTTTAGAGATTTTTTAAAAGAACGTTTGGCACTTTTTTAGAATTGCGGGTATCCCATTCCAAATTTTTACCTCAACTCGTGAAAAAGCATTTCGTGTTATTTCGTGTGGCATTAATTCGAGATTCCTTTGTATAAAAATGATCAGAAGTAGAGAAACGCGTATTATAGGAATGGACATTAGAAATTCGAGAAAACAAATTCAAAATATTTCTTGGAGCAGTTTTTTTTTTCGTTTATATCATACATGCATGAGGTTGTAAACAGATTCATAATACAAGAATTGCACGGGTAATATTTTTGCTTTAACGAAAAATGGTATCGCATGGTCGTTAGTTTCAGCAAAATATATTAGCCGCAATGCATATTCACGCAAGAATTTGATCGAGGAAGGTTTTACAACCATTACTGGACCATAGCACCCATCTGTAACAGACAGAGTGGAATCTTTATCTTCAATGGGTTTTCGGAAAAAAGTCACCGGGTTGGGTTGGTCCGCTCGTTTTCTGTTTCAGTTTGCAAACAAAATACACTGGGTCACACCGCACAGTCACTAGGTAAAATCAAAATATTCACTGGTTATTGGGGAGACTAAATTTCCGCTGGGTAGGGGAAAATAATCCACTGCATGGGTAGAGTTTCAGTGGATCTGTTACAGAGGGGTATACCATAAGTTCGTTGGAAGTGGAAGTAACGTGTTTCATAAGCTACGGTTCACTTTGGCTCTTTTCTATCCTCTGTGTGGTAAAACGTCTGTATGATAATGCTCTTTATAATGAACCCGGCGAGCTCACAGTCGTAATCTTGTAAATATGGCATCTTTTTTGTAATAACGTTTCCAAACGGATTCGTAGCTGCAGCTGACTTAAAGCTTGTCAAACCAATAAAGAATAGAGAATAACCCCACTATATTTTTGGTCCAAGCTGAGTCCACGAAAAACGAGAAATGAACTTTGACTGATTCGAACAAGCAGTAGATATCACATACGACTAATTACTGACTTTTTGCAAGTTTTTATACCTTCGTAACGTTATGCACCATTCATTTAATTCCACTGTTATTCGTCACTTTTCACTCGACAAAGCTGAAGAAAACATATAAAACTTTATTGGATAAATACAGAAATCAGTTTGACAGGTTTGATTAGAATTTCTATGCAAGTCCAGAACCAATCAGAGTGTAGTGTCTACAAGATATTGCCCGCCCCATCTGATAAAAATAAAAATAACAAACATTTATATATTGACGCTTGTTATAGCATGGAGGGAAAACAAGTTTTGTTCGTTATTCTTTTTCAAGGGATGATGATACATTCCGCCGTGCCCTTAGTAAAAGGGAACTCTAGGCCTGCTCGTTCAGCATACTTCATAATGCAAGAAAATAGACGTCTTGTGAATAACACTGTTAAACGTTTTACGTCTCCCAGCTTGATGTCCTGCGGCCATTCTTGTTTGAGACACACTTGGTGTACTTCTGTAAATTTTGAGGCGGCCTCCAAGAACGGCAAAGGATATTGTGAACTAAACAGGAATGCAGAAAGCAAACTCCAATGTCAACAAGGCTTCATTTTTATAAAGTTCCTGAAGGTAATTTAGAAATAGAAAATTTCTGTCGTGTTTCTTCAGGGTTATGATCAGCGTGTGATAGCAAATGTGGATGTTTGACAGAACGTGCAAAGCTGTGATTATACAGGACATATCCTTGTGTGTTTACAGCTGTTTCGAGCAGCCTGCTGACCAAAACGCTCAAGTGTATTTTGATAATTCAACGGAAAACAACCAAGTATTTCTTAAAATCTCTACCATAAACAAACAACCACGTTGGTCACCAAACCCCGAAAACTAAATTATTGCTGCAAGGGTCTTTCACCTCTTTCCATTCTTATCGATATCTATAACTGGCCCTCTAACTTTGGTGTAATATGAAGTATATGAAATATTTGAACTGCTGATGTAGATGAAAGTGAAGAATGATCATCGCAGTGAATCTCCAATTTAAGCAATTGGAAAGAAGCCTGAAGAGTTGATGTTAAGTATATGAAAAATTCCGCACGCAGCAACAAAAGTTGTTTTATTTAACAATAACGCATGCAATTGTTTGAATGCATGTGCCATCTTGTTTATTTAGGGGTGAATCCTAATAAAAACCTGATTATAGAGCTATCAGATCCGTCGTTTCTGCCGTTCTTGAAAAATCCATTTGAACTTAGGGTAATATACTTTTTCCACTTTGGATGCGTAGCTTTTTATAATCAATTGAATTGATATTGGTCGAGGCACGATGGTCTAATGTTTATTAGTATAACACAACTAGTGGACTAATGAAAATCCTGCATTTTAATTGGCTACGCTATAGAGGACTGATTAGTTATAGTCCTCGAGTCGCAATCGAGCGTGACGCTATCTTTCGTTTTATTCCCAAATAAATATTTCTTTAACTTGCATTTACTATTTGCCTTTACTGTCCGACTAGTTGGGCGATACTAACTCCGGCCTGATGAGCCACTAGGCTTGAAGGCAGACTTGGCCTAATCAAGATAGCTCTAACTTTCAGGACCTGGAGTACAACAGGGAAACTGCTGAGTTACCAAAGCCAAGAAAGAGTGAGTGACTTGTACTATAGGTTGAAAATGCCGATGACACCCGTGGGACAAAACGTGGGTGTCCTCGTATTTGGGGGGTTGAAAAAACAGTGGACAATGCAGTGTGGTTAAACTGAGTCCGCAGAAAGGAACTCAGAATTTGGTTGGATAAACAAGTAACGCCCTTGATACTGGAAAGCCGTTCTTTTAGTATATTTTAAACATTACTGTTGCCAATTGCTGGGTAGATATTTGTGCCGGAAGAATGTTTTTTTTAGAGATGAAGCGTTTTAATATTTGGAACAGCGAAACTCAACGTGACCAAAAATGCTAGAGAAACCTATTGATTTGCGCACTTGATTTTCCTTTATGCCAATAAATTGAAAATGACAACTGAAACTTTACGAAGTGCAACGCATGACTTTGGTTGAAAAATCTTCCTTTCTTCTCACGGACAGTTTTAATAGCTATATTGGTGACTACCAAAGCGGAGCACCAATCAATATGGCGGGTCCTACAAAGCCAATAACTTGGCTGCAGCCTTAAACACTGACAAGTTAATTTTTGGGCAATATTTTGATTTTGTAAACGTTTTTGATTCAAGCAAAACAGTTTGTCTTTGTAAAAATGTTCTACTGCTTTTATTATCCCAGAGTTCACCGCAATATTTACCTGTGAAGATTTCATGGAGTTGTTTGCTGATGGTACGAGTCTAGGAAAAGACAATGGCAACTGGAGAAAGCCCACTTGTTACGTCATACCAGGAAATACCAGGGTTGTTTCAGTGATGGCAAAGTCCTGGGGGTTTCAGCATGGAATGATTGGCTCCTTTAGCAACGGATTGGTAACGAATGAGAGCTGGAAATGCACTAATGATTTGTACCCCGGATGGAATCTCCCTGATTTTGAGGACCGCAATTGGCCAGCGGCTGTCGTTCTAGCAAAACACGGTGTATCGCCCTGGGGAAATATAGACGGTATAGCTAATACCGCAAAGTGGATATGGACAGCTGGACCAGGATTTGATATAGTTTATTGTAGACTTATTCTGCCGTAAATATTTAACAGTTATTCTTTGAGGAGGCGCCGGATATGAGCTGATATATATAACCAACGAGGCCGTAGGCCGAGTTGGTTATTTCAGCTCATGTCCGGCAATTCCGAGAAGAATAACTGTTTTAGTAAATTTTCAACTCCGGTTATTATCCTCACAGAAATTTTTAAACAGTACACTTGTTCAGTTTTTGATATTAGTAATGGTGTGGACATTTCAGTTTGACGTAAACGAAGCGATTGTTAGAAAAGGCGGCAAAACCAGCGGTGCGTTGCTCACTTTGTTAGTTGAATGAAACACGTGAGAAAAACGAGTGAGAGAAAATCTTCTTCTACGTAAATATTCTAGGCTCAATCACTTCTAAAGTTTCCCATATCGTGGAAATTCACGTCAAAAAAAGATGTTGGTTACCGGAAAGAACATTGCATTTGTTTTACGAGTCAAAACGGACGTAAAATGTCTAGCCGACTCGATCTCCCAGCTGATCATCTAATAACTCAGAATAACTGTGTTGAAACGCTGAGAATCCCTCTGAGGTAAAGGACAAGATAATCTGTCAATTATTGCACGGATTACAACTGATGGAGAATGACAGCAACGTTCATCTTCGAAGATAAAGATAATCGGCCGTCACAAAAATTTGGCGCATCGCCTTCAACATGTTAATGTGCTCGTTTGAAAGCTTATTGCTGCTGGACCTAACAAGATTTGTCGAAGCACAAGGTAACAAACTTAACATAACGTTAAGCCTAATTTGTGGTTAAACTCTCTTTTCTCTATCTGGGCAAAATAGTTTTGGTTTTCGGATCTTCCCGCTTTCCTCGTTTTGTTGTTTCGCGTCAAACTTCGCGCTACTAGAACCAGGAACACCGGAACACCATAAACACGGAACACCGGAACACACCGGAACACCAGAAATTTATTGGCATTTTATGGAATTTCTGGTGTTCCGGGGGTGTTCTGGTGTTCCGTATTTTTGGTGTTCCTGCTTTTAGTACTTTGTTTGTTCGCTTTCACTTGAAAATGCTTTTTATATTTAATTAGTAAATTACTCCGAGTATTTCTCGCGGCAAGCAAAATTGTAAACACTGCCCGTCCCCGGCCTGTTTTCATCGTTTTACCATATTTGCCGGGTCAAGTTAAGGATAAATAATTTCTTTTTAACCAGAAAGCTTGAAAATCAATATCCCGAGGTTGAAAATTTACTAACAATTGATAACAATAGACAGAAGGGTGGTTGTTTTGTTTAGTCATTAACTGAAATAAACAAGTCAAATATAATTGTATTAGAAAATGAATATCTCAACGAAAAAAATATGTTAAAAAAACAGCTGGGGCTATAGTTAAAGTGCTACTGCAATGAAAAAATGTTGTTCTTGTTCTTTTGATTCTGATTTTATATTTGGCAAGAATGCACCATGCCAATGCCTATTGACCCTACTCATCCACACCTCTGTTATTGTTCACAGTACATGCAAAAGTTTCATTATTATATTTTACCCGGAGCGTGTCAAAACAAAAGACATTGCTTGCTAAAAGCAATTTAAATAGTTCCAGAAACATAACGTTCGGCAATGCAATAGGAGAAAGCTTCACCATACGGCATTGAAAATGGCGGAGGCTGACTAGGGCCCTTCAAGTGTGAACATGTGGCTGTTTGTAAGGAAAATGAAATGGAACAGTCCTTTTCACTGGGCAGATACAAGACACTTTGCTTTGTCCTAGTCCCCTACTTTTGCACTCCATCTACACCCTGAAGATTATAACCTATGGTAACTATTTACGCAATTCTGCTAATCACAAAATACAATTCAGACCATTTCAGTGGCCAGAACAACTTGCATTTTATTTCCACTTGTTTCATAACCTTTCATATGGTACCATAGACTACGAGCAGTCCCTTTTCTGTTTCACACGGCCATTTTACAGTTTGCGCTCGACGGACTAAGAAAAAAAGGCACTCCTCGTAGTCTAATGATACCAGTATGGGAACTAGATTTATTGGCCATTTTAATAGCCGATTAAAATATAATTTATAAATATCTTGATAAAGATAGACCTTACTTACTTTTAACTTCAACAAATATTCACATGATGTATGCAGCTGGGAAACTAGTTAAGTCTATGACCTTGATCTTCAGCTGGTTGCCATGCAAGAGTTGAATCTGGATGACTTCATGTAGCCTTATATAAAAAATGCACCTCACTATCAGGTTCCAAACTGTTTGCATAAATTTATTTGTATTTTATAATTACAGTTTTTATATTATTTTATTTCTTTATTATTTCTAAATTACAATAACTAACCCAAAGTTTTCACAAATACATCAAGTTTAAGATGAGCAATTTAAAACTACGCAAGGTTTCAATGAACCTTAACATTGCAAATTTTCATTTGAAACATTTTCAAATGTAAATATGTATGATATTGGATCTTCGAAATACTACGTAATTTTATCACTCATCTTTCAAAGTATTTATATTTTAAGTTATAGTTCTCATGTTTCTGGCTTAGATATTTTTAACCCCATTGTTGTCGTTTCAAACCTGGTCTCAAGGTCTACTTTTCATACATGGTCACATGAAGTCATCTCAGATTCAAATCTATTATGGCAAACAGCTGTATAATCCAATCATAGATGCAACTGGTTTCGTAAGTCTTCTATCATTTATAGTGGAGCTCCAGCTAAATCTATATATTACAACTGTAATACAGTCTGCCTAGTCTTTGATAAAAACTTCTTTTACGCTCTATATTTTTCCTTAACGCCTTCAGTCCTAAACTAAAAATATCAAGTGTTCTTACTAATTCCCACAGAATTCTTTTACTGTCTGTTTTGAGAATTTGGTAATACATCACAGTAACCTAATTGATGACTGTCTTTGTTCTCACCACCTGACTGATAGCCAATAGATTGACAATGTAGGGAGAAACCAGTTTTTGATCACAACCTTAATTCTTCACTGCATTTCCATTTATTGTATCTGCAGTTTGGATGTGATATTTGTATTTGCTACATTTAGCTAGTGTTGATGAGTTAGGATTCAAACAAGTTAATAAAATTATGTTTGGTCTTCTTCTAAGTGAAGGATTGTGTTGGATTGACTTTCCAGTGAAATACAGCCTGCAAAAAATTAAGGAAAAAAATGAGCTGAAGATTTGAAAGCAAGAGATAGCATTGCAGAGTACAAACAGAATTTCTACAACAAAATTTTAAACACTTTTGCAATGTATGGTGCACATGTACCAACCCTCTTATACTGTAATACAGTAAACTTTGACATTTTTTTCTCGTTGTCATTGTTGGCAATCATTACTTTTCAGTGCTTACAGCATTTAATTTCCTAACAGGAATTTTATTTTTCTCTCCCCACCTCTCACTGGATTTTACTCTTTATGACTGGGCAAAGTTCCATTCAATTTTGGAAACATGGTAAACTGGCTACAAGTATAGCTACAACAGGAGCAGATTATAAAATGAGTTGGATTTTTCTCTATGGTATTTTTTCTGGTTGCCCTGTAGATGTAATACTCTAATATTTCCCTAAGTGACGAGAAGCAATGAGAGAGTAGTATTTTTCCCAAGAACACACACAACATCATGACCCCAGCCTGGGCCTGGATATTATTTTCAGACCTCTCTGAGAAATATCCCAAATCTGGCAAATAAGCAACTGGGTCATTACACAGTACATTGCTTTTTAAAACAATTATTTACCCTTAAATTCTATTTGCATAATACAAAAGTAATTACAAGAATCCTCATACCTGGAGGTGCATCAGTTATCAAGATCACACCAATTAACACACATCTGATAGAAACTATTTAATCATTGCTAAAAAATACAACAAAAATGCATAAATTCCCTGTTACTTGTGAGTAGTGAATGGTAATTTTGAGACCTTATGAGATGGGAAGATTCAATGTGAGCCCTATCTAATGTAGAGACACAGAACTACTTTACATACATGTTCAGCTTCCACTACCCATCTTTCCGAGGTGGGAAAGGAAAGAGAAAAATTGGAATAAAATAGTAACATGTTTACTGCATTAACCAGCAAGGTGTAATATTTACATAATTTATACCTTTGTATGATGGCTTCCAAGAAGATCTACATGTACCGTATTTATTTGCCTATAAGCCGAGCGATTTTTGCGGCAAATTAAACTGAGAACTGGTAAAATTTGAACAAGATTGAGGGTTCAGCTTATAGCCGAGTATTTCTTCAAAAAAAAAATATTTACTACTCGTTCTGTGAGAGTATAAATTGAACGTATATTTGACTATAAGCCGAGCAATTGCCAACAAACACAAATTCCTAGTCGTATTTTATAATTCATCTAGAACAACACTGGTGTATGTCTTTTCCTGTCGCATTTATCATTCCTAGTACTTGGTCCAAATGTGTCCACTCAGCCAGCGTCCAGTATCACAACCTGGAAGATCAAAGTAAGCACATCAATTTATAATGGTTGCAGGCTAGCTATTTTGCAGTATAGAAATATTCTTTGTTGCTGGACTGCATTTTTACAAGTTTTACACTTTTGTGTAGATTTTCGAAAATCCCAGATTCAATGTTTTAACAAAGGCCAATCTTGCTCGTAACTACATGTACACTGTAAAAATTGGGGTTTATTTTGATGAGTTTTTGTTTTTTAGCTATTGTTTTTCGGTTCTATATCGTTTTGAGTTCTTTGTTGTCATGTTTGCTCTGGTGAGAATCACACGTTCTTACACCAGGGGTGTGCTAATCCCACCCTCCCCCTCCCCCCACGCCCGACAATTCTACCCAAAACAAGCTCCATAAATGTGAAACACAGAAATGCAAGCTTGCCTTTTTCCCTGTTGTAGGGAGTTCATGCAGTCAGCGTCTGACAACAGTATTTACTTTTACCAGCTCCTCCTTTGGTGTAGTCCTTTCACGTGCATGGTAAATAAATGAACGAACGAACGAACCTTATGCACTGCAAAACTGTTGACCATTCATTGAATGTAATGGTTCGATCAGTTCAAGCTAGCTCGAGTCCTTGTTTTCATAGTGGTGTATAAATGAGTACTCTGTTTTTTTTTTGTTTTTTTTTTTGGTTGGGGGTGGGTGTGTAGGCCTACGGCGAACTAGCATCCCTTCCTGGGGGAGGTAGAAATAGTGATATCTGTTCATTCTTTGGAAACCCTTTTACCTCTTCAGGTGCACGGCTGTAGGTTCGCGCGGGTCTAGCTCGGGCACGGTTTATTAGCCGCGCGGCCGTACGCCTGGGCGGCTCTTTGCTCTGGGTACGGCTCGCGCGGGCCTTGGTGCACTCGTTGCATTCCTGTTTTGTCGGTGACCAGGCCCAAACCTCCTCTCGGCCAAATCGTGATCTGGACTTTGAATCACGCAACCTGTTATGTTTATTCGCCAAAAGCTGTTGCAACATTAATGTACGGAAAATGTTACGGATATTGTTTTCTACATTGTGTATAAACTATATTTTCTTTTGGTTTTATCAAAGCGTTGGATTCGAAGGAAATACTAGTCTCCTTCGCAGCCGTTTTGTGTGACATCCCAAAAAACGGCTGCGAAGGAGACTAAGGGAATATTAAATACACTAAAAACGGTATTACGTCAGCGAGCCGTGTAGTCGGCCAGATCGAAACGTGTTTGGACATGCAACGTTGATAAACGTCATTCACGGAATTTGTTTACCTTGCAAAAACATTCCCACGTGGCGGATCGATCTAACCGTTTCTCGTTAGCTGTCATTTATTTTGAATTTGTTTGCTATCTGTTAAGTGTTAAATACACAGTTTGTGTCAAGCGGTATGACACGTGTACAAAGACCAAATAGACAAATTATATTTGATGACTTCTTGTCTTAGAGGATTGCAATGTTTGACCTTATTTACGACCGAGTATCGTGTGCCGTGTATCTGAATGTCACGCCTCAACATAACGCAAGTTTTGCTGAATCACAATACCATGAACGGGAAATAACGTTGAAAGGCCTGTCTGCTTTCCAGTTGCTTTTTCGAATAAAATCGCACTCGGTTATAAGATTTCCTTCTTTTTCCCTCTTCGGCTTTCGAGTGAACAGAGTATCGTTTTTGTGCCATTAAGCAAGAGCTTGTGTTTATTTATACAGTAAAATAAATATCTGCAAGTCTCAGCAGGAATTTGACATGACGAAACTTATACTATAACTCTACTGTCTAGTCCTACTCCTGAAAATGATTAAATCAGCCAGAAATAAACTGTAACACAAACATCACTGCAAGGCTGTTACTACGTTAAAAAAGTTGACTTTGCGAGACAACAACCCGACAGAAACCGATAAAGCAGGGCTGCAACCACGGAAAGCTTGCATATAAGGGAGTATCCCCTCAGGGGGATGCACCCACGTGACAGTTCCGCGTTCCTAGTTCCGAACCCCTTCCTTAGATTTGAAAGGTGCACCTACGTGACAGTTCCGTAGATTCGAAAGGTGTCATTCAAATGACGTTGAAAAAGTTATAAAGCTATGGTTGAGGGCTTCTTTATCACCGTTGGAGCAGGAAATCAACGAACGCTTAATATGCACTAGTTCTCACATTCTGCAAAATCTAGCTACCAAATCACTTTTTGACGGAATAACCACTGATCCGTGGTGGATACAGGGTCTAGAATGCGCGTCGCCCTGTGATTATCTTTCTGGTAAATCAGGTAACCTTGCGACAGAAAAGAAGTTGAATATCCCTTTTTAAGCGCAAAAATGGAGTTTAAGCAGGCACTAAAATCACGCGGCTTTAAGCTCTATGAGCTTCTTGTTGCATTTTCATTCAGCATGTCGAAAAACATAATATTTTTGTACGAAGTCTTGAGGTCTTTTGTCGCAAAAACCGCGAGTCGAAAGTGCAGTAATTGTACACTGGAGCCACCTAAAATGTCTCAAATTAATTTCCTTTTAAGAAATTTCGTATTCGAATCAAGATATGCAATAAAAAGAACCTCACAGCCCGCAATTTAAGCAAGTTAAAGTAGTAGTAGTAAAACTTGATTTCAATACCAGTGCTGTCAATAAGGGCCGGTAGCCGGCCGAAACAGCCGGTTACTGACCAATCTTTGGCCGGCTACTTTAGTCTCATTTTACTGTTAATTTTGGTAAGAAACTTAAAATAAGGAAAAAATCCCACAAAAATAATTGTGCCACAACTGCCTCAAACGTTTGAGTCGAAATAAAGACGCATTTCAGGAGTTTTAAACGTGTTTACCTTTCCCGTGTCGATGGAAGTTGATCGAAGGATCATGGAAGGCCTGCAACATTTTCACAGAACAGGATCCAGCAAGAAACCAGCTCAAAATAATGAAAAGATCCCGCAAAAATAATTGCAAAACATCGGGATCAAGTATCTGAGCCTAAGAAAAGGCACATTTCTGGAGTTTTAAACGTATTAACCTTTCGGTGGAAGCGGTGAAAAGTCGAAGCAGATCGACGGCAGATCGAAGAGTCGTGGAACGCCTGGGACATTTTCACAAGACTAGAACCCAGACTTTCGCATATGCCAAAATGGCGTCCGCGCCAAAGAAACCGAGGCAGACATTGCTGAGCTCGTTTTTTCACTCTCCATGGAGTGAACAAAGCAAAGGTACGGCCCTTTTTATTCATTTTCGCATTCATTACAAGCATAATGTAAAACCTTTGTATTTCTGTGATTTTAACGCTTGAAATCATGATATGCATAAAGCACACTTACAGGTTTCTTTGCTCTTTTCTAAAAGCCAGTGATTGAGATTTTGAGGAAAAGAACGGTTGTAATAAACATAAAACATGGTTAATATAGTCTTAATTTTGGTTGTTCTTTAGGCCCAAATACTGTCAGGAAACCGTTGAAAATAGCATTTCCGAGCATCTAAATTTCAATTTCCCCAGACCCCCCTAGGAGGCTCGCGCCTTAGGCGCTCGAAAAGTAGGCTGGCGCCTACTTTCCCATTGGCGCCGTCTACTTCAAAACTTATTGACAGCACTGCAATACGATCCTTCCAAAGTGTAGCTAAGCTCATGGTAGCGTAGAGCACCATGTACATAATCCGGGAAATCACTGAGGTCATGAGTTGTAAATCAAGTTGAAGCCGTGAACTTTTTTTGAGGCTTCTTTCCCCAAATACTGAAGTTAATTAGTGGACCGGCGGAGAGACGATTTTCGCTGCTTGTTTATCTACGCTGAAAAAAATAATTTAGAATGGTTGTCGCTCTCGTATGGTCAAAAAATGCCAAAATTTCCAAATGTAAATTCTCCTTCAGTGTCAGTACATTACAAGGCAGTCATGGGTGACGAGAATACAGGAATTCATCAATTAATTAAGGGATGTTGCCTTGATTCACTACTAAATTCTCATGACTGACCATCAAAAGAAAAGGAATATTGTCAGAGAGGAGAATTACGAATTAATATACTACGCGTTAGTTGGCTAATTACCTGCAGAGAAACTGTTTTTCCTTTAGAATTATAACAAAATGAATAAATGATATTGAAGATAAAATGAAATGCTAATTTCAAAACAGGTGATTTTGTAATTCATCATGCTATCAAGCTATTTGCAGCGGGACTTTATAAAAAAACAGCGCTCTAAATTTTCCATTGAAGTCTTTTAATTCATGTTTGAAAATTATCTTCAAAAAAATGATTGTTTAATGGATTTTCACCGCATATTCCTAACCGCACTCGGTCAGCTGAATGAAAATAAAAAAAATGTGTCTACTTGTGGGATCTATAAATTGATTGATATAATTTGGCGCCGTAGGTCCACAGAACCTGCATTGTTTAAAGACAAAAGGTATTTCCAAATAAAATCGAGTGTTTGTTTGACACAAAAGCAAAAGAAAACGTCTTATGTGAAAGTTTGTGTTCCTCTACCTTTAATACTGTTTTCAAAATCGTCGCATTCTCTGAGGGAAAATACACTTGGAATATCCTTTTCTTCTTATGTCCGTTGAAAAATTCATGTACATTTTGCTGGCCAATTTGCGGATCGCGTGAAAATTGTGATGAATCGAAATTAAAGTCAAGGTTGTTCCATTGTGACTGATAACACTATTGTAAATAACATTTGACGACCAAAAGTAGTTTTTCCCTTTCGCTCTATGCAAGGACGGAAATTAAATTTCACTGAAAACGCAAAGCGGTACATAAATAAATATTAGAATGGAAATGAAGGACAACGTCACAAGAGAAGAACTCTTGCAAGCACGCTGCCGAAAATCACGACAGCCAATCAGAACTGTCAAAATAGACAGCACGTGGCCTTGAATTAATTCAACAGAACCGTATTCACGCAGTGAATAGCAAGGTTTCGATCACCGTTTTAGAAACGGGAAGTAAAGATCGCTGCGACGTGATGTACGACTTGAATGAGGTGTAATGTGCTCTACACAGAACTTTGAAATCTTGTTGGTAAGTACACCCTAGGCAATATGCATTTACGTAAAAAGAATTGCGATCATTTTGCGTACTAGCTGAAGTTCCTAAGACGTGCCCTCTTGTTATGAAGTTAGAAATTTACTGTGGGACTTCTCTACGCCTCGCATAATTATTACCAAGACCATGCCACCCCTAATGAGTAAGGTAGTTTGCAGGAATCCAAACGATGAAATAATTCTGGTATTGACCGGGTGAGAACGGTTATGTGCTAATCCGTTGATATCTTTATACATATCCACTGTTGACTTATTTACTTTTGAACGTGTGAACAAAAAGCGAACGTATTCTATTTGAATATTTTACAGTTATGACTCCCAGAATATCAAAATGAAAACGATTAGGAAATGAAAACAAAAATAAGTAAAATCAAGTTTATAACATTCTTATTCGAAAAAAGAAAAAAATAGCTCATGCTTAATGAATGTTCTGGTTTGATAGTGTCCTTCCCGGGACGCTTAGAACTATATACCACCCGTTTTGTTTTGGCCAGTTTTCTAAAAACAACGCGCGATTTAATTTCGAACAAGCGAACGTAGTTTAACCCTTTTATCCAGATCGGTCGTCACGGTCTAGGACTATAAGAAATGTATTGAGACTACAACGAGATTTACTTTCTTGATATTGTCACCAAAAGAATTAGTGAACATCTCTCCAATTACGCAAAACATGAAACCATGAAAATTTCAATTGAATTGTTATAAACTCGCCGTTGGAGGCATACAGCGAAAAACTCTTCATCAATCATTATTTTTTCTTTACATAGAATGCATCGTTATTTCCTTTATCAATTCAAAGCCCTATCTGTATTTGACAGAAAACTTATATTCTTTTTCATTAAATGTGCCCATGGGCATGATTGCTCCGCTCATCAATTATTTCATTTCCGTTCAATTTTAACAAGTCACAAAACAAAATTTCGCTTTGGCCGTAAAACACTGAAGAAAGAAACCGCATTTTTCAATTACACATTTCCATATCTAATAAAATCAATGATTACAGACATAATACCGCAGTTACATTGTGGGAAAATAAGTCTTGGGACATCAAAAAGTACTAGTTTGAAAATTGATATTCTGGAATGTAATGGGCTAAAAACTCAAAAAAACTCTTTCAACTCAAATAAGTTCCTTTCTATACAGTAATTTAGGTGCAAGAATTTTGATAGTTCTTTAAAAAAATTTTCTTGGTGAAGATTTAAGACGTAATCACATTGAGAATTCATTTCCTTTCGAACTTGTTATCGTTCATGTTTTAAGTATCTTCACTTCCTAACTAATAAGACACTGCTATTTAGCCACGGCTGTTGGATCAGTGATAAGGCCACGCATTATCTCATTAATTATGTTTTTAGACTTCAGGGGAGATCATAATAATTAAAAGCATACATGACATTAACTTTCATAGTTTTTCGAGACTTGGTATATTTGTACATGGTTTGAAAATTGTACTTTACTTATTTTATTTTGCTTTTAACGTATATGTTAAGACTTCCCTCGCTCAGTACCACTCCAGGGGTCTGTGAGTCGTTATATTTGGAAAATATTTTAGCACATGGTTTGAAAATCCTTCTTTGTCTTGTATTTACTTGTAACTTACAAACTGAAAACTACCCTTCTTTCCCAATAGAAATAGTTTCTAATCGAAATAAAAGCATCCAAGCAAAATTGCTTCTGTTTTACGCTCTCCCTGCAACAACGCTACGAATCACTGCACTGTCAATTAAAATCGAAGTTTACTTAAACGTAACGACAGTTAAACAATAAATCAATCAATCAAACATCATACTAAGTGCTTCTCCGCGGAGTTTGATTGATATAATTACATACTTCAGTCTTCATTTTTTTTCCTGCATTTTTCTTTGGCTTGGTGAATAGCTAGGTAATTGTCTACGCAAGTTACATGGAGAAACATAAACATTAAATTAGTGTTCGGTTCTTCAAATTAGGCTCCTTATGAAAGGAACTTTGTCGTACAAGGAATAAACTTTTCTTTGGTAATGTATAAAATTGCATTAAAAACAAAGGAAACCTTGAAATAATAACTTACCCATCATCAGTGAATAATGTCCGTGAAATGTTTTTGGGCAACGGGCATTATCCACTGTTATTATTCCTCAGAAATAACCCACCAATCAAATGCCTGCATTGCGGTCACGTACCGATCCAGTATTTTGTTTTAATATATCTAAGAAATAACCTACCAATCAAATGTTTGCATTGAGGTCATGCACCGATCCAGTTGGTGGTTTTCACTGTCACGCTATCAAAAACTAAATTCGAAACAATTCACCTACAGAAGCTTAGACTACGTAGACTTTTGGATCAAGAATGCTTTCAAGAAAATAATGCTACTCAAAGCATTAAAAAGTCGTGCTACAGAAGTTTTATAGATCGAGCGGCCATGGAAAACTGTGACAGACCGTGGAAAAAATGTTTCTCAGTTCTCAATTAGAAAAAGTCACCAATGATTAAACAAAGCTAAGGTACCAAACAGAATGTGATTCTGTTGTGTTTGTTTCTTACGTTTTGAACCTTTTTGTCTTGTTGAATAAAAGCTATTTAATTTCAATTCGATTAAATAGTTTCCTTTTGATTTTATTAGTGAATTATTTCTTCGGTATAATAAAATACTTGTACGATTCATCGTCGCCCAATATGGAAATATATTTAAGTCTTGACGTCAATGTTGAAGTCTCGACATAAATATCTTTCTATATTGGACTCGGACTAATGCAATAAATGTATAACGAAGGGCAAATCCCGAAACGAATAGATTTGTTAACAATAATTTTTCGGCAGATGTAGCATTTTACACTGTTATTGATTATTCAACACTTGTTCCACGAGCGCGTTGGATATGCGATGAATGATAGCCAACGAGGCAATTATTCTCAGCGGTTCCACCGTAGCGTATATAAGGAGAATCAATTGTGCACTCGCCTTCTTTTCTCGCACACCCAGTGTTCTGTACACGTCTTGTTGTTCTGCCTAAAGACTCACTGATTCGCGCGCTGTGTCGAACTTCCCGCTGTGGCTTTCCCTCTACAACTCACCGTTTATATGGCTACGACGTACTCGGATGCAATTTATGTCGCCCAAGCTCAAACAATAGAATAGAGGGGGTAAGTTTCTAAAGAAACTGTGGTGCTGCGTCGGTGGGAAGTATAACAATATAATTTGGTTTTATCAACTGGGTTGATAATGTCAATTGGCCACCGTAAAGAGATTCAAGAGCTGACGTCTCGAGCGTTAGCCCTTCGTCGGAGCGAATCAAGGAATTGTGCGTCGTGTGTCTTTATATACAGAAAGATGGAGCTTCGCTATTGGCTGGTGCCTGGTAACGTGAAAACTTCGGAATAAATTAGTTGAATGAAAAGCGTTCGTTGATACCGTGAGGATTAAGAGTGCCGATTTGAAAAATAAATTTTTGTTCTAGAGTTTTACGGCTTTCCGTGTTTCCTTGGTGAAGGGAAAGGCCGCAGACTGCCATATGTTGCTTAGAATGATTTGGGAGATTGAAGTGTCTCGCGACCGGTTTCGATGCATTTTTGTCGTCTTTCTCTACGTCACGAAGGTGTTCTCGGAATCGGTCGCCAAGTCGTCTCCCTGTTTCGCCGATGTATAACTTTTTGCAAAGAGTGCAAGTTATACAGTAGATGGCATTGGCTGAGGTACAGGTGAAATGATCAGTGATTTTTATAGATCGCTTGGGTCCCGATATTTTGTCAACGTTGTGAATGAAAGGGCATGTTTTGCATCGTGCGCGAGCGCATAAAAAGTTGTGCTCAAACAAGTTGTGCACCCAACGGCAACAGAAACTGTCTGTTCCGAACCAGCTTCCAGGTCTAACCCGAGCAACTTGAGGTATTTAGTTTCCCCTTGTCCTATTGTCTCTTCGTATTTTCCCTTATGTCAGCACTGGCCCTTATAATTTCAGTCTTTAGTTAGCTTCTGTCTTTTTCTTCGCACTTGCATTTGGTTTACTGTTTTCCTTGTTGCTGTATTCATCTGGGCGTGAAATGCTTCCTCGCGTGTTTTCACGCATTGTAATCGTTGTTATATTTTTCCGCTCGCCTTTTGTTTCATTTCTTTGCTGATTCACATGCGTTTTCTTTATTTTCGCGGGTTAACAAAGGTCCCGCTTGCAATTGTTTATGTGTGGTTTTGGGTTACAGTTTGCCACTCAAATGTTATTGTATGTGAACGACCTCTCTCCCCGTGGGTTGTTATTTTACTTTATCATTCATTCAGTCCAATTGTTTATTTGTTTCCTTGTATACGGTCCTCCCTGGGTTTACCTCAAATTTAGTTCACTCCAATGGCGGTGCCAAGGTTTTTATTAAAAACTAGCTATGGTATATTGCATTTCCTGAGTTCTGATTGGTTTCGAGACAATGGTATACAAATATCGTAGACGTATGCTTACAAGAATGCATTTTACGCAATGTTTGTACAATACTTTTGGGGCGTTTTTAATAAAACAATTATTCCACTCGCGCTTGTTGGATATGAGATGGTTATAGCCAACGAGGCGCGTGGCTATCTCATATCCAACACGCGCTCGTGGAATAATGGTTAAATATACTATGATGGCTAAGCCAATAAAAACTCTTGAATTGCATTACGCAATGATCAAGGTTTTAGTGTTCAATAAAACTGTAGTTGATTAAGGTTATATGTCCAAGATATACAGATTATTTAGCCAAAACGTTACCACTTAAAGGGTGTAAAGCGTAGAAGTAAGAAGAATGGAGCTCTTCAGTAATCCAGATCTGCTGAAGCTTGCAATAAATTCACATTGTATATATCTCCCTCGACGATTACAGTAATATAATTTTGCCGATATAGCTTATCCCGGTTTCTGTAACCGAACGAGTTGTAGTATTTCTACTCCCCCTTTGATGGGATGCCAGTCTATCGCAGGGTTGCCCCCTCTCCCCCCCCCCCAGTATTAAATTCGCCGGGGTTTCGAGCTACAAAAACGTTCCCGTTACAAAAACGTTTGGATGCCAGGGATTTTGCATCCCGTTAAAAGAACAAAACGAGAAACTGGCCCTTAAGGTGGATTTCCACAGTCGCGTAATGTTTTACGTGCGTTTACGTGCGTAAAAAAATTTAGAGACAAAAGTATGAACGACTTGCGTAAACGTGTACGCAAGTTTTCCATACATCGTCTCTAATTTTATTTACGCACGTAAAAAATTACGCGACAGTGGAAATCCACCTTTATACCGCTAGATCCAGCGGAAAACGTTCGGATGCCATCCGTTAAAAGAACATAGTCAAAGGTAAACAATTTTAAACAAAGATGTCTTTCAAGGTTTTTTTTTCGAAAATGGAAAACGGCTGATATTTTTTACTAAAGTAAATATTTTCTTACCGACTGTTTGCAGTTGAAAATTCCCATTTTCTTAAGTATTTAAATTTGGAATGGTCATTTGGTTTAATTTTTAAAAAAATAACTGTTCAAGTGTTTTAAATAGATGCATGAAATATTGACATTTACAGAAAGGAAATTATGTAAAATTTTTGTTTTCTCTAGAGTTACCACTGAAAGAAAAACTGCCTTTTATTTACAAAGTTTGTGTTCCGGTCGCTAACTAGATCACGTACATTGATGTAAAAGACTAAAACTGCTAATTCTGTTATGGTAAAAAATAAAACTAATTTACAACATTTGTGCTAAGCAATGTAAATATGTCTGACGTAAAATATCGGCAGTTTCACAACCAACTCATTACTTAGACGATTATACTGCAGTTTTGGAGCAAATCCAGTAAATGAAACATAACCGGAAACTACTTTTTGACTAATAAAATAAATATCGTGAAAACATTGTGTTATTGAGTTGCACAAAACAATCGACTTGAAGGAAATTCAATTAAAAAATTTATGGGAAAAAATTTTCTGACCAACTTGTTAATTGAATTCAAGTTCTTTCCTCGATAATATTGAAACCATGAATGCTCATGCCTAGGTTCTGCTTTTATTAGTTAAAAAATTGGCGGGGCAATTTTAATTTAGGTTTTGCAGGACACTGTTGCGATTAAAACAAGAACTGAAAAAAGAGTGTCCCCCGCCCTGCTGGAATTTTATGCTTGTTTTTCGAATTGTTTTTATCGATGCGGAATCAGTCAACAAACACAATGAATATTCTCTTGTTCCGGAATCATAAAACGTTCTAAACTAAAATTGAATTTGAATAAGATCTATGCCTGAATTAAGACATATGGAGCGTTATTATATTGTTTGCCTTATATGACATTTTTAGCACTGGTAATTGAAACGGTGCAATAACAAAAGCCTGCTGCTTTTTTTCAAGAGTCCAATATTGACGGAACTTTATATAATAGAATAGAAAATTACTCGCAATAGAAAATCACATTGCGTCCCAGATGCGAACTTTCTCAGCGCCCGGTCAGGGAGAAATACCGAAAAATAACAGTTCCATTTTGCTCAATTTAGATTCTTCAACTTCCAATTCAAAGCGTATCTGTTTAAATGACAGCTTCGACATTAGAAGTAAGCAAAAGCAGTCGAAAAAACTTTGTGGTGGAATAATTTTTCACAATTGTTTTCTTTATGCTTTCAGTTTGTTTTCGTGATTACTGCCACCCAGTTAACGATTGCAGATTTCTCTTCCTGCATCCCTGAAGGTAAGAAATTTATCCAGTGAGGAAATTTATCCAGGACTTTTTGAAAGTGCACAGCATTGTGAAGAAAACGTTAAACGTAGGACTATCTTAGGAAGTCGTTATTTGGTGTTAGATCTTTATTTAACACGGAAGTAAAAGAAACGTTGCTAAAATGGAAGACTATATATCTGCTGCGTATAGTTTGTGTTGAGACTTTAACGTTAATTATTCAGTTGTAAAGTAGTTGTAAGTACCACTTCAGCTAATACTGAAAAGGTCCCTATTTCAGTGGTTGCAGAACGCCAAATGAATTAACAATGAGGTACAGAAAACATCACATTTCGTTACCTTAGAATATTCCATGTTTTTAATTAATATCCAGGGAAAGGAATACAAGTGCACAGATCTAGGGGCTTGCAAGAGATAAAATGGACAGCGTGGTTAAAGAACATGTGAAGCCATGAACACATATTGTGATTTTTTTGATGACCATTTTGCTAATTTTATTTTAAGCATCCAAACGTATACTTTAATACTTTATTAACAGTATTTCTCTGGGTCTTGAGAATAAACAATAACTAATATGATAGCACTGTTTTTTATTAAGTGTCGTAATGCTGAAACCAAAGTGTTAATAATTTTGGCCAATCACAATGAACGTGAAGGAGTGAACCAATCGAAACAAGAGGAAAATACATGTAGCTAACATGAAGTGCGAAAACAACATCTGTGAGCGGGTCACGATTTGTCTTATTAGAATAATAATAATTGCGCATTTTTTTAAAATTAAACTGAAGAGTCTTAACAACAGACCATGCAAAATTAAATTAAACTCAATCGAGAAGCACTGATATGACGAGCAAAAAATCATGTACTGGAGCCATACCGACACTCTAAAGCATCCTAAGCATTTTGAACGCGAAGATATAACATTAAACACACACAGGTTTCACCTTCTAAATGTGACGGAAATTATGAAACATTTTCTATACGTGAATTGAAGGACAATGTAGAACGTCACAATATTTGAATCAAATTACTTGAAGACACACAAGTTTCATGTACTAAATGCGACAGAAATCATGAAAACAATTTCCCTTCCTGAATTAAAGGACGTCACGATCTTTTGAGTCCGCTTTTGGACGAACCAAATTATCCCTTAAAATGTAGGAAACCTGATAGTTTCTAATAGATTCCTAAGGAAAAAAGCACCCAAGAAGTGATACTTAACCAAACAGGAAGAAGGATGGTTAAGGATGGAGAAGATTGAGACGGATTACAAATGACGATTTTGAAAAATTTAGGCTGAGTGTTTCAAAAATGCACAAACCATACGTAGATCCCATAAAATAGCTGTCAAACATTTCCTTTTTCATGTCATTCAGAGGTGCATTTAAAAGCTTTGCAGTATTTAACATATAAAATTAAGCAGTACTCGAAAGCGATGGCTATAACTGATTGAGTCCAAATTATAAACAAAAACAGAAACTCAAACTTTCACTTATTTCAATTTTAAATTAAACTGTCAAGTCCATAAGGGATGGTGCTTTTACCAACCTCAGTGTCATTTTCTAATTATGTTATTTGTCTTTTCTGTGAAATTAGAATATCGGGGAGTTAGGAGGGAGATTTGGAGAGAGCTCAATGGAGGCTGGTACCTAACTCATCTGACGTCAGACTCGAGATTTCCTAACTCCCCAACAACGGTAGAAATTATACCAACGTTCACGCCACCGAGAAACGACAGCAAATTTTATGGCCAGCGACTACAAGCTTACTTTGTGCCTCCCACGAGTGGAAATTACAGCTTTTTCGCCACGTGTGACTCTGAGTGTGCGTTCTACATGAGTGCTGACGAAAGGCCTGGGAACAAGAAAGAACTCATAAGAATTGATCAGGACCATAGGACTGGGTACGAACAGTGGGACAGGTAAATATCAGCTGAGCATGCTTTGAAATTTCAAGGCTGAAAAAGTTTTGTTAATTGTTGGATTTAGCCAAGAAGAATATGTTTAGAGTACTTTTTGTTTTCTTCAACAGGTATCCACTGCAAAAATCATGCTTCCAACAACTAGAGGCAGGAAAGCTGTATTACATCGAGGCATTGCACTGCAATTACGTTGACAACGATCACGTGCGCATTCACGTCAAATTTCCCGGATCAAACACTACGAAGTCATTGGACCAAGAATACCTGTTTGTTTATTCACCTGGTAATTAAAGATAAGCTAACTCTTCTAACGATTTTTCACTTTGCTTCCCAGTTTATCTTTTTTCAAAAGACAGATAGAAGACTTGAGAGTAGCGGCTTCCCCGCACTGTTTCGGATTGGATGATATGCTTATTAACTAGAACTTATCACTAACCAATCCGAAAGAAGTCGACGGAAGCGGTTGATGCGGCGAACTTATCACCGTTCCCGTTTTTAATCTTTCGCAGCAACAGGTTGTTGCTTCGCGTTATATACTCGCGTTTCGATCCAGCACTGCAGAGAAAAAAGTTTTGTAATTAAGAATTTGTCATTCATGAGATGTGCCAGAGGCGTGGTGAGTAGTGCGCTGGACTCCGGATCGAGAGGTCTGGGTTCTAGCCTCCGTTCAGGCAGGCGGAGGCAGAAATACTCCTTACTTACTTACTTACTTAAAAAAATATATTATTTTTTCTAGACTCGTCGGTCCAGACCACCTGTGTTCTGTTAAGACGTTGTGGCGTAACTTGTGGCGGGGGACTGGACACACGTCTCACTACAAGAGAGGAATTTATGTCTGGAGCATGTGTCGAGCACGAAGGCAGTTACAGTGAGTAATCAATCAACCAACCAACCAACCAACCAAACAATTAACTAATTGATCGATCGGTCGGTCGGTCAGTCCGTCAGTTAGTCAGTAAGCCAGTCAGTCAGTCAGCCATTCAGTCAGTCAGTCAGTCAGTCAGCCATTCAGCCAGCCAGTCAGCCAGTCAGCCAGTCGGCCAGTCAGCCAGTCAGTCAGTCAGTCAGTCAGTCAGCCAGTTGGCCAGTCAGCCAGTCAGTCAGTCAGTCAGTCAGCCAGCCAGTCGGCCAGTCGGCCAGTCGGCCAGTCAGCCAGTCAGCCAGTCAGCCAGTCAGCCAGTCAGCCAGTCAGTCAGCCAGTCAGTCAGCCCGTCAATATAATTTGGTTTTATCAACTGGGTTGATAATGTCAATTGGCCACCGTAAAGAGATTCAAGAGCTGACGTTTCGAGCGTTAGCCCTTCGTCGGAGCGAATCGTCGGAGTCAGCCCGTCAGCCCATCAGCCAGCCAGTCAGTCGATCAAATAAATCTGACCAGTCAGTCAGTAAGCCATTCTGTCCGTCATTCATTCAGTTAGCTCAACCAGGCAAGCAGTCACTCCGGTAAGAAGCAAATAGCTAAACATTTTTCTTGCTCTTAGAGGAAGCTCCTTCCTTAAACGTAGAAGTCTTCAATGTAACAACTTCAACCGCGGTGATAGTCTGGAAGCCACTCAAGAGAACTGAATCCGGAGTGGTCGTTTTCACTGGGTACAGAGTAAGCCTCAAGTCCGAGATGGGTGCCAGCCGAGAGAGACTGGTGAACAGAACCACCAGCGCAGTATTATTTGAAGGTCTAATCACTTTCACCAACTACTGTGCCTCAGTGGAACCGCTGACCGTTTTGGAAAGCACGTGGAAAGAAGACTGCTATTACTTTATTACAGAGGATGGAAGTAAGCTGTAAATGGTATAAAATAGTTAAAAACTAATACATTGGCTAAGTATATCCCGGGGGGAGAGTACTATCCTAAATTTCGGATAGGGGTGTGCCGCGAAGGTTCTTAAACCCAGTACAAAAAACGGTTAAGACTGATCCCCACGGCAAAGAGAAGAAATTAAAACAGAAATAAAAATAAAATCACATGAAAATAAGTAGACTATATTTGTCCGATATTTCGGTTTGCAAAACAAACCTTCTACGTGGGCTTAAAGAAAATGAATACAAAAAATACAAAATGACCGTTACATATAGGAGCTTTGAAATATAAAATAAGAAGCTGTGATAGGTTAAAAAATGAGTTAAAAGTGGCTAATTTTGTTCATCGCGTCTATTAATACCAAGCGGCTCAAGTGTTATTGCCTTGTTTATGAGATGTGCCTCACGTTCTTTTCGTACGGAGTCACGGTTGTTGTGAATGAGTTCCAAGCGAGTTAGAAGATGGTCAATGGAGTGGCCAGGTTGGTTGAAATGTGCAGAAACAGGAGTGGGCTTGATAAGCTGATGGTGATTGTGGATGGAACAACGATGTTCGCCAAAGCATTCGTGTAGCTGGCGTTTAGTCTCTCCAATGAACTGTTTTGTGCATTTCTTACATTCAAAATTAGATAAATTAAATTTTTAGATTTACAGACCCTATTTGAGGATAAAGAAGACGAAACTTGATACCATATTTAAGGCCCAAACTCGATAACTGACACCCTATTTAAGTCCAAAACGAAAACTAAGAAAGGTGTGAATGGGTCAACCTTATTTTTTTTGTAACGTTTTACTCTTAACGGGTTGTTCAGTTTAAATTCACCGTTTCTTTTACGTTTCACTTGCCGTTTACGTACTGCAATTTTAGACGATACAATTTCGATACCCTATCTAAGGATCACACCAGGAACAATGCCAAAAGGGGCAAAAACGATACCCTATCATATATAAGGTCCGAGAACCTCACAAAAACCATACCCAAAACCGCGGCACATACCTATATAGCCCATATATGGGAGAAACTGCCCGGGAGGTATATAATTTTAGTCCCATGAAAGTGTCCCTTTTAAGGTAAACTTTTCATTTTGTCCACAGCTTATTCAAATAATCAAGGATTTAACAACAGCAATCTTTATTTCAGGAGTAAATTAAAATTGTCCAATATGTAAAATGTTTATCGGGATTCTTCTTAGGTAATATAATTTGCAAGATTCCATTTATTTCTCTGAATGCGCCAGCTGATCCAAAAAAAAAAACGTTTCGGTGGCGAAATGTTACCATTATCAAAATTAATGTAAATTACAAGATTGGTATTATTTTAATATAAATGAAAATTGTTAAATTTCATTTAAATAAACTTTAATGTCTAAAATTGATATATTGAAATGTCGTCACCCGAAACGTCACATTCTAAAATGGTTCTTCAAAATGTGTCGCTGTGTCATCCTTCCTTGCGAATTGCTTATAGTTTCACGGAACGACTGAAATATTGCTTTGTTTTTTCAGCTCCCGATCTACCACCACAGAATATCACTGCAGCAAATACAAAACAGTTTTCAATCACTGTGAAATGGAAACCAATTCCTGAACGAGAACAAAACGGTATTATCCTCGGATACAAGCTGACATTCAAAACTATGAGTGCAATTGGTCAATTAAGAAAACCAGTTGAACAGGAAACTGTCCAATGGCCTCTTTACGAGACCGTAATAGATGGAGATGCGTATTTTGCGGTTTTGCGTGATGTGAAACCCTACACGTGGTATTGCATCAGGATGTTGGCGTTTACCAGAAAAGGAAGTGGACCAGAAAGCTCGTGTGTTTTTATATTAACAGAGGAAAGCGGTAGGTTTAACCGTCAATATTAAAGTTAATAAGCACTGCCACAGGGTTTTTGCTGTTTTCAACTTCATTCATTGCCAAAATCATTACCTGATACTTTTACTCGTGCTCAAAATATCAAATATCAAACGAATTGTGGCTCAGAGAGCAAACCATAATGAATTTCTGGCTATATTTTCAATGAATGCCTCTAGAATTTGAACAACAAAATGCTAGTTTTTTTTTCAAACTTTCAATCCATTTCCATCCTTGCCATCCTGAGGCAACCAACGGTTTCAGTGTAGTGATATAGTCCTGTCCTAGGTAACAAAACTACAAGATTATTTTGGATTATGTACATTGCTGGGGACACATATGTCAGCATTTTAAAATCACGCAAAAAAATACCGTGACAGCGCTCCTTTAACAAAAGAGGTCCACCTTTTGTTCTTGAAAAGTTCTTATCGTGGCTAAATAATCGTTTTTTTGGGATACTCATAAAAGTGTATGTATGAATAGCTCCACCACCACAACAAGGTGACAACTTCAGGGTGGATAATAACTTTTCCCTTGCCGTATATTTACTCATTCACATGGCATATTTTTACCATTTTTGTAAAACTGGAAAAATGCCTGCTTTGAGAGTTTTAGTACCAAAACCAATTTGGATGGGGTAAAATCATTACGCTGACTTAGTAACGAAGGTTCACACCGCCTTTTTACGGAGATATATACATGACATGTAAAATGGAAATAACTAGAACCTTTCTTCTAGTCCCCAGCCGAGCACCGGTAAATGTAACTACCACGCCGTTAAATGCCACGTTATTTTCCGTTACCTGGAAATCTGTATCACCAGCTCACGTGCATGGAATAGTTCTTGGATATAAGATATTACTTGAAATAATGGATGACCCGATGCGCGTGTCAACTGAGGTTGTGAATGTCAACCAGACTTGGATTGTGCTGAGAGGACTATCGGAGGCGGCAAGATACTGTGTGCGAGTTTTGGCGTTCACAAGCAAGGGAGATGGGGTGAAGAGTGACTGCATTGAGGGATGGACTTGGTCAGAAGGTCAGATCCTGCTACAATTAATGTTAGGTTTGCGCTACAACGCTTCTATTCTTCTACGCTTCCTTTTTTCCGTTCGTACATACATACATACCGTTGGTATGAGCTCTTTGGCATGGCGCCACGATGCAAATAGAAAGCCTTACTTGGAATAAGCTTGTGTCTTTTAAATGTTATGTGTATTTTGTTAAAAAAATTCAGGAATCTGGTTTGCTAATAGAATTCCATACTGCCTTGCCCTGACTAGAAGCAGCTGTCTGCTATTCGTGCGTCACGTCAAAGCGAAGATATGATTAAACTTAATGATGCAAGGCTGATCAAACAGCTTGAAAGTGATGGTGTTTTAATTAAGCCCAATATTAAGTTTATTGCTGATCCTGATCTACACCAAGATCTAGCGTCATTCTGTTCCTGTTTGTTAAAGCGCTCCCTGCATCGTTCACAGAAGTCGAAGATATGATTGTTTAGCGCGTGTAGTATATATTGTACCACAGGAATATAGTATTGTTCTCGTCTGTAGTAGCGGTTTTTCATTGTTGTCTCCAGAGCCGCTTGTACCTCTTAGCCGGCTGGGACATGTGCCCGAGGAACAAGTGACTCTAGATCTGTGGACACATTATTTGATTGAATAGAAGCTAACAAAGGGAGTCCAATCGCATCAGCCCATCAAACTCAAACTCGACGTCAAACTTCCTTAATTTGGATTCAGTGTTTGACGCATGGTTCAAGTTGTGTATTGAACGGTTTCATTATTCTTTCACAGAGACGTTGTTTCCTGCCGTGAAAGCCACCAATCAAGGCAGCCCGACTGACATCATAGTCACGTGGGACAGACCACGTGATGAAGTCATACGTCAGCTGTCCCATTATCACGTGACTTATTATACCATTAGGGTGGCTGGCCGACCTGTCGTCAACTCGACCGAGTCTTCTGTCAACGTGAGCGCGGACTTGCAGCAAGTGTCGTTAAAAGATCTGGAAACGTACAGCACTTACAAGATAACTGTGAGCCCTGTCATGAAAGATGACAAGATAGAACTCAAGAAAGTCATTTTTGCAAGTATATATTGTGATTTGTTCTTGCTTAGCTAGAAATGTTCACGAGCTAGGAACATTATACCACTGACTCAAAAAGAAAACCAAAGATTTGACCAAAAATGTCCGGAAAATCATAATAGACGAACTTCTATTTATTCTGTTAATATACAGATTTAGCCAAGCCTAAAAGCGGAGCTCCATATTTTTGCTGGTTGTTAATTAATAATAATTAAAAACGTCAACTCCAATTGTAGAATTTCCTCTGAGAATGACCATAAAAAGTTAAAAACGCTGCCAGAAGAAAAAATCGGACCTGAGCCCGCGATCAATGAAGAAAACCAATGCCTGGTCAGCGGTCAACTAAAAAACACGTTACCTCGATGAGTTCTAAACTGATCCGCGATCTGGTCATGTGATACTGGTCAGCGGATACCTCGATTTGACAGCTGTCAATTGACCATAACATGGATGCCCTATAATAAAGATGTGAGCTGATAAGGCTGACAAGGTGTTGACAAGGCATGCCTATTTATGGCCGCCATGTTGAGCGACTCCGTCGCCGTCGTCGCCGTCGTCGTGAGTACGCGCCCACGAGCATGGGTTTCGTTTTCTTTCTCACATGAGTATGGGGCTCCGCTTGGCCGCCGGAGCTCCGCTATTATTCGATTCAGTTGTTAATGCTGTTTAATTTACCTCAAAATAATAACTGGTGCGAAGGTTAATTCTTCGTACAAGTCCAGGGGCTCTTCAGGCCTGAACGTATCCCGGGCCTTAACAGGAATCGACTTGGAGTATTTCTACTCCCCCCTGGATGGGATGCTAGTCCGTCATAGGTTACACCCCAGTATTAAATTCAGCAGCACCTACTAAACACACTTGGGTGAGGTGAGGCACTATGAGAGTACAGCGTTCTTCCTAAGAACACAAGGAAGTGCCACGGACAAGACTTGAGCCCAGACCGCCCGATCCTGAGTCCAGCGTACCTTCCACAATTACCATATTAAAACACATGCTTTGTCACGTAATTTCCCTGAATCGAAAGAATCGTCTAGTTTATGCAGGCATGCTTTACCCATGTACACTTATTTTTCAGTCTTTTTTTTTTATTTGTTTTCTAGAAACTTGTCGCTGTCCCAAACTTATGTTTGCCCAATGGATACCCAGTCCGCCATACGTTATCCAAGACCGCTCAGCCGGTGAACCACGTGGTCTTATCCCAGAACTCCTTGCGCACATGCTTCAACAATCCTGTGGCACGTGTTCCAACTACAAAACATGGAACATAAGTTACACCGTCAACACAACCGAAAGTATCATTGACCCGGACACACGGCTAAATGTTGACTTCCGCTTTCCAGTGAGAACGGCAGTAGGAAGGACGACCTACAGGGGCTATCACTCTTATGTTCCGCTTATTACCGTACCTGGCGTGGCTTTGATGACGAGGAAGACGACACCTTCTGGATACGCCCGAGACGTGGGTCATTCTGTGCTGGCGTGCTGGCCTATATTTGCTGTCAGTATAGCGCTGGCGATTTTAACTGGTGTCATCATTTGGTTTGCGGTAAGCGATTTAAAAGGTATACCTTGTGACACTGTCACCAGTTTTAGCATGATTTTGGAAATCTCAGAAACATCCATCGATCTTTGAAACCTGAACAATAATGGTTTTATTTTGTAGAGCAGAACTCGACAAATCATTAGAACCCATTAGGAAGTGAGGATGGCTAACGATGGCGGGGATGGAAACGGATTGTGATCCGGATTTTTGAAAAAGCGTCGGGATGCGTCAGTTTTTCAAAGTTCAAGTTCGTGAATTCATAACAGTTTTAGGCAAATATATCGTGACATTGTCTCTTTGATAATTAGATTACGAGCTCGACATTTCTAGGAGTGGTAGCTTGTGAGGACGCGGACACGCCAATAAGCTATCAATATAATCAATCCTCGCAAATTCTGAGCTGATAGTATATAAGAAGCTCAGATTGTTACACTTGCATAAATGTGCTAGTGGATCTAGAATTATACCAAAGTTGGTAAGCAAGAGTTCTAGGGTTAGGCAGTGTATATTGTCCTCTGAATTCTGTATTTATGTCATTCAGTGATCGTTCCATCCGTAACACCAAGATTCTGCTGATGTAAAAGAAAAAATTTCTTTTCAGGAATCTGAGTCTAATGGTAAGCAGTTCTTTACCTATCAGTTTCATAAAGGAATCGTGGAAGGAATATGGTGGTCTTTTGTTACCATGACAACAGTGGGGTAAGAAGAAAAGTGACCAATCCAATAGGCCACTTTCGCTATATTGAAATTCAGCTTGGTAGCGAGGTCTAGAGGTTACAATAGAAGAAAATAAAAATTGCATGTTTATTATTTTCTTTTAGGGCTCGCTATCAAACTGAATTTTAATATAGCGACAGTGGCCTATTCCGCAACCAATGCTATCATTCCAGGCTTCCCTAGGTCATTTGACACAATCCATCTACATCAACTTGACTAGCTCGCCTAACAGCTCTTTACAAACAAGCTTTAGCAACTGACGAAGGATCCCTCTTTAGGAATCCGTAGTAGTATTAAGGAAGGAAAAATCACTTAAGGATATCCTTGTCCGTTCAAAATTCCTCCCACCAAAACAACAATCATAAAAAGCAAGAAGCCTTGTTCTATACATTATTAGTATATTCTCAGCTCCGACTATTGCATTTCTAGCTTTATGATTGGCTAAAAAAACTCCGACTATGAGCCAATAGTCGGAGTTTTACGTCATATGGAAAATCTTTCTAAACTTTGAACACTTTCTTCACACTTGAAAACTTCCAAAATCGTCTGTTTACCTTGTATTTGACCGGTTAAATAATTCGAGCTTGGTTTTCGCCACACGTTGACGACAGATTGTCGTTTGCGTAGCTGTCACTTTCATTCAGCTCTTTGTTATGCAATAATCAGGTGATGGCGGGAGTCGGGGCGCGTGTGACCGGAAGTTGTATGCTCTTTCCGGACGCTTTGTAAAATTGTGGAAACAAAAATCGGCGGCAAAAGCCGGTTTGAGAATTTACTAAAACAATTATTCCATTCGCCCTTGTTGGATATGAAGTGATTATAACCAACTCGCGCTACGCGCTCGTTGGTTATTTTATCACTTCATATCCAACGCGGGCTCATTGAATAATTGTTATATATGCACAATAAGGAACGTTTTAACGACCGCTACATCACACGACAACAGTCCCGAACTGTTCTAACCAAAGCGGTACAATCATGAAATGGTTCCCCATCCAGCTGATCTTTCAAATGCGAGCGTAGAAGCTGAGTACTTGAAGACTTTATTAAAACCCAGAAACCATATACAGTTGTGACGCTGACTTTAACCTAAGAATTATAAAATAATACTAATTAATAGACCAAATGAAAAAGAAAAATATAAAAATCACTATTCCTTTCTACTTGGTCCAATCAACTTTTATTTAGACGTTATTGCTCGTTGTATTTTGCTAGGTACGGAGATAGATACCCAAAGACAATTCTCGGCCGATCAATTGCGATCTTCTGGTTTTTGACTGGGATCGTTTTATCTTCCCTACTCGTGAGCTCCATAACTTCATCCATGTCTGTACGAATTCTGGATAGACATTTGAACGTTGCCCGAGGTAAAAAGGTGAGCAGTTAGTTGGAATATTTTTTGGAGAATTCCCTTCTGTCCAGACACAAAACTCGTGAGTCCTACTGATCCTTGTAACCAGAGCCTTCATTCATCTTGACTAGCGGTCCGTTGGAGATGAAATGCTCTGAATAGGCCATGTTACAGTTTTGTGCTTTGTTGCCAAGCCTTTGAGTGGAAGTGAGGCTGAAGGTGGCCTTGTTTTCAATCGATACAAACCCTCTTGCTTTTGATGTTTAAATCCTTAATATGTTCTTAATATGCTAACTAGTTGCTGGTCTTTATCGTGTCAAGGTCACTCGAAATCCTCCAGGCCTGGTTGCATTTCATACTTGCATACTTCGGTCCGCGTACAGAGTTGTGACGCTCTACTGTTCAAATCAGCCTAATTGTTATCCAAGCGGCGGCTGATTATTTTTAACTCACTACAATACCTTGTAAACATAGCACAGTCCACTCCGCACACACAAAGACACGTTTGTGCGAAATTAACTCCTCCACCAACATGGTGCATGCTGGCTGGGTTTGAAGTTTGTAAAATCTCTCGGTCCGTTTTCATTGGTGTTTTGAGGGGTTTTGCGCTGACCAGTATACGCAAGTGAACCAGTCGCCTTCTTTTTCAGTACATTAGATACTTTTCCACTGCGCTCACTCGTTCGATTCGTTTTTGCGTACTTTCCATGGGATAATCTCCATATATTCTTGTAAACGGCCCCGCTCACCCAGAGTTCTCCGTAACTCAGTTGGTTAGAGCGCCCCTTCGGTATCTGTACGGTCATGGGTTCGAATCCTGCCGGGGATTCAGAATGTTTTCTTTTCCCACCCTGTTGTCATAATTGTTCATTTCATCATAACACTTAAACATGCTATAACTTGCTATTCATCACACAGGTTGGCTCGCTGGCCCAGTTTCCAGAGTACGATCTTCTAATCAGATTCATATCCAAAGCAGGCGAAAGTGAGTTAAAACCAACTACACATATGTTTCTATTCTTCTCATCAAATAGAGTCCTTTACTGTGATTCAATTCAGAGAACGACAGGCTGAATGAGGAACTGACTATAATGTTAGCAAGGGTAACTATTACTACGAGAGAATAACGGGGCGTATGCGGCTATTCAGTGGATGGATGGATGGATAGGTGGACGAGCGATGTATTTCACACCGATCAGAATTAGGATACTATCGATCAATCTATAACCAATGAAATTGTCGCTTGTATGTATCGTTTAATTTTGTATCAATATTTGTTTCGGATTCAAGGGACGGCCATCTTTATTTTCGTATAAACTTGGCCTTATTGGGCGGTGTTGGCATGATGTCTCTATTTCCAGCACTCGGTGTTTATGTAGCTCTGGTGTACCACGTTGTGTGTGGGTTTTAAGCGGAAAGCTGTTCGGAAATTTTCATGGTGGTGAAAAAGGTATGAGGATGTGAAGTTTTACATGCTGCGAGCAGTCTGTTTTGGCGGCTTTGGGTTGAGGGATTGTTTTTCGATTGCGGTTAGTTGTGAATAAGAGCCATGTTGAATTTTAAAATGTTTCTTTAATTTTGGTTAAATTTGAAGTTGCGGATGTACGCAGCTTCCTATTTTTCGGAGATGAGTTGTTTGAAATCAGTAGAGCTGAGAGATCAGACATGATCAGAGACTTTGCTTCAGGACATAGTACATGTCATACGGCAGGGTACAATAATACGTCCATATCAAAACTGAAAAAAATAACTCTCGCACGCATTGCGTGCCTATGTTTAACCAAGAAACTATAACGAAATTGTCGAATCTGATATGTTCTCAGCACGCCCCGCTTTTGACCAAAGTGGAGCGTGCTAGTGTCCAACAACAAGATTTCTGTGCAGCGCATGCGCGCGATCTTTCTTTGGTTACTTAATACGACTGAATTTCCAGGAACTTCCATATTCAAACATCGCTTTTTTATCACAGTGATGATAAATCTTCAACAGATTTTGCTTTAAGGTCGTTTTTGATCGAATTTTTGTTATAGATATGATTAATTGGAAACTGATTTTGCTAATAACTCGTATGATTACAGACAGAATTGGAATCCACTCAGTCCATTTACCATTACTTATCGCAATGCTTTATACTTTCCAAAAAATCTCTTGTTCTACGTATAATTGTGTACCACTAGGCCACGATAATCCTTCAGTAAACGAGTATAACAATTTTGAGTCTTCTGACGTATTCTGTGTATTGAAGACTGCAACAATTTCTTTTATTTCCTTGTAAAGGCAGCATATTCCCTAACCTGGAGAGGCTTGTAGATGCCCTCAAGGATGGCGATGTTGATGGAATCTTAGTGGACCTATACACAGCAAATTATAGAAGGGATCTATTTAACGCAACCTGGATAGTGGTCAGCCAGATAATCTCTTTCGATTTTACCTCTGGAGTTGTGATTAGCGGAAATGCGGCCAAACTTGAACGCCATTTTTGGGATTATGTTGGAAACACGACCACAGTGGTCACAGAAATACTACAGAAAACAAATGAAGGAAAAAACAAGGTTAGTGAAGCCCATGTTTTCTTTTTTTTAAAAAAATGGAAACATTCGGGGTGTCCCTAGCTTACGATGCGAAAGTCTCACTATTTTACGCGGAGCGTGTCTGAAAACGAAAAAGATCACTGAGAAACTTGCAAAAGTAATTAAACACTTCCAGTAACATAACTTACAGCAATACAATAATATTTCGCTTCACCATGCAATTTCCATAATTGCGATGGCATCGAAAATGGCGGAAGCTGACTAGAGCCCTTTAATCGCTTTTTATCACTCCAGCTATTTTTAAGCATTCCCTTGCTTCCCCTGTTGCTGCTACTCCTAATCGTCCACCTTATCTTCCTATTCTATCCAACCTCCTACCACCTTGTTCTTCCTCTTCTTGTAAACGCGTGTAAAGAAGAAAGAAGGCAAGCCTCGCGCCAAGAAGCGCATACTCTCGGAGCTTATCGTGGTTTCCGTAGCATTAAGCAGCTAGGAATATTTCTACTCCCCCCTGGATGGGATGCTAGCATAGACGTACGGGCATCTTTTGCCGGGGGGGGGGGGGGCGGGGGGCAGGGGGCGGTGAACCAGTTGCCCAAAAAATTATCCCAAGCTGTCTTGCCCAAATTTTCTCATGCTGCCCAAAAAAATCTGATTTGCCCAAAATGTGGGGGGGGGGGAGGCTGACTAGATCCCAAGCCATCCGAGCCCGAGTATGCTAACCATTAGGTCACACCGCCTCCCGCGTAAACACGTGTAAACGTTTATTTTAACTCTGCTAACGTAAACTTTCCTTTTTTCCACGATTAGGAGGTTTCTAGCCGAAACACACAATTAAACAAAATACCACTCCTGGATCAAAGTACGCCTATCTACCGAGTGACCATCTTTGTTTTGTTGGCTCTTCTTTGTTTAGCCATCTTTATGGGTATGGTGTATCACTCTTGGTATAAAGGCAAACAGAAGCGACGATACGAGATACAAGGTACTGCTTTGCCTTACAATTATATTGATGATAAGGGAACCTTCCGAAAATACACCTCCTTTAAGGTAGCTGAGGGGTGTTTGGGGTGTTTGCTGGTGGTAGTACCCTTTGCAGGGAGGCGGTCGCACCCTTCTTAAGGTGGATTTCCACTGTCGCGTAATTTTTTACGTGCGTAAACAAAATTAGAGACGATGTATGGAAAACTTCTGTACACGTTTACGCAAGTCGTTCATACGTTGTCTCGTAACGTAAACGCAATTACAATTATACTACAAAAACATGCCCTAGGCTTGGAAACGGAGAATGCAACTCCTACTATTTTATGCACTAATGTTTCATCACAAGAATGTGGCACTGTATCACAACAGAATTTATAAAATAACTGACATATATACTACGCGCTCTCATTGGTTGATACGTGTGTTTAGATGAGATTATGTAAACACGGTTGTATGTAAACACGGAAGTCATGCAAACCCTCGACTACGTCTCGGCTTTGGATGACTGTCTCGAATTCTCCAACCCCCTCGTGTTTAGATGAGGCTATGTAAACACGGAAAATGTCCGCTATTGCTTAAATGCTCTTTTTTTATTTAAACATATTTATTTAAAGAAGTTCGCCCCAAGAGCATGCACTTTACTGATCTAGGGGGCTCACTTCTAAATAATTTTACAATAATAGTGTGCTCTTACAACATGCCTCCACTCCATCTTTTTATATGTGTATCACGTTGCGGTTTTTTTTCTTCATTTTCCCTGCCTGTCTCCTCAGTGACCTTTATGGCTATTTTGCTAAAACCCATTCTTTTCTATAAAATTCTTTTAGTTATAATGAGAAGACAGAGAAGAGAATACCTGAAGGCAAAATTAGAGTTACAACAAATGGTGGAGGAATTTCATCAACGATTTACTTTAACTTATCAACAAATGCGACTAAAACATCGCAAGCAACTTGAACGTTTCAAAATGACTAAAGTGAGAAATCATATGAATGGAACCTGGGTCTAGCTAATTGATTGCACCTGCTCACTTTAAAGTGAAGCTGCGAGTATCCTCGTTGGACTCCTCAGGGTAAATTCGAGTCTGGTAAGCCCGCGCTAATGTTCAGCGGCTTGAAAGATCAGAGGTGAAAAGGCACACATTAATAGAAGCAGTTGACAGCTTATATCATCTTCTGACAACTTGTATGGTCGACTCCCGCCACGTACAACAGCCCCTGCAACCTGGATTGATTTCCCTGCCGTTTTAAACTGGGTCGCGTTTAAAGAGGAGAGATCCCACGTTGATCGATGGCTTTGTCATCCTCGCATCAAGCTCGGCGCATTTCACTGTGCCAAATGAAAAATATTCTAGAGTATTCTAGCCTCGAATATGTCATTGTGATGCCATAGAATCCTAGAGTATCCTAGAGTATTCAAGGCGTACGCTATACGTGAAGTACACCTGGAGTATTCGAGATTATTCGATCTGAATACGTAAAGTGCCCTGGACTATTCACGAGTATTCAATATCAATGACTCTTTTCTTTAAGAACTGGAAACACTCTTCTTCTCTTTTATTTGGGGTGGAAAGGGTGATAAAATAGCAAGGAAAATAATCATTAACGATATAGAAAATGGGGGATTGAAGATGACCGACATTCGATCATTTGCCAAGGCTCTTAAGATCTCCTGGATCAAAAAAGTATGGGACGTAAATTATCAGGCAGACTGGAAAAAACTCTTGATTTCTGATCGTCTTTACTGGAATGATGTTTGGTTGCTAAACAAAAGATCATTGTCACTCCTGGCTTGTTCTTTTGTGGAAAATACTTTCTGGAGGAATGTAGTTGAATCATGGGCAGAGTATGTTCAGGAAACTGTAGAAGCCAGCGATATTTTGTCTCAGCCACTATGGAATAATGTTTTTATTAAGATAGAAAATAAATCTGTGTTTTATAAATCGTGGTACATAAAAAATTTACGCTACGTCAATGATCTTGTAGACGAATCTGGCGTTTTTATGACACCAACCGAATTGATTAATAAGTTTAACCTAAAGTGTACCTTCTTACAAACTTATGGCATTATCTGCGCAATTCCAAGCTCATGGAAGTCAAAGATTATAGAGTTTGGTAAACGGTTACTTGTGGTTAAATCTGAAAATATAGAGATATTATTTAAGACAAAAAAGGTGACCAGTTTTACTTATGATACTTTGCGAAAATCGGTTGCCACACAGCCAACTAGAGTGCAGCGTAAATGGAATAAACTTTTACCATCTCCGGTCGAAGATTGGTCTACCTATTACAGTATCCCTTTCTTATGCACGAGTGCTAGCAAGCTAAGAAGCTTTCAAAAAAGGATATTCCATAGAATTATTGGAACAAAGGTATTGTTAATGAAAATGGGAATCAAGGATCACGATGATTGCTTTTTTTGTGACAGTAAACCCGAAACCATAGAGCACCTCTTTTGGTACTGTGACCGGATATCCCCCCTCTGGAACGCCCTCGCGCACTGGATTCAGTCAGTAACAGAAATTGAAATTGAATTTTCCCTTGAATCTGTTCTCTTGGGCTATACAAACTGTATGCCTTGTAAGAATGCGATTAATTGCATTATTTTAGCAGTCAAGTTTTTCATATATAAATGCAAAATGGAGGGACGTAAACCCGATTTTGCTGGCATACAGAGCTACCTTAAGTTTAATTATAATATTGAAAAATTTGCATGTGACTTTGCTCTGCAAGATAAAATTTTAAGTAAGTGGAAACTGATGAAAAAATTATTCTATCAATAAATGATGTAATGTCTTGTATCGTAAGTAGCCTAAGTATCGTACCGTATTCTATGTAAGTACAGTAATGTAAGTATTACCCCGAGGGTAGAGATGGTAATGTCAGTAGCTGTATTGTAAGTAGTTATTTATTTTGTAAATAAAAAATTTCATAAAAAAAAAATAAAAAATATTGAATACGTGATGCACACCCGGAGTGTTCAATTTGAATACGGAAAAACAGGCCGGATTCTAATAGGATATCCCAGATGTATTTCGAATCAGGCGTACTAGAATACGTCGGAAAATTACAGTATACGAGGCGTGTGCCGACTCGTATTCGAGCGAATTCTGGCCCGAATATTTGGCTTTTCGAGCAGTGTTTATTCTTGCAACACAGTCAAAACATTGAAATGCTGCAAGTGAATTTGACGCTCCAATTAACATATGGAAAAGTTTTCTACAAGTAAATTGTTATCGTTATAGCTTCAAACCGATAGGAACACATACGAGATAATAAAATATCTGTCCAAGTTCTTTGATATTTTTATGCTTCATGATCAGTGAAAATAACGGTTCTGCATAATGCGAACAAAGTAACGGACTTGCGTTTTGAACAGCCTCAACTGATTATTAACAAGTTAATAATCAAGCCCAACCGGTTTGTGTTTTGAAACAGGTTTGACCGGATTGGCTTTCTGATTGGTTGTTAGTCAAGCGTTTGTTCTTTCCCTATATGATGTTATTTTTTAGCTCCATTCACTTGTAGGGTCAATCAAAGAAGATGAAAAAGTGAACACTCGGCTAAATTGGTCATTATTTCAGTAAATAGATCAAATTTTGCAAGCAGTAGCAAAATGGTGTATTCTCCCAAATTATGCCATACCTTGTTTTATTCAGAAATAGCCATGGAATTTTTTAAATGAATAAAAAACATTTATTATTCTTTCCTCTCGTACACCACATTCGTGGCGCCAATAATTGATGGGTGAAATATTCTATGGTTAGTTGTCAAACAACCCAAATTGGACATTTTGGAATAAATATTCAGTAGAAAGTTTTAGTAGGAAAGCGCGCATCTTTGGAGTTATAGATGGTGTTAATTTAAGCGATATTATGGCGATTGGTGTCGTGTTTCGCATTGGAAAAAGTTATTTATATGTCAATCATCTTCGGACCTTTCCTTGAGTCCAACAGTTGTGCTTCTGTTTATCTGGTATTAATTAAAATGTCTTTTTTTGTAACAGTGACCAATAGTAATCAAAGATAAATATTGTTTAGAATTCGGTTTGTACAAAGTATTTCCGGAAACAAATTTGGTTAGCTCTTAGACACGAAAAGAACTTAGTATTAAAACATGAAAAGGGTTGGACTAAGGTAAGTTGTGAATACGCCCCATCTTCTTCAATGAAACTTGTAAACTTGTTGTTTGGACAAAATTGCGGAAGATGATCTTTGTAAATTTTACATTGCTTGTGTTGTTTTACTTCGGGACCGGTTACCTCAAGGAAGATAGTGAAACTGACGGAAAAAGATGATTTCGACATAGACGAAGAGTGGCCTGGGTTGCACCTGTTTCCGATCCGTGGGATGATAAGAACCCTGCCCCGAAGGGCCTTAATGAAGGTGACGAAAGGCTAAAAAGCACGCAAGTGAACTGTAGGCATAATGTACACTACAAAAAGTAGAGGGAACAGAATTCTACCCTGGGGTACTCCTGTTAGTACTGACCAGATGTAAACAAATGCTATGAGATTGGCATGCGAAGACGAAAGTGACTTTGGATCTTTAGTAATGAGCAATCTCGCTGTTAACTTCGACTTTAGTCTTGAGTGAACGAATGTCAATACACTTCTTTTATTTCACAATGACTCTATTAACTTTCTCTCAATTTACATTTGACCCTACAGGCTCGAGATGAAACGATAAATCAGGTGATAAGTATTATTTAATTTACAACTGAAATTAACTTAATATTACATCCTGAATTTAATCTGCGACTTTAAACATTGGTAACAAAAAGAGGTGTGAAATGCAACTAAACCGCTTCTTTTTTGTGACACAAATATGGCAGATTACTTTGTGAATTGGCTGATGTCCAATGCTAAGTGAGTAGGTCGGTCGGAGCAAATCGGCCGGAGCTATCTGGTTTATTTACTTGTAATTCCATAACACTTTAGCTTCCCCAGAGTGTGATAGCCCTCTCCAGGGTTGCCTTTGGTATCCCCCAAACGCAGCCGTTTTACGGGGAGGTGGGACTTGGTGGTCAATAAACCGCTGTCCTCGCGCCAGGTTTTATCATTTTTATCGCAGTTGCAACCATAGTTGGTGTCTGCACACGTGCCATCCACCCCGCATGCGCACTTGTAAGGAAAGGTGGAGTTACTTCCTCCCCAGTACGTCATTTTGTTCCCATCGCGTGACACCCACCAGCCCCACATCTCGCCGTTATCGAAGATGAGTGAGTGATAACATTCGTACTTGATAAACTGCTCACAGTGTGCAGATATGGCCGTGAGGTTTCCCAGCTGGAGAAGATCTGCCCCAATGTAGTGGATGTCACGTTTGTAAGAACCTTTTGGATGATATCCGTACACATGCGTTTTGCTTTCACTGTCGTGACTAATCACTGTCACGCCAACGTTGTTCTTGTCAGTCATGTTACAGTAAACAGTGAAAGCTGTCACGCCTCCTTCTCCATCGGCGTCGATGACGTAAGAACCACTTGGAGCTCTAGGATTGCTTAACTTAACAGCACTACAGCTTTCTGCAAGAAAAACGTTAAAATATAGTAATTACTAATTTAAGTTAAATATCTACAACATGACGTACAGGGAGTCGGTGTTGTCGATACTAAATTGTGCTGAAAAGTCCATATCAGAACAAAAGAAAGTAGATTTCGGTTTTAACACCTTTTTGGCCGAACTAGCCTGGTATGTACATCAATATACCTGCCCTCTCGCAGTGAGTTCCACTGAATCTCGGCTTGCAGCGACATCGATAAGAATTGAATCCATATTCAGGAACACATTCGGTATTGTTCTTGCAAGGACTGCTTTCACATGGAGACTGAAAAAGAGTCAAAATCGGTTAGGTAAGTCTGCAGTCGGGCCCAGTGGCCCATTGGTGAAAAGAGGCACTGTGCCCAAGAACACAACGCAGTGCCCCGGCTAGAGGCTCGAACCCGTCCGATCCGGAATCCAGCGCACTAACCATTAGGCCACTGCGCCTCCCATTAAAATCGGTTAAGTTTCTAGGAAACTTGTGTCGTGTACAAAATATAATCTTACCCTTTGACTGTAATGATGGAATGTTGCATTGGCGTGAAACTTTTTAGTTGCTCTGTACTTGTCAGTGGCCAACAGCTCACACAGATAAAGACCATTGGAGTCAGGAAATGCTGCCATGTTAAATGACGAGCACTTTGGTTCGCCAACACAGTGGAAAGTGCAATCAAACTGGTCCGCCACCTTGAGCGATGTTGTTTTCTTCACCCACAGATAGTAGAAGGCATTTTGCGCAAATTCACCGACAGAAAAGTCGCCTGTTGGATTTCGATAAAGCGCGCTGTTTTCCATAGCGCGCATCGTTTGAGAGATAACAAACAACAAGAGTGGTAGTAACACCATGGTGCGGCGCTGCCCGGAAACAAAATGTGTTTTTAAAGACACAGAAAGGCCTTAACTTTCAACCCATGTCAGAACATGTCAATTGTTTTGATAGACAGGTTAAATAAATATTTTTGCATGTCGTGTGCAATGCTGTAAGTTATTTTAATTCAAAATGTTTTGTGTAATTATAAAAGAGAACTTGTATTAGCGGGTTTCGAATTTTAAAAACTTTTCTAATGTTAGAGTGTATCTTAAGTAAATAACTTTGTAAGAAAAAGACGATGTGGTTGTTTCTCTTTCATAAGAAAACTCATTCTCGATATTTTACATGTTAGACGAAATACGATATGACTTACATCGTCTGCTGAAGATAAAAGAAAATTAAAACCGTTTACTGCGAAAAAAAACAGAATGCAAAACCAATATTAATAAATTTTCTTTATTGTAGAGAGTTTTCTGTTTTTATGACCATGGTATAGACTCTTTCTTTCTAATTTCTAAGTTACAAAAAAATTCCGTGCGGTGTTTAACGGCAAACAGCTTTTAATTAATTTGCAGGTGTACTGATGACTCAACAATTATCTCGTTGGCGCTTTTAAACCCTAAAAACTCAATTTCAGTTTGAAACATTGTTAAAACCGGCATGTACTAAAAGCAGGAACACCGGAATACCGGAATACCGGAGCACCACAAAATACGGAAAACCGGAACGCCAGAAATACCATAAAATGCCAATAAATTTTTGGTGTTCCGGGTTGTTCCGGTGTTCTGGTGTTCCTGGGTTTTAGTACACACCTTATCAACTGAGTTAAACTATTGAGGTTTTCGTTATATTTTCGTTTGCGGCGTTGGCAAAGCACCTGCTGAACTGCTGAGGTAACAAGAGATAAACGTTTTCCTTCCTTGGAACAATCAAGGCTAACATTTTTATTAATTGACCATAATTGCACTCTCTTTCATTATCCATGCAATAAAGGACTTAAAAAGAAACAAAGAAAGTTTGTCTGTGTAATAACGCTCTTGCCACAATGACAGTGAAAACACATCGCAATTAGCCTGTGGCAATTAGCGACCGGAAAAGACAGCTGAAATTATTTTTAAGAGGAGGGTCGTGGGGGGGAACTTCCCTAACCGAATTTTTTACTTATTTGACGCTGAAATTCTTGCATCGACAGGACCGCCTATTATTACTCAACTGAGTCAAAAATTCCCCCCCCCCCCCCTCCTTCCAATGAAAAATTACTGGAACCGCCCCTGAAGACTACAAACACAGACAAAACTGTTGGGATCTTTTTTCCTTCCCCCGCTCCCTTATTCAATGTGGAGCCACTAGAATCCTTTTTCGTACAAGATTGTAAAGTGAGGTTCCAACATTGATGGGGAGAGAGGGGAGGGGGGGGGGTCCTAACCAGTGTAGTATTAGTGATTTCTAAGTTGGATTGAAAACTTACTGTGAGATAACGGTGATTGTAGTATTTGTTTTATATTTTACAGTTTGACTGTCGAAGCAATAAGTAATGGTAATAGAACTGAGTTGAGTCCAATTCGGTCTGTAATCATACGAGTGATGGCTGAGAGTAGTGCAGTTCAAGTGTAACACCAGTGCAAAAAGTGTAACAGTGCAAAACGTGTAACACAGTGCAAATTACACATCAAAATTCTGGATTAGGGTTGCAAATGTTTTAAGCGAACCGCTTTCTATGGCGCGCCTTTCCAGTCAATATTCAAACAATTTAATATTTAACGCAACTATTAAATTTCTGTGCCATATTTTTTATTTCCTTTCTGTATGTGTTTATATTGCTTTTATATATTCTATATCTCTATATGGAACGCATATAGGCTTAGCATTTATATTTAAATTAATAGGAAGAGATATGAAATATATATAAGCAATATTAAAACATACAGAAAGGAAATAAGACGTTCGCAATTCACACTGATTGAAATTTTTACAATTCAAAAATAGTTCGGCGACTGTAAGTTGTAAGCATTTTTTAGGTTGTCGTCGTAGTATACGGGAAGCAGGTGAGAAAAATCCGATTAAGCAATGTACCATTTCATCTCAACACCACCTTGATGCAGACCGTTTGTTAGTTCTCTTCTAACTTCTGTTATCCGAATCCTGAGCGATTTGCCCGAAAAAGTTCGACAAATTTCGAGGGGAGGGGGATTGTTGCTGCAGCCCCCTCTACCCCACCCCACCCCCCCACCCGGGCTCGTACATCTATCACTTTCAGCTTTTTAGTTTTCCCACACACTATAATTACAAGACTACGAAGCAGTCAATTGCACGCAGAATATAGTGTCAACTTTTCGATATTTCATGGTCAGACATTTAGTTTGCACTGGCAACACACTTTAATATAGCGGAACGAGCGACATAAATTCGAAAAAGCTTATTTACACATTATTATTATATAAACTGCAGTGCGACTTTCAACACCTGCAGAAGCGCGTGTCAAATTAAACTATTGGAAACAACGTCAGAGAACAAAAATGAATTTCGTTCGGAGTACCTGAAGTTATCCATTCTCTTTCATTCACTTTTAAATGCATTTGATAAAGATTATCTACTAACTTTGTGAAAAAAAGAACTATTTCATTTTACTTTCTACTTTGCTTGCTCGCTCAAGTAGTCGAGAAGGGGTAAACGGCTGTCAATGTCATATTATTCACCACAACACACTTTGAGCATCCTCGCTTCCAAACCTGATATTGCATTATAAGGAAGAATGCACCCGGGACGATACGCGACAACCCAAACCTTACGAACCGTGTGAACTGGGCGCTGGTGACGTCTATACACAGTATTTGGTAGGCACAAAGAAACCACAATGTTATAATTCTTCATGTTTTAATTAATCGCGCTACATCAAAACAAATTATTTTTCTTCATTGCTTCTTATCTTCACCACCTTCAACCTGCATAGTTAATTTCTTATTTATTTTACGTGCCTTCCCGACTCCGTTCCCTGTATTGCAAGGTTTCTTGAGCTGATCCAAACTCAGTGAAGCCTTCATTGCTTGACTGTCACTTAGAAACTGTGGAGGAAAATAAAAAAAAAAGTAAGAGCAAAGGTCTGTGATGCGCGAGGGTCAAGGAATTAATCATTTTTATTATATGGCAAAGAAAATCCGAGCGTTCTGATTGGTTTTGTCTTGGTCGGGAGTTTGCCATACGGACCGTTTCCATAGAAACGGCCTTTGTCGCGTAGTTCTTTTTTGAAAAGTTGGGTAATTTAAAATTTGCAACTACAATTGCGGAAAGAAAACGTACATAAATATTCAAACTAAAAAAAAATGTTTTAAACATCGTGATAGCTTGTTGTTTCGGACTTGTTCGTAGTATGAAAACACGTTACGGCGGAAAACCTCTGAATATTCAAGTCACCGAAAGTGTGTCAGTTTTTGACAAGCATGCATGACCCGAGTGCCATATAATAAACTACTTACTAACCTAGCTTGCTCGAGCCGGACTGGGGAATATTGGCCCTCGGTCATTTTTGTACGGAACTCGCTGCGCGCGGTCCGTATTTCCACGATCTCGGGGCAATATTCCACAGTACGGCCCTCGCGCTCGGTTAGAAAGAGGTTAATATACTATTTTGTTCTATTTTAGGTTGATCAAGTAGGGTTGGTAGCCAAAGATGGCTAGTTACCATCTACCGAAACTAGAAAATGCTACTAAACTGTATCCATAAAATATTATTTTCTTATCCAACAAGAGCGTGGCTAGGGGGGGGGGGGGGGGGTTGCCCGTGGACCCCTTCTCCTTTGCACACGACTTTTTTAAAGCAAACAACATACAATATTCAGGTTGCCATAACTCGCGAATCCGAAGAATCAAAAGAAATAGAAAAATCCTAGCTACATCCCCGTCTAAGCTACAGTTCCAGCAAATATGTCTTGAAACGTATCTTGCTCAAATGATTTTCAAAGCCGTGTCAATGATGTTTTACTCGCTAGGACCCCTATTGCTAAGGGGTGGGGTAGGCTGAGCGGGTAACACGGGGTGAAGGAGAGAGAGCACACCTTATAGCCGGCACTTTAACACCCAGACAATGACAAGCTCATGGGATTATCCGAACCCTGTTAGGATTAGCACCATTTAACAAAGCTTGGTGCAGTAAGCCCAGGGATTTTCGTATTTTAGCTATCCTACTTTTCATTTCGGCAAAAAACCGCTTGCAAAAACCTCAATTGGCGGAAATGACACGATTTTCAAGTATGGCTAAAATGACTGATTTCATTGGTGGGACCATCGGAAGATTTTCAAAATCAGCCGATTTTCTAGCTCGACTTTGAAGGCTGTAAAATAGACACTACTCGTCCGATCTTAGCCTAATTTGTATGGATGGACTCGACAACTATCCTAGTTTTCAACTGTGAAAAAACCGCTTGAGAAAAGCTCAATTAGTTGAGAAATAATACGATTTTAAAAAGTGCCCAAAATGGTCACTTTTGGACTTTTTTGTCAGGCGGGGACCATAGGAAGATTTTCAAATTTTTTCGACCACTCCGATTTCGGTCTAATTGGCATAGATGGACTAACCAGGCATCCTAGCTTTCATCTGGACCAAAAACCGCTTGTAAAAACCTCAATTGGCTGAGAAATGACACGATTTTCAAATATGGCTAAAATGACTGATTTCATAGGGGACCATAGGAAGGTTTTCAAAATCGGTTGATTTTTTAGCTCGACTTTGAAGGGTGTAAAATAGAAACTACTCGTCCGATCTTAGCCTTCTTGGTATGGATGGACGCGGCAACTATCCTTGTTTTTAATTGTGCAAAAAGCCGCTTGAAAAAAGCTCAATTATCTGATAAATAATACGATTTTAAAAAGTGCGGAAAATGGTCAATTTTTTACTTTTTTCAAATTTTTTCGACCACTCCAATTTCGGTCTAATTGGCATAGATGGACTCACCAGTCATCCTAGCTTTCACTTGGACCAAAAACCGCTTGTAATAACCTCAATTGGGTGAAAAATGAAACGATTTTAAACTATGCTAAAAATGGCCAATTTTTCACTTTTTGAGGGTAAAATTTGGAAATTTTTTCGACCTCTCCGATTTCAGCCTAAATAGTGTAGATGAACTCAACAGCCATCCTTGTTTTCATCTGGGCGAAAACCGCTTGAAAAAACCTCAATTGGCTGAGAAATAACACGATTTTCAATTATGCCCAAAATGGCCAATTTTTCACTTTTTGAGGGCAAAATTTGGAAATTTTTTCAACTTGTCCGATTCTAGTCTAATTTGCATGGATGGACTCAGAAGCCATCCTCGTTTTCATCTGAGCAAAAACCGCTTGAAAAAAAGCTCAATTGGCTGAGAAATGACACGATTTTAAATATTGCGCAAAAAAGCCAATTTCATAGGGGGTCCATAGGAACTTTTTAAAAAACGGCAGATCTTTTAGCTCGAATTTGCAAGGCTGTAAAATTGAAACTACTTGTCCGATTTTAGCCTAATTGGTATCGATAAACTCGGAAACTATCCTTAATTTTATCTGTGTAAAAAAACCGCTTGGAAAAAATCTCAAATAGTTGAGAAAAGCAAGATTTTAAAAAATTGCCAAAATTGCTATATTTTGACTTTTTTCCAAGACGGGGACATAGGAAAATTTTCAAAAATTTTCAACTCTTCCGATTCTAGTCTAATTGGTATGGATGGACTCAGAAGCCATCCTCGTTTTCATTTGAGCAAAAAACCGCTTGAAAAAAGGTCCGATTTTAGCCTAATTGGTATCGATGGACTCGGCAACTATCCTAGATTTTGATGGGTGACGTGAGCAAAATACTAGGTATTTTAGAAAGTCGCAGGCCATCTCAGGGAGGGGGGCGGTGCGCAACCCCAGCATCCTCTCCCTTGATCCGCCCCTTGTGACTGATTTCGGTCGGCTGCTTGTTGTACCAACTGATCCAATTCCCAGCCTCTATCCTCTTTTTCTATACTTGTCGTGTGAAAGTTTCTCTTCCTGTTCTCCTACGTAGCCACGTAAATTAATCACGACAAAAATTCGACACTTTATATTTACTTGCCAGCATGATGTGATGTTAGAGAAAAAATTAACAGTGTCTTACATTTTGGCTAAACTAGAATATTTTCTGCGACTTCTAAATAAAGATTATTGGCTTTGAGAAATACTCAGTAATGCATCAAGTCTCGTAAGCTTGCAATTTATCCGTTGTCTGGGCGAAAATTAAAACGCAATTCAACTGAACTTTACTTTTTAAAGTCACATATCCGGGCAAATTTTTAATTTTTGTTGAAAGGAATTTTAGAAAAGAGTCAATAACTGTGAGGAAGTTTTAAGATGCGATTGTATTTGGCGGGAAGCTGATCTATGTATCAAATTTACATTGCAAATGATTTCAAAAGTGCGAGCACATTCTGATAATTATTCATCACAAGTTCAGTTCGCCATCACCTTCGTTGGTTCTTGTTCAGTTTATGTCGCTACAAAATAAGAGCGCTCCTTGCTACAATGAGCTTGTAGAATAGAAGATTGTAATGCTGAGACAAGAAGGAAAGCTAGAAACTGAAGACTGGACCGAAACAGCGTTATTTCCAACTTAAACTGACGGTTTTGCACAAATGCAAAATGCACGTGGTAGGTCCAAGAATTTTGGTGGAACTTATTTCGACTGACGGGTTGGTAGAATTATAGAAGCCAATGTTAAAGCGGCTAGTATTTATTCTTAATAAGATTTTGCATCTTGTGCTAACATACAGTACAGCGTTTAGTTAAAATATTCGTTGTTTTGTGAAAGAGCTGTATGCGCTCATTAACTGAAGCGTTTGAATGGCAAAACAACATTTTACATTGGATTAATCTTTAAAGACTTACTCTAGATTTACAGTGAAATTTATGGTCTACAAACTGGTATATCAAGAATAGTGGACATTTCTAACCGGAGTCAGTGCATGGCCCGGATCCATTGTTCGGGAGGACTGTAGCCTTCGTGCTTTGTGATTAAATGTAAAGTTCGTATTTCTTGTTTTTGCATTCTTCAAGCCTTTTGATCGAAGGGACTTGGTAAGCAGAGGGACAAAGAGAATGGAGCTCTTCCTTGGTAACAACCTAGAGGCGTTTCACGGAAAAGGTAAACATTATTGAATATTTTTGTTGTCGTTGTTTATTTATGTTTGTTTGTTTGTTTGTTGTGGTTATGGTTTTCTTGTCTGATATGGCGATGTCTCTCTTGACGTCACCCATTGTTAGTAATATACCAACCACAACCTACTTGGCTCTTAAAACAATGACTTCATTTGTTCCGTGGTTGGAAAATTTGAATATCCATAGAAATTTGGCACCAATGTTTGTAAACAAGAAAGATCGCCATAAAAACTATAATACTAAATTATATTTACTTACCTCAATATAGGAAGGCAAGCAAAGTCTGCAGTACAAGGATAATTATAACTTCTTCATGGTAAGAAGTGTTTAATTTTGTTTGTAGCTTTAGACGTGCCTGTCTAGTTCTCAGGGACGGCTGAGACTGGGGTCTGGGGGGAAGCTGAAGCCCCCCCCCCCCCCCCCACTTTTTACGACAATGACAATTTTTCGTATTTACAAAACTTCCAAAATATTGCTGTAGCACAAGAAGTACCTGTCATTTTACACTTATCCAGGTTGTCTTTTTTTAAGAAATATATTATGGAGAACGTTAAAAATACAGTTTCCGAGCCTCTAGATTTCAAAATTTTCTGGGGGAGGATGCCCTTCGACCCCCCCCCCCCCTAGAAAGTTGTGCCACTGGCGCTCATTTTCAAGCCCCCCACCCACTTTCAAATACGCTCCGCCGTCCCTGGTTCTAAAAGAATGGATGCTTGCATGTGTAAACAAGAAGGGTCAAACTATCAAATTTTGGAAATAAAGAGAAGATTTGTCCCTTGCAAGAGGTTCCCCTCCATACTGACTACCCCAAATTAGTGAACTTTTCCCAAAATAACATCGATCTGTTCGCGACAGGGCGATGGAGGTACTGATTGTGGGAGTTTGTGGGTGGCAGAGCTGTTAGTCTTGTTAAGGTCATATCAAGGGCAATTTCCCTTCTGAGAGAGGCTCTTATATGCATGTGGGTCTGGCTATTTTGGAAACTTTCATCTGGAGAAAAAGCGGCTCGTAAGAACCTCAGTTGGCTGAGAAATAACACGATTTTCAATTATGCCCAAAATGGCCAATTTTTCACTTTTTCAGAGCAAAATTTGGAAATTTTTCCGACCTCTCCGATTTCAGCCTAATTTGAATGGATTTACTCAGTAGCTATACTACTTTTCATTTCAGCAAAAAACCGCTTGTAAAATCCTCAATTGGCTGAGAAATAACACGATTTTCAATTATGCCCAAAATGGCCAATGTTTCACTTTTTCAGGGCAAAATTTGGAAATTTTTTCAACTTTGCCGAGTCTAGTCTAATTTGTATGGATGGACACAGAAGCCATCCTCGTTTTCATCTGAGCAAGAAACCGCTTGAAAAAGCTCATTTGGCTGAGAAATGACACGATTTTAAAAATTGCGCAAAATAGCCAATTTCACAGGGGAGACAATAGGAAATTTTTTAAAAACGGCCGATCTTTCAGCTCGAATTTGCAAGGCTGTAAACTACTTGTCCGATTTTAGCCTAATTTGTATCGATGGACTCGGCAACTATCCTAGAGTTCATCTCAAAAAAGTCTCAAATAGCTGAGAAACAGCACGATTTTTAAAAGTGGCCAAAACGGTTATTTTTGACTTTTTTTTTTGCCAGGGGTGACCATAGGAAAATTTTCAAAAATTTTTAATTTGTCTGATTCTAGTTTAATTTATATGGATGGACTCAGACGTTCCCTTAGTTTTCATCCGCTTGAAAAAATCTCAATTGGCTGAGAAATGACACGATTTTAAAAATTGCCCAAAATGGCCAATTTCATAAAGGGGACCATAGGAAATTTTTCAAAAACGGCCGATCTTTTAGCTCGAATTTGCAAGGATGTAAAATTGAAACTACTTGTTCGATTTTAGCCTAATTGGTATCGATGGACTACGCAACTATCCTAGATTTTATCTGTGTAAAAAAACCGCTTGGAAAAAATCTCAAATAGCTGAGAAATAGCAAGATTTTAAAAAATTGCCAAAATTGCTATATTTTGACTTTTTTCCAAGGGGGGACCATAGGAAAATTTTCAAAAATTTTCAACTTGTCCGATTCTAGTCTAATTGGTATGGATGGACTCAGAAGCCATCCTCGTTTTCATCTGAGCAAAAAGCCGCTTGAAAAAAGGTCCGATTTTAGCCCAATTGGAATCGATGGACTCGGCAACTATCCTAGATTTTTATGGGTGACGTGAGCAGAATACTAGGTATTTTAGAAAGTCGCAGGCCATCTAAGGGAATGGGAAGGGGGCGGCGGCGGTGCGCAACCTCAGCATCCTCTCCTTTGATCCGCCCCTTGTGACTGATTTCGGTCGGCTGCTTGTTGTACCAACTGACCCCATTCCCAGCCTCTATCCTCTTTTTCTATACTTGTCGTGTGAAAGTTTCTCTTCCTGTTCTCCTACGTAGCCACGTAAATTAATCACGACAAAAAGTCGATACTTAGCTTTATTTATATTTACTTGCCAGCATGAGAAAAAATTAACAGTGTCTTACATTTTGGCTAGACTAGAATATTTTCTGCGACTTCTAAATGAAGATTATTGGCTTTGAGAAATACTCGGTAATGCATCAATTCTCGTAAGCTTGCAATTTATCCGTTGTTTGGGCGAAAATTAAAACGCAATTCAAGAGAAGCTTAGAGTATAAATTCAGTTATATTTCAAATAACTGAACTTTACTTTTTAAAGTCACATATCCGGGCAAATTTTTAATTTTTGTTGAAAGGAATTTTAGAAGAGGCAATAACTGTGAGGAAGTTTTAAGACGCGATCGTATTTGGCGGGAAGCTGATCTATGTTGCAAATTTACATTGCAAATGATTTCAAAAGTGCGAGCACATTCATCACAAGTTCAGTTCGCCATCACCTTCGTTGGTTCTTGTTCAGTTTATGTCGCTACAAAATAAGAGCACCCCTTGCTACAATAAGCTTGTAGAACAGAAGATTGTATTTCTGAGACAAGAAGGAAAGCTAGGAACTGAAGACTGGACCGAAACACCGTTATTTCCAACTTAAACTGATGGTTATGCACAAATGCAAAATGCATGTGTTGGGCCCAAGAATTTTGGTGGAACTTATTTCGACTGACGGGTTGGTAGAATTATAGAAGCCAATGTTAAAGCAGCTAGTATTTATTCTTAATAAGATTTTGCATCTTGTGCTAACATATACAGTACAGCGTTTAGTTAAAATATTCGTTGTTTTGTGAAAGAGCTGTATGCGCTCATCAACTGAAGCGTTTGAATGGCAAAACAACATTTTACATTGGATTAATCTTTAAAGACTTACTCTAGATTTACAGTGAAATTTATGGTCTACAAACTGGTATATCTAGAATAGTGGACAACCGGGGTCAGTGCATGGCCCGGATCCATTGTTCGGGAGGACTGCAGCGCTCGTGCTTTGTGATTAAATGTAAAGTTCGTATTTCTTGTTTTTGCATTCTTCAAGCCTTTTGGTCGAAGGGACTTGGTAAGCAGAGGGACAAAGAGAATGGAGCTCTTCCTTGGTAACAACCTAGAGGCGTTTCACGGAAAAGGTAAACATTATTGAATATTTTTGTTGTCGTTGTTTATTTATGTTTGTTTGTTTGCTTGTTGTGGTTATGGTTTTCTTGTCTGATATGGCGATGTCTCTCGTGACGTCACCCATTGTTAGTAATATACCAACCACAACCTACTTGGCTCTTAAAACAATGACTTCTTTTGTTCCGTGGTTGGAAAATTTGAATATCCATAGAAATTTGGCACCAATGTTTGTAAACAAGAAAGATCGCTATAAAAACTATAATGCTAAATTATATTCACTTACCTCAATATAGGAAGGCAAGCAAAGTCTGCAGTACAAGGATAATTATAACTTCTTCATGGTAAGAAGTGTTTAATTTTGTTTGTAGCTTTAGACGTGCCTGTCTAGTTCTCAGGGACGGCTGAGACTGGGGTCTGGGGGGAAGCTGAAGCCCCCTCCCCCCACTTTTTACGACAATGACAATTTTTCGTATTTACAAAACTTCCAAAATATTGCTGTAGCACAAGAAGTACCTGTCATTTTACACTTATCCAGGTTGTCTTTTTTTAAGAAATATATTATGGAGAACGTTAAAAATACAGTTTCCGAGCCTCTAGATTTCAAAATTTTCTGGGGGAGGATGCCCTTCGACCCCCCCCCCCCCTAGAAAGTTGTGCCACTGGCGCTCATTTTCAAGCCCCCCACCCACTTTCAAATACGCTCCGCCGTCCCTGGTTCTAAAAGAATGGATGCTTGCATGTGTAAACAAGAAGGGTCAAACTATCAAATTTTGGAAATAAAGAGAAGATTTGTCCCTTGCAAGAGGTTCCCCTCCATACTGACTACCCCAAATTAGTGAACTTTTCCCAAAATAACATCGATCTGTTCGCGACAGGGCGATGGAGGTACTGATTGTGGGAGTTTGTGGGTGGCAGAGCTGTTAGTCTTGTTAAGGTCATATCAAGGGCAATTTCCCTTCTGAGAGAGGCTCTTATATGCATGTGGGTCTGGCTATTTTGGAAACTTTCATCTGGAGAAAAAGCGGCTCGTAAGAACCTCAGTTGGCTGAGAAATAACACGATTTTCAATTATGCCCAAAATGGCCAATTTTTCACTTTTTCAGAGCAAAATTTGGAAATTTTTCCGACCTCTCCGATTTCAGCCTAATTTGAATGGATTTACTCAGTAGCTATACTACTTTTCATTTCAGCAAAAAACCGCTTGTAAAATCCTCAATTGGCTGAGAAATAACACGATTTTCAATTATGCCCAAAATGGCCAATGTTTCACTTTTTCAGGGCAAAATTTGGAAATTTTTTCAACTTTGCCGAGTCTAGTCTAATTTGTATGGATGGACACAGAAGCCATCCTCGTTTTCATCTGAGCAAGAAACCGCTTGAAAAAAGCTCATTTGGCTGAGAAATGACACGATTTTAAAAATTGCGCAAAATAGCCAATTTCACAGGGGAGACAATAGGAAATTTTTTAAAAACGGCCGATCTTTCAGCTCGAATTTGAAAGGCTGTAAAATTGAAACTACTTGTCCGATTTTAGCCTAATTTGTATCGATGGACTCGGCAACTATCCTAGATTTAATCTCAAAAAAGTCTCAAATAGCTGAGAAACAGCACGATTTTTAAAAGTGGCCAAAACGGTTATTTTTGACTTTTTTTGCTAGGGGTGAGCATAGGAAAATTTTCAAAAATTTTTAATTTGTCCGATTCTAGTTTAATTTATATGGATGGACTCAGACGTTCCCTTAGTTTTCATCCGCTTAAAAAAATCTCAATTGGCTGAGAAATGACACGATTTTAAAAATTGCCCAAAATGGCCAATTTCATAAAGGGGACCATAGGAAATTTTTCAAAAACGGCCGATCGTTTAGCTCGAATTTGCAAGGATGTAAAATTGAAACTACTTGTTCGATTTTAGCCTAATTGGTATCGATGGACTCCGCAACTATCCTAGATTTTATCTGTGTAAAAAAACCGCTTGGAAAAAAATCTCAAATAGCTGAGAAATAGCAAGATTTTAAAAAATTGCCAAAATTGTTATATTTTGACTTTTTTCCAAGGGGGGACCATAGGAAAATTTTCAAAAATTTTCAACTTGTCCGATTCTAGTCTAATTGGTATGGATGGACTCAGAAGCCATCCTCGTTTTCATCTGAGCAAAAAGCCGCTTGAAAAAAGGTCCGATTTTAGCCCAATTGGAATCGATGGACTCGGCAGCTATCCTAGATTTTTATGGGTGACGTGAGCAGAATACTGGGTATTTTAGAAAGTCGCAGGCCATCTAAGGGAATGGGAGGGGGGGCGGCGGCGGTGCGCAACCTCAGCATCCTCCCCTTTGATCCGCCCCTTGTGACTGATTTCGGTCGGCTGCTTGTTGTACCAACTGACCCCATTCCCAGCCTCTATCCTCTTTTTTTATACTTGTCGTGTAAAAGTTTCTCTTCCTGTTCTCCTACGTAGCCACGTAAATGAATCACGACAAAAAGTCGATACTTAGCTTTATTTATATTTACTTGCCAGCATGATGTTATGTTAGAGAAAAAATTAACAGTGTCTTACATTTTGGCTAAACTAGAATATTTTCTGCGACTTCTAAATGAAGATTATTGGCTTTGAGAAATACTCGGTAATGCATCAATTCTCGTAAGCTTGCAATTTATCCGTTGTTTGGGCGAAAATTAAAACGCAGTTCAAGAGAAGCTTAGAGTATAGGTTCAGTTATATTTCAAATAACTGAACTTTACTTTTTAAAGTCACATATCCGGGCAAATTTTTAATTTTTGTTGAAAGGAATTTTAGAAGAGTCAATAACTGTGAGGAAGTTTTAAGACGCGATCGTATTTGGCGGGAAGCTGATCTATGTTGCAAATTTACATTGCAAATGATTTCAAAAGTGCGAGCACATTCTGATAATTATTCATCACAAGTTCAGTTCGCCATCACCTTCGTTGGTTCTTGTTCAGTTTATGTGGCTACAAAATAAGAGCACCCCTTGCTACAATAAGCTTGTAGAATAGAAGATTGTAATGCTGAGACAAGAAGGAAAGCTAGAAACTGAAGACTGGACCGAAACAGCGTTATTTCCAACTTAAACTGATGGTTTTGCACAAATGCAAAATGCATGTGTTGGGCCCAAGAATTTTGGTGGAACTTATTTCGACTGACGGGTTGGTACAATTATAGAAGCCAATGTTAAAGCGGCTAGTATTTATTCTTAATAAGATTTTGCATCTTGTGCTAACATATACAGTACAAAGTTTAGTTAAAATATTCGTTGTTTTGTGAAAGAGCTGTATGCGCTCATTAACTGAAGCGTTTGAATGGCAAAACAACATTTTACATTGGATTAATCTTTAAAGACTTACTCTAGATTTACAGTGAAATTTATGGTCTACAAACTGGTATATCTAGAATAGTGGACATTTCTAACCGGGGTCAGTGCATGGCCCGGATCCATTGTTCGGGAGGACTGCAGCGCTCGTGCTTTGTGATTAAATGTAAAGTTCGTATTTCTTGTTTTTGCATTCTTCAAGCCTTTTGATCGAAGGGACTTGGTAAGCAGAGGGACAAAGAGAATGGAGCTCTTCCTTGGTAACAACCTAGAGGCGTTTCACGGAAAAGGTAAACATTATTGAATATTTTTGTTGTCGTTGTTCATTTATGTTTGTTTGTTTGTTTGTTGTGGTTATGGTTTTCTTGTTTGATATGGCGATGTCTCTCGTGACGTCACTCATTGTTATTAATATACCAACCAGAACCTACTTGGCTCTTGAAACAATGACTTCTTTTGTTCCGTGGTTGGAAAATTTAAATATCCATAGAAATTTGGCATCAATGTTTGTAAACAAGAAAGATCGCTATAAAAACTATAATGCTAAATTATATTCACTTACCTCAACAAAACATGATGTTTTATTTTTTCATTAGGATATTGAAGGCAAGCAAAGTCTGCACAGTCTGCAGTACAAGGACAATTATAACTTCTTCATGGTAAGAAGTGTTTAATTTTGTTTGTAGCTTTAGACGTGCATGTCTAGTACTATAAGAATGGATGCTTGCATGTGTAAACAAGAGGGGTCAAACTATCAAATTTTGGAAATGAAGATAAGATTTGTCCCTTGCAAGAGGTTCCCCTCCATACTGACTACCCCAAATTAGTGAACTTTTCCCGAAATAACATCGATCTGTTCGCGACAGGGCGATGGAGGTACTGATTGTGGGAGTTTGTGGGTGGCAGAGCTGTTAGTCTTGTTAAGGTCATACCAAGCGCAATTTCCCTTCTGATAGAGGCTCTTATATGCGTGTGGGTCTGGTTATTTTGCAAACAACAGGTCTTGTGAATTAACCATTGCTCTTAAGGAAACCCAAGTTCTGCACTTAAGTCACAAGACACTCAGAAACTTCCTTACTGACCTCTTTTATTCTTTCTGTAGTTACATGGTACAAGCCAGTATCAGGACCAATCCATTTTCGTCAAAACAATTTCATAATGGTAAGTCTCCAAGATAACGTTTTTAATTTAGTAAACCTTATCTCGTCGATTAAGCACCCGGGGCGCCAAGCATTAATAAGACCCTCATCCCCATATCAATGTCATTGATTGTCATGAGCCAGTTTTATTATATGCACTGATGTCACATCGTACATTCATTTTGGCTGATCTACATAAGGGTGGCCTTGCGTCATATTTTAAATTTCATTAGTCTATGGGGGCGCGTGGGCACTTATAAATCTATGAAGTGTGATTACCGCCAAAATTAGTACTTGGTATTTTGCTATTTGAACCTGTAGTTTTGTAATTGAGTTTTGATATCTTGCTTTTGCAAACTGTTCTTTTTCTATTGCGTTCTGGTATCTTGCTATTGGGACCTGCTCTTTTCAATTGTGTTCTTGCATTCTGACATTTTGCCATTGGAACATTACACCTGCACTTTTGTCATTTTGTTCTGAAATCTTGCTATTGAAAATCGCTTTTTTGTTATTGCGTTGTGACATTCTGCTATGGGAACATTACGACCTGCACTTTTGTTATTGTGTTTTTCTAGTTTGATGGTGTTCATTTCATTTTGGTGTTTTGACACGGTAACATGCAGTTCGGCATGGCACTCAGTAACGCGTTTTGGACACAATAATTTATTTCTGGAGTCCAAGATGGCGGACGAGCAGGCAATGATAAGACGTCTTCTAAATAACTCGCTCGTTGCTATCATAAGGGAATTGGCTTCAGAAATACTTGATTCAGACAGAATCGCAATGAGGTTAACGTTAGCAAGAAGTTGACAGGCTTATCACGGCTCCCGCTTTCTCGTAATGTGACAAGTCTGCGACCTTCAGAGAGTATGTCTTTTAGAGATTTAATTTTCCTGAAATGAAAGGTGGTTCCCTACATATTTCTCTCAGCAATGGTTGATTCTCTATTATGTTGTGTGAAAAAGTGACAGGCCAAACACGACTTCCGTCTTCACTGAGAGCAGTGGATGATCTCATGCTATTTTAAGAGCCGTTTAATAGTATGTTTATGCCGTCGTGTTTGCTAGCTTTGTGGCATTTG